>AP025041.1:23620775-23635397 GCA_036186865.1 Eustoma russellianum | reverse complement strand
ATAGTGCCTCCATATTTTTAGGACAAAGACTACGGCTGCTAATTCAAGGTCGTGTACCGGGTAATTTTGTTCAAATGGTTTTAGATGTCTGGACGCATATGCAATCACTCGGTCTTTCTGCATCAGTACACATCCGAGTCCATTCTTAGAGGCATCACTATACACCACAAAATTTTCACCTAGAATAGGTTGTGACAAAACTGGGGCAGAGGTTAGCTTCTCCTTTAATTCAGTAAAACTCTTTTCACGACCTGAGGTCCATTCAAACTTGGTCTTTTTCTGCGTCAAACAGGTAAGAGGCATAGCAATTCGAGAAAATCCTTCAACAAACTTTCGATAGTAGTCGGCGAGACCGAGAAGACTTCGTACCTCTGTAACGTTGGTCGGCCTTGGCCATTCTGTGATTGCCTCGATTTTCTTGGGATCTACGGATATACCATCCTCAGATATCACATGTCCTAGAAATGCTACACTGCGTAGCAAGAATTCGCATTTACTAAATTTAGCGTACAATTGTTTTCTCCGTAGAATGCCAAGAATGGTCCTTAAATGGTTTACGTTGGTCTCTTCATCAGGTGAGTAGTTGAAGATATCGTAAATGAAAACTACCACGAACTTGTCTAGTTGCTTTTGAAATACTCGATTCATTAGATCCATAAATGCCACGGGGGCGTTGGTCAGACCGAATGGCATTACAAGAAATTCGTAATGTCCATAACGGGTTCTGAATGCAGTTTTCGGGACATCCTCAGCTTTGATCTTCAATTGGAAGTATCTCGAGCGAAGATCAATCTTACTGAAAGTCCCTGCCCCCCGAAGCTGATCGAACAAGTCGTCGATCCTAGGGAATGGGTACTTGTTCTTTATAGTGATCTCGTTGAATTCTCGATAATCTATACATAACCGCATAATTCCATCCTTTTTCTTTACAAACAGTATGGGGGCACCGCAAGGCGAAACACTTGGGGGAATAAGTTTCTTCTCTAGCAATTCGCGTAACTGTTCCTTCAACTCTCTTAGTTCCACAGGTGCCATTCGATAGGGAGCCTTTGATATTGGCTCAACTCCCGAAACTATGTTAATTTCAAAAGATATCTCTCGGTCTGGAGGAAGACCGGGCAATTCTTTTGGAAAAACATCTGGGTATTCTCGGACCACTGGACTTGAGAAAGGTCGGAGGGTGCTTGGTCGACATTTATTGCATAAACGAAAAACCCTTTGTGTCCTTTCTTCAACGCCTTACTGGCGCGAATCATATTTGTATAAACGTTCTTGGGGTACTTCCTTAACTTTGATCCTCCTTGAAAGGTTACTTCCTTACGTGTGGGGTCCTTAAAAGTAACCTGTTTTTCACTACAATCGATGTTGGAAAAATTCTCTGAGAGCCAATCCATCCCAATAATTATATCGAAATCCATCAGTATGGAAATTAAGTCGGCATCTGAGTCTAACTTCCCTTCGAAAGGCGGAGCATTAGCTCTTTTCAACTTTTCAATGTAGTATTGGGCATCCTAACCGGCTCGTGAGGCTGAGGGACATCCTGTTGCAACATCACTTGACCAATTTGGGCTACGGTCTGGCAGAAATTCTGGAAGGCGTTAATATCTGGAATCATTTGTGGTAAAGGCCCCTGGGGTGGGGGAACGTTCTGAACCGGAGGCGGATTTTGGTCCTTTGGGGTGGTGGTGGAGGAAACTGAGCAGGTGGAGGAATAGGCTCCTGCACCTCCGGTCTGGCTCTGGCTGGTCTGCATCTTGGTCGTACCATCTGCATTATGCAGTGTCGGGATTTTACTCAAGGTGGGAGTGTCATAATAAGTGACAGAATTTAATTCATAATCCAATAGAACTTCAAAGTGGCATGCTAGTAAATACGTTATGAATTAAATTCTATAAATTGTCATCGACTAGGGTCTTATCATTAGATCGAACCCTAACTTCCAGTCTAAGTCATCCTAGTCTAAGAACAACTCTCATCTAAGATCATGACTTAGATCTAAGATAGAACTTAGTTTTCTAAATTCATAGGTTAATTCTATATTCTGCCCGGATCTAGGGCCTCAGCTCTGATACCACCTGTAGCGCCCCGCACTCTGGCCTAGCCAGATACGGTGCGCCCGTGGTACTTCACTATGGAGAGCACCAGGCGTCAGTCCATAACATAACAAAAATATGTGGACTTTCATGCTTACACGTCAACAAGTAAGCAAAACCGAGGCAGAATAAAAACTTTTAAAATAAAAACGTCTACGCAACCATCATTAGTCTTACAACATGATCATGAAGTACGGAAATCTCAAAAGTAAATGTTTCCATCATAAATTCATGAAAAGATCATCAATCATAACCATCTTGTCAAGTCTCTAAGTCATCCACCTCTCGCGCTTTACGGGTAAGGAACCCTAGGTTCATCTTCGATCCATTCAACTCTATTTCATGTGGGTTCTGGGAGGAAAAAATAAGGGGTGAGTGAAAACGTCACCAGCAAGTAAACTATAAATAATCGTGAATTAAATGGAAAGTACATACAAGAACCGAACCCCAAAATTTTGGTTTAGGAACATACCTGACCTTCCATCCAAAAACCGTAAATGCGCAGCTCATAACTTATCAAAAATCATGACTTATCAAAGATCATAACTTATTAAAGATCATAACTTAAAGATCATAACTTAGGAGCTACCAAGTCATAACAACTTAGTCTAAGTAACATACACCGAATGTTCGATGACTCATTAAATGCAACATGCATTAGTATGTACATGTGATGCATCATGACAAAAATGAATATAAGTTCTTTCGTTCTTTCTTTTAAAACATCATCGTCAATGAAAACAAGAGAGTGTTCAGATCTATTCTCTCCGGATATGAGGCGTCATATTCTTCTCTTCGAATCTATTATTCCCGGATTCGGAGCGGTCATGTCATCAATCATAATCACCAGGTCTATTCTCTCCGGGCCTGTATGGTCATTATCAGGCCTATTCTCTCCGGCCCTAAACGGTCATTATCATCAGATCAATTCACCCCGGATCTAGAGCGGGTCCTGCTGGCCAGAAAACACACGGTACCGGTGGAAAGTGTTCTTTTAAAAACGGAATCTTTTCTTTAAAAACGCTTTTTCATCATTCTTTCTCATAAAACCAGTTCCATAAATCATTTAAATGACGATGATGCAATGTATATGCAATCCGTGACATGATGCATTACATACATACACAAGTACAAACTTATTCTTTAGGCTGGAAAAATTTCCAGAATTACCGTTCCATTTGAACAGCCTCAAAAACTCATGTTTTAGGCCCATTATCATGAGTTCTTGTCATACATATGCATAAGGGCGTCTTTTCGATTTGCCATATAAATTTACGAGACGTGTAAGACCCTTAATTTATTTAATTACAAAACAGGGTACTGCTGGATTTCAGCAAGGCATTGTCCTTTCTTTTACTTTTCTTTTAAGCCCATTAGGTCTCATTTAATTTGGCCAACACCTGGAAAATACTTTAGACATACCGGAAATTATAGCTCATAATCCCAAACCCTACAAATGAGTCTAAACACACACGAATAAAGCTATACAACCAAGTACTTAATTTTGTCCAGTTTTCCAGATTAGTGATACCAACTTAACCTTGGAAATTACCCAATAAAATAATAATTCCAAGGTGAAAAATTTACATGGATGTGTTCATCAATGTCCTAAGTAAATGTCATAAAATTTTTGGTGTAACATAATAACATTCAAGGGGTCATTTATTCATTTTTCCAAAACGGGTACATGCTGATTTCTGGAACAACCAGTTTTACCACGAATTTTATTGTGATCAAACCGTGAGTCCTTTTTTGAAGATTCCAACTCACAAACTTAACAAACGCATAAGGCTAGCATCCTACAAAAAATCAGCCCATTTGCATATTCCTAAGGTCCATTTTCGGGTCATCCATTACACCAATTAAATTCTGTCCAGTCCAGTGAATTTCCATTATTGTCACCTTTCCTTACTAAAAGAGTCCCAACTTGAGTTATTTGGCATAAATACCTTACTAAACATCAAATACACCGTCCCCCATACATGTCAAAGAAGAGAACTTTGCCACATTCACCTTAGATTGACATCATATCCAAGTTTAAAATGAGCAAAGACTCCACCTTTGAAGAAAATCTCATACATGCAAGCCACCTTAATCAAGAACCCGAAAGTTTCATGCATCAAACCTAACATTTCACATCTAAGATTAAAGCTTAGTAGCATCTAGACATTCAAGCATGCACTTTCACACACAAGTCATGAACATTTATAGTATACTTGCCTTTCTCAAGCTTACACCATTCCTTAACTTGGAATGAGTATGAAATGAGTGAAGTCTTCCTCCTCTTCACTACACATACCCCATGATTTGGAGGAAGAAAAAGAATAAACATTAGCTTTTATTCTAAGAAAAAATAAAACCAAATGGAGGATTAGATTAACTTACCAAGATGGAGCTTGAATGGTGTTAGAATTTCTTAAGAACCTAGCACCTCTTAGAAGCTTGAAAGCTTGAACCTAGTGACCATGGAGGTCATGGTTTTGAGCAAGAAGAGTAGCAAAATGAGCTTCACTTTGTGAAAATGTAGAAATTCTCTTAAGGAGTTGAGGATATACTTACCTAGAACAACTTGATCTTGGATGAACCCTAAACCTTCTTGGCTCACTATGGCCGTGTGCCTTGAGGAAAAGAGGGGGAAAACTTCTTGTGATTTCTTGAGGATTGAGTGTGAGGGTTTCTTTGGAGAGAATTTCTTTTACTTGCCTATGGTGTAGCCGTTGGGGATCAAGAGGGGTTAAGGGATTACCATGGCATGGTTAAGTTAATTAGCCTTAATTACTTTAGTTAATCAAGGTTACTTTATGACTAACTTGGGTTACTTTATCCAATCATAGTTACTTTTAGGCTTTGCAACCAACGGGTTTCGAACCTTTAGGCAACGAGACGACATCCCATACCTCGTTGTCGTGCATAGACTTTATCTCTTCTTCCATGGCTTTTATCCACTTTTCTTTATTTCGACATTGTACTGCTTGTTGGAAGTTTTCGGGGTAATCGTCCAACATACCAACATCGAATTCGTGTTCTTGGAGATACACCACATAGTCGCTAGGTATGGGGTTTCTGTGTTCACGAGTGGATCTCCTTAAGGGCACTTGTTCTTGGGATACTGTAGGTTCATGAACTGCATCAGCCGGCAATTCATCGAGTTCTTCAGTAACTTCCTCATGAACATGAACTTGTTCTTGTGGAGCGTCACTACTGGGATGAGGTAACTCAGGTGCGGATATCGCTGATGCTATCTCCCCAAAAGATGGTTCGATTCGCATATCTGTCGCATCTGAGTGTGCCTCATCTAACTCGATGATCTGCTGATACAAATCATTCCCCCCCGGAACCAAAGTATCCTCAAAGAACTTTACCGAATTTGTCTCGAAAAACACTTTACTTGTGGGATCGTAGAATTTATACCCTCATGACATTTCCGAGTAACAAACGAAATAACAACTAACTGTTTTGGTGTCCAGCTTTCTTTCATTTGGTCTGTAAGGCTTCGCCTCTGCTGGACAGCCCAAACCCTTATGTGGTTAAGGCTAGGCTTACGCTTAGTCCATAACTCATAAGGGGTCCTTATTGTTACCTTAGTTGGTACTCGATTGAGGATGTAAGCTGCGGCTTTAAGCGCTTCTCCCCAGAGGAATAATGGTACCGTAGTTTGACTCATCATGCTATGCACCATATCCATAAGTGTATGGTTTCGTCTTTCAGCTACACCATTCAGGCTTGGTGACTCAGGCATGGTGTACTGGGGGACGATTCCGTTTTCCTCTAGGTATTTAGAAAATGGTCCTGGACACTGTTCTCCTGATCCATCATATCGACCGTAGTATTCACCCCCTCGGTCCGATCAGACGGCTTTAATCCTTTTGTTGAGTTGTAACATAACTTCAGCTTTAAAGGATTTGAACATGTCTATTGCTTGCGCTTTTTCTTTAATCAAGAATATGTAGCCATATCGCGAATAGTCGTCAATAAAGGTCATAAAATAAGAGTGTCCATTTCGAGTAACCGGATGAAATGGGCCACTAATATCGGTATGAATCAACTCTAATGGACTATTTGCACGATTTGCTTCATATCTTCGGACTTTAGTTTGTTTTCCTTTAGCACAAAATACACACGACTCTAAGTCGGTTAAGTCTAAAGGATTGAGAATTTCTGCTTTGACAAGACGTTCTATTCTGTTTTTGGACACGTGTCCTAAACGTCGATGCCAAAGTGATCCTGAATTCTCATCAGTTAATTTTGCTTTAATGTTTCGCGTTACAACATACAAGGTTTCCTGATTTGAAGCAACATTTATTAAATAAAGTTTATCAATTTCGGACATTATACCGTGACCAATCAATCTAGAAGCATGATAAAGTTGGAAATTTCCATTTCCAAAATAACCGTAATATCCACTTTTATCCAATCGATAAAACGAAATAAGATCTCGTTTAAACGATGGCACTACAAAAGTGTCATGCAAATCTAGATAGAAACCGGATGTCAACAGCAATCTGAAATGCCCGATGGCTTTAACCTTTATGCCGCTGTCATTTCCCCAATAGACGTATCTTTCATCGTCTCTTGGTTTTCTATGGCTTAGGCAACCTTGCATAGTCACAGATAGGTGAGTCGTGGCTCCCGTATCAACCCACCAAGTGGCTATATCCGAAACAAAATTAACTTCAGAACAAACTAAGAATGTACCCTTTTTCTTAAGACAAGATATATAACCGGTACAATTCTTCCTTAAATGTCCTTCCTTATTGCAAAAGAAACAAGTCATGCTTTTGGGTGTGTCAGTAGTAGGCACGCCCTTTTCCTTTTGACTTGCCTTTTGCACAGTGACCATTTCCGCAGCTTTGCGTTTCTTACCACCGAACTTGATGGCGACAGCAATCATAACTTTATGCACCCTTATGCTGTCGTTTCCACAGTACTGTTTCGAGCAAAGTATCTTTTAGAGATTGCATGCCTCAGCTTTCTCATTCTTTACATATCTTTGCTCGAGATCGGCTAAAAATTCTTTAGCCGTCATGGACTCAGAAACGTGTCCCCTGAAGCATTTGGGGATAGTCTTTTGCATGATCATAAGACACATGCGATTTGATCGTAGCCAGCGTGCCACGTGAGATTTTTCCTCATTGGTACTTTCGTCTGTTAGCACAGCTGGACGATCTATCTGTAACGCATTATCTACATTAGCAATCCCCAGAAAGATCTCAAATTGACCTTTCCATTGCGTATAGTTTGAACCGTTCATTGTAGGAATATCCTTAATGTTAGACATCATTGCTGAAAAGCAAACAAGAAACGAACTTAAATACACAACACGTGTAATCTTTAAACTGCATAAAAACAAATATCAAGATAGAACCCCGATTCTATCTACCAGTTGTCTTTCAATATTAGGGCTCTTTGGAGTCATCCCAATACCTTCCAACAATTGTGTGTAGTGGTCAATATGACGGCTCTCCATGCACTGGTTAACCACCTTCCTTTGGGCCGATGAGTTAAACTATGCATTTAAAGCTTCGCCGCCGGCCTTATTTGGGTCCACCACCATGCTTATATGTGTTTTCGGCAATCACACCTTCCTTTAGGGCGGTCAATGATCACCTCCAACACATACATGCCCTTCACAATCATAACAAATATAGTGGTGATGATATGATTGCCGCACTTTAAGGGGATCATATTAAAGCCCTACATTTGCTAAGTCGCGTAACTTTATGGTTCTAAATGATCCGCAGTTTTCTGACTGACCCTTTTGCACGACCGTGCATACTTAACACCAATGTCCGTTTTGTTTTACTTAAACCAATTCGAACTTAGCTTGATTCCCTTTACGGCTCAAATAAGAACCACCTTGAACCAAGCTCGGTTCTCCTTACGGTATAAGAAAACAATATCCTTATCAATCAATTTAACAAGTGATATAACCTTATGATGGGTCACATTGAGTGTGAAGTGAACCGATTCAGCAATACCCACTTGCCATAAGGGTGTATTACCATTCCACATAATTTCCAGACCACCGGTGGAGTCACAATGGTCTCGCTTAAGTACCGGCTTTCTTAGACAAAACTATGTGTACGGTGTTTTTATCACAACTCAATGAGTCATCTATCACGAGTATAAACCGCATTGATTGATAAGTGTTGGTTAATTCAGTCAACTTAGCCCATCGAATTAACTTGGTTGAACTCGGTCAAACCGGGTCAAGCAAGATTCGGATCCTGATTGGGTTAAGTTCTTTAACTTTATTTTATTTATTTATTAACATGCATAAACATAAGGCATAAATAAATAAATAAACAATTAACTGCATGCATATAAAGAAATACTGCAATAATAACCGGAAATGAAACTTAACACTTGATTATTATCATTTTGGATTTCTTTAAAATAATAATAATAATAATAACAAGAATTTATTATTATTATTACTATTTTCCTTAACAATCTTTAAATAATAACAATAATAAAATAATTTATTATCATTATTATTACTTTATTTTCTTTAAAATAACTTTAAAATAATAATGATAATTACTTATTATTACTACTATTTTCCTTTAATAATAATAACAATAATAATTAAATTATCATTATTATTATTATTATTATTATTATTTTATTTAAAAGGAAACTTTAAAATAATAATAATAATAACAATTTATTATTATTACTATTTTCCTTGAAATAAACTGTAAATAATAATAATAAAAATTATTATTACTTACTTGATCCAAAACAATAATAATATACACTTAAAACAACAAACTGAAAATAAAAATAAATAAAGGGCTGGGGCCGGGTCAGGTCGGGTCAGACCCGCCGGCCAGTTTGATTTCCGGATTTTTTTTAAATTAATAAACTGTAATTGGGGCCGAACTCAATTTCTGAATCCGGGTCGAACCTGGATAACTGAGCACAACCCAGCCCGCCAGAAAGCCCTTTTTTTAATATTCTGAAATATCCTTTGGGCCGAAGCCCTACTGTGAAACCGGGTTGGACCGGGATCAGAAAGCCCAACCCGCCTCTAAAGCCAGAAACCCAAAAAAAGAAATTTCAGGAATTTCTGCCTCCAAGAAGTCTCAAACTGGAGACCTTCTGATTCATGAATGGCGCTGCTGCCACTGGAGCAGCAGGCTTTGTCCAGGATAGTAGCAGAATTTATATACATATTATACCAAAACAGAATTCCAGAAACTCAAAAAATTCCTGAAATTTCGGTAAGAGGTTTTGAATACGGGAATTTTCAACCGCAGGCTGCGCCGCTAGCCACCTTGCCAGCGTCAGGTTTTCTTAAAAGCAGAGAAGAGTTTTTATTTAACCAAAAGCAAAAGCTTTTTCTTAACCAAAAAATGGTTTGGAAAAACGTTTTGGCCCGAAAGAGTTTCCAATTTTTCGAACATGAACAGATTAACAGAATACAAAAGATGATTCGATTAGGCCTGCTCTGATACCACTTGTTGGATTTAATTTAATAAACCCCTGAATAGGACCGTTTAATCGAATCAATGGACAAAGTAACAAAATGCGGAAAATATACCTTGCTCCATTGCCGTTGTTAATCTGATCACGTATGCTGCAACTGCTCCGGCTGATGAAGAATCTGGCGTGATCCAAGGATTCACGACCTCCCACCAATTGCTGATATACCCCTTGACTGGTTTCAACAATTCACTGCTTTACCCGATGGAGAGGGTAGGCAGTGTGGCCTTTATAGAAAATTTGGCACACCTTCCCTCTAATACTGTATGGCCGTTATTTTTCCTTTAGCGTATGCGTCTGTTTTGATTTTTGATGATCTGAGGAGGTGAAGCCTCCTCTTTTATATAGAGGGGATTGAAGTATCTGATAGGTTAGGATTTAAATTTAAACTTAAATTTAAACTTAAATTCAAATTTAAATCTGAATTCAAATTTAAATCTGAATTTAAAACCCAACCTTATCTTCCTTAATATTTAATTATTGTGCCAACAATTATCTACTAGCCACACGTGGGTTGTCGCCCCTCGGGGACCAGATGTCGTAACTTTATGGTCGTTGCACTTTGAGCCCATCCATCGCGGTCTCTGACCATATGACTGTCTACATATTCGGAGTTTCCATTTAGACCACACTATACATCCACGAGTATACCCGATGATCACTTAACATGTGGATGTTTTACGTGACATATGTGACATATAATATTATCATACATAACGTCCACCTTATGATTAATTCGTATAAACTTTATCAACGTACTGCGCATCATGAAGAAATATTTGAGACGTAATATTTCTGTGTATCAAAATACAAGAGGTATTACACGTACATATAACCAGAGAAGTAACCACTTCTCACTACAATTAAGGAAAGATAAAGCTATCTACAACTACAACTCTATCTAGAGATAAGTTGGTATCTTAACATATACACAATATCTAAAATATTCTTAATATTTACAATTATCTCAATACTCCCCCTCAAGTTGGAGCAAGAATGTCAATAATGCCCAACTTGCCCAAAAACCGCTGAAAATTCGCAGGACCAAGAGATTTGGTAAGGCCATCCGCCAATTGATGTGTAGTAGAAACCTTCTGAGGCATAATATGACCATTAGAATAATGTTGACGAATAAAATGACAATCAATCTCAATGTGTTTCGTGCGTTCGTGAAAAACAGGATTAGCCACAATATGCAAAGCGGCTTGATTATCACAGTGAAGTACCGTAGGCGCCGAGATGGGGACGCCAAGATCATCAAGCAGTCGTCTTAACCAAATAATCTCACTAGTCGCATATGCCATAGCACGATATTCAGCCTCAGCTGAAGAACGAGAAACCACGGATTGCTTCTTAGAACGCCAAGAAATAGGAACCAAACCAAGAAAAACCAAATAACCTGTAGTAGAACGCCGAGTAACTGGACAACCTGCCCAATCAGCATCACAATAGGCTTGAAGACACAAAGAGGTATTAGCAGGAAAGAATAGCCCTTGCCCAGACGCACGTTTAAGATAGCGGAGCAAATGAAAAACAGCATCCAGATGACACTTGCGAGGCATATGCATAAACTGACTAAGCGTATTGACAGCAAAACAAATGTCAGGACGTGTAACAGTAAGATAAAGCAAACGACCCACAACACGACGATAAAATGAGGGATCATCAAGCGGAGAATCAGTGTCGGAAAACTGACACTTTTGAGCCATGGGAGTGCTCGCAGGACGACAACCAAGAAGACCACATTCCAGAAGAATATCGAGTACATACTTGCGTTGATTTAATACCATACCAGAAGGTGATCTAGCAACTTCAATGCCGAGAAAGTATTTTAGTGAACCCAAGTTCTTGATCTTGAATTTATGATCAAGGTAAGCTTTCAACGCCGTAATGCGACTAAGATCATTACCAGCCACAATAACATCATCGACATAAATTAAAACAGCAACAAAGGAAGATCCAACGGATAAAACGAATAAAGATGCATCAGCCTGAGACTGAACATAGCCGATTGTGATAAGTGATGCAGTGAACTTTGCATACCAATTTCGGGACGCTTGACGTAAACCATACAAAGATTTTTGTAATTTAAAAACATTATTCTCCCCCTGACGAGAGAAACCAGGCGGAATGCGCATATAAACATCCTCTGTAAGATCACCATGTAAGAAAGCATTATTAACATCTAACTGATGAACATGCCACCCACGCACAACTGCAACTGCCAAAAGACATCGAACAGTAACTAACTTTGCCACAGGAGCAAAAGTCTCATGAAAATCAACACCCTCAATCTGTGTATAACCACGTGCAACCAAACGTGCTTTATAACGTTCAATACTGCCATCAGGATTATACTTGATTTTGTAAACCCATTTAGAATCAATAGTGCGTTTACCAGGAGGCAAATGAACAACAACCCAGGTTTTATTTGCTTCAAGAGCAGCAATCTCACGCTGCATGGCTTCACGCCAATGCTCATGCTTAACTGCCTGTCGAAAAGAAGTCAGCTCATCCCCAGTGGTGATAGCTGCTACATAACCATGATAAGACCGTGATAAGCGAGCATATGAAAGAAAATGAGACAAAGGAAATACCGTTGAGTTTGCTGTAGGAGTGGATGCGACCGCTGATGGCACAAGGGAAGGTGGCAAAACGACATCAAAATCAGTAAGACGACGGGACAACTGACGAGGACGCGAACTACGAGTGGACTGTAAAGGAATAACCGGACTGGAAGTGGACACCAAAGAGCCAGTCGAAGGTAAAGAACCTTCGGTTGGGGGTAGCACTGAGGCACCATCGGACGGTGCAGCAGGCGGAGAAGGAGACGACTGTAGCTCAACCGGATCTGAGCTGTCAACCACGGGACTGGCGGCGGTGCTAGAAGAAGAATCAAGAGAAAACGAAACAGCAAAAGGGAACACATTTTCATAAAAGGAAACATCACGACTGACATAGACTTTACGAGTAGATAAATCAAATATTTTGTATCCCTTTTGAGAATGTGGATAACCAAGAAAAATACCAGGCGCAGAGCGTGGTGCAAACTTATCACGAGTACCATGATGAACATAACCATAGCACAAACAACCAAAAACACGAAGATGAGAATAACTTGGAACACAACCTAGCAGTAACTCATGTGGTGTTTTGTTTTGAAGAACAGACATAGGCATGCGATTTATAAGATAAACAGCAGTAAGAATGCATTGCCCCCAGAACATGATAGGCAGATGTGCATGAAAACGAAGAGCACGAGCAACTTCTAAAATATGACGATGCTTACGCTCCGCAATACCATTTTGTTGTGGAGTATAAACACAAGTGGTCTGAGCATTTATGCCATGATCAACATAATAAGCAAGGAGAGTGGACTGAGTAAACTCTAAACCATTGTCACTACGAACACACTTGACGGTGACATTAAAATGCGTGTGAACCCATTTGAGAAAATGCAGTAAATAACGACTAGTTTCTGACTTAGACTGCATCAAATAAACCCAAGTACTACGACTGTAATCATCAACAATGGTCAAGAAATAATGTGCACCAGATAAACTAGCCGTTTTATAAGGACCCCCAAATATCACAGTGAATGAGATCAAAAATTTGTGTACTTTTGCTAGTGCTAAGAGGAAATGGTAGACGAGTTTGTTTTGCGCGATTACAAGCATCACAAAACACTTCTTTAGGTGAAACAACAACAGAAGGCAAAAAACGAAATTTAGAGAAAGGAAGATGACTCATGCGATAATGCCAGACTGAGTCATTACACTTTATTGCGGCAAAAACAGGGGAGGCCGAAAATGAGGAAGCCGAAGGCTGCAGAAGCTGATAGAGACCATCATGCTGCCTACCCACTCCAATCAGCTTCTTCGATGGCATTTCCTGCACGACACAAAAATCCGGACCAAAACTCAGCATACACTTCAGATCTTTCACCAAACGACTAACAAAAATCAAATTAAATGCAAACTCGGGAACTCCCAGAACATCATGCAGAACTAATGAGTCCGAAAGCCTGACCGTCCCTATGGCACGCATAGCCACACGTGTACCATCAGGGATTTGAACAGTGGCTGCAACCTTATCAGTGATGATAGTAGTGAAAAACGACAGATCATTAACAATATGTGCATTGGCTCCACTATCAAACAGCCAAGACGAAGGCGAAAAGGAAACAGTACCCGAATCTGATTTTCCTGCCATCTGAACATTCTGACCAAAATTACCTCCATTCAAATGTTCGACGAACTGAGCCAACTGGTGCTGCTGTGCGAGGGAGAGGCTGACAAAGGAAGAGGGCACAGATGCATCAACCGATGCACCTGCCTGTGAAGTGTGACAGTCCACGGTGCCGCCATGACAATGATGAAATCGATCAAGAGTGCAGGTGATCAAAAAAATGCAAACTGACAATATCAAAAGTGACCAAAACGTGATCAAAAAATGTACTACCAATTTTGATATTGGTAACCGACTGTAAAAAATGCAACCTGACAATTTGCAAAAAAACAAACGGGAAAAATATGAAAGTCGACTGGCTGCGAAGCGACTTTGGAAACACACAGCAAAAATACGAATCGGATGTCGGCAACTTTGCAACCGGAAAGTAAACAAAAAACGAAACGATCGGAAAAAAAACTTTAAGATAGGATCGAATTATGCTCTGATACCATGAAGAAATATTTGAGACGTAATATTTCTGTGTATCAAAATACAAGAGGTATTACACGTACATATAACCAGAGAAGTAACCACTTCTCACTACAATTAAGGAAAGATAAAGCTATCTACAACTACAACTCTATCTAGAGATAAGTTAGTATCTTAACATATACACAATATCTAAAATATTCTTAATATTTACAATTATCTCAATACATCACACGTATCTCGAATTAATCCCAACACTTTAATCTCCTTTCCTCATTTGGTGTGTGCAGTGCACTCCCCTAGAGTTCAAAATTTCTTATTGCATTGCTTTAATGCTCCTTGATAGCATGCCATGCTTGTGCTTAATCCACCTGAACAATCT
>AP025041.1:23463749-23608025 GCA_036186865.1 Eustoma russellianum | reverse complement strand
GAGAAAAGATAGCTGCTGTTATTTTGAAGGTATATCGAGAAAATGGATCCGAGTAGGAGCGACAGAAAGTGGATGTACGAGAGAGTAAACAACGGGGAGTGGAATCTTAGATTTGTTGGAGGTCTCGAAGAATTTATGGATTTTGCGATGAGTAATGAAAGTAGAACGAACATTAGATGTCCGTGTAAGAAATGCAAGAACCGTAAATATACGGATCCGGTTGACGTGAGGGTTCACTTATTGAAACAAGGTTTCGTGTACGATTACCATACATGTTACTGCCACGGCAAATATGCGAGGGCGTCACATCTGCAACTGTTCACGTCGAAAGGGGACCCGGTCAAGTTGATGTTGAAGAAATAGGCGAGGGATCTCAGAACCCGTACGTGCAGATGGTGCAAGACGCAGCCACCGGCGCATTTACGTGAGAGCAATACTTACAGATGCATTTCGGGTACGAACGTGCACAGGATCCGGATGAACAGCCGCGCATATTCGTGGAGGAAGATCCGAACCCTCAGGTGAGACAGTTTTTTGATATGCTGAATGCCGTCAACACACCGCTGTATCCCGGTTACGGTAGTCACACACAGATGTCCATGATCGGTCAGATGACGAGCATGAAGACGGAACACCGCATGGCGGAGAGATTGTATGATGGGATGTGTCAGCTGATGAGGGAAGCTCTTCCCGAAGGGAACACGATGGTCGACAGTTTTTATTCGACGAAGAAATAGCTGCAGGCATTGGGACTTCCGGTTTAGAAGATAGATTGTTGTTCAGAGGGGTGCATTATATACTGGGGCATCAACGAGGATGAAGACAAGTGCAGGGTCTGTGGGACACGCAGGTGGAGAACGAACAAAAGAAACCGGAACATGCCAAGAAAGCAATTCTACTATTTACTTCTCGCCCCTACACGGCAGAGGCTTTACGATTTTTATTCCTCTAAATGATCCGAACGGCGGTTTATTCGAAATTCATCTCAACATACAACCATCTGACAATATTGAAGATGTAGGCGAAGACGAATACGAGGATGAAGAGGATGACGAGCATGTAGATGAAGATGAAAATGAAGATGCGTATGAGGATGCGGATGAAAATGAAGATTGACGTTAGTCAAAATTTTATGTACCTCTTTATGTGAAAGTGTGTATGTATTGATGTACTTATACACATGTATATACATAATGTGTGTCTGTAAGTACTTTATATTTTCTATTATTTTTTTAAAATACTGAAGAACGCCGACGATTTACCGACGAAATGTGTCGTCGCACGTTTGGAATAACGACGACACAAGAAATAGCGACGAACACCCGTCGCTATTTCGTCGCAAAATGTCGAAATTAAATCAGAAATCCCCCTTCTTCTTTCCCATTTCAGCGAATTTCTTCTCCCCAAATTCAAACCTCCCTCCCCCGTGAAATCTCTCCACCGCCGCTCCTCCTGCGCCGCCATTCTCCGGTGACCTCCTTCCCCGGTTAGTTTTTCTTCCTATTTCGTTTTTAATGCTTTTAATTAGTTATAGATTCAATTCTTTGTTTTGGGTTTGGGTTGTGGGTGTTGGTGGTGGGTTGGGGACTATGGGGAGGGCTGTGGGACGGTTGGGGTGGTGAATGGCGGGCCAGTGGTGATTGGGGGTGGCTGTGGGTAGGGCTGTGGTGCTGGGTGGGGCTGGGTGGTGCTGGGTGGTGTTGGGTGTTTGAAGCAAATCATTAATATTGTATGAACAATGATTGGGAGAACGAAATAGTTACTGTGGAATATGTAATTTCTTCTCTCCTGTTTGCGCCAAATTGTCGTTTGGTTAAACCGATATTGATGTATAAGTATTGCTTGGTTAAACTGATATTTAAAGGAACTTTGAACTTGAACAATTTTACTATTTCCCGAACTTTGTCTGCTATGGACTTTGTCTAGGATGTTTTTCAGTGTCTGTTAGTCTTATATATCGACATTGGACTGTAAGTATGTGTTTTTCTTTGGCATCCATAACTCTGCTAATACAAGTGTTTGGTTCAATCGATCTTTTATTGAAATCTCAAACTTCATGAGTTATTCTTCAATTATAACTGTCCTGAGGAATTTCCACAGTACCAATTTCTAAGCGTTTATATACTTATATTTTACAACTGCTTCCTTGAATCCATTTTGCACGACAGTATCTCATAAAATATCGTGTACTAAACTTTCAATAGCATGACAGTATCTCATAAAAAATCGTATACTAAACTTTTAATATCAGATCGTGTAGTTGATGAATTTCACATGAATGATTCCGATTCCAGATTTAGTTTCTTTCTTCAAGGAATTTCATAGTTGTTTTATATCCCAATATTTTCTTTATCTTAAAGTATATAATACCCTGTTGGCAAGGGAGTAAGAATCTTTTAGCCAACTTTCTTGGACCCAGTTTCAGGCCTTCCTAAGTTTGCCTATTTTATTGTGTGGATCTACATCCTTTTCAAGTTTATGCTTTAAGTTTATGCTCTAAGTTTCAAGTTCAAGTGATGTATACTTTGAAGTGTAATTTGATGATGAAGTTTGATTATGTAGTTTGGTTAATCATGTCATGTTGTTTGGATTTGGATTTGTCTTGGGAGAGGCCATTAAGGCCGGGAAACCTCCGATAAACGAATAGGTCATGCCGAAATTTTCAAAAGTATTAATATCTTGCATTAAATGTATGTAAACACTTGTCATTTTTTGGACATCTTCTTTGTTTGGCCAACCAACCCTAAACTTGTTGAATGTGCCTTTTAATTTTTTCACCCTTGTAGATCTGATGGCTAGTGACGGTTTACCTACTCGACCCACCTACCCACCAGCCAGACAGGCCCTCTCAGGACAGTTCGATCTGTTCGTTTCTCAGCATGAGCTGCTTGGTTCGGTGTCGACCGCCGCTCTGGCTGCGGACGCAGACCTTTTAGGGCCTGCTGATAGGTCCGCACCCCCCAGATCTCCGACGCCACCCACACCCACCGGTTTAGCCCATCATCCGGCGACTGATGCGACATCGGACGAGAGTGTCATACCAGGGCGTCGTGCCCTCCCTTGGTCACACGCTACCCATACGTAAGTAATGATTTATTTTTTTAACACGTTTTCAAATCTATTTCACGAGTTATTTTTTCCTAACAACTTCACCTCTTTCAGGTTTGCATCGGACTCGGGCCATATTTCTGGTTGCATCACTCGGTCCTTCCACCTGAGGCAGGACCCTGGTAGATATGCCTAGTCCCGTGTCACCGCGCAGACACGTAGGTTCTATTGGGATGAGTTTCAGGTATTCAAATTTGATGAATTTCACTTTTTGATGCGTAATCGATCATTAATTTTCTAACCACATTTTTATTTTTCCTTCTATAATAATTGCAGAAGGCGTATAGCTGGCCAGCCGACATCGCCCACGACGTGGAGTAGGCCTGGCGCAAGAGGGCCGCCAAACGCTACAGGAAATTCGTCAACTCGCTCAAGACCAAGTGGGAGCGTGACCCTATTTCTGCGAGGCCTCCCTACGTATCCGCGGCCACCTGGGCGGGGTGGATAGAAGGATGGCTGGACCCTGCTAACCAAGCCCGCAGCGCCCAGAACGCGGCAAACCGGCGCAGCGGCAATCTACAGGCCCCAGCACCTGCCACACACTCAGGCGGTTCGGTTGCCCATGCCACAACGATGCGTGCTATAGTAAGTATTTTAATATTGGATTATTTAGATTCATTGATTTCATTGGATTATTTAGATTCATTGACTTAAGTGGATTATTTAGATTCATTGATTTCTTATGTTCTGCTGTTGTTTTTTTTGGTATTCGTATATGGTTAATGTAAGTAGTATATGTGTTCATTTACCTTTTTCTTTTTATTTTTGATTTGACTTGGGAGAGGCCTTTAAGGCCGGGATACCTCCGATAAACGAATAGGTCATGCCGAAATTTTTAAAATTCTGTATTTCACTAACATATTTTATTTCATTCATTCAGCACGCGGAGACGGGGGAGTGGCCAGCCTCCTACGATCTCTTCTACAAGACGCATCGGAAGAAATCCTCCGACAGGACGGAGGACTGGATCACGGCGAAGGCTGCGACATCAGTGTAAGTAGTCCACGATATCATTTGTTTTTTTCTTAGTTTGTTTTATTTCTATACCCTAAACCCTAACAATTCTTATTTTCATTTCAGGACGAGTACAACAGATTACTGGCAGAGAGGGGAGAAGAGGCCTACAAGAACCGTGCTTATTGGGATGCGGTTCGGACCATCGGCCCTCAGAATAAAAAGAAGAGGGAGGTGTACGTGGTTGGATCAGCAGCGCCGCGATTCTTCTCCGAAGTTCTTCATCTAGGTGCTTCCTCCGAGGCCAGCACCTACGCACCTTCTGCGACGCTAGAGGATATTTCGCTGCTGGACGCAGATCATGCGGTGCTGCAGCATGAGATGGATACCATCAGGGCGCAGCATGAGGAGAGTGTACAGGCACTGCGGTCGCAGCTCACTCAGACCCAGAAGGCGCTGCAGGAGTCGGTTCATCAGGCGCAGCAGGAGACGGAGCAGGAACTCTCGCAGCTATCGCAGATCCTCCGCTCTTTCCTTTCCAGCTCCTCGCAGCCTCATCCTCTCCCTCAGGATGGTCAGCCTTCTCCGCATGATCCCTCTCCACCTTCCTCTGCATAGTATTTCAATTTTTGATTTTTCGTACTGACTATTTCATTTATTGTAATTACATATTCTTTGTTCTTTTATATTTTATCTGACATTTATACATATTCCATTTCATTTGTGTTGTTTAATTATACGAATTTCAGTACGCAAATACCGTATTTCTGTATAATATTCGTAAAAATGATTTTATATACAAAATAAAATATATTATAAAAATTAAATAATAATTAAAAACTATTTAATTAATAATATATTGATATTATTAATAAATTATAAATATTGAATATTTAATATTAATTTAATATTTAATATTAATTTAAATAATAGCGACGAACTTGCGACGGAAGCCAAAGGTCGCAGACGGGACATATATAAATAATTAAAAATTTTAAAATAGCGACGAAAAAGATATACCGACGAACCGACGACGGAAAAAACAGGTCGCAGACCTGACAGATTTACGTCGCAAGTTTACGACAAACCGCCGACGACCTTGCTCTCGTCGCAATATAACGACGCCGTACCGACGAAAATCACTTTGCGACAAGCCTTATTGCGACATACATATTTCGTCGCCATTTCGTCGCTAAATACCGTTAGCGACGAAATGGCGACGAAATATGTCTGTCGCTATATGGCTTTTTTTTGTAGTGGTACTTCTATGTATAAGCCTACGCTTGTAGACTTTAGTGACAAAAAACATGACATAAGCTGTATCAAAAATACTCGAATGAAGGACATAAAAAACAATTACAATTCTGTCAAAATCAACCTATACTAAACCCTGAAATTTCTCTGAATACATGATAATCAATTGTCTCACGTCTTCAAAGCTAATCTCTCAGCATATTGTACTGATAGTGGTAATCTATCTGAACTCATTCTCAATAAACCATATAATGGTACATTTTCTCTGCAAATAGTATAAGGCAATTATGAGCGATAAACATATTCGTCCAGCAAGTAGTTCGTCATGTGGATCATGCATGAGGAAACGGGTTAAGAAAATAATACTGCATAAGACGAACATAACGAAGCACGTCTTAAGTTTAATAAATAAAGTGCATAACATACACATAAATAAATAACATCTAACAAGTATATCTCTATCAAGTAAACGTTTGATGAAATCTTACCTCTAGTAAACGCCACTATCATGTATATCCTAATGATGAACAATAGATTAAAATAGATATTATAAAACTGTCCATGCACAGTACAATAAAACATCATGTCATACCCCTATTCTATAATCCGTCTGTACATACTATTTACATAAAATATATAAAACATGTCAAGTCATATGATGGCTATACCACTTATCATACGTAAGAACGATACGGCATGATATACCGAATGATTCCCCATATAGTCATTATGTACAACTATGAATCCTAATGAATCCACGTGGTATTACATCATATGTACATGGCATCTATTGGTGACGTCGATAGGGCGGAGATCCCTTGTCCTGAAAAAGGTATTACACTCGGCCAAACTATAACTATAACGGTAGGGTACGATATGCCCATGACACCAATCTCTCCTAGGTTCCAGGGTCATGCCGGCCTCCGGTCGTCGATAACATACTAAATGCCCATGACCACCACCATCGTCGGTCGGTGTTACGACGGCCTCCAAAACATATCAAATCATATAACCATGTGTCAAAGGAATCAATCATCTCGTCGCTATAATGAATTATGTATGAAAATTTTTCATGAAATGAAAACATCTATGCAAATACCTCTAGTTTTAATACATCCAACACATATCTATATCCAAGTATCCTCATATTATAATGTACTTAAAATTTATTACGTATGCACTTAATCAATAACTTAAATTATGAAATTTCCATCTTCTTTTTCTTCTTTATATACTTGGCCAAGACAGCCACTTTTGCTCTTAAAATATCCATCTTACACTTAATAAAAAGGGCTAAAAACCCTAATTTTATATTCATTTCTGTATACTTTTATATTCCATATTAATATGGATAAAGTAATCATCTTCTTTGCCATACTTGATTTTGCACATCTTTATATTCATAACCATGTACCAATTGATTTATTCCATGTCAAAATATATATAATAGCCGTGTGTATGTATGTAAATACCCAAAATACCCTTTGGACGAAAAATAGATGTATATATATCCATACTTCCCTTTTTCATATATTACCCATCTTTATTCCATATTTTTATACTATGACAATTTCTTTATCATGATATACATAAATATATTTATAATATGTCATAATACTTATTCTTTTCCTTGATTTTCTCTTATTGGCCGAATTTATATATATATATATATATATATGTGTGTGTGTGTGTGTGTGTGTGTGTGTCTTTGCATTTTCTATTCTTTTAACATATTTCTTTATTTTGTATATTTTTTTATACTTGTGATCAAATCTTTTTATGACTTCCATAACTATATTTATAACATGTAACAAAGTTAATTTTTCTATATTTTTGGCCCATGTGGCCGAATACATACATGAATACATACATATAAATATATATACGTATATATTTTTTAAGCAATAAAGATTGAGATATTTTATGATGCCTCACTTTTGGCAGAGGAAAACCATATTACAACGATCATCAGTAAATGTGAAATGGTAATATAACGAGCTTATAATTTATGTTCTCCAATCGTATATGATATGCCACCCTTGTGGATAAAACCACCCTTGTGGATAAAATCTTGGTGAAGGAAAAAGCGTACATATTTATACGATTGGAATTAGTACATGAATACAAAGTAATTGTTGTTGGGTTGCTTGCATCTTCCAAAAGTTGATGTACTGAGTCCAAGCGTTGTGCAGTTGAGTTATTGCTCCTCCAAGGTAGGTGCCGCCCTGAACACATGCATGCAAGAGAAATCAAAGCAGTTAGCGATAATAGGCCGATATCAGCAGTGTGGGTGATGCAATCAATATCCTGAAATAAATTACCCATGTTTCCCATATCCGGAGATACAGGCAACCCTAAGTGTATGAAAAGCGAGTGACAATATAGGAACAAACAGATAAAAACAAGCAATTGAAGGGAGGTCATTAATCTCACCCATGTTGCCCATATCTTGCGATATAGGCAACAACGGTTAGTAAGAGCTGTATCTATGTCGAATATGTGGAGTGGCTTTTGTCTGATATCTTGCTCGAAGTATTGGTGGCAGCTCAGCTACAGTCCAAAATACCGATAAATGATTGTGGATTTGACCATATTGTGCTAAGAAATGAGCCGGTTGATTCGCCTGACGCGGGACAAATGATAAAGCTGAAGTAGTAGAAATTAATAATTCACGAAAAAGCAAAGCATGTGTTGCGCCGCTTTGGTGAACCTCTGAGATGACCCCTTTTGCATCAACCTCTGCATCAATTGATTTCTAAAATCTAGCAAAATATAAGTAGCCATAATATGCTGCTTGATATTCTGCTTTCGCCGGAGTAGATAATGGAAGGTGAAAAGAGATTGCTCCAATGAATGTACCACTACTATCTTGCAATATGGCACCGTCAGATGCCGATATTCGTCCATGAGATGCATCTGTATTAAATTTAAATTGACCAGACGGAGGATGCATCCAACGAACAACCGTACAACGAGGGGGCTTTATGATAGGAGATAATCCACAAGTTATTAATTGTGGAGCAAGAGCTGCATATTTCTTACCCGACTGAGATGATGTCTACTCATAAATTGATCTGCGAATGTTTTCTAGAACTGATCTTCATCTCCATCGTCCCTCCCCAAAAATTAGGGAAGTATAAGCCTTCCATAGCTCACAAACAATGATCGATGGAGCAACTATACGTAATATGCCTTTGCGTGTTTTACCTTTTGTAGACATCCACCATTGCAGCAACTGCTGCTGTAATATTCTAACTCCTTTGTTTGGTCCATCTAAGAAGACGCTGTAGACATTCCATATTGTCGTAACTTTAGAACACTCAAGAAATATGTGATCAACCGTAACTTGTGCTTCAAGGCAAAAAGGACATTGACTAGGATAGATATAAATATACCGTCATAGATTTGCAGGAAGGGGTAACACATTCTGATATAATCTCCATAGGACTACTCGGATGTTAGGGGGAATATGTTTAATCCATATCAATTGAAAAGACAATCGGCTATTACCCCCCTTTCGTACTTGATCATAAGCTCTTCGTATTGTGTATTGCTCCATCGAAAGATTATCCAAACAAAATGCATGAACTCTACATATTCGTTTCCGAACTGGAGAATCTGTTATCCATATCTCATATGAATTGCAAGTCGCGTATCTTGATTGAAAACATTTACTCCATAAGGAATCATTCGCTTGATATCGCCACCATAGCCTGCAAGAATATACTGTCCGAAGATCGTCTAATTTCCGAAGTCCTAATCTGCCTTACTTCGTTGGCCGAAACAAGATGTCACTTGATACCCAAGAGTGGCGCGTTCTATCCTCTGAATTACCCCAAAATAATTTAGTCATTAAGCGCCGTAAGGTGCGAATAACACTCTGTGGCAATGTGCAAGCAGCTAGCATGTGTAACGGGATCGCTGATAAGACATGCTTGATGAGTATCAGCCTTCTTGCATAATTAAGATATTTATTCTACCACATAGTAAGTTTGGCCTAAACTGAAGCTATTAGATTAGAAAAATGTACTGCCCTTTCCTTCCCTCTATGTAATGGAACACCTAAGTACTTGATTGGGAGAGAAACTGATGTCATTTGCAGCTCTAATTCCATCCTCCTAATCTATGAGTGCGAAAGATAAGTTGCTGGAACAAAGTGGCTCTTCTGAAAATTAACTGCTTGGCCCGAAGCCAGTTGGTATGATACCAAGAACTTTCTGAATCTCCTTAAGTTCATTAATCTTCCATTTAGAAATACCAACAAATCATCTACAAAAGCTAGGTGAGTAAGGCATGGTCTGGCTCTACCTGTATTAAAGGAATGTATATCACCCTTTTCTACCAAAGTGTTCAGACCTCTTGAGAAAGCTTCTGATGCCAAAATAAATAATATTGGAGACAGTGGGTCTCCCTGTTTAACTCCCCTTGAAGGCTGAAAGTATATCAACACTGATAAGTATGTTCTGTTGAGATGATTGAAGATAAGCTTGGTAAATCTTGCTGCAAAACCGAATCTTGCGAGTAATCTGGAAAGAAATGTCCAATTAACTCTATCAAACGCTTTCATCATATTAAGTTTCATAATAACATTTGAACCTCTGACTTTCTTGTCGAACAAATGAACCATCTATCTCGCCAAAACAATTTGATCCGATATGTCTCTACCTTTCACAAAACCAGCCTGTTCCATAGAAATAATTCTCTCCAATAGAGGTTGCATTCTAGTAGCTATAATATGAGTTGCCACCTACGATACAATGTTTGCTAGACTAATTGGGTAAAAATCTGAAAATGTACGAGGATTTAAAACCTTTGGCAGCACCGTAATTAGCGTACTTCCCATCGCTCGCGGCATAGGAATGCCAAGAAAAAATTCCTGCATGGCCTTGTGCACATCTTGATTTACAATATCACAACAAGTGCAGAAGAAATCTCCATTGTACCCACTGGTCCAGGTACACTATAGGGATCCAATGCCCACACTGCTTCTTTTACCTCTGTCATCGTTGCCAAGGCCACCAATATCTGGTTGTCTGAGTCAGATATTAAGCTTGGTATATAATTCAAAATATCAATGTTGTCTCAAATGGATTTTGCTGAGAATAAAGCTGTATAGTAAGCAACCGCAGCCTGTTGTATAGTGGATTGTGTTTCGCATATACTGCCATCAGAATGACGTATAGATGTGATTGTCTGATGAGAATGTCTCTCTTTAACAATTTTGTGAAAATACGATGTATTAGCATCTCCTTCCGATATCCACCGTAGTCACGCTTTTTGTGCCTAGTATATAAGTCTTTTGCACTCTGCATTTTTGTACTCCGCCTGGGCAGCATGATAATTCATTCTTGTGTCTGCCGTAGGATGCTGATCAAAATGAATTTCACAACGTTGAAGTTCTTGCTCCAGGTGATACAATTGATCGAATATATTTCCCAACACATTTTTGTTCCAATCCCGTAGATCTTTTTCAGTTGGTGTAACTTGTTGTATAAACCGCGCATTCCACCTAAGTAGGATATGAATCCCAGGATGATTTTACAAACAAATGAAACTCAGCGTGCTCCGTCCACATGTTCTGAAAACGAAACAATTTTGGGCCCATAAAATCATGCTGCATTGATCTTAATAATAATAGGGTATGATCCGATGTCAGACGTGGTAAATGTCGAACTCTCAAATTAGGAAATAAACTATTGTAAGACTCTGAGCAAAGCATACGATCCAATCGACGTCTAACAATTCCCAGACCCCGACCACTTGTCCATGTATACGTAGGACCATCAAAAGGGAGATATATTAAAGAGCAGGTTGAGACACTATCATTAAAATCTTCCAATGATGCCATCGATGGATTAGAGAGACCATCATGTTCGTCAACAGACAAACATGTGTTGAAATCACCTCTATTAACCATGGGTCTGTATAATTTTCATAATATTGCTGTAAAGCCATCCATAATCTCCGATGATCTGTGATAATTTGTAACCCATATATTGGAGTGAACTAGAAAATAGTATCCATTCCTACTAATTGAAATTTAAAATGTGCTCTTCATAGACGGACGCAATTAATCTGAGAGAACCATTATTCCAAAATATCCACACTTTTTCTCGACAGATAGCTTCAGCATGGGAAAATTTCAAATGTCGTTGTATTGTTACAAGATTCATATGATGCTTCTTTGGCTCAATAATTACTAATAATTGCAATTTATGAGATTTCACCAACTTACGTATGCGTACCAATAAGGTAGCAATTCCCCGCACATTCCATATGAGGCAATTCATTGGGATGATGATGAAGATAAATTTGAAGAGCAAGCTAGCCTATTTGATGCATTTGAATATGTGGCTAGCATTTCTTGTTTCGTTCGCCTGCGTCTGGTTATTGGATTGGGATCCTCTAACACTTGAAGCAATTGATCCACAGATTTATCAGTAAATTCCAGTATATCCACGTGGTTTGTCAAAGCATCTTCTACAACATTTAGCTCATCTCACAAATTGTCTTGACCGTTAATAATATCAGCAGGAGCTTCCTCAGTAGTTATATCTGTTGACTGCAAGGTATGTGCATAACGTGTTAATCATGGATCAATAACTCTGAATCCGATACAGCAGCATCCAATACATCATCCACTTCTTCCAATACTCGTTCCAGTGAAGTACCAACTTTAGATAAATCTTGCTTGTTGGCAATTCCATCAAGTACATTGTTGGCTTCTGGATTCTCAGTTTGTAGAATTGGTTGTTCCAAGCTGGGAGGGTTATTTTGTTCCACATGCTTCTCCTTGTCTGGCTGAATATCATCTTCATCCTCTACATTGAGATTTTGTTGCTGACTATTTTTCTTTGGGGTCCATATTTTGCGTTTGTCTTTCGCCTTGTTTGGGATCAAAGTAAAGTCCTTTTCTTTCTCCTGTTGATAGTCTTTGGCTGCTGTATGATTTTTGGACTCATGGCTGCGTTCTTTTCTTTCTCACATATTTTGCCTGTATCTTACTTTGATGTTTATTCCAACTATATGCAAGTTTATTCTATCAACATAATTTTTTGTAAAATCATCATAAAATCCATACACATACCAAATAATGGAACTTATGAAAATGAAGTAAATAGGGTATAAAAACACTATTTTGGTCGTGGGTCATATACATACATATACATATGAATATCATCAAGAAACATCTTTTGTGAACTAGAATATTAGACATGAATATGACTACCTCATAACATGCTAAATCAAGAACACAAAAGTTCATGAAAACCAAAATCATAAATAAACACATACATGATGATCTTCATGAAAATCATATGAATACATGCATAAAAATGTCTTCTAAGTAATCTTTTCTTAACATATCTTATATATTCATTTTCTTAATTTAACTTTTACATATATTGCATATGAGTGTTCATTACATAAGTGTATATTTTCTTCAAATAGCCCAATATATACCTACACTATATCACACTTTATGCATCATTGAGAACATAGCCTTTACATATTCTTGATACAAAAACCTTGAACATATATCTTGAATGGTTCAACTTTGCATGAACATAAATACATAGATCTTGGAAAATCCATGAAGGATCTAGGAAGATTACTTGTCTTTATGTCATATCCCGCAATTTTCGAGTCCGACCTTAAATAATTAGAAAACATCTTAAAGAGACAATGTTAGTAATTATGTATGTTTATGAGGATTAGTTAAATAAGTTATTGGTATAAAAAAATAGTCAAAAGTAGAAATGGGAAAAATTAGGCCAAAATACCAAAACTACCCCTCCCCACTTAAATGATAGGGGAGTTACACAAATGAGTATAACTCCCCATCATACCACTAGCCATCGGTTAAGGCAAGAAAGGGAGAGGGAGAAAACGCCTAGGAGAGAGAGAAGGAAGAGAGAAGAGAAAGAAGAAGAAGAGAAGAATAAGAGGAAGAAAGAGCGGCCGATCTAGGTTCAACCTTTCCCAAAATCCTACAGTACACTCGTAAGACTAACTAGAAACAAATGCAAGTAGTCTTTCTATACGCTTTACGCAAATTTTGATTCTATAGGCCCTATGTTCTTATAAAAAGAAAATGCGGATCATACATTAGTATTCTTGACTTGTCTATGTTAAATGCTTTATTATATGTAATTGTTGTTGCTAGTTGTATAAAGTCATGTTCTTTGGGCCAAATTTCTGAGAATAGCTATGTGGTGCTTTGTTGTTTGTCGAGTATGCCCATGAAAGTGTATTCTTGATGTGTTTATTTTCTTGTTATATTCTTGTGTTGGTTGTCTACACCTTAGATGTTTGAGAGAATTTGCAGAGAATTGAAGGATGAATGATGGCATTGTTATAGACTTGTTGTGTTGGGAAGGTTGAAGATGTCTATTGAAGGTTGTGAATGATAGAAGGTTAAGAGTGGATATTATTAGACATGTCTAAGAATCAATTCATGTTAGTTGTGTGTTAAGCATGATGAATCTAGATGGTAAGATGGATCTTGAGGTGTTTAACATGGAAGGGGTGAAGAAGAAAGGTGTTGAGTGGAAGTTACTGCAGAAAAACTACAGTTCTGAACCGTCAGAACACTTCGAACACCTACATTGAGTGCTTCAAGTCACATTTGGCGCCTAATGTAGGCGTTCAATGTGTCACAGTGCATCCCCGTACACTTCGAACACCAACTTTAGGCACTTCATGTCACATAAGGCGCTCATGTAGGCGTTCGATGTATACGGCACATCCCCGAACACTTAGAACGCCTAGAATTGGCGCCTCATATCCACTTTAGGCACCTCATGTGGCGTTCCAAGTATACTGGAATTCTTTTTGACCCTTTAGGCGCCCTATGTATGTGTGACAACTCTATACACTTCTTTTGAACATAAAATTCAAGGGTATTTGAGGTGTAATTTAGGAATAGATGGTAAGTTTGACTAAGTAAGAATAAGATTGAATCCCAAGTGAATTTACGATACGAACGGGCATGAAATGGTACGAATAGGGTGTGTTTGAGTTGTAAGCATTAAGTGTGAATGAGTAAAGTTAGGTATGAATTCGAAGTGAGTTAACGATATGAAAGTTCATAATGGTACGAATAGGGTGTGTTTGAGGAGGTATGATTGAGCAAGGTTAAGTGTGAACTTGATATGATTTTTGTAATACTAAAGAGCAAGAAAGGGTACGAGCATGGTGTGCTTAAGCTTTCGGACTTTGTACTTGTTATGTAAAGTGTGTATGCATGTTTACATGTTTGATATGATGTTTCATGAGCATTCTGCATCATGACATGAACACTTTGCATTTCGGCATGAGTTTCGTTTTGTGACAAGAATACGAGTTTGAAAAGAATATTAAAGTTTTCGAAAAGCAATTGTGGCTGCTGGTTGATCGTAGGGTATAAAAGTCACGCTTGCAAAAGTAGGGTATAAAAGCATGATCTATGAATCAACAGTAGGGTATAAAGTATTTTATGGGGCCGTGGACCTATCAGCACTGAAAATAAAGTTATTTTGTGGGGCCGTGGACCTATCAGCACGGATATATGATATATGTAATGGGGCCGTGGACCTATCAGCATGGATATATGATATATGTATTGGGGCCGTGGACCTTTCAGCATGGGGTATAAAGTTATATGTTATGGGGCCGTGGACCTTTCAGCACAGGGTATAAAGTTATATGATATGGGGCCCTGAACTTTTCAGCACGGGGTATAAAGTTCTGCTATGCGAAGAATATAACAAGAAGTATAATGAAAAGTTTTGTGAAATGACACACATGACATGTTTACGAAAGAAGACATATGCATGGGTGTTGTGTGTGGTTTTGAAGAAGTACATGCATCATGTTACACGAAGCATAAGATTTGACATGCAAGAAATGTTACTAGCATATGTTCTGTTTATGTAGTATGTTTGGCTCTACATGTGTTGGTTTCATTTTGTGTGTCAATTATGTGGCTTATATGGATTTGATGACTTGTTATAAAGATGTTATTTGCCAACCCGAGCACCTTATTTTTGGTATTGATTTATATACTGGTGACTCGTTGTGTGTGATCCCGTAAGGTGTATAGATGGGTTACTTGCTGGCGATGTTTTCGCTAAGAACAATTACTCTATCTACTTTTCAGGTGAGCCAAAGTACAAGATGATTTTTGTAGAAGATATCGGCGAGTAGGCTCATTGGGACGATAGTCACTAAAATGGACAGGCTTACAGTCCTTATCCTTTAGTTGCGGGAGTTACTGTTAACACCTTGTATTGAAGGATACTTTAGGCACTCTCCCTGACACGTTTTATTTCCGCTGTGTTTCAATTGGGATATTATTGTTATTGAAGTTTTTAATTCTACGACGTTTCCGCTGATTTATCTTACGTGATAAATGACGTGTGCTTGATCTGCTTTGACGCTTCATAGTTCTCGTAGTATGCTACGGCAGGTTTCCCTTAAGTTTGATCCATAGATATAAGTGCTTATTATCTAGAGCCTAATTATGATCTGGGTTGGGTGTGTGCGAATGCGTATATCATTTAACTTTCTATAATAGTTTTAATTTTGGACCCCACCGATCTCTTGGACACAATTCTGTGATGGCTTTCTGAAGTATTACGTGCCCGAGACAGCAATCTTAGACAAGATAAGGGCATTCGATGGGCTAAAACAGGGTCGGATGATAATGTCGGAGTATGCCGACCATGTCCATGCTTTGGGTAATCGCTTAAAGATGACAAAGTTCGAGCGAGGTTTGAACTCAAAGATTCAGTCAGCAATTGTAAGCGCATGGATAAGAATCAACGAGGACATGATGGATGCGTGCTTCCGCATTGAGAGTGATTTTTGTAGAGTGGTGGCAAGAGAGACCGATGCATGATACTCTGACAAAGGTAAGAGGTTAAGAGAAGAGATTTGAGTTGGTGGCAGGCCAGGACGTTTGGATCAAGATCCAGAAGAGATGCCTGGTCGGGAAAATTTTAGAGACCCCCACCATAGAACCCAGTTGTAAATCAGGCTGTAAGAGTTTTCCGCATTGCAATAAGAGCCATGATGGTGAATGTGGGAAGTTGGAAAGAGTGTGTTATCGATGCAGACAGGTGGGTCATCACATTAGAGATTGCCAGAGATGAGAAAGAATGCTTTGGGAAAGCAGCTCAGCAGCCGAGGACAAATGCCCGCGTCCATGTCATGACTGGCATGGATATTTATGATGCCACCGATGTGGTATGAGGTGCAATTTTAGTGAATAAGATATTGGTCAATGTACTTTTCGATAGCATCTTGAACCATTCTTTTGTGGCAAAGGGATTCGCTAAGCGCCTTTGTGGTTCACTAGAATGGTTAGAGACTTTATACCGTGCCCAAGCGGTCGAGATCAAATGGTGATTTCACACCAACAGTACAAGGATTGTGGGTTAGAGTTAAGAGAGCAAATGTTCTTTGCCATATTGATTACTATTTAGAGGTATAAATTCGACGTCGTATTGGGACTGGACGGATTGGCTAGGTATCACAGCAACATTGGCTCGATTAAAACAAGTGACAGTTAAGAATTTTGAGTTGGATGATATAACATTCCAAGGGGATTGTTGTTGATCGAAGAAAGTTGAAGTTATCACCGAGTGGTCTAGACCCATGAATGTCACCGAAGTGCGGAGTTTCTTTGGACTAGCTAGTTATTACAAGAAGTGGACAAGGGATTCTCGACAATAGCGATGCATCAAAGAATGGCCTAGGTTGTGTTTTGATGCACATGAACGAGTTATTGCGTATGCCTCGAGACAGCTAAACATGAGGCAGTGAAGATGGTTGGAACTACTCAAGGACTACGACTTGACCATTAATTACCATCTAGAAAAAAACTAACAAAGTGGATGAGGTATTAAGTAGAAAATCTAACCATGCGCGTCAGTCACCACTTGAGAGAGAAATAGAAGAATTTGGCTTGGAGTTTGCTGACTCTATAGTTAATGTTTTCACATCATTGACCGTCGCCTCGAGTTTGATGGATTGGGTGAAAGAAGCTCAAAAGAAAAATAAGACTGTGGGTGATATTGCTGGGAAACTGAGGTATAGTTAGGTTGATGGATTTCAAACCAATGAGGACGGGAGCTTATGTTTAGTGGAAAAATGTGTGTACCTGATATAGATGTGTTAAGGAAAGAAAATTTTACAAGGGGCTCGCAGTTCAAGGTTATCGATACATCCTGTTAGCAAAGAATGTACAGGGATGTTTGACAATATTATTGATGGTGTAAGATGAAGAGGCATATTATGGAGTTCATTGAGATATGTCTGGTGTGTCAGCAAGTTGAAACTGAACACCAGCAACTTGGTGGATTAGTGATGCGATTGGAGTTTTCAGAGTAGAATAGAAAATTATTACGATGGACTTTGTGGTGGGTTTACCGAAAACAAGAAGTAGATATAACATGATTTTGGTGATTGTGGATCGGTCAACCAGGGCTGCACATTTTCTATCGGTCTCGAGGGAAGTATCTCTCGATAAGTTGGTAAATGTGGATGTGGACAACATTGTCAGCCTGTACAGTGTTCCCATGGGCATAGTGTCTGACCGAGATCCACGGTTTACTTCCAAGTTCTAGACAACATTTTAGGAAACCATAGGCACGGAATTAAGGTTAAGCACAACATATCATCCCTGTACTGATGGACAGTCTGAGCGGATTATTCAGACCTTAGAAGACATGCTAAGGGCTTGTATCCTAGACTTCAAAGGAAGTTGGGACGGAATGGTTAAATTAATGGGGTTCTCGTATAATAACAGTCACCACAATGCAAGTGATATGGCTCCTTTCGAACGTTGTATGGAAGGAAGTATAGGTCCCGAGTTTATTAGGATGAAGTCGGCATGGGGACCATCAATGGACCTGAGTTACTTGAGAAGACACTAGAAAAGGGGAGATCATATGGGAAAGACTTAAAACAGCTCAGGATCGTAATAAAAGTTGGCCGGATTCCAAGCAACAGCCTTTTGAATTTAATGTAGGTGAAAAGGTTCATTTGAGAGTATCACCTACGTAGGGCATTATGAGGTTTAGAGTGAAAGGTAAGCAAAGCCCCCGTTTTATTGGTCCCTACAAGATACTAGAAAAATGGAAGATTTGGCATTACCTCCAGTATCGACACAGGTTCAAAACAACTTTCATGTATCACAGTTAAGGAAGTACGTGACGGATCCGAGCTATGTACTCGAAGCACAACCTTTGGAACTTAAGGGTGATGTTACCTATGAAGAGGTGCCGGTGAGAATAGTGGACTAGAAAAAAAAGTGCTGGGGAAACATGTGATTCCTTATGTGAAGGTTTAATGGAGCAATCACACAGAGCGGAAAGCCACTTGGAAAATTGAGGAGCAGACGCATGGGAAGTATCCTCAACTCTTCAACTAAGGTACGTAAGTTTCGAGGACAAAACTTTTTGTAAGGGGTGTGGAATGTCATATCCCGCAATTTTCAAGTCCGACCTTAAATAATTAGAAAACAACTTAAGGAGACAATGTTAGTAATTATGTATGTTTATGAGGATTAGTTAAATAAGCAATAGGTTGAAAAAAAATAGTCAAAAGTAGAAATGGGAAAAATTAGGCCAAAATACCAAAACTACCCCTCCCCACTTAAATGATAGGGTAGTTACACAAATGAGTATAACTCCCCATCATACCACTAGCCATCGGTTACAAGCAAGAAAGGGAGAGGGAGAAAACGCCTAGGAGAGAGAGAAGGAAGAGAGAAGAGAAAGAATAAGAAGAGAAGAAGAAGAGGAAGAAAGAGCGGCCGATCTAAGTTCAACCTTTCCCAAAATCCTGCAGTACACTCGTAAGACTAACTAGAAACAAAGGCAAGTATTATTTCTATACGCTTTACGCAAATTTTAATTCTACAGGCCCTATGTTCTTATAAAGAGAAAATGCGAATCACACATTAGTAATCTTGACTTGTCTATGTTAAATGCTTTATTATATATAATTGTTGTTGTTAGTTGTATAAAGTCATGTTCTTTGGGCCGAATTTCTGAGAATAGCTATGTGGTGCTTTGTTGTTTGTCAAGCATGCCCATGAAAGTGTATTCTTGATGCGTTTATTTTCTTGTTTTATTCTTGTGTTGGTTGTCTACACCTTAGATGTTTGAGAGGATTTGCAGAGAATTGAAGGATGAATGATGTCATTGTTATAGACTTGTTATGTTGGGAAGGTTGAAGATATCTATTGAAGGTTGTGAATGAATAGAAGGTTAAGAGTGGATATTATTAGACATGTATAAGAATCAATTCATATTAGTTGTGTGTTAAGCATGATGAATCTAGATGGTAAGATGGATCTTGAAGTGTTTAACATGGAAGGGGTGAAGAAGAAAGGTGATGGGAGGAAGTTACTGCAGAAAAACTGCAGTTCTGAACCGTCAGAACACTTCGAACACCTACATTAGGTGCTTCAAGTCACATTAGACACCTAATGTAGGCGTTCAATGTGTCCCAGTGCATCCCCAACACTTCGAACACCTACATTAGGCACTTCATGTCACATAAGGCGCCTTATGTAGGCATTCGATGTATACGGCACATCCCTGAACACTTCGAACGCCTAGAATAGGCGCCTCATATCCACTTTAGGCGCCTTATGTGGCGTTCCAAGTATACTGGAGGTCTTTTTGACCCTTTACGCGCCCTATGTATGTGTGACAACTCTATACACTTCTTTTGAACATAAAATGCAAGGGTATTTGAGGTGTAATTGAGGAATAGATGGTAAGTTTGTCTAAGTAAGAATAAGATTGAATCCCAAGTGAATTTACGATACGAACGGGCATGAAATGGTACGAATAGGGTGTGTTTGAGTTGTAAACATTAAGTATGAATGAGTAAAGTTAGGTATGAATTCGAAGTGAGTTAACGATATGAAAGGGCATAATGATACGAATAGGGTGTGTTTGAGGAAGTATGATTGAGCAAGGTTAAATGTGAACTCGATATAATTTTTGTAATACTAAAGGCAAGAAAGGGTACGAGCATGGTGTGCTTAAGCTTCCGGACTTTGTACTTGTTATGTAAAGTGTGTATGCATGTTTACATGTTTGATATGATGTTTCATGAGCATTCTGCATCATGACATGAACACTTTGCATTTCGACATGAGTTTCGTTTTGCGAAAAGAATACGAGTTTGAAAAGAATATTAAGTTTTCGAAAAGCAACTGTGGCTGCTGGTTGATCGCAGTGTATAGAAGGCACGCCTGCAAAAGCAGGGTATAAAAGCGTGATCTGTGAATCAACAGTAGGGTATAAAGTATTTTATAGGGCCGTGGGCCTATCAGCACGAAAAATAAAGTTATTTTGTTGGGTCGTGGACCTATCAGCACGGATATATGATATATGTAATGGGGTCGTGGACCTATCATCACGGATATATGATATATGTAATGGGGCTGTGGACCTTTCAGCATGGGTATAAAGTTATATAATATGGGGCCGTGGACCTTTCAGCACGGGGTATAAAGTTCTGCTATGCGAAGAATATGATAAGAAGTATTATGAAAAGTTTTGTGAAATGAGAAGCATGACATGTTTACGAAAGAAGACATATGCATGGCTGTTATGTGTGGTTTTGAAGAAGTACATGCATCATGTTACACGAAGCATAAGATTTGACATGCAAGAAATGTTACTACCATATGTTCTGTTTATGTAGTATGTTTGGCTCTACATGTGTTGGTTTCATTTTGTGTGTTAATTATGTGACATATGGATTTGATGACTTGTTATAAAGATGTTATTTGCCAACCCGAGCACCTTATTTTGGGCATTGATTTATATACTGGTGACTCGTCGTGTGTGATCCCGTAAGGTGTATAGACGGGTTACTTGCTGGCGATGTTTTCGCTAAGAACAATTACTCTATCTACTTTTCAGGTGAGCCAAAGTACAAGATGATTTTTGTAGAAGATATCGGCGAGTAGGCTCATTGGGACGATAGTCACTAAAATGGACAGGCTTACAGTCCTTATCCTTTAGTTGCAGGAGTTACTGTTAACACCTTGTATTGAAGGATACTTTAGGCACTCTCCCTGACACGTTTTATTTCCGCTGTGTTTCAGTTGGGATATTATTGTTATTGAAGTTTTTAATTCTACGACGTTTCCGCTGATTTATCTTACGTCATGAATGACGCGTGCTTGATCTGCTTTGACGCTTCCTAGTTCTCGTAGTAGGCTATGGCGGGTGCACTGGTACCGATGTCTAGTATCGGGCCAGGGCACTACACTTTATCACTTAACCTTAGTATGAATGCGAAGATTTTTTCACTTTGCTTGAAGAAAACCTTCTCCTTTGTACCTCACATAACCCACGGTTTCATTACCAAAAATGAAGAATTATTGTGCAACCATAGAAATAGATAAATGGACGGAAATAACTTAACTTAGATGGTGTTCTTACCTTGATACATCTTGATGCTCAATCATTAAACATTCGACCTTGGTGATTAAAATGAAGGAGAATGTTGTAGTTATTATTTTGGATGAATATATGAGATGAAGAGAAGACAGTTCTTGCTATAGCCTTGGAAACTTTGGGGCATGGTGGAAAAATTGAGGCTAGAAGACTTTGTTTTCTTGCTTGATAAATAAAAAGAAGTGTTTTTGAAGATGAATGTTTTCTAAATATGAAATGAGAAGAAAAGAGGGAGCTTTGTTCTTAGCCTAGGGTGTTTTGGCCATGGAGGTAATAAAGGTGACCTTGGAAGATTTGTTCTTCTTTTGGAGAGAAGAAGATAATATGTAGGAGATGAAACGAGTTGACGATGAAAATTGAGAGGGAGAGAGAGAGAGAAGGACGGTTTTTGAAGTATAAGGAAGAGGAAGAAAGAAGTGTTAAAGTCTTGAAATGGTTAGAAACATGAAGTGATGGAAAGTTGTATTGAAAATGGAAGAAAAATGGACTTGTTAGTGCAAGACAGTTGAGTGTAAGGGAAGAAAATAGAGAAGAAAATATCTTCTTCTTGGGGTGGAGAGGGACAATTTTTGGGTGTAAAGAAATGGAGAAGAAGACAATCATGGAGAGTTGGAAGAAGTTGGAGAGGGTTTGATGGAAGAAAGTGAGGGTGGTTGATTGTCTTGACAAAGGAGAGAAAGTTGGAGTGTTGGAAGATAATTTCTTCTTCCTTTATGTTGTGTTGGCCGGAATTAAGGAGGGGAAAAGAGTGGTTATGGCTTGATTGAAGTGTGTAAGAAAGGTGTAGGAAAAATGTAAGAAATAAAAGACTTTTTGGTGGAATGAATAATAGAGTTGGAAAACACAAAATATTTTCTTCCTTTTTCTTTGATTAGGCGGGGTACAAGAGGGCTGGGAGGAGTGGTTGGGGATTTGTTGGGTGTGTAAGAAAGAGTATAAGAATTTGTAAACAAAAAAAGTGTAAGAAAAGGGGGTGTTTGGAAAAAAATCTTTCTACTCCTTTGTACTAGTGGGCTGCCAAAATAAGAGAAATAGGGTAGGATTTGTCTTGTTGTGTTGAATATGTAAGGAGTGTAGGAATAATGTAAGAAATAGTAAAAAGGTGGAATACTTTCTGTTGTACAATATAATTATTTCCATGTGGGTAAAGAAGACAAAATATTGTCTTTCTCCTTGCTTAGGTGGCGGCCAAGAGGAGTGAGAGTGGGTAGAATAGGACAAATACTATCATTTGATTTCCACACAATTTTACAGACTTGGTATTTTATTGGGGTAGTTTTCTAACCATAATTTCGTCTTCCTTTTCTTACCCTAAAATGGCGCCACATATGTGTATATATATTCCAACATATATATGTATATATATTCATTTTTGTTTCTTTTTCAAGTTATGTATTATGTTCTATTTTCTTTTTTCCTTTATTTAAGTGGTTCTATTTTCTTGTGTCATGTATTTTATTTTGGTTTAATTTATCCTAGTACGTAAGTTGTTATATATTCGTATTTTTTAATTCCTATGACGAATTTGCAACGTTCGTTAATGAATTTCGTCGCATATCCATATATTGGTTACATTACCCTTCGGTTATCTTTTCGAGCATTTCTAACTCCGATACATACTACCGATGTTCTATGAAACCCTAATTCAAAATTTTAATTCCACCGAAATTTTACCAACAACGTACTTTTATTTTATTTTCTATTATCTTATTTCCTTTTCTACTGACGCGGATATGCGGGTCATAACACATTGCGTGAGTATGAATATTCACATTCATTCTCTAAAATTTCCATCATTAGTTTGTAAGTTTTTGAGCGGACAACTTGATCTGCTATATCATTTCCTTGCACTTTTTTTATTCAAGGTAGCCATCGTACTATGACACGTTTGTGAAATACACTGCTCTTTCCCATTTAATTCAAATGATCCCCCTAAATGCCAGCACAGCCAATTGATTTGATTACACACCTCTCCTCCTTTTTCGAAAAAACAAGCTCAAACTACAAATTCAAATGCTCCACCCTTCAATGGCAGCAACTAGCAAAAATTGTGCATTATGTTGAATCTCTCTTTTTGTGAAGACAAGCCATGAAATCAATCATAGATAGTGACATACTACTATAAACTAAAAGCTGATACAGATGATAAAAATCGTCAGAATTACTCAACTAACCTCCTAAGAATAACCAGTTAAGTTTAAGATAGTCTTTGTCTAAGACACGTTTGTGAAACAGACAACTCTTTCCTATTTAATTTGTTTTTCTGTTTTGCGAATTTGTGCTCCTTTTTTTTTTGTGCTTTGCAATTGTGAATAATGTACATAACTGAACATATTGTTCTCAGTCTTCAACAAATACAGCTAGACATTTGTTTAAATAATATTTTTAATGTGTCATATAAACAGTTTACACATATATCAATGCAGTAATCAACCTCCTTTCATTCTATTGTACACATCCATTCTTTAGCAATGTTTAGAAGAAATACTGAACTAGACAAGTTATTCATAAAGCACAAACATGAAAATTTCCTCAACAATTCAAACATGAGATAACAATGGGTTTAGTCAACAAAATCTGCAAGCTAACTTTCAGTTGACACATTCTACAGACAGTACCAAAAACTACAGACAGTTCCAAAAAGATTTTCGAAAAAATGCAAATATTGATTGCTCTACTGATTTAGTCAAATTGATTTTATGCAACTTACCACCCAAGTCTGAGCATTCATCATGATCAATGTGCTTTTCGAATTGATTCGAGATACGTGTAATACACAGCACGTTGATAACGTTTATACGAATTAATCATAAGGTGGACGTTATGTATGATAATATTATATGTCACATATGTCACGTAATAATATTAATTGTTACGTATAACATCCACACGTTAAGTGATCATCGGGTATGTTCGTGGATGTATAGTGTGGTCTAAAATGGAAACTCCGAATATGTAGAAAGTCATATAGGCAGAGGCCGCGATGGATGGGCTCGAAGTGCAACGACCATAAAGTGTACGACATCTGGTCCCCGAGGAGGCGACAACCCACGTGTGGCTAGTAGATAAATGTTGGTACATAAATTAACTATTAAATAATATTTAATATCAAATATTAGCTAAAAATATTTATTATAAAATAATATATAATGAAGGATAAAAATAACTTGATAATACCAAGTATATCCCCACGTATCTGGGATAAGAAAATTTCTATCCATAAAGAAAGAGGGTTTGGTTTCAGATAAAACTCTGAAACCTAAACCTATTAGGATTCTTCCTTTCTCCCTTTATATGAAGGAGGAGGGCTTCACCTCCTTAGACAATCAGTTAATACAGCTGGCCATAGAGGGTGTCATTGAAGGTGTGTTAACCTTGTTCTATAAAGCCCACACTGCCTAACCTCTCCATCCGGTAAAGCCGTGAATTGTTGAATCCGTTCAAGGGTGCATCAATAATTGGTGGAGGTCGTGAATCCTTGGATCACGCCAGATTCAGCAGCAGTAGGAGCAGTACATCGTGTTCAGATTAACATCAGCAATGGAGCAAGGTATAATATCCGCATTTTGTTACTTTGTCCATTAATTCATTTAAAGGATCCTATTCATGGATCTATCAAATTAAATTCAACAAGTGGTATCAGAGCAGGCCTAATCATATCAATTATGTTAATCTGTTCATGCTGAAAAATAGAATTTTTGTCGGGCCAAAAACGTTTTTCAAGAATAAGTTTTGGTGGAAAAGCTTCTGTTTTTATTAAATAATTAAAATCCGTGAGTCTTTATGGCACAAAACAGCGCAGGCGCTGGTCAACCATCAACTGAACTGTCAGGTGCTCAACTCCATCAGCCGAAATTCCAAGATTTTTGATTTTCTAGAATTCAGTTTTTGGTTTAATAAAATTTTAAAGTACCCTCCTTTGGAAACCAAAAAGGCTGCTGCTCTGTGGTAGCAGCGTCCTTCAAGCTTTGAGAGGTCTCTGGTTCGAGACCCCCTCAGACAAAATTGTAGATTTTATTTGGGCTCCAGGCGGTCGACTGTTCCAGCGGATTGGGCCCTGGAGATCTGGGTTCAATCTGGTTTCAAATAAGGCTTTGGCCCAAAATTGCAACATAATAATAAAAAAAGAATTTTCAGATGGGCCGGCTTGTGGGCTGAATCCGATTCGACCCGGTTTAGAAATCAGGCTTGGCCCAATTTCAGATTAAATACAAAAAAAGGGAAAGACATAATTGGGCGGGCGGGTTCTGACCCGCCGCCACCAACCTTTATCCCTTTTTAATTTTTATTTTTTTGTCTATTATTCTTATTTTGGATAAAGTAAATAATAATAATTTTAATATTATGATTTAAAGTTTCTTTTAAGGAAATAGTAATAAAAGAAACAATTATTTTATAGTTTCCTTTTTAAAGAAAATAATAATTATGATAATAATTATGTTATTATTTTTATTATTATTATTAAAGAAAAATAGTAATTATAGCGCCTCGCCCGGGACTGAGGTCTCGGCAAGGTGCACCCGCCGTACTCTGCTACGAAAAGTACAAGACGTCGATAACATTCATGTGCGCATTGACATAACATGTATCGAAATCACGGAAGCAATATAAAGGTACAAAGCATAATTGACATGCATAAAACAGAATAACTAAACCCGAGTACATCTGAAGTGTCATCAGTACGATATAAAAATACAAGTCTGAAATAACATAAGAACTACATAGTCTAATCCGTAGATCCATCACTGATGATCTATCTCCGGCTCATCTTTTCTTGTCTCGAAACTAGCCCCTGACCTAGCGATGTGGTAAATGATGGGGTGAGCGATAACGAATCGCTTGTCAAGTCTATCCGCCGAGGTTCGTCATGTGGATCATGCATGGTGTACAGTAAATGCAACATGAATAGTGACATGAAATGCCATGTAATGTCAGGTAAATAATGTAGAGCAGGTAAATCATAATAGTCGACTTTTGTAAGTAAAACATAATATGGACAATGACCTCACAAAACTTAGCCTGTACTAACAGATAAGGCAATGCAGCACGAATACATAAAAACATGCAACCCTGGAAGTACATCATAGAATAAGTCGTTATACAACTGTCGCGTTTTCCTTTCTTATACTTAGTAGTCAGTTTCTTTTCCTTGTGGCCATGTCCATCCTATACTGTACTGTCATCCTTGGTCTACTAACGGTCAGAGCTTATGTCTGGTAGGCTGATACGTGTAAACATGCAGTATGCTCATGTGATAGAAAAACATGCATCCTTTTTAGAAAAATATGTCATATCTTGTTCATGTCAAAAATCCCAGTATCAAAACTAACACAACGGTGTTCATAACATAGCATATTTGGTATGAACGTACACAAGAATCATCGACTGAACTCCCCGAGTAGTCCCCAATGACGTCGATGAATACTGGTGGACAATCAATGGTGTTACATCATACGCACGTAGGCTAACGGTGACTCCCCGAGTGGTAAAAATAACATCTATGAATCCCGATGGTCCAACCTCGATGTTACATCATACGTATATAGGCTAACGGGGACATGTTTGGCAAAGATCCTGGGTCCCAGACACTGTGTTACCCTCAACCAAACGTAAACATAAACTCACCCCTATGACACCTAACCTGTCACCTAGATTACTATGTCATGGAGCGGACATATGAACACAAACACCCATAAGGAGGTGTATCCTAACATAACTTGCCCTTAACATCCTCACTACTACTCGTGATGTCAGGCGGCCTCCAACATGAACGTGAGCGGTCATAACAGCGTAAAGTGTCTCATATGGAGTCAGTTGATGCAGGGTACAGTTCGTAAAATATCATTTTAAAACATCTCGTGCTATAAATCATACTTACTAGCATATCGTGAAAAAACTCTTTCAAAACGTTTACAAGTTAATCGTTTTTCGTAAAGATGCATAATAAGATGAAACATGTCGCTTTTGAAATCTCTCTGTCATATGCATGAGAGTAGGCTTGGAGAAAAGATTGTTAGTCAAGAAGAAGAAGAAAACACTAAGAATTTTCTAAAATCAACTTACTATACTCTCACCTTGCAAGTGTCATGAAGGTTCCTACTTTTCCTACTTGGAAGCTCTTCTTCTTCCTTATGTGCCATGACTGGTTGCACCTTCGAGTCAAAAGTACTCACAGGTGAGCTCTGTCCATACTTCTTTTGTAGAGGCCTAAGTTGCAAGATTTTCTTTTTGATCATCAAGTGAACCTTCTTACATGTGATCACATCTCTAATACCCAACAACTTCTTAATAAGTGATAAGTCAGCCATTCTGTTGGCCTGGTCCATAGGCTGACGTAAAGTTTATACAAATGGTACATCCATTGAACCTATAATGTGTCCTTCTTGTGATGGATGTCCCATAAGTATTTCACTAAGAGAGAAGTGTTCCATGCTTTTAGGGCAATAACCCCATGACCACCTTCATCCTTTGGTTGGCATACATGCTTCAATGCCACCTATGCTCTCTTTCTGCTTTCCAGGTTTCTCCCCCTAAGGAAATGTAAATGAATCTTATCCACTTGTCCCAACACCGATCAGGGGAGTGGAAGGACACTCAACCAGAAGCAATTTACGCCTTGGATGAATGATTTGATGAGCTCAAGTCTTCCAGCGTAAGACAATGTCGATGACTCTATTGTTTCACCTTGTCCATTAACTTTCCTAGATAGTCTGAGTAATAAGTAGATTGGAGTTTGTGACCAGCTATGGATATAAGTAGCGAAAAGGCGTTGTTCCAAAAGGGAAGTTGGTGATGGCACACAAATTTTCCCTTTCCTCCCCTATTCCAGCCAAGCAAATGTGTGATTTTGCCATGTTTGCCTTCGATCCAGAGCATTTCCTAAATGTGCCAAGCGCAACCCTGATCTTTCAAATAAAAGAAGTGGTTTTAAGTGCAAAAAAGATTAGGTCGTCCACAAAGCACAAGTGTGTGATCCACTGCTCTTCACACTTATGGTGGAATTTGAAGTTAAGTCCCAGTGCAGCTTGCTTAAAAGCCTTGATAAGTACTCCATGCCAATGAGAAATAAGAAGTGATATAGTGGATCCCCTTGTCTTAGTCCCCTCTTCCCTTAGAAGAAAACCTAGGGAACCCTGTTGATTGCACTGAATAAGAGGCTGTTGTGGCACACTCCATGACCCATCCTAAAAAATTTTTTAGGAAGCCTAGTGCAATCAACATGTCCTTGATGAAGTCTCAATTTAAGGAGTCAAAAGCTTTCCTTATGTCCATCTTAAGCATTCACTTTGGCAGGGTGCAATACTTGTCATATTCTGTGGTCAGCTCTTGGACAAGGAAAATATTGTGCATCATAGATCTTCCTTTGAGGAAACCCATCGCAACATGGTCCATAACGTCCCTCAAGGCAGGGGTCAGCCTACTCATTAGGATATTAGAGATATCCATGTAGATCATATTGCAACATGATATTGACCTATGGTCTTCAACTTTAGTGATATTCTTGGTCTTAGGCCAAGGGCAATCAAAGCATGGTTTAGTTGCTTCAGGAGTTAATAATTTTCAAAGATATCCTTAATGGCCTGAGTGATTTGCGTGCCAATGACCTGTGAAGACCCAGTGAAGAATTGGAAGGAGTGTCCATCTGGGCCAAGGGCCTTGTCATAACCAATGCTGAATATGGTAGTCTTTATCTCTACATCTAGGATAGGACGAGTCAAGTTGGTAGGGTATTGGGTACACAGTATTGGACCAAGATCAATGATACTACCATCCACTTTTTGGGATGCTTGTGAGGTGCCCAAAAGTTGGTGTAGAAGTGGACAAACTATTGGGCAACTTGTTCTATTGATGCAGTCATCCTGCCATCCTCCAATTGTATGCTAGTACTAGATCTCCTGGCTTGTCCCTTCTAAGTATGGAGTGAAAGAACTTATGTTTTTATCACTAAGATGGATGTAGTTACCCTTGGCAAGTTGGGGAAAAGACTTTCTTTCCGGCTCCTTGAGGCTAAACGCCAATTGCCTTTCAGATTGGAGCCTGGCCTTCCATTGAGGGGATCCCCACTGTTGGCAGGTCATGTCTTGCATTCTTTCTAGTTCCTCCCCTTGCTTGTCAACCCTTAAGGAAATGTGGCTGAATTCATTCTTGTTAAGTCCCTTGAGTTGACATTTGAGAGCTTTCAACTTTTTGCAAAGCGAGAACATGGAATGACCTTGAAACTTAGTCTCCCAGACTTGCTCATCAATGGGAATGAAGGAGCTATGATCCACCCACATGTTGTAGAATTTGAAGGAAATTAGAGGGAAGTTCTCTTGCAAGGTCAAATACATGGTGAATGGTCTAAGAAGCAACCTGAACTTCGAAGTGAGCCATTGCCAAAGGGAACTCCTCGGCAAAAAAATTGTTGGTTCGCAAGGGGGTCACTATAGCATGGTGTGTTTTGGGTGCATAGGTAGAGCGCCAAATCTATGTTGGTATGGCGTGCCAAGCTAACACTAACAGGATGTGCGAAGACCACATTGGCATGGCATGCTAGGTCATCCTTGGCATGGCTTGGCAAGCTTTTGTGGGCACGTGACACAAGCCTCTGCCTTTTGTTCTTGCTTTTGCTTGGTGGCTTTGGGGGGATGATTACCATTGTTTCCTTCATTCCTCTTCTTTTTCTCCTTCTTTCCCATAGTAGCGGGCTGTTCCCTATGATCCTTGTGCATTGCCTATTATGCCCCAATTGTTTATGCCTTAGACGGAATTGAGGGAGTTTTTCGTATTCTACCTTTTGTGTAAATCACTCTCCATTGGAGAGTTTATGTAAGCTCATGACTGAGGTCAGTTTCCACCAATGCCCTAGTGTAATTCCTTGTACCCTTAGTAGCACTTCGTTGGTCCGCCATAAGGGGTTGCCTGTTTAGGGCATAGATCAGATAAGACTTGTTCCTCCCACAGGTTCATTGGCAAGCCTAGAAAATTAACCAATCCCGGCACTTGGGCAATGTCTGCCTTCCCATACCTGATGAATCTTGGCATTTTCTTTAGGATTAGAGACCTCCCATACATAAAGCAAGTCCTTGAATAGAGTACCTCATGTAAGTCTTGGATTGTGTCAAATTTGAATTTAATCCAACCAAAGGTGTGAATGTCTATTCGGTGTTTAGGGTTCCAAGTATTGGCCAGGTTACAGACATCATGCCTTCATGGAAATTTGCCAATAAAGCACGCTACAAAAAATCGTTCCAATTCATCATCATGCTTCAATGAGTCTACATCTACATACACTTTGCCATTTTGCATGACCTCTGCTTTTCAAAGCTTTGGACAGTGTTCATGCCTTCTATTGTTGGCAAACAAGGTGCTTCATGGCTTGTTTGTTTGTTTGGAGGTTGATCCTTAGAGAGTTTAGGAGCTTGGCAAGGTAGTCCTTCAAGGAGATTAACGCGCCATGTCCAGCGGCTGCTGAGTCTTTGGCACGTTGAGTTTGTCGCACATTGGGCGTGCTAGGCATTGATGTTTGCATGTCAGAAGTTTGCTGGCGTGTGTGTGTTGACCAAGGACTAGCCTGTAAGTGACCTGCCAGAAGGGCAGATGCTGACTGCGAGGGGGCGGACACCTCAGCAGGCAAAATGAAGCGACATTTAAGTTGGTAGGCATGCGATGCATCAACCACAGGTTTACTGGCAAGGCCTGCTAGGCTGCCCGCTGGCAGTCTGCTAGAACACGTGACTGATAGGTGGTTATTGTCTGCTGGATAATAGTTAAGGTGGGATGAGATATTTTTCAAATTTTCTAGATTTTTTAGAGTTACCGGTGAAAAACATTCACGACCTTCTTCTCCTAGACTTCTTACGAGACAAAGGTGTTTACCTTGCCTATAAGTGTTCCAAGCTTCTCCTCCGCGAACTTTTGGTACTTCTCGTTCAGGAGTGCAACCTATCCTTCTGTACTTTAATAGAAGGAAACTCTTTCATCTTCATCATCTTCTTCACATGAATATAGCGCCTCCGGCTCATCTTGTACTAGTCCTTTTCATGCCATTTCTTTTTGCTTTTTTCCTTCCCCCCAGCGACGAGGTAGCAACATTATTGCTATAGCTTGCAAAGTCCAAGCTACAAGCTTTGACATTCGTTTTCTTCTTCAACATGGTTGGTTTGGCAGCCCATGACCTTGTCATTTATGCCAAATTGTGAAGATTTTTGGCAAAAACTAAGAGATGGGGGGTAGTACACAACGTAAAGAGCAATGTTGTGCAAGATGAGGTGAGTGGATGTGATAGTAGAAGAGATTTCTTGATTTCATCCGCCAAGAAAAAGATGAACTTCTAGTGAGAAGTTAGAGATTTTCTCTCTTTAGCTTGCCCCCGACGAGTTGAATGAGAGCTCTTTCTTAGCCCATGCCTTTTTAGATTGGGGAGCTCCTTTTAGCTTGGCTCTTTTGGTTTCTAGGAAGCCGGTGAAAGGGCCATTACCGTTGGTGTCCTAGCCCTAATTGAGGAAAGCATTCTAATTCAACCAGTGGTGTGAGAGTCGTGGAGGAGCACGCCACATGAAATGTTTAACCTGGGGATGAATAGGGCTTGACCAAGTTCTTTTGAGCATTGAGCTAAGGAGGGAGGGTGAGCTACAAGAGCTTGGGGTTGAGGCGAAACCGCATTTTATCTTTATATAAATATGGTATCCTGACTTCACTATAAAGATGCCCTTAGGATTATAGTGCCATAATAACTGGTCCCGTGTAGCGCTTCAGCCCGATACCGTTATCGGAACCGATGCACCCGCCGTAGCCTACTATGAGAACTACGAAGCGTCAAGCAGATCAAGCATACATCCTTCATAATACAAGTTAAAACCAGCGGAAACGTCATAAAATCTAAACCTTCATTGTCAATATTACAACCAGAAAACTGCAGCAGAAATAAAACTGTTTGTTCATCTACCAAGATAAGTTTTAGAACAACCAAATAACAATAAGTTTCCAAACTTAAACAAAATAGTCCAGCATGTATCTATTCCCTTGTCCCTTGTCCCATTGAGCCCACTCGCCGTCATCTTCGATAAATATCAACTCATAATCAGGCTCACCTGAAAGAAGATAGAATGATTGTTCTTAGCGAAAACTTCGCCAGCAAGTAACCCGTCTATACACCCTACGGAATCACACACGTCGAGTCACCAGAGTATAAAACATTGCCCAAAAATAAGGTGCTCGGGTTAACAAATAGCATCTTAATAAGAATTACTCAAAACAGATAGAGCACATATGTGAACGCAGTTACGAGAACCAACATGTATTAAAGCAACGTATCACATAAACAAGTCATAGACTAACCACATTTCTTGCATGTCAAGTCTTATGCTTCGTGTATCATGATGCATGTACTTCTTTAAAATCACATACAACACCCATGCATATGTCTTCTTTCACAAACATGTCATGTCATTTCACAAAACATTTCATCACTTTACATATCATATTCTTCGCGTAGCAGAACTTTATACCCTGTGGGTGATCAGTCCACAGCCATCATACTTTATACCCCGTGCTGAAAGGTCCACGGCCCCATTACATATAATATATCCGTGCTGAAAGGTCCACGGCCCCATTACATATATCATATATCCGTGCTGATAGGTCCACGACCCCATTACATATATCATATATCCGTGCTGATAGGTTCACGGCCCCATAAAATACTTCATTTTCCGTGCTGATAGGTCCACGGCCCTATAACATACTTTATACCCTGCTGTTGATTCACAGATCACGCTCTTTATACCCTGCTTTTGCAGACGTGACTTTTATACCCTGTAATCAACCAGCAGCCATTTTGTCTTTCGCAAACTTTACCTTTCTTGTTCTTTTGCAAAACATATCTCAAATCAAATGCAAGTGCCCATGTCATGATGCAGGATGCACAGATAGCTTCATATCGACATGTAACACACACACATACATCTTGTCTATCAAGGATATGGTCTTGCACCTCAAACACTCCCTAAACGTGTTTTACCAAGTCCATTTGTCTCACTTATTCGCTAGAACTCAATCTTATTCTTACTTAATCAAACTTACCATCTACACCTCAAATATACCTCAAATACCCTTGCATTTTATGTTCAAAAGAAGTGTATAAAGTTACTACACTTACATAGGGCGCTTAAAGGGTCAAAAAGACTTCCAGTACAGTTGGAACGCTACATGAAGCGCCTATAGTGACTTCAAGCGCCTATACTAGGCGTTCGAAGTGTTCGGGGATGTTCCGTAGACATTGAACGCCTACATGAAGCGCCTAATGTGACATGAAGCGCTTCAAGTAGGTGTTCGAAGTGTTCGGACGGTTCTAAACTGCAGTTTTTTCTGTACGGGAAAGTTCCAGGACACATGGAACGCTACATTAGGCACCTAATGTGACTTGAAGCGCCTCATGTAGGCGTTCGAAGTGTTCTGACGATGCCAAACTGCAGTTTTTCTGCAGTAACTTCCACCCAACTCCTTTCTTCTTCAACCCTTCCAGATTCAACACTTAAAGATCCATCTTAACAACTAGATTCATCATACTTAACATACATCTAATCATGAATTGATGCTTAGTGAATGTCTAACAAGATCCACTCTAAATCTTCAATCATTCACCACCTTCAAGAGTTATCATCAACAATACCCAACCAACAAGACTACAACAATGTCATCACTCATCCCTCAATTTCCTGCACTTACTCTCAACATCTAAGTGTACACAATCAACACAAGAGTAGAGCAAGACAAGAAACACATCAACATATATACTCTCATGGGCATGGTTGACTAACAACAATTACTGCACAACTATTTCAGAAATATGGCCCAAAGAACAAGTCTTTACACAATTAGCAACAAGACTTACGTATAACAAAGCATTTAAGATAGACAAGACAAGAATACTAATGTGTGATTCATGTTTTCTCTTTGTAAGAACATAGGGCCTACAGTATCAAAATTTACATAAAGCGTATAGAAAGATTACTTGCCTTGGTTGCTAGTTAATCTTACGGATTTACTGCAGAATTTCAGTGAAGATTGCACCTAGGTTGGCCTTCTTCCTTCCTTTTTCCTTCCTCTCTTCTTCTTCTTCCTCTCCTTTCTCCTTCTCTTTGCTCCTGCGGTTTTCCCCTCTTCTTTTGATGGTATAACCGTCCCATAAGGCTGAGATGGGGAGTTATACTAACTTCCTATAACTCCCCTTAACTCCTAGTAGGGACCTCTTAAGTAATTTCCCATACTTTCTTTTAATTCTACTTCTAACACCTTTCTTTTGTTCTTCTATGTTTTGTGTAACTAAGTTACATTACCTACATAATTAATTAGGTTGCCTTTAATGTTGACCTAAGTATTGAAAGTTGCGCTTAAAATCACGGGATGTAACATTCCACCCCCCTTACAAAAAGTTTCGTCCTCGAAACTTACGTACCTTAGTAGAAGAGCTGAGGATACTTCTCCCGCATTTGTTCTTCGAGCTCCCAAGTGGCTTCACGTTCCGTGTGATTGCTCCATTGAACCTTTACATAAGGGATTACTCGCTTCCTCAACACTTGATCCTTTCGGTCCACAATTTTCACGGGTACTTCCTCATATGTAACATCGTCCTTGAGTTCCAAAGGTCGAGCTTCAAGTACATGACTTGGATCTGCCACGTACTTTCTTAATTGTGACACGTGGAATACATTGTGAACTTGCGCCAACACCGGAGGTAATGCCAACCTATACGCCAAGGCTCCTATCTTCTCAAGTATTTCATAAGGACCAATGAATCGAGGGCTTAGCTTACCTTTTACTCCAAACCTCATGACGCCCTTCGTAGGTGAGACCTTTAAATAAACTTTTTCTCCCACGTCAAAATCCAATGGTCGTCGTTTGGAATCTGCCCAACTCTTGCTACGGTCCTGAGCCGTCTTGAGTCTTTCCCGAATGACCTTCACCTTCTCTAATGTTTTCTCCAATAGCTCAGGTCCTGTAATGGTCCTCACGCCCACTTCGTCCCAATAAATCGGAGACCTACATTTCCTTCCATACAAAGCCTCAAAAGGAGCCATATCAATTGCGCTGTGGTAACTATTGTTATAAGAAAACTCCATCAGCTTTACCATTCCATCCCAACTTCCTTTGAAATCCAGCACGCAAGCTCTTAGCATATCTTCCAAGGTTAGAATTGTCCGCTCGGACTGTCCATCAGTTTGGGGATGATATGCCGTACTCAACCTTAATTCTGTACCCATGGCTTCTTGAAATGCTGTCCAAAACTTAGATGTGAACCGTGAGTCTCGGTTGGATACTATACTTACCGGAACACCATGTAAGCTCACAATGTTCTCCATATACACATTCACTAGTTTGTCGAGAGGTGTTTCACTTGAAACGGGTAAGAAATGGGCAGACTTTGTTAAACGATCCACGATCACCCAAATCATGTCACATCCACTCCTTGTCTTTGGTAAACCAGCTACAAAATCCATTGTGACATGTTCCCATTTCCATTCCGGAATTTCCAACGGCATCAACAATCCACCGGGTCTTTGATGTTCCGCCTTGACTTGTTGACACACCAAACACCTCTCTATGAATTCCGCAATATGTCTCTTCATCCCTGTTACACCCCGTGATTTTTAAGCGCAACTTTCAATACTTAGAGGTTAACCTTGAATGCAACTTAATTAATTATGTAAGATTATAAAACTTAGTTACTCAAAACATAGAAGAACAAAAGAAAGGGGTTAAAAGTAGAATTAAAAGAAAGCATAGTAAATTATCAAATAGTCCCTACTAGGAGTTAGGGGAGTTACAAAATCTAGTATAACTTCCCCCTTCTCAGCATGAGGGGCGGTTTTTGACAGCAAAGGGAGAGGGAAAATTCTGAGAAAAGAGAGAGAAGAAGAAAGAAGAGGAAGAAGAAGAGGAGAGGAAGGAAAAGGAAGGAAGAAGGCCAACCTAGGTGCAATCTCCATTGAAATTCTGCAGTAAATCCGTAAGATTAACTAGAAACCAAGGCAAGTAATCTTTCTATACGCTTTATGTAAATTTTGATATGTTAGGCCCTATGTTCCTACAAAGAGAAAACATGAATCACACATTAGTATTCTTGTCTTGCCTATCTTAAATGCTTTGTTATATGTAAGTCTTGTTGCTAATTGTGTAAAGTCTTGTTCTTTGGGCCATATTTCTGAAATAGTTGTGCAGTAATTGTTGTTAGTCAACCATGCCCATGAGAGTATATATGTTGATGTGTTTCTTGTCTTGCTCTACTCTTGTGTTGATTGTATACACTTAGATGTTGAGAGTAAGTGCAGGAAATTGAGGGATGAGTGATGACATTGTTGTAGTCTTGTTGGTTGGGTATTGTTGATGATAACTCTTGGAGGTGGTGAATGATTGAAGATTTAGAGTGGATCTTGTTAGACATTCACTAAGCATCAATTCATGATTAGATGTATGTTAAGTATGATGAATCTAGTTGTTAAGATGGATCTTTAAGTGTTGAACCTGGAAGGGTTGAAGAAGAAAGGAGTTGGGTGGAAGTTACTGCAGAAAAACTGCAGTTTGGCATCGTCAGAACACTTCGAACGCCTACATGAGGCGCTTCAAGTCACATTAGGCGCCTAATGTAGCGTTCCATGTGTCCTGGAACTTTCCTGTACAGAAAAACTGCAGTTTAGAACCGTCCGAACACTTTGAACACCTACTTGAAGCGCTTCATGTCACATTAGGCGCTTCATGTAGGCGTTTAATGTCTACGGAACATCCCCGAACACTTCGAACACCTAGTATAGGCGCTTGAAGTCACTATAGGCGCTTCATGTAGCGTTCCAACTGTACTGGAAGTCTTTTTGACCCTTTAAGCGCCCTATGTAAGTGTAGTAACTTTATACACTTCTTTGAACATAAAATGCAAGGGTATTTGAGGTATATTTGAGGTGTAGATGGTAAGTTTGATTAAGTAAGCATAAGATTGAATTCTAGTGAATAAGTGAGACAAACGGACTTGGTAAAACACGTTTAGGGAGTGTTTGAGGTGCAAAACCATATCCTTGATAGACAAGATGTATGTGTGTGTGTGCTACATGTTGATATGAAGCTATCTGTGCATCCTGCATCATGACATGGGCACTTGCATTTGATTTGAGATATGTTTTGCAAAAGAACAAGAAAGGTAAAGTTTGCGAAAGACAAAATGGCTGCTGGTTGATCACAAGGTATGAAAGTCACGTCTGCAAAAGCAGGGTATAAAGAGCGTGATCTGTGAATCAACAGCAGGGTATAAAGTATGTTATGGGGCCGTGGACCCATCAGCACGGAAAATGAAGTATTTTATGGGGCCGTGGACCTATCAGCACGTATATATGATATATGTAATGGGGCCGTGGACCTTTCAGCACGGATATATGATATATGTAATGGGGCCGTGGACCTTTCAGCACGGGGTATAAAGTTATGATGGCTGTGGACTGATCACCCACAGGGTATAAAGTTCTGCTACGCGAAGAATATGATATGTAAAGTGATGAAATGTTTGTGAAATGACATGCATGACATGTTTATGAAAGAAGGCATATGCATGGGTGTTGTGTGTGATTTTAAAGAAGTACATGCATCATGATACACGAAGCATAAGACTTGACATGCAAGAAACGTGGTTAGTCTATGACTTGCTTATGTGATTCGTTGTTTTAATACATGTTGGTTCTCGTAACTGTGTTCACATATGTGCTTTATCTGTTTTGAATAATTCTTATTAAGATGCTATTTGTGAACCCGAGCACCTTATTTTTGGGCAATGTTTTATACACTGGTGACTCGACGTGTGTGATTCCGTAGGGTGTATAGACGGGTTACTTGCTGGCGAAGTTTTCGCTAAGAACAATCATTCTGTCTCCTTTTCAGGTGAGCCTGATTATGAGTTGATATTTATCGAAGACGACGGCGAGTGGGCTCAGTGGGATGATGGACAAGGGAATAGATAGATGCTGGACTATTTTTTTTGAGTTTGAAACTCATTGTTATTATGTTGTTCTAAAACTTATGTCGGCTAGATGAACAAACAGTTTTATTTCCGCTGCAGTTTTCTGGTTGTAATATTGACAACGAAGGTTTAGATTTTATGACGTTTCCGCTGGTTTTAACTTACCTTATGAAGGATGTATGCTTGATCTGCTTGACGCTTCGTAGTTCTCATAGTAGGCTACGGCGGGTGCACTGGTTCCGATAACGGTATCGGGCTGGGGTGCTACAGGTGGTATCAGAGCGAGGTTTCAGATCTATTTCGGAAACTTAAGTTTATGATCTTTTAGACTCTTAAGCTATGATTCTCCCTTAAGGTTGATCCTTAGTTATAAGTACTAATCTCTTAGTGGTTAAGTATGATATGGGTTGGGTGTGTGCGAGCGCGTCTTATTATCTAACTTTGTATTAATAGTTGTACTACACACCTTACCTAGTAGCACGCGTTCGAGCTTTCAGTAATCCTTGTATTTACTGAATGCCAATGTAATGTTGACCTTTTCAGAGAAATATGCCTCCAAGAAGAGATAACACAGGCAACTCTGGCAATGGACAGGAGAACCAGCCACCACAAGTGGTTTTACCCCAAGTACTCACTGATGCGCTGACGGTCATTGCACAAGGGTATGTGCAGCAGCATCAGCCTCCGCCTCCACCACCGCCACATCATAACATCAGGTTCTTTTATGGAGAGATGAGGAAGATGAGGGTGCCGGAGTTCGGTGGATGTACGGATCCTGAAGAGACTCAGCATTGGTTGGCTGAGGTTGAGAAATGTTTCCGGCTGGTGCAAGTTCCGAATGAGATAAAAGTTGAGGTAGCCACACCCCTTCTAAGTGGCAAGGCTGGCGAATGGTGGGAAGGAATGGTGTTAAGAATGACTCCACCGATCTCGTGGACTCAGTTCTGTGATGTGTTCCTTAAGTACTATGTACCGGAGACTGCAATATTGGACAAGATAAGAGCATTTGACAGACTGGAGCAAGGAAGGATGACGGTGTCGGAGTATGCAGATCGTTTTCATGCCTTAGGTAAGTTTGCCCCTGCGATTATGTCTGATAATCGTCTTAAGATGACAAAGTTTGAGAGGGGTTTGGATTCGAGGATACAATCGGCGATAGTGAATGCAGGGATGAAAACTTATGAGGATATGCTAGATGCGTGTTACCGTGTTGAAAGTGATTTTCGCCGAGTGGCGGCAAGAGCAGCTAGCATAGGAGGGGGCTGAAAGAGGCAAGAGACCAAGGGAGGATGTGAGAGTGGGTGGAAGGCCCGGACGTTGGGTCAAGATTCCGAAGAGAGGGCCAGTTGGAAATTTTCAGAGACTGCCACCCCAGAATCAAGTAGCTCAGCAGGCTATAGGAGTTTGTCCACATTGCGGCAAGAACCATGTTGGAGAGTGTAGGAAAGTGGTTGGGGCATGTTTTCGATGTGGTCAAGTGGGCCATATAATTAGAGATTGCCCGGAGATGAAGAAAAATAATCCTGGAGAGGCGGCTCAGCAGCCGAGAGCGAAGCCTAGAGCAAATGCCCGTGTACATCTCATGACGGATACGGATGTGCAGGAGGCTACCGACGTAGTAGCAGGTACCATTTAAACTAAGTTTAAATATTTAATGAATTGGGTATTATGTGCTTAATTTTCCGTGTATAACTTGATATGGCTTTAGGTGCGATTTTAGTAAATAAGGTACCTGCCAACGTGCTCTTTGATAGCGGCGCAAGCCACTCCTTCGTAGCAAAGAGATTCACTAAACACCTGAGTAGTCTGCCTGAGTGGTTAGAAACTCCGTATCGTTTCAAGCGGCCGGAGATCAAATTATGGTTTCGTATCATCGGTACCGGGATTGTGAACTTGAGTTTGAAGGACAAACATTCCCTACCACACTGATCCCTATTCAGATGTATGACTTTGATGTCATATTAGGAATGGACTGGTTAGCCAAGAATCACGCTAATATTGATTGTCGGTTGAAGCAAGTGACAATCAAGAATGCTAGGATGGAGGAGGTAATATTTCAAGGAGATGCGGAACGAAAGAAGATACCCAAAAAGGTGTACGTGTCGGTTGCACAAGCGCGCAAGGCATTAAGGAAAGGTGCTGAGGGATTTCTAGTGTATGCTATGAATGTTACTCAGGAGGGTACCGTCTATTGAGCAAATTCCAGTGGTCAATGAATTCCTTGATGTGTTTCCGGAAGATTTACCAGGAGTACCACCCCCGAGGGAAGTTGAGTTCGAGATCAACTTGATTCCAGGGACAGAACCTATTTCTAAAGCTCCTTATAGAATGGCTCCGGCAGAACTGAGATAGTTGAAGAAGCAACTGCAGGAGTTATTGGACAAGAAGTTCATCCGCCCTAGTGTATCGCCTTGGGGAGCACCTGTTTTGTTTGTAAAGAAGAAGGATGGTAGCATGAGGCTTTGTATCGATTATAGAGAGTTGAATAAAGTTACCATCAAGATTAAGTATCCCCTTCCACGAATTGAGGATTTGTTTGATCAACTCAAGGGCGCCAAGATTTTCTCTAAAATTGATCTTCGATCAGGATATCATCAGTTGCGAGTGAAGGCCGAGGACATTGCAAAGACAGCTTTCCGCACAAGGTATGGCCACTATGAATTTTTAGTGATGCCATTTGGATTGACAAATGCCCCTGCGGCTTTTATGGATCTTATGAATACCGTCTTTCGAGAACAGTTGGATAAGTTTGTAGTGGTATTCATAGATGATATTCTTGTGTACTCTCCTGACGAGCAAACTCACACTGAGCATTTGAGAACCGTACTAGGCATTTTGAGGCAGAAACAACTTTATGCAAAGTTTAGCAAGTGTGAGTTTTGGTTAAGAAGTGTGGCTTTCTTGGGTCATGTGATATCAGAAGAGGGGATTGCTGTTGACCCGAAGAAGGTGGAAGCCATAACTGAATGGCCTAGACCTACCAATGTCACCGAAGTGCGAAGTTTCTTGGGTCTAGCCGGTTATTACCGAAAATTTGTGGAGGGATTCTCGAGAATTGCCGTACCTCTCAGTCGCCTTACTCAAAAGAAGTCCAAGTTTGAGTGGACGGCGGAATGCGAGCAGAGTTTCACGGAGCTTAAAAAGAGATTAACGACAGCTCCAGTATTAGCTCAACCCTCTGGAACGGATGGATTTGTGATTTATAGTGATGCGTCAAAGAATGGATTAGGTACGTAAATTATAGTATAAGGTTATGATCTTGTATACCCATTAAGTTTAGACTAACACTTTGTTTGTAGGTTGTGTTTTAATGCAAAACGAACGAGTCATCGCGTATGCCTCAAGACAGCTAAAGCCTTATGAACAAAACTATCCCACACATGATCTTGAACTTGCCGCGGTTGTGTTCGCCTTGAAGATTTGGCGGCATTATTTGTATGGAGAGAAGTGCGCGGCATTCACGGATCATAAGAGTCTAAAGTATTTGTTCTCACAGAAGGAATTGAATATGAGGCAGCGGAGGTGGTTGGAGTTGCTAAAAGACTACGACCTAACTATTCATTATCACCCGGGAAAGGCTAACAAGGTAGCCGACGCCTTAAGTAGGAAGTCCAGCCATGCACGACAATCACCACTGGAAAGAGAGATGGAGGAGTTTGGTTTAGATTTGATTGAATCCACGGTGAATGTTTTGACAGCCTTGACTATCACCCCGAGTTTGATTGATCGGATAAAGGAGGCACAGAAGAGAGATAAGGCTTTAAGTGAGATCATGGAAAGGGTGAAACATAGTCAAGTTGAAGGATTTCGAACTAAGGAGGATGGGAGCTTATGGTTCAGGGAGAGATTATGCGTTCCGGATGTTGACGAACTTAGGAAAGAAGTTTTGCAAGAAGCTCATAATTCAAGGTTATCAATACACCCCGGTAGCACCAAGATGTATAGAGATCTCAAACGTTACTATTGGTGGTCTGGGATGAAGAGACATATTGCGGAATTCATAGAGAGGTGTTTGGTGTGTCAACAAGTCAAGGCGAAACATCAAGACCCGGTGGATTGTTGATGCCATTGGAAATTCCGGAATGGAAATGGGAACATGTCACAATGGATTTTGTAGCCGGTTTACCAAAGACAAGGAGTGGACGTGACATGATTTGGGTGATCGTGGATCGTTTAACAAAGTCTGCCCATTTCTTACCCGTTTCAAGTGAAACACCTCTCGACAAACTAGTGAATGTGTATATGGAGAACATTGTGAGCTTACATGGTGTTCCGGTAAGTATAGTATCCGACCAAGACTCACGGTTCACATCTAAGTTTTGGACAGCATTTCAAGAAGCCATGGGTACAGAATTAAGGTTGAGTACGGCATATCATCCCCAAACTGATGGACAGTCCAAGCGGACAATTCAAACCTTGGAAGATATGCTAAGAGCTTGCGTGCTGGATTTCAAAGGGAGTTGGGATGGAATGGTAAAGCTGATGGAGTTTTCTTATAACAATAGTTACCACAGCGCAATTGATATGGCTCCTTTTGAGGCTTTGTATGGAAGGAAATGTAGGTCTCCGATTTATTGGGACGAAGTGGGCGTGAGGACCATCACTGGGCCTGAGCTACTAGAGAAAACATTAGAGAAGGTGAAAGTCATCCGGGAAAGACTCAAGACGGCTCAGGACCGCAGCAAAAGTTGGGCAGATTCCAAACGACGACCATTGGACTTTGATGTGGGTGAAAAAGTTTATTTGAAGGTATCACCTACGAAGGGCGTCATGAGGTTTGGAGTAAAAGGCAAGCTAAGCCCTCGTTTTATTGGTCCTTATGAAATACTTGAGAAGGTAGGAGCCTTGGCATATAAGTTGGCATTACCTCCGGTGTTGGCGCAAGTTCACAATGTATTCAACGTGTCACAATTAAGAAAGTACGTGGCGGATCCAAGTCATGTACTTGAAGCTCAACCTTTGGAACTCAAGGACGATGTTACATATGAGGAAGTACCCGTGAAAATTGTGGACCAAAAGGATCAAGTGTTGAGGAAGCCGAGTGATCCCTTATGTAAAGGTTCAATGGAGCAATCACACGGAACGGGAAGCCACTTGGGAGCTCGAAGAACAAATGCGGGAGAAGTATACCTCAAAGCTCCTTTGAACTAAGGTTACGTAAAAAGTTTGCGAGGACAAACCGTTGTTGTAAGGGGGGTGGAAGTTACACCCGTGATTTTTAAGCGCAACTTTCAATACTTAGAGGTTAACCTTGGAATTGGCAACTTAATTAATTATGGTAAGATTATAAAACTTAGTTACTCAAAACATAGAAGAACAAAAGAAAGGGGTTAAAAAAAAGTAGAATTAAAAGAAAGCATAGTAAAATTATCAAATAGTCCCACTAGGAGTAGAGGAGTTACAAATCTTAGTATAACTTCCCCCTTCTCAGGCATGAGGGGCGGTTTTTGACAGGCAAAGGGAGAGGGAAAATTCTGAGAAAAGAGAGAGAAGAAGAAAGAAGAGGAAGAAGAAGAGGAGAGGAAGGGAAAAGGGAAGGAAGAAGGCCAACCTAGGTGCAATCTCCATTGACATTCTGCAGTAAATCCGTAAGATTAACTAGAAACCAAGGCAAGTAATCTTTCTATACGCTTTATGTAAATTTTGATATGTTAGGGCCCTATGTTCCTACAAGAGAAAACATGAATCACACATTAGTATTCTTGTCTTGCCTATCTTAAATGCTTTGTTATATGTAAGTCTTGTTGCTAATTGTGTAAAGTCTTGTTCTTTGGGCCATATTTCTGAAATAGGTTGTGCAGTAATTGTTGTTAGTCAACCATGCCCATGAGAGTATATATGTTGATGTGTTTCTTGTCTTGCTCTACTCTTGTGTTGATTGTATACACTTAGATGTTGATAGTAAGTGCAGGAAATTGAGGGATGAGTGATGACATTGTTGTAGTCTTGTTGGTTGGGTATTGTTGATGATAACTCTTGGAGGTGGTGAATGATTGAAGATTTAGAGTGGATCTTGTTAGACATTCACTAAGCATCAATTCATGATTAGATGTATGTTAAGTATGATGAATCTAGTTGTTAAGATGGATCTTTAAGTGTTGAACCTGGAAGGGTTGAAGAAGAAAGGAGTTGGGTGGAAGTTACTGCAGAAAAAACTGCAGTTTGGCATCGTCAGAACACTTCGAACGCCTACATGAGGCGCTTCAAGTCACATTAGGCGCCTAATGTAGCGTTCCATGTGTCCTGGAACTTTCCCGTACAGAAAAAAACTACAGTTTAGAACCGTCCGAACACTTCGAACACCTACTTGAAGCGCTTCATGTCACATTAGGCGCTTCATGTAGGCGTTCAATGTCTACGGAACATCCCCGAACACTTCGAACACCTAGTATAGGCGCTTGAAGTCACTATAGGCGCTTCATGTAGCGTTCCAACTGTACTGGAAGTCTTTTTGACCCTTTAAGCGCCCTATGTAAGTGTAGTAACTTTATACACTTCTTTTGAACATAAAATGCAAGGGTATTTGAGGTATATTTGAGGTGTAGATGGTAAGTTGATTAAGTAAGCATAAGATTGAATTCTAGTGAATAAGTGAGACAAACGGACTTGGTAAACACGTTTAGGGAGTGTTTGAGGTGCAAAACCATATCCTTGATAGACAAGATGTATGTGTGTGTGTGCTACATGTTGATATGAAGCTATCTGTGCATCCTGCATCATGACATGGGCACTTGCATTTGATTTGAGATATGTTTTTGCAAAAGAACAAGAAAGGTAAAGTTTGCGAAAGACAAAATGGCTGCTGGTTGATCACAGGGTATAAAAGTCACGTCTGCGAAAGCAGGGTATAAAGAGCGTGATCTGTGAATCAACAGCAGGGTATAAAGTATGTTATGGGGCCGTGGACCTATCAGCACGGAAATGAAGTATTTTATGGGGCCGTGGACCTATCAGCACGGATATATGATATATGTAATGGGGCCGTGGACCTTTCAGCACGGATATATGATATATGTAATGGGGCCGTGACCTTTCAGCACGGGGTATAAAGTTATGATGGCTGTGGACTGATCACCCACAGGGTATAAAGTTCTGCTACGCGAAGAATATGATATGTAAAGTGATGAAATGTTTGTGAAATGACATGCATGCCATGTTTATGAAAGAAGGCATATGCATGGGTGTTGTGTGTGATTTTAAAGAAGTACATGCATCATGATACACGAAGCATAAGACTTGACATGCAAGAAACGTGGTTAGTCTATGACTTGCTTATGTGATTCGTTGTTTTAATACATGTTGGTTCTCGTACTGTGTTCACATATGTGCTTTATCTGTTTTGAATAATTCTTATTAAGATGCTATTTGTGAACCCGAGCACCTTATTTTTGGGCAATGTTTTATACACTGGTGACTCGACGTGTGTGATTCCGTAGGGTGTATAGACGGGTTACTTGCTGGCGAAGTTTTCGCTAAGAACAATCATTTTGTCTCCTTTTCAGGTGAGCCTGATTATGAGTTAATATTTATCGAAGACGACGGCGAGTGGGCTCAGTGGGATGATGGACAAGGGAATAGATAGATGCTGGACTATTTTTTTTTGAGTTTGAAACTCATTGTTATTATGTTGTTCTAAAACTTATGTCGGCTAGATGAACAAACAGTTTTATTTCCGCTGCAGTTTTCTGGTTGTAATATTGACAACGAAGGTTTAGATTTATGACGTTTCCGCTGGTTTAACTTACCTTATGAAGGATGTATGCTTGATCTGCTTGACGCTTCGTAGTTCTCATAGTAGGCTACGGCGGGTGCACTGGTTCCGATAACGGTATCGGGCTGGGGTGCTACAATCCCAGACCACCAAATAGTAACGTTTGAGATCTCTATACATCTTGGTGCTACCGGGGTGTATTGATAACCTTGAATTATGAGCTTCTTGCAAACTTCTTTCCTAAGTTCGTCAACATCCGGAACGCATAATCTCTCCCTGAACCATAAGCTCCCATCCTCCTTAGTTCGAAATCCTTCAACTTGACTATGTTATCACCCCTTTCCATTATCTCACTTAAAGCCTTATCTCTCTTCTGTGCCTCCTTTATCCGATCAATCAAACTCGGGATGATAGTCAAAGGCTGTCAAGACATTCACCGTGGATTCAATCAAATCTAAACCAACTCCTCCATCTCTCTTTCCAACGGTGATTGTCGTGCATGGCTGGACTTCCTGCTTAAGGCGTCGGCCTACCTTGTTAGCCTTTCCCGGGTGATAATGAATAGTTAGGTCGTAGTCTTTAGCAATTCCAACCATCTCCATCACTGCCCTCATATTCAATTCCTTCTGCGAGAACAAATACTTTAGGCTCTTATGATCTGTGAATACCGCGCACTTCTCTCCTACAAATAATGCCGCCAAATCTTCAAGGCAAACACAAACCGCGGCGAGTTCAAGATCAGTGTGGGGTAATTTTGCTCATAAGGCTTTAACTGTCTTGAGGCATACGCGATGACTCGTCCGTTTTGCATCAAAACACAACCTACAAACAAGGCGTTAGTCTCAACTTAATGGGTATACAAGATCATAATCTGATACTATAATTCACGTACCTAACCCATTCTTTTGACGCGTCAATATAAATCACAAATCCATCCGTTCCAGAGGGTTAGCCAATACTGGAGCTGTCGTTAATCTCTTCTTAAGCTCCGTGAAACTTTGCTCGCATTCAGCCGTCCAACTCAAACTTGGACTTCTTTTGAGTAAGGCGACTGAGAGGTATGGCAATCTTCGAGAATCCCTCAACAAATTTTCTGTAATAACCCGCTAGACCAAGAAACTTCGCACTTCGGTGACATTGGTAGGTCTAGGCCATTCAGTTATAGCTTCCACCTTCTTCGGGTCAACAGCAATCCCCTCTTCTGATATCACATGACCGAGGAAAGCTACACTTCTTAACCAGAACTCACACTTGCTAAACTTTGCATAAAGTTGTTTCTGCCTCAAAAAGCCTAGTACGGTTCTCAAATGCTCAGTGTGAGTTTGCTCGTCAGGAGAATACACAAGGATATCATCTATGAATACCACTACAAACTTATCCAACTGTTCTCGAAAGACGGTATTCATAAGAATCCATAAAAGCCGCAGGGGCATTTGTCAATCCAAAATGGCATCACTAAAATTCATAGTGGCCATACCTTGTGCGGAAAGCTGTCTTTGCGATGTCCTCGGCCTTCACTCGTAATTGATGATATCCTAATCGGAGGTCAATTTTAGAGAAGATTTTAGCACCCTTGAGCTGGTCAAAACAAGTCCTCAATTCGTGGGAGGGATACTTATTCTTGATGGTAACTTTATTCAACTCTTTATAATCGATACACAGCCTCATGCTACCATCTTTCTTCTTTACAAAACAACACAGGTGCTCCCAAGGCGATACACTAGGGCGGGATAAACTTCTTGTCCAAATAACTCCTGCAGTTGTTCCTATCAACTCTCTCAGTTCTGCCGGAGCCATTCTATAAGGAGCTTTGGAAATAGGTTCTGTTCCGGGAATCAAGTTAATCTCGAACTCAACTTCTCTCGGAGGTGGTACTCCTGTAAATCTTCCGGAAACACATCAGGAAATTCGTTGACTACTGGAATTGTTCAATAGGCGATACCTCCTGAGTAACATCCATGGCATGACACAAGAAATCCCTCAGCACCTTTCCTTAATGCCTTGCGCGCTTGTGCAACCGACACGTACACCTTTTTGGGTACCTTCTTTCGTTCCGCATCTCCTTGAAATATTACCTCCTCCATCTTAGCATTTTTGATTGTCACTTGCTTCCAACCGACAATCAATATTAGCGTGATTCTTGGCTAGCCAGTCTATTCCTAATATGACGTCAAAGTCATACATCTGAATAGGGATCAGTGTGGCGGGGGAATGTTTGTCCTTCAAACTCCAATTCACAATCCCGGTACCGATGATACGAAACCATAATTTGATCTCCGGCTCCGGCCGCTTGAACACGATACGGAGTTTCTAACCATTCAGGCAGACTACTCAGGTGTTTAGTGAATCTCTTTGCTACGAAGGAGTGGCTTGCGCCGCTATCAAAGAGCACGTTGGCAGGTACCTTATTTACTAAAATCGCACCTAAAGCCATATCAAGTTATACACGGAAATTAAGCACATAAATACTTAATTCATTAAGATTTAAACTTAGTTTAAATGGTACCTGCTACTACGTCAGTAGCCTCCTGCACATCCGTATCCGTCATGAGATGTACACGGGCATTCGCTCTAGGCTTCGCTCTCGGCTGCTGAGCCGCCTCTCCAGGATTATTCTTCTTCATCTCCGGACAGTCTCTAATCAAGTGACCCACTTGGCCACAACGGAAACATGCTCCGACCACTTCCTACACTCTCCAACATGGTTCCTGCCGCAATGTGGACAAACTCCTATAGCCTGCTGAGCTACTTGATTCTGGGGTGACAGTCTCTGAAAATTTCCAACTGGTCCTCTCTTCGGAATCTTGACCCAACGTCCGGGTCTTCCACCAAACTCTCACATCCTCTCTTGGCCTTTTGCCTCTTTCAGCCCCTCCTATGCTAGCTGCTCTTGCCGCCACTCGGCGAAAATCACTCTCAACACGGTAACACGCATCTATCATATCCTCATAAGTTTTCATCCCTGCATTCACTATTGCTGATTTTATCCTCGAGTCTAAACCCCTCTCAAACTTCGTCATCTTAAGACGATTATCAGACATGATCGCAGGGGCAAACTTACCCAAAGCATGGGAAACGATCCGCATACTCTGACACCGTCATCCTTCCTTGCTCCAATCGTTCAAATGCTCTTATCTTGTCCAATATTGCCGTCTCCGGTACGTAGTATTTCAGGAAAACATCACAAAACTGTGTCCATGAGATTGGTGGGGTCATTCTCAACACCATTCCTTCCCACCATTCGCCAGCCTTGCCACTTAAAGGGGTGTGGCCACCTCAACTTTTATCTCATTCGGGACTTGCACCAGCCGGAAACATTTCTCAACCTCAGCCAACCAATGCTGAGCCTCTTCAGGATCCGTACATCCACCTAACTCCGGCACCCTCATCTTCCTCATCTCTCCATAAAAGAACCTGATGTTATGCTGCGGCGGTGGTGGAGGCGGAGGCTGATGCTGCTGCACATACCCTTGTGCAATGACCGTCAGCGCATCAGTGAGTACTTGGGGTAAAACCACTTGTGGTGGCCTGGTTCTCCTGCCCATTGCCAGAGTTGCCTGTGTTATCTCTCCTGGGAGGCATTTTTCTCTGAAAAGGTCAACATTACATTGGCATTTAGTAAATACAAGGATTACTGAAAGCTTGAACGCGTGCTAATAGGTAAGGTGTGTAGTACAACTATTAATACAAAGTTAGGTAACAAGACGCGCTCGCACACACCCAACCCATATCATACTTAACCACTAAAGAGATCAGTACTTATAACTAAGGATCAACCTTAAGGGAGAATCATAGCTTAAGTGTCTAAAAATCATGAACCTAAGTTTCCGAGATAGATCTGAAGCCTAGGCTCTGATACCACCTGTAGCGCCCCAGCCCGATACCGTTATCGGAACCGGTGCACCCGCCGTAGACTACTATGAGAACTACGAAGCGTCAAGCAGATCAAGCATACATCCTTCATAATACAAGTTAAAAACCAGCGGAAATGTCATAAAATCTAAACCTTCATTGTCAATATTACAACCAGAAAACTGCAAGCAGAAATAAAACTGTTTGTTCATCAAGCCAAGATAAGTTTTAGAACAACCAAATAACAATAAGTTTCCAAACTTAAACAAATAGTCCAGCATCTATCTATTCCCTTGTCCCTTGTCCCATTGAGCCCACTCGCCGTCATCTTCGATAAATATCAACTCATAATCAGGCTCACCTGAAAGAAGATAGAATGATTGTTCTTAGCGAAAACTTCACCAGCAAGTAACCCGTCTATACACCCTACGGAATCACACACGTCGAGTCACCAGAGTATAAAACATTGCCCAAAAATAAGGTGCTCGGGTTAACAAATAGCATCTTAATAAGAATTACTCAAAACAGATAGAGCACATATGTGAACGCAGTTACGAGAACCAACATGTATTAAAGCAACGTATCACATAAACAAGTCATAGACTAACCACATTTCTTGCATTGTCAAGTCTTATGCTTCGTGTATCATGATGCATGTACTTCTTTAAAATCACACACAACACCCATGCATATGTCTTCTTTCACAAACATGTCATGCATGTCATTTCACAAAATATTCATCACTTTACATATCATATTCTTCGCGTAGCAGAACTTTTATACCCTGTGGGTGATCAGTCCACAGCCATCATACTTTATACCCCGTGCTGAAAGGTCCACGGCCCCATTACATATAATATATCCGTGCTGAAAGGTCCACGGCCCCATTACATATATCATATATCCGTGCTGATAGGTCCATGGCCCCATTACATATATCATATATCCGTGCTGATAGGTCCACGGCCCCATAAAATACTTCATTTTCCGTGTTGATAGGTCCACGGCCCCATAACATACTTTATACCCTGCTGTTGATTCACAGATCACGCTCTTTATACCCTGCTTTCGCAGACGTGACTTTTATACCCTGTAATCAACCAGCAGCCATTTTGTCTTTCGCAAACTTTACCTTTCTTGTTCTTTTGCAAAACATATCTCAAATCAAATGCAAGTGCCCATGTCATGATGCAGGATGCACAGATAGCTTCATATCGACATGTAACACACACACATACATCTTGTCTATCAAGGATATGGTCTTGCACCTCAAACACTCCCTAAACGTGTTTTACCAAGTCCATTTGTCTCACTTATTCGCTAGAACTCAATCTTATGCTTACTTAATCAAACTTACCATCTACACCTCAAATATACCTCAAATACCCTTCAAAAGAAGTGTATAAAGTTACTACACTTACATAGGGCGCTTAAAGGGTCAAAAAGACTTCCAGTACAGTTGGAACGCTACATGAAGCGCCTATAGTGACTTCAAGCGCCTATACTAGGCGTTCGAAGTGTTCGGGGATGTTCCGTAGACATTGAACGCCTACATGAAGCGCCTAATGTGACATGAAGCGCTTCAAGTAGGTGTTCGAAGTGTTCGGACGGTTCTAAACTGCAGTTTTTTTTCTGTACGGGAAAGTTCCAGGACACATGGAACGCTACATTAGGCGCCTAATGTGACTTGAAGCGCCTCATGTAGGCGTTCGAAGTGTTCTGACGATGCCAAACTGCAGTTTTTCTGCAGTAACTTCCACCCAACTCCTTTCTTCTTCAACCCTTCCAGATTCAACACTTAAAGATCCATCTTAACAACTAGATTCATCATACTTAACATACATCTAATCATGAATTGATGCTTAGTGAATGTCTAACAAGATCCACTCTAAATCTTCAATCATTCACCACCTTCAAGAGTTATCATCAACAATACCCAACCAACAAGACTACAACAATGTCATCACTCATCCCTCAATTTCCTGCACTTACTCTCAACATCTAAGTGTACACAATCAACACAAGAGTAGAGCAAGACAAGAAACACATCAACATATATACTCTCATGGCATGGTTGACTAACAACAATTACTGCACAACTATTTCAGAAATATGGCCCAAAGAACAAGTCTTTACACAATTAGCAACAAGACTTACGTATAACAAAGCATTTAAGATAGACAAGACAAGAATACTAATGTGTGATTCATGTTTTCTCTTTGTAAGAACATAGGGCCTACAGTATCAAAATTTACATAAAGCGTATAGAAAGATTACTTGCCTTGGTTTCTAGTTAATCTTACGGATTTACTGCAGAATTTCAGTGAAGATTGCACCTAGGTTGGCCTTCTTCCTTCCTTTTTCCTTCCTCTCTTCTTCTTCTTCCTCTCCTTTCTCCTTCTCTTTGCTCCTGCGGTTTTCCCCTCTTCTTTTGATGGTATAACCGTCCCATAAGGCTGAGATGGGGAGTTATACTAACTTCCTATAACTCCCCTTAACTCCTAGTAGGGACCTCTTAAGTAATTTCCCATACTTTCTTTTAATTCTACTTCTAACCCCTTTCTTTTGTTCTTCTATGTTTTGTGCAACTAAGTTACATTACCTACATAATTAATTAGGTTGCCTTTAATGTTGACCTAAGTATTGAAAGTTGCGCTTAAAATCACGGGATGTAACATCCCGTCCTCCTTGTTTGACCAGTGGGATACTTGAGATTTTTTCCTTCTCAAATCTTATAAATTGTTCTTCAATCAGCTGTGTATTCCTGGTATGTGAGGATCGGTCAATCAGCTCGCAAACCAACGTTCCAAGTCCAAGCCAGGCGGCGTGGTTGATAGGCCGAAAACTAGGTTCAACGGGTATCCATGAGTCTTTATACACCCGAATGTTTTCACATTTGCCAACACTCCATCATAGCCCATGTGCCAGGAGTTCCTAGCTTTTAAGAAGGCTCCTCTATCAATATGATGAATGCAGCTGGTTGAAGCCTCTAGTACACTTACTTGGGGATGATATTTAGCCTTTAGAATTTGTGCTAGTAAAGAATTAGGCTGTCTAATTAACCTCCATGATTGCTTAGCGGGGATGACCAAGTTGAATCTCTCTAAGTGTCTAAAAGCTGGGCCCCCCATCAGATTTGGCTTTACCACATTGAGCCCAAGATTTCCAGTAGACTGTGCTCTCTTTTCCTCCACTGCTCTAATAAAATTTCTGAATCAGAGCTTTAATTATTAGAGATGATGCCCTTGGGGAGTTCAAACCTCTGAATTACATACATGGGAATGGATTGTATCATGGCTTTGATTAAAACCTCTTCGCCCGCCGGGGAGTAGTACTCTTCTTTCCAGCCATTAAAATTCTTCAACACCTTGTTATGGACATACGAGAATATCTCTTCTTTGGAGCATCCAGTCATATACGGCAACCCCAAATATTTTCCTTTCCCATATCCCTTTGGAATCCCAAGCTTGGCTATGAGGGCATCTTGTGTTTCTTCTTCAATCCCTTTGCTAACATGTAATGTTGATTTGGATGAGTTAATTTTTTTGCCAGAAGTCGCTTCATAGGTCTTGAGAATATCCAAAAACTTTCGGTCAGTTTGTCAGTTACCTTCCAAGAATACCAAGCTATCATCAGTGAATAGGAGATGTGTTAAGTGAGGCCGATCGTGACCGAACTGTAGCCCACGGATACTTCCTGGAGTGATCGCGTTGTTAATCACAGTTGTTAAGACTTCAGCACATATGACAAAAAGGAAGAGAGATAGGGGATCTACTTGGCGAATGCCCCTTGTTGACTGAGATAATGGGATTGGAGAGCCGTTGATGAGTACCTGATTGAACACTGAACCTCATAATTAGTGGCACAATGATAGAATGAAATTTTATTTTTTTCATCACAACCTCTAGATATTTACACTCAACCTGGTCAAAGGCCTTGGCCATATGTAGCTTTAGGGCTAGATGATTTTCACACCCGGGTTGAATGGTTTTCCACTATGACATTATCAGTTATTAATCTGTCGCTAGCAAAAACACTCTGTTGAATAGAAATGATAGAATTTATAACATATTTCAACCAGTTTATAATCATTCTAGACATCAATTCGTACATTGTGTTGCAAAGACTTATAAGGCGGGATTCTAAGAGACAAACTGGAGACTTACATTTGGTATGAGGACTATATGAGTTCTGTTAATTTCATCTAGGGAAGCGCCATCATTTTGGCACCTAAGGGTTATCCTTGTGATGTCACTTCCAAAGGATCCTAGTGCTGCTGTAGAAATACTGTTTTGAGCCCGTCGGGACCTGGTACCCTTCTTCTCTGGATCTGCTTCAAGGCAACTCTCAGCTCTTTGTCTGTGAAGGGAGCATGCAGGTTCGTATTTTGGGAGGGTCTTCAAGGGAACTCTCAGCTCTTTCTCTGTGAAGGGAGTATGCAGGTTCGTCTTTTGGGAGGGTGTCAAAGTCTTGAAGGACAGGCCATTCCAAGATTGGAGATGTGGCTGTGATAAGGTAAATAAAGATTGAAAATAGTCTAATGTTATTTGGGAGAGTCATTTGGGCTTACTTATAGCAGCTCCTTCGCTATTCGTTAAAAAGCAAATCAAGTTTTTCTCTTTTAGGCAGTCCCCTTGTGGTGTGAGTAGGACATATTTTGCTCCATGCTTGGTAGCCAATCAGCCCTTTTCTGTTGCCACCAATAATCTTCTTGCATTGCTAAAGCTTCCTCAGGTTGCTCCTAAAATCTCCTTTCCTCATTTGGTGTGTGCAGTGCACTCCCCTAGAGTTCAAAATTTCTTATTGGATTGCTTTAATGCTCCTTAATAGCATGCAATGCTTGTGCTTAATCCACCTGAACAATCTGATTCCAAACCCTTTTTCTAGTCTGGTTTGCCGTAACTTGTAGCTCCATTCGTTTGTTATGTAGACACAGACCTTATCTTTATAGAAGTGGGACGTGTGGTTCACCAAGTGAGCCCAGTAATGCACAAAATCAAAAACGTTTTCATCTGAATTCCATCCATCTTGCCATTTTTGGAGGTCCAATAGATGGTCACCAAAGCAGTGGCGGCCGTCTTCTAGGACCCTATCTCTATCCCTCTAGAATCAAACTTAAACTAGTAGATGTTACCTGAGACGTGGATTATTTGGAAGGAGGATGTTTTGCAGGACTTCTGAAGGGCTATGAGCATCCCTTTGCCTGAAATTTCTCGGTTTGCTATGAATTTTCCCAAGAGGCTTCAACGGTGTTATTCTAAACCTACAAAGAGTTCCTCTTCTTCGATGGACAGGGACCCTCATTCTTGTTCAATCACTTTAAGTTATAAGAGGAGGGAGTTGTTGAAGGAGGTTCCAATTGGCATGGAGAAGAACACGGGGATGAGAAACATTATGATGATCTGAATAGTACCTAGTTGAATTGATGCAGCAGGATGTAACTACTTGGGTTTAATAGCTAGATCAAACGCTCAGATTGTGTGTTGAATAAAGAGTCGTGTGAGATCGAGGTGCTGAGGTAGTTAGGTTGGTTAGAACGCGGAGGAGGCAGAGCTTGAAGAAGAGCTGACACGTGGGAGATTTAAGAAGAAAGTGAAATTACTATTTTGCCGTTTTCTCTGCAATATTTGTAGTTAGTTTAGTAAGGGTAGTTCGGTAATTTTACATGTTTCTTCTTCTTCCCACGCTTTGTATAAGCCGGGTTACAGTTACAACCCGGTTGAGACGGTTAAAGATTTTTCAATCGATTCCTCCTTCTCTTCATTTGCTGTCCTTCTATAACCTCAAGCATTTTCATCTCCTTTGGTTCATTCCTTTGATTGTTAGATTTTGACATGGTATCAGAGCCTATGAGGTTGTGATCAGCATGTTTTCCTTGATAGTGCTGTGAGTGAAATTTTTGCCTGTGTTTTGTTAATTCATTTGATTTTTATTTTGATTGAACTAGCATATCCAAGCCACAACCGTGGTACACCTGTTGATATTCAATCACAGAACGCAGTATTCGGAACAAGAGTGAATCAGAATCCAAATGTGGAGAATTTGCTACAAAATCCTTACTATTTGCATCCTGGTGACAGTCTTGCGACTGTGTTGGCCCAGCCTCCTCTTAATGCTCATAATTTTCATACCTGGAGTCGCACTTTTAGAATGGCGTTGCTGATGAAGAACAAAATAGGCTTCATATACGGTACAATCCCCAAACCTCTAGAAATAGATCCTCAGTATTCGGTGTGGAGGCAAGTGAATTCTATGGTTCAATCTTGGATAATGAATTCAGTTTCTCCTTCTACTGCACAAAGTATTATGTGGTATGATAGTGTTGTTGATATGTGGAATGATTTAATGTTAAGATATGGAAGTACAGATCCTTTCAGATTATTTGAGTTGCTTCAAAATTTCTATTGCATTAAACAAGATGTTATGATTGTGACTGATTACTTTACTAAGTTGAAGGTTGTGTGGGAGGAACTCATGTCTTTGAGGCATGTGCCTGTGTGTAACTGTAGAGGTTGCAGGTGCAACGTAACGACAGAAATGAAAAGGTATATTGAGAGTGACTATGTAATCAAGTTTGTGAAAGGACTTAACGATAATTTTGATCCAGTTAAGTCTCAAGTGTTTGTAATAACACCTCTGCCTATATTAATACAGCCTTTTCTACGGCTTTAAAATTTGAAAGAAAAGTGATGTATGATTCCTCATTGGTGTCTCTTGATTATAATACTGCACTGATGAATGAAATGGAAAGCTCAGAAGGTATGGCTTCTAATGTGTATGTGAAGAGACAACAGACAGGTGCATTTAGGAGAGGAGGTGAAAGGTTTTCCTCTGGCGATAATAGGAAATTTCAATGCACTTATTGTGGCATGACAGGACACACTATTGAAAGGTGCTTCAAGAAGCATGGATATCTGCCAGGATTTTGTAATTCCAAGCCAAAAATCAATATGGCTGAAGTGACTGATGTGGAGCATGAGAAGGGGCAGCTTGAGAAGAGTGTCCAGTCACTTATGTTGACACCTCAACAGAATCAAAGGTTATCGAAGTTGTTGAGCAAGCAGGATGATGAGTCGCAGGGAGATGCAAAACCTGATGTTCAAGGAGTTGTCTTGTCTCCTCAGGTTGACAAGATGGGAGGTAACATTCATACTGGTGCCTTAAATACATGGATTTTAGACTCTGGTGCAACTGATCATATTGCATCCTATCTATCTTTGTTTTCTTCCTATAAGCCTATTAAACATATTACAATCAAACTCTCTACAAAGACGACAGTATCTGCAACACATATTGGCACATTTATTGTTAGCCCCACTCTGACTCTTAAAAATGTTCTCTATGTACCAAGTTTTTCTTTCAATCTTCTTTCCCTCAGTAAGTTTACCTCTGATCCTAGCTTGCTCATCCAATTCCATTGTGATAATTGTTTGATTCAGGATAAATTGTCCAAGAGGATGATTGGTTTAGTTAAGTTGTCCCATGGTTTATACTATCTTCAAGGTACTGCTGTGGTGAATCCCAGTCCAATTTGTCTTGCCACAAAGCCATCCGATACAAGCAGCTGCCTATGGCACTGCAGACTAGGACATGATTCTGTTCCCAAAATAAAAGAATTGCAGAAATATGATGATTCAATATCAGTATTAGAATCTGTTGTTCCCTGTTCAGTTTGACTCCTAGCTAAGCTTAGGAAACTTCCCTTTCAAGTTTCTTCTTTTGTATCCAAAAACTCTTTCGTCTTGGTTGATGTTGATATTTTGGGGCGTAATAAACACCCTACACTGTTTGCTCAGAGATTTTTTCACTATTGTTGATGATTACAATAGATATACTTGGGTTTATATGTTGAAAGCCAGGTCTGAGGTTAGGCCCTTACTACAAAATTTTTGCCAGCACATTGTTAATAAGTTTGAGAAAACTATAAAAGTCCTCAGGACAGACAATGGACAGGAGTTTAACATGCCTGATTTTTACTTGAAGCATGGCATGATTCACCAGATCAGTTGTGTATATACACCACAACAAAATGGTCTAGTTGAAAGAAAACAACATCACATACTTACAGTAGCACGTTCCTTAAAGTTTCAAGCTAGCTTGCCCATTTCATACTGGGGCTTTGCCATTACACATGCTGCGCATATTATCAACCGAATCCCAACTGTTATTCTTCATCACAGAACCCCATTTGAAATGTTATATCAACAAAAACCTATTTATCAACAACTCAAGGTATTTGGATGTTTGGCATATGCCTACAATCATTCAGCTAACAAGACAAAGTTTACTCCCAGGGCCATCAAGTGACTGTTCCTAGGTTTTCCATCTTCTACCAAAGGCTATTTACTGCAAAATCTTGAAACCAAGGACATGCGCATATCTAGGGATATCCAGTTTGATGAACATCACTTTCCTTTTGCGCCCATTAAAATTCCCTTAAACACAAATTTCTCCAAGCCACACTCTCGGCCATGCTCTAATCCTACAGTCATTATTTCACCTCATTCTGATCCTACATTCTGTGTCCATCCAAACCAAACCCCTGTAATTTCCTTGTTGCATCCCAGTTCATCCACCTCTTCTCCATCATAGACATCCAGTACTTCTACAACTTCACCCTCAGTACACCAATCCACACCTCTACCTTCAGCAACCCCTCACTTCAATATTGACATCCCTCTCACCATCAACCTAGAAGATCAACAGTTGTTTCATGATCCTAACCTTCCACACGTTCACTACCTAAAATTCCTTCAAGACCCCTTAGACAAAGACATCCACATGCTTACCTTCATGACTATCATTGTAATCAATTAACTTCCTCTGCCAGCCACCTTCCTAAATATACTTTGCAGTCTCATTATTCATTGCATCAGTTAACACCAGGTTATAAAAACTATGTGCTTAATATCAGTTTGTAGCAAGACCCTGCATCCTATCACCAAGCAGCACAGTCAGCTCAATGGCAGCAGGCCATGCATATGGAGCTGCCAGTATTAGAGGCAACAATACTTGATGCCTGATGTAGTTACCTGAAGGAAAGAAGCCAATTGGCTGCAAGTGGGTACATAAAATCAAGAGGAATGCTGATGGAAGTATTGAGAAAACCCAGGCTGGTTGCAAAGGGTGTATAAACAGCAGGTTGGTGTTGATTATGGTGACACGTTTTCTCCAGTGGCTAAGATGACCACTGTTAGACTGATATTGGCCTTAACATCCATCAGAAAATGGCATATTCACCAATTTGATGTAAACAATGCCTTCCTACATGGAGATTTGCATCAAGAGATTTACATGACATTGCCTGAAGGTCTACCATCTCCTGACCCTGGCATAGTTTGCAAACTTACTAAGTCACTTTATGGTTTGAAACAGGCCAGTAGGCAATAGAATGAGAAGCTCACTTAGTTTCTGATATCTAATGGGTACACTCAATCTAAAAATGACTATACCATGTTCATTAAGGAGACCACAGATGTGTTTCTTAACCTTCTAGTGTATGTTGATGACATCCTTGTAGCTAGTGATTCACTCCCTGCAATTTAGAACCCCAAAACCACCTTGCATCAGACATTCAAAATTAAAGACTTAGGATCACGGTAAGTACTATCTAGGCTTAGAAGTTTCCAGGTCTCAGGGGGATTGTACTGTGCCAAAGAAAATACACATTGGAGTTGCTTTAGGAAACTGGAACCTTGGCCCTAATCCTGCCAAGAGCCCTATGGAACAAAATTTGAAGCTGGCACATAATGATTCAAACCTCATAGATGATGTATCAGGGTACATGAGATTGATTGGAAAGCTATTGTATTTGACTATTACTAGACCAGACATCACTTATGCAGTACAGCAGCTTCGCCAATTTCTTAATGTTTTCACTACTACACACTTCAAAGCAGCTCAGAGAGTATTAAGAAATTTGAAAGGCACACTAGGGCAAGGTGTGATATATCCTAGCACAGGTGATTTGAAGCTTACAGGTTTTTCAGATTAAGACTGGGTAGGTTGCCCTGAAAGCAGGGATCTGTAACGGAATACTGTGTATTGCTTGTAAGCTCCTTGAATTCTTGGAAGGCAAAGAAACAAACAACAATCTCTAGGTCATCATCAGAAGCTGAATATAGATCTCTTGCCTCAACAACGTATGAGGTACAATGGATTATCTATATCCTGAAGGAATTAAAAGTTGAACTTGGTAAACCAGTTGATATCTTTTGTGACAATATAAGTGTCATTTACATTGTTTAAAACCCAGTGTTTCATGAGAGAACCAAACATATTGAAATTTATTGTCACATTGTGAGAGACAAATATCAAGAAGACATTGTTAAACATGTACCCATTAACACTCGTTTGCAGCTTGCTGATATCTTTACAAAAGAATTTGATTCTCATAGGTTGTGCATCCTGACTAAGGCTTTGGGAGTCTGTAGCATATTTGCTCAGTCAAGATTGAGGGGGGTGTTGAAGGAGGTTCCAATTGGCATGGAGAAGAACACGGGGATGAGAAACATTATGATGATCTGAATAGTACCTAGTTCAATTGATGCAGCAGGCTGTAACTACTTGGGTTTAATAGCAAGATCAAAGACTCACATTGTGTGTTGAATAAAGAGGCATATGGGATCGAGGTGCTGAGGTAGTTGGGTTGGTTAGAACGCGAAGGAGGCAGAGCTTAAAGAAGAGCTGGCACACGAGAGATTTAAACAGGAAGTGAAATTACTATTTTGCCCTTTTCTTTGTAATATTTGTAGTTAGTTTAGTAAGGGTAGTTTGGTAATTTTACACGTTTCTTCTTCTTCCTGCGCTTTGTATAAGCCGGGTTATAGTTACAACCCGGCTGAGACGGTTACAGATTTTTCAATCGATTCCTCCTTCTCTCCATTCACTCTCCTTCTATAACCTCAATCATTTTCATCTCCTTTGGTTCATTTCTATGATTGTTAGATTTTGACAGGAGGGCTTCTTTTTCCATCGAATTGCTTTAAAGGCGAGGGGAAGAAACCTATCTAGCAGGGAGCAGCTTCAGAGAAAGAGGGAAGCCCTAGGCAGAGAGCCAAGCCATTAGTCATGCTATTCTTGAATGTGACTTTTAAGTTTGACAATTTATCAAAGACATCATTTATGTGTTGTCTAATCATTAAACTAAGCTTAATTTTTATTTTTGCTTTTTTATTGGTAATTAAGCATTTAATATGCTGACATTTCCCGAATGATAAGAATAATTTTATAAGATTATAGAATATTAGGATATAGTTCCATTATATCTTTGTATTTATTATGTATTCATGATATATCTTCTTATATTAGGAAATAGCTTCATTGAGAAAATTTGTATTTATTTTTGATTGCATCACAGAAATCATTGGAGAGAAACCGTGTACGTTGGCTGTGAGTGGAATACACAATTTTTTTTTTCTATCGATTTTAACACAGTTTTAATTGTTACAATAGAAGATGCCATGCTTTTGAAACATCAAGAAAGAAAGTTAAGACTTTTAATAGTAATTTTATGGCGTTCATTTAGTAAATCATACTAGTTATTCATTAAATAAAAGAAAAAATGATAATGGTGAGCAGGACTTCTTGTTTTGAACATCCGTAACTGCTAAATATTGATTACTTTTAATATGATCGATTAATAAATACATAATAATATTCATTAACCATCATAAAACTTACCAATTTTCAATATGGAACGTGTGAAGTTATCTGTTTGCCATGGTGCTTGTCATTTACATGTCACTACTGAATTGACGACATTCCTTCAATGCAGCTAATAGAATCATCAATAAGGAGGTACTGCTGTGTATAAGCCTACGCTTGTAGACACAAGTGACAAAAAAACATTACATAAGTTGTACAAAAAATACTCGAATGAAGGACATAAAATACAATTACAATTATGTGAAAATCAACCTATACTAAACCCTGAAATTTCTCTGGATACATGATAATCAACTGTTTCACGTCTTCAAAACTAATCTCTCAGCATACTGCATGTACTGATAGTGGTAATCTATCCGAACTCATCCTCAATAACCCTTATAGTGGTACCTTTTCTCTGCAAATAGTATAAGGCAATTATGAGCGATAAACGTATTCGTCGGACAAGTAGTCCGACTAGATACATCATGTGGATCATGCATGAGGAAACGGGTTAAGAAAATAATACCGCATAATACGAATATAACGAAGCACGTCTCAAGTTTAATGAATGAAGTGCATAACATACACATAAATAAATAACATGTAACAAGTATATCTCTGTCAAATAAACATTCTATGAAATCATATCTCTATTAAACGCCACTATCATGTATATCCTAATGATGAACAATAGATTAAAACATATATCATAAAAATGTCCATGCACAGTACGATAAAACATCATGTCATACCCCTATTCTATAACCTGTATGTACATACTATTTCCATAAAATATATAAAACATGTCATGTCATATGATGGCTATAGCACTTATCATACGTAAGAAAGATACGGTACGATATACCGAATGATTCCCCATATAGTCATTATGTACAACTATGAATCCCGATGAGTCCAGATGGTATTACATCATATGTACATGGCATCTATTGGTGACGTCGATAGGACGGAGATCCCTTGTTCTGAACAAGGTATTACACTCGGCCAAACTATAACTGTAACGGTAGGGTACTATATACCCATAACACCAATCTCTCCTAGGTTCCAGGGTCATGCCGGCCTCCGGTCATCGATAACATACTATATGCCCATGACCACCACCATCGTCGGCCGGTGTTCTGACGGTCTCAAAAACATATCAAATCATATAACCATGTGTCGAAGTAATCAATCATCTCGTTGGTATAATGAATTAGGTATGAAAACTTTTCGTGAAATGAAAACATCTATGCAAATACCTCTAGTTTTAATACATTCAACACATATCTATATCCTAGTATCCTCATATTATAATGTATTTAAAATTTATTAAATATGCACTTAATCTATAACTTAAATTATGAAATTTCCATCTTCTTTTTCTTCTTTATATACTTGGCCAAGACAGCCACTTTTGCTGTTAAAATATCCATCTTACACTTAATAAAAAGGGCTAAAAACCTTAATTTTGCATTCATTTATGCATACTTTTATATTCCATATTAATATGCATAAAGTAATCATATTCTTTATCATACTTGATTTTGTACATCTTTATATTCATAACCATGTACCAATTGATTTATTCCATGTCAAAATATATATAATAGCTGTTCGTACGTATATAAATACCCAAAATACCCTTTGGACAAAAATATAGATGTATATATATCCATACTTCCCTTTTTCATATATTACCCTTCTTTATTCCATATTTTTATACTATGACAATTTCTTTTTCATGATATACATATTTATATTTATAATACGTCATAATATTTATTCTTTTCCTTCATTTTCTCTTATTAGACGAATTTATATATATATATGTATATTTGCATTTTCTGTTCTTTTAACATACTTCTTTATTCTGTATATTTTTTTTAGACTTGTGATCAAATCTTTTGTGACAACCATAACTATATTTGTAACATGTAATAAAGTTTATTTTTCAACCTTTTCTGGCCATGTGGCCGAATATATATATATATATATATATATATATATATATATATATATATATATATATATATATATATCTGTGTGTGCGTCGGTGTCACATAAATTCTTTTCTTTATATATATATATGTATACATATATATATATATATATAAATATATATATATATATCTTTGTGCGCGTCGGTGTCACATAAATTCTTTTCTTTCTCACATATTTTGCATGTATCTTACTTTGATGTTTATTTAAACTATATACAAGTTTATTCCATCAACATAATATTTTGTAAAATCATCATAAAATCCATACACATACCAAATAATGGAACTTATGAAAATGAAGTAAATAGGGTATAAAAACACTATTTTGGCCATGGGTCATATGCATACATATACATATGAACATCATCAAGAAACATTTTTTGTGAACTAGAATCTTAGACATGAATATGACTGCCTCATAACATGCTAAATCAAGAATACAAAAGTTCATGAAAACCAAAATCATAAACAAACACGTAAATGATGATCTTCATGAAAAACATATGAACACATGCATAAAAATGCCTTCTAAGTAATCTTTTCTTAACATATCTTATATATTCATTTTCTTAATTTAACTCTTACATATATTGCATATGAGTGTTCATTTCATTTGATTTACACATAAGTATATATTTTCTTCAAGCAGCCCAATATATACCTACACTATATCACACTTTATGCATCACTGAGAACATAGCATTTACATATTCTTGATACAAAAACCTTGAACATATATCACGAATCATCCAACTTTGTATAAACATAAATACATAGATCTTTGAAAATCCATGAAGGATCTAGGAAGAGTACTTGCCTTTATCACTTAACAATACTATGAATGCGAATATTTCTTCACTTTGCTTGAAGAAAAGCTTCTCCTTTGTACGTCACGTAACCCACGGTTTCATCACAAAAAATGAAGAATTATTGTGCAACCATGGAAATAGATTAATGGAAGGAAATAACTTAACTTAGATGGTGTTCTTACATTGATACATCTTGATGCTCAATTCTTAAACATTCTGCCTTGGTGATTAAAATGAAGGAGAATGTTGTAGTTACTGTTTTGGATGAATAATGAGATGAAGAGAAGACAATCACTTCTTGTTCTAGCCATGGAAACTTTGGGGCATGGTGGAAAAATTGAGGTTAGAAGACTTTGTTTTCTTGCTTGTGAAAGAAATAGAAGTGTTCTTGAAGATGAATGTCTGCTAAATATGAAATGAGAAGAAAAGAGGAAGCTTTGATCTTGGAAGACTTGTTCTTCTTTTGTAGAGAAGAAGATAATATGTAGGAGATGAAATGAGTTGAAGACGAAAATTGAGAGGGAGAGAGAGAGGGACAGTTTTAGAAGTGTAAGGAAGAGAAAGAAATAAGTGTTGCAGTCTTGAAATGATTAGAAAAATGAAGTGAAGGAAAGTTTTCATGAAAATGGAAGAAAGATGGACTTGTTAGTGCAAGACAGTTGAGTGTAAGGGAAGAAAAGAGAGAAAAAAATATCTTCTTCTTAGGGTGGAGAGGGACAATTTTTGGGTGTAAAGAAATGGAGAAGAAGACAATCATGGAGAGTTGGAAGATGTTGGAGAGGATTTGATGGAAGAAAGTGAAGGTGGTTGATTGTCTTGACAAAGGAGAGAAAGGTGGAGTGTTGGAAGACAATTTCTTCTTCCTTTATGTTGTGTTGGCCGAAATTAAGGAGGGGAAAAGAGTGATTGTAGCTTGATTGAAGTGTGTAAGAAAGGTGTAGGAAAAATGTAAGAAATAAAATGCTTTTTGGTGGAATGAATAATAGAATTGGAAAACACAAAATATTTTCTTCCTTTTTCTTTGATTAGGCCGGGTACAAGAGGGTTGGGAGGAGTGGTTGGGGATTTGTTAGGTGTGTAAGAAAGAGTATAAGAATTTGTAAAAAAATTGGTGTAAGAAAAGTGGGGTGTTTTGAAAAAAATCTTTCTACTCCTTTGGACTAGTGGGCAGCCAAAATAAGAGAAATAGGGTAGGGTTTGTCTTGTTGTGTTGAATATGTAAGCAGTGTAAGAATAGTGTAAGAAATAGTAAAAAGGTGGAATACTTTTTGTTGTACAATATAATTATTTCCATGTGGGTAAAGAAGACAAAATATTGTCTTTCTCCTTGCTTAGGTGGCGGCCAAGAGGAGTGGGAGTGGGTAGAATATGACAAAATACTATCATTTGATTTTTACATAATTTTGCACACTTGGTATTTTATTGGTGTAGTTTTCTAACCACAATTTCTTCTCCCTTTTCTTACTGTAAAATGGCGCCAAACACACACACACACACACACACACACACACACACACACACACACACACACATATATATATATATATATATATATATATATATATATATATTCATTGAGCCGGGGCGGCTTTGGTACGTGTCAGGAAGTTCTATATATTTACAAATCATGTTTCCTGGACACTGTATTATCTGCTTCTCTGTTGCTTGGCAAAGTACATTGGGACGGACATCCAGCTAACTCAGCTAATAGGCGCCATTTATCCATCTTCCCAGACACTTGCAAGGCGATCATTGAGATACGGCTTTCAGGCATACATAGGTTGATTAGTATCAATGACAGTTGTATAAATATGTACGCTTTTTTCCTTCGCCAAGGTTTTATCCACAAGGGTGGTTTTACTTGGCAAGGTTTTAATGCGGCATATCATATACGACTGGAGATGCGCCATTATACGCTGGCTTTTCACTTATTTTCTTTTGATGATGTATGGTGAACTATCTTGTAATATGGTATTCCTCCGCCATAAGTGAGGTTATTATATAAAATATCCTTTTTCCAAAAAAAAACATTATTCATTTTCTTTTTTTTCTTTTCCAAGTTATGTATTATGTCCTACTTTCTTTTTCTTTTATTTAAGTGGCTCTATTTTCTTTTGTCATGTATTTTATTTTAGTTTAATTTATCCTAATATGTAAGTTGTTATATATTCGTATCTTTTTAATTTCTATGACGAATTTGTAACGTTCGTTAATGAATTTCGTCGCATATCCATATATTGGTTACCTTATCGTTTGGTTATCTTTTTGAGCATTTCTAACCCTGATATATACTACCGATGTTCTATGAAATCTAATTCAAAATTTTAATTCCACGGAAATTTTACCAACAAGGTACTTTCATTTTATTTTTTATTATCTTATTTCCTCTTCTAGTGACGCGGATATGCGGGTCGTAACACATTGCGTGAGTATGAATATTCACATTCATTCTCTAAAAATTTCCATCCTTAGTTGTAAGCTATATCACTTCCTTGCACTTTTTTAATTCAATGTAGCCATCGTACTAAGACACGTTTGTGAAATACACTGTTCTTTCCCATATAATTCAAATGATCCCCCTAAATGCCAGCACAGCCAATTGATTTGATTACACATCTCTCCTCCTTTTTGGAAAAAACAAGCTTAAACTACAAATTCAAATGCTCCACCCTTAAATGGCAGCAACTAGCAAAAATTGTGCATTATGTTGAATCTCACTTTTTGTGAAGACAAACCATGAAATCAATCATAGATAGTGACATACCACTATAAACTAAAAGCTGATACAGATGATGAAAATCGTCAGAATTACTCAACTAAAGAATAACCAGTTAAGTTTAAGATAGCCTTTGTCTAAGACACGTTTGTGAAACAGACAACTCTTTCCTATTAAATTTGTTTTTCTGTTTTGCGAATCTATGCTCTTTTTTTTTGTGCTTTGCAATTGTGAATAATGTACATAACTGAACATATTGTTTTCAGTCTTCAACAAATACAGCTAGACATTTGTTTAAATAATATTTCTAATGTGTCATATAAACAGTTTACTCATATATCAATGTAGTATTCAACCTCCTTTCATTCTATTGTACACGTCCATTCTTTAGCAATGTTTAGATGAAATACTGAACTAGACAAGTTATTCACAAAGCACAAACTTGAAAACTTCCTCAACAATTCAAACATCAGAAATGAAAGGGTTTAGTCAACAAAATCTGCAAGCTAACTTTCAGTTGACACATTCTACAGACAGTTCCAAAAAGATTTTCGAAAAATTGCAAACATTGATGGCTCTTGTGATTTAGTCAAATTGGTTTTATGCAACTTACCACCCAAGTCTGAGCAATCATCATGATCAATGTGCTGTTGGGATTTATTCGAGATACGTGTAATGCGCAGCACGTTGAAAACGTCTATACGAATTAATCATAAGGTGGACGTTATGATTGATAATATTATTAAGTCACATATGTCACGTAATAATATTAATTGTTACGTATAACATCCACACGTTAAGTGATCATCGAGTATGTTTGTGGATGTATAGTGTGGTCTAAAATGAAAACCCCGAATATGTAGAAATTCATATGGACAGAGACCGCGATGGATGGCTCAAAGTGCAACGACCATAAAGTGTACGACGTCTGGTCTCCGAGGAGGCGACAACCCATGTGTGGCTAGTAGATTAATGTTGGTACATAAATTAACTATTAAATAATATTTAATGTCAAGTATTAGCTAATAATATTTATTATTAAATAATATTTTATGAAGGATAACGATAACTTGATAATATCAAGTATATCCCCAGGTATCTGGGATAAGAAAATCTCTATCCATAAAGAAAGAGGGTTTGGTTTCAGATAAAATTCTGAAGCCTAAACCCATCAGGATTCTTCCTTTCTCCCTTAGTATGAAGGAGGAGCGCTTCACCTCCTCAGACAATCAGTGAATACAGCTAGCCATAGAGGGTGTCAATGAGGGTGTGCCAACCTTGTTCTATGAAGCCCACACTGTCTAATCTCCCATCGGGTAAAGCAGAGCAAGGTATAATTTTTGTATTTTGTTACTTTGTCATTTAATTCGATTAAACGGTCCTATTCAGGGATTTATCAAATTAAATTCAACAAGTTGTATTAGAGCAGGCCTAATCATATCAATTATGTTAATCTGTTCATGATGAAAAATAGAAATTTTTTGGGACCAAAACGTTTTTACGGAACAAGTTTTGGTGGAAAAGCTTCTGTTTTTATTAAATAATTAAAAGCTGTGAGGCTTTGTGGCACAAAACACCGCAGGCGCTGGTCAGTCATCAACTGAATGTCAGGTGTTCAACTCCCTCAACAGAAATTCCAAGATTTTTGATTTTCAAGAATTCAATTTTTGGTTTAATATAAATTTAAAGTACCCACCTTTTGAAACCAAAAAGGTTGCTGCTCCAGTGGCAGCTTTGGGAGGTCTCTGGTTCGAGACCCCCTTCAGACGAAATTCTAGATTTTTTAAGGCTCCAGGTGGTCGATTGTTCCAGCGGATTGGGCCCTGGAGATCCAGGTTCAACCCGGTTTCAAATAGGGTTTTGGCCCAAAATTGCAACACAATAATAAAAAAAAGGTGTTTCAGGCAGGCCGACTTGTGGGGTGAATCCGATTCGACCTGGTTTAGAAATGAGGCTTGGCCTAATTTCAGATTAAATAGAAAAAGGGGAAAGACATAATTGGGCGGGCGGGTTCTGACCCTACCTGACCTGTCCCCACCCAGCTTTATCCCTTTTTAATTTTCAGTTTTTTGGTCTATAATAATTATTTTAGATAAAGTAAATAATAATAATTTTATTATTATTATCTAAAAATTCTTTTTAGGAAAATAGTAATAAAAATAACAATTATTTTATAGTTTCTTTTTAAAGAAAATAATAATAAGGGTAGTATTTAAATTATTATTTTTATTATTATTATTCAAGAAAAATAGTAATTGTAGTACCTCACCTGGGACTAAGGTCTCGGCAAAGTGCACCCGCTGTAGTCTTCTACGAGAAGTACAAGGCGTCGATTACATTCATGTGCACATCGGCATAATATGTATCACAATCGCAGAAGCAATATAAAGGCACAAAGCATAATTGACATGCATAACACAGAATAATTTAACCCGAGTACATCTAATGTGTCATCAGTACGATATCAAAATACAAGTTTGAAATAACATAAGAACTACATTGTCTATTCCGTAGATCCATCACTAATGATCTATCTCCGGCTCATCTTTCCCTGTCTCGGAACTGGCCCCTGGCCTTGCGATGTAGTAAATGATGGGGTGAGCAATAACGAATCGCTCATCAAGTCTATCCAACTAGGTTCGTCATGTGGATCATGCATGGTTTACAGTAAAAGCAACATGAATAGTAACATGAAATGCCATGTAATGTCAGGTAAATAAAGTAGAGCAGGTAAATCATAACAGTCGACTTTTGTAAGTAAAACATAATATGGACAATGACCTCACACAGCTTAGCCTGTACTAACAGATAAGGCAATGCAGCACGAATACATAAAAACAGGCAACCCTAGAAGCACATCACAGAATAAGTCATTATACAACTGTCGTGTTTTCCTTTCTTATCCTTAGTAGTCAGTTTCTTTTTCTTGTAGCTATGTCCATCCTATACTGTACTGTCATCCTTGGTCTACTAACGGTCAGAGCTTATGTCTGGTAGGCTGACACGTATAAACATGCAGTATGCTTATGTGATAGAAAAACATGCATCCTTTTTAGAAAAATATGTAATATCATGTTCATGTCAAAAATCCCAGTACCAAAACTAACACAGCTGTGTTCATAACCTAACATATTTGGTACGAACATACACAAGACTCACCGATTGAACTCCCCGAGTAGTCCCCAATGCAATCTATGGATCTCGGTGGTCCAACTACGGTGTTACATCATACGCACGTAGACTAACGGTGACTCCCCGAGTAGTCACAATAACATCTATGAATCCCGATGGTCCAACCTCGCTGTTACATCATACGTATATAGGCTAATAGGGACATGTTTGGCATAGATCTCGGGTCCCAGACACGGTGTTACCCTCGGCCAAACGTAACATAAACTCACCCCCGTGACACCTAACCTCTCACCTAGATTACGATGTCATGGAGCGGACATATAAACACAAACACCCATAAGGAGGTGTATCCTAACATACGTTGCCCCTAACATCCTCACTATTACACGTGATGTCAGGCAGGCTCCAACATGAACATAAGCTATCATAACAGCGTAAAGTGTCTCATATAGAGTCAGTCGACGCAGGGTACAGTTCATAAAAATATCATTTTATAACATTTCGTGCTATAAATCATGCTTACTAGGATATCATGAAAAAACTCTTTCAAAACGTATACAAGATAATCGTTTTTCGTAAAAATACATAATAAGATGAAACATGTCGCTTTTGAAATCTCTTTGTCGTATGCGTGAGAGTAGGCTCGGTACAGACTGATCTCATAATTCTAATAATTATGTAACTTAAGACTAATGACTGTCTCTTTATTTTATGACACTGTCTTAGGTGAAATTACCATTTGTCCTTGTTAATTTCTTTGAGTTAAGTGGCTAAAATAAACAGCCCAATGTTCTTATTAACTTACTTAACTGAGTACAATTTATTTATATATCAATATATGTACACAACCATTATACTTTTAACACATCATAATCATATTTATTCATATATGTATGTCTGTAATATAACACCTCAAAATATCATGACACATAAATAGGCCATTTGGCCGAAAGTTGTACACACATAAAAACACACACACTTATGCAAATTACCATTTGTTAATTACAACATTCTAGACAGAATGCACATACATATGCACAAATAACATATGAAAACATCCGAGTATACTACCGTTACACATCATGCCGAAATGTTGAGAAAAAGGGTTTGAGTATTCACAAAATGAATGATTTAAATAACGTGTGATAAAGAAACGCATGACACAATTTATTACTTGACACGTTTTTGTGATAAACTTGCCTTACACACTTTATATATAATGTTGCCGTACTAATAAGCCATGAAGCTTTAAAGCTTACATCAAATGATAAACATTTATTGTGTTTGAACTATTTTCAGGTGCCACCATTAATGAACTAATAAGTGAACTGCTTAGTTAAATGAACTAAGCAGTTCATTAAATGAAGATATATTTGGATAAGGCATGATGGCAACAAACATGGAAATGGAAAGTCTCATCTCCTTATTATTCACACATTTTATATATATATATATATATATATATATATTCAGATTTTTAAAAAAAGGCACCATACACATATATTCTGACATACTACCGACACATTACATATATTACGAACGTACATCAATGTGACACCACTATACTTACCTCATATTTATGAGTATATTCAGGTCTTATATCATATGATATAAGTCATGGTGATGACAAAATTATTACGACACATTACAAGGTTGTAAATCAAAAATTGTCGTATCATGTGACAACCGAAACTTCGTCAATGTGTCACGTTCTTTCCATATATAGATGGTCAGCCCCTACACTTCAAAAATGGCCACAAATTTTGTGGCTAACATGGTACACTCAACCATAATATCATTCCATGTTGGCACACACAAATCATCCCCCAAATTAAGGCCAAATTGTAGAGATTCCAAATTCACTTTTTAAGCACATGTGGGCGCCAACTTTAATCAGTCATTAGAGCTGAATATTCAAGTTATTTTATGTATATTATGTGTGATATAATATATATAACATGTGCAAAAAGTTTGAATTTAATCGGAAAAAATTCGTGTAATCGACAAAAGTCGAAAATTTGGTTTTTTACGAACATAACACATGGAACGTTTTTTTGGCACGACATATAGCATGAATCTAGACACTTTTTACATATTGAATACATATTGAAGTGTTCTAAAATATTCAAAATAGGGCTGATTGGAACATATCATACATGTGTAATTATTGTGCACTATTTTAAAAAGTTTACAAAAATAAAATTCAGTACATGTTCAAGATGCATGCACACGCTTACTAAAGCCTTGGTGGAGCTTATGTGGAGCTTAGTTGACATCTCCATTGGTGGAGAATAAGCCACACAAGGTTAGTAACATAATGTAGAAAGCTACACAAGGTAACATTTCAAACCTTCTAGCATATGAAACACATGCTGAAAATTCAGCATGTGAGAATAAGAGCTGGCTGATTTTTTGTCTTAATGATTGATCAATTTGCTTCTCAAAATTTAAGGGATTGATGTGTAGTAGTATGGTAACACTTCAAAGTCTTGAGAATATAGCACATGCTGAAAATTCTGTATGTGAGACAATAGAGGTGGCCGAATTCATGGTCTTCAATGTGATCGAAATTGCTTCCATATTTGAGGGGATTGATTATTTAATATTTTGCAATGTTTTGAACTTCAATTTAGCACATGTTTTATGTTTTATTCTCTGATTTTTACAGACACTAAGTGATGACAAATCTCATCCAATCAAGGAGTGTCAAGTAAGCAAGGCTAAGACAATCATCCAATCAAGTTGTGCCAAGTAAGCAAGATGATGTCACATCTACACAAGGCATTACTCCAAGGACATAAAAGAGAATTCTCAAGATGGAAGGGAAGCCCTAGGGGGCGGCCAAGACAAGATAAAAAGAAGAGAAGAAGAGCCACTCAATAGCAAGACAAGTCTCATAAATTCCAAAGTGCAAAAAGACTCTCTACTCTCTTCTTCTACATTTGTTTCTTCTCTTTCTCTCTCAAGCCTATTGTACTCATATTCAAACATACTGAACAGGCTTTGTTCATACAACCATACATGCCTCATTGTTGTAAAAGTTTGATCAAGGTGTGATCAAATCTTCATCCGTTCGGTGGTGGTGTTCGCGATCATTGTGATTGCTTGTATCATTGGTAAAGGGTTGGAGTTGGTATGTACTCCAGAAACTCTTGTGGTAAGGTGTTAATTTTGTTTAGTGATAACCGAGAAACGTGTCCTCGAAGACTGGAGTAGGTTGATTTAACCGAACCAGTATAAAATTCCTTGTGTTCTTTGCTTTACTGCACAGTACTTTCAGTTTCCAGCATTTTGTATCCATTTCGTCGCAATCTTAAAAATAGCAAACGAATTTCAAAAATTGTAAAATTTTGGAGAAACATATCCAAACCTATTAAGTTTCATTTGGCACAAGTTTTCACCCATTTGGACAAGTATAAGTCAATCAAACGTCAATAGTTCTGAGACTAGTGCAGTCTAATTTTCATACTTTCAAAGGTTGAGAACCTGAACGTATTTGACCTACTTTCCAAAGGAATTTTTTAAAACTGTTTCAACCCACTAAAATAAATATCTTAAGGTGTTTTTCATTAAATTTGCAGACCATTTGGAGTTACTGATTAATCGGAATAAAATTTTCAAATCAGACTACAGGTTTTGGCAGATTTGCGCAATCTGACAACAAACAATTTTTCAAAGGATTAGAGGTTTAATTTTGATGTGAAATTTTTAGGAAATACTCAGAACGTCAGAGAGTAGAATCTCTCCAAATTTCAGAATTTGTTAAGATCTGTAACCTTGTTTTTCAAACGTTTCAAATCAGGATCTGAAAACAGAAACTGTTTTCAGAAGTTGGGTTTTTGGGTTAAGATATTTTAAAAACCAAATTTTCTGCATCCACTATTCAAACCCCCCTTCTAGTGGTGCCTTACAAGTCCTACAATTGGTATCAGAGAGCAGACACACTCACAAAAAGGAGATCCAGCGATCTAAGTGAGATGGCACCACTAGCTTCAAAACCGAACAAGAACGTTTGTCGAGTCAAAGGCCTTCTCTTTTTGATGGTGAGTCCTTTATCTAATGGAAACTTAGAATGAAACTCTTTCTTATGGCTATTGATATTTATCTATGGTCTATTATACAAGACGGTCCATTCGTTCCCTCTAAATTATCTACTGTAGATGGTGTCACACTAGAGGTTGTAAAACAAAAACAAGAATACACTAGTGATGACAAAAAGAGACTAAGTATGATTGCTAGAGCCATGCATTTACTTTCAAACGAGCTAAGCAAAAGTGAATCGAGTTACGTATCAAATTGCTCTAGTTCTCAAGAAATGTGGAGAATTCTTGAGATGAAACATGAAGGGACTAGCCAAGTAAAGGAGTCTAAGATTAATATGCTTATGTCCACAATTGAATCCTTCAAATTATTGCCAAATGAGTCTATTGTTTATATGGATCTATGACTAACTAACATCTATAATTCTCTTGAGTCTCTTGGCAAAGCTTTCTTTACGCAGGAAAGGTCCAAAAGGTATTACGAAGTCTTCCATCCGAATGGGATCCTAAAGTCACAGCAATAGAGAGAGAGAGTAAAGAAATGAAATCAATAAAAACAGAGGAACTAATCGGATCGCTAAAGGTATATGAAAACAAACTTACATTAAGGAAATTCGAATCAACGTCAAAACAAGGTAAGACTATTGCTTTTAAATCAAATGAATACGTCTCTACTTCTTCCGATCACGTAGATGATAGTGATTCCGAATTAGACAATGATGATCTAATACTATTGGCTAAAGGTTTGAGAAAATTCATGAGAAAGTAATTTAAAAACAAACCTAAGGCCAATTCGACTAAAAGAAATAAAAATAAAATTAATGACAAGGACATAAAATATTATGAATGCGGAAAACATAGACACTTGTCATATGACTGCCCTAATAAGGACAAACAAACAAACAAATACCTTAACAAGGATCAGACCCAAACTAGACTCGTCTCAGAACGCAAACAGAGGAGAAGAGCTCTCAAGGCCTCCACTTGGAGTGACACATCCGACTCTGAGACTGACACCGAAGAAGAGACGACACAAGTATGCTTTATATTCAAAGCATCAAACGAGGTATCTTCCGATTCTGACTCTGATTCTGAACCTTCATATGATGATCTTTTTAGTCAATATTTAGAATTGCATACATTCACAAAGACTCTCCCAAAAGAAAAGAAACGATTAATTGAAGACAAAAAAGTTGTTAGAATCTTCTAACACGAACCTTGTTTCTCAATTAAACGATTCAAAAGAAGAGTTGTCTTGCATCATCAATGCATTGAAATTAGGGATCTCATCATTAACGACACAAAATAATGACATGAAATCCGAGATTTCAAATTTAAAATCAAAGAATACGGTTTTAGAGAAAATGGTGAAACAATTCGTCACGGGAACTAACATGCTAGATCACATCATTTCATCAGAAAAACATGATAGTGATAAAACCGGATTAGGATACATTGTGAAAAATGAGACATCATATAAACCAACTAAATTCATTTTGTCTAAGAAAATAGAAACACACAAGACATACATGGCGCCTAAGAAGACGCCTAGGCCCCCTCTCCCTTCATCTCATCATGCTTCTTCATATCATATAAGATATAATTACGTGCCGTATAGATATGAGAAGAAACCATTAACGCAAACACGACATGCATCACGCACTATGCACACAAACACAAGAATATATCAAAAACGACAACCATACAACATGCATATCGGAATACTCAGCCAAAGGCCAAATATATTCTCACCTCATGTCTACTATGTTGCTCCTTCATCTACATTCTCACGTTTTTCTAGACCGAGAAAGATCACCCAAGTATGGGTATCGAAAGGTACTTTTACAAAGAGGTGAATAATTAACTCGTAAGGACCCAAAATAAAAGGGTACCTAAATCGTTGTTGTACATTGCAGGGAACCCATACATCTAAAGGCACATCAATCAAGTGATTCCTGGACAGTGGTTGCTCGAGGCACATGACGAGTGACCCGAGCTTGTTCTCAAAGTTGAAGAAGGTTACAAAGGGTGGATCGGTGACCTTTGGAGACAAAAATGAAAGAAGAATCATTGGAAAAGGTACAATCGGAAGCCCAAGTACGCTTCAAATCGCCAAAGTCTTCTTGATAAGTAATCTATCCTATAATCTACTTATCATCTCACAGTTTATTGACAACGGTTTTGATGTGTGTTTCACTCATCCATATTGCAACATAATAAATAAAAATGGAGAAAATGTATTAAAAGGAAAAAAGGAAGGAAATATTCTTACGCTTTCTATGGATGACATGCTATACTTTTAACACATCATAATCATATTTATTCATATATGTATGTCTGTAATATAACACCTCAAAATATCATGACACATAAATAGGCCATTTGGCCGAAATTTGTACACACATAAAAACACACACACTTATGCGAATTACCATTTGTTAATTACAACATTCTAGACAGAATGCACATACATATGCACAAATAACATATGAAAACATCCGAGTATACTACCGTTACACATCATGCCGAAATGTTGAGTAAAAGGGTTTGAGTTATTCACAAAATGAATGATTTAAATAACGTGTGATATAGAAACGCATGACACAATTTATTACTTGACACGTTTTTGTGATAAACTTGCCTTACATACTTTATATATAATGTTAACGTACTAATAAGCCATGAAGCTTTAAAGCTTACATCAAATGATAAACATTTATTGTGTTTGAACAATTTTCAGGTGCCACCATTAATGAACTAATAAGTGAACTACTTAGTTAAATGAACTAATCAGTTTTTTAAATGAAGATATATTTGGATAAGGCATGATGGCAACAAACATGGAAATGGAAAGTCTCATCTCCTTATTATTCACACATTTTATATTATATATATATATATTCAGATTTTTAAAAAAAGGCACCATACACATATATTCCGACGTACTACCGACACATTACATATATTACGAACGTACATCAATGTGACACCACTATACTTACCTCATATTTATGAGTATATTCAGGTCTTATATCATATGATATAAGTCATGGTGATGACAAAATTATTACGACACATTACAAGGTTGTAAATCAAAAATTGTCGTATCATGTGACAACCGAAACTTCGCCAATGTGTGACGTTCTTTCCATATATAGATGGTCAGCCCCTACACTTCAAAAATGGCCACAAATTTTGTGGCTAACATGGTACATTCAACCGTTATATCATTCCATGTTGGCACACACAAATCATCCCCCAAATTAAGGCCAAATTGTAGAGATTCCAAATTCACTTTTTAAGCACATGTGGACGCCAACTTTAATCAGTCATTAGAGCTGAATATTCAAGTTATTTTATGTATATTATGTGTGATATAATATATATAACATGTGCAAAAAATTTGAATTTAATCGGAAAAAATTCGCGTAATCGACAAAAGTCGAAAATTCCGTTTTTTACGAACATAACACATGGAACATTTTTTTGGCATGACATATAGCATGAATCTAGACACTTTTTACATATTCAATACATATTGAAGTGTTCTAAAATATTCAAAATAGGGCTGATTGGAACATATCATACATGTGTAATTATTGTGCACTATTTTACAAAGTTTACAAAAATAAAATTCAGTACATGTTCAAGATGCATATATACGCTTACTAAAGCCTTGGTGGAGCTTATGTGGAGCTTAGTTGACATCTCCATTGGTGGAGAATAAGCCACACAAGGCTAGTAACATAATGTAGAAAGATACACAAGGTAACATTTCAAACCTTCTAGCATATGAAACACATGCTGAAAATTCAGCATGTGAGAATAAGAGCTGGCCGATTTTTTGTCTTAATGATTGATCAATTTGCTTCTCAAAATTTAAGGGATTGATGTGTAGTATGGTAACACTTCAAAGTCTTGAGAATATAGCACATGCTGAAAATTCTGTATGTGAGACAATAGAGGTGGCCGAATTTATGGTCTTCAATGTGATCGAAATTGCTTCCATATTTGAGGGGATTGATTATTTAATATTTTGCAATGTTTTGAACTTCAATTTAGCACATGTTTTATGTTTTATTCTCAGATTTTTACAGCCACTAAGTGATGACAAATCTCATCCAATCAAGGAGTGTCAAGTAAGCAAGGCTAAGACAATCATCCAATCAAGTTATGCCAAGTAAGCAAGATGATGTCACATCTACACAAGGCGTTACTCCAAGGACATAAAAGAGAATTCTCAAGATGGAAGGCAAGCCCTAGGGGGCGGCCAAGACAAGATAAAAAGAAGAGAAGAAGAGCCACTCAATAGCAAGACAAGTCTCATAAATTCCAAAGTGCAAAAAGACTCTCTACTCTCTTCTTCTACATTTGTTTCTTCTCTTTCTCTCTCAAGCCTATTGTACTCATATTCAAACATACTGAACAGGCTTTGTTCATACAACCATACATGCCTCATTGTTGTAAAAGTTTGATCAAGGTGTGATCAAACCTTCATCCGTTCGGTGGTGGTGTTCGCGATCATTGTGATTGCTTGTATCATTGGTAAAGGGTTGGAGTTGGTATGTACTCCAGAAACTCTTGTGGTAAGGTGTTAATTTTGTTTAGTGATAACCGAGAAACGTGTCCTCGAAGACTGGAGTAGGTTGATTTAACCGAACCAGTATAAAATTCCTTGTGTTCTTTGCTTTACTGCACAGTACTTTCAGTTTCCAGCATTTTGTATCCATTTCGTCGCAATCTTAAAAATAGCAAACGAATTTCAAAAATTGTAAAATTTTGGAGAAACATATCCAAACCTATTAAGTTTCATTTGGCACAAGTTTTCACCCATTTGGACAAGTATAAGTCAATCAAACGTCAATAGTTCTGAGACTAGTGCAGTCTAATTTTCATACTTTCAAAGGTTGAGAACCTGAACGTATTTGACCTACTTTCCAAAGGAATTTTTTAAAACTGTTTCAACCCACTAAAATAAATATCTTAAGGTGTTTTTCATTAAATTTGCAGACCATTTGGAGTTACTGATTAATCGGAATAAAATTTTCAAATCAGACTACAGGTTTTGGCAGATTTGCGCAATCTGACAACAAACAATTTTTCAAAGGATTAGAGGTTTAATTTTGATGTGAAATTTTTAGGAAATACTCAGAACGTCAGAGAGTAGAATCTCTCCAAATTTCAGAATTTGTTAAGATCTGTAACCTTGTTTTTCAAACGTTTCAAATCAGGATCTGAAAACAGAACCTGTTTTCAGAAGTTGGGTTTTTGGGTTAAGATATTTTAAAAAGCAAATTTTCTGCATCCACTATTCAAACCCCCCTTCTAGTGGTGCCTTACAAGTCCTACAATTGGTATCAGAGAGCATACACACTCACAAGAAGGAGATCCAGCGATCTAAGTGAGATGGCACCACTAGCTTCAAAACCGAACAAGAACGTTTGTCGAGTCAAAGGCCTTCTCTTTTTGATGGTGAGTCCTTTATCTAATGGAAACTTAGAATGAAACTCTTTCTTATGGCTATTGATATTTATCTATGGTCTATTATACAAGACGGTCCATTCGTTCCCTCTAAATTATCTACTGTAGATGGTGTCACACTAGAGGTTGTAAAACAAAAACAAGAATACACTAGTGATGACAAAAAGAGACTAAGTATGATTGCTAGAGCCATGCATTTACTTTCAAACGAGCTAAGCAAAAGTGAATCGAGTTACGTATCAAATTGCTCTAGTTCTCAAGAAATGTGGAGAATTCTTGAGATGAAACATGAAGGGACTAGCCAAGTAAAGGAGTCTAAGATTAATATGCTTATGTCCACAATTGAATCCTTCAAATTATTGCCAAATGAGTCTATTGTTTATATGGATCTATGACTAACTAACATCTATAATTCTCTTGAGTCTCTTGGCAAAGCTTTCTTTACGCAGGAAAGGTCCAAAAGGTATTACGAAGTCTTCCATCCGAATGGGACCCTAAAGTCACAGCAATAGAGAGAGAGTAAAGAAATGAAATCAATAAAAACAGAGGAACTAATCGGATCGCTAAAGGTATATGAAAACAAACTTACATTAAGGAAATTCGAATCAACGTCAAAACAAGGTAAGACTATTGCTTTTAAATCAAATGAATACGTCTCTACTTCTTCCGATCACGTAGATGATAGTGATTCCGAATTAGACAATGATGATCTAATACTATTGGCTAAAGGTTTGAGAAAATTCATGAGAAAGTAATTTAAAAACAAACCTAAGGCCAATTCGACTAAAAGAAATAAAAATAAAATTAATGACAAGGACATAAAATATTATGAATGCGGAAAACATAGACACTTGTCATATGACTGCCCTAACAAGGACAAACAAACAAACAAATACCTTAACAAGGATCAGACCCAAACTAGACTCGTCTCAGAACGCAAACAGAGGAGAAGAGCTCTCAAGGCCTCCACTTGGAGTGACACATCCGACTCTGAGACTGACACCGAAGAAGAGACGACACAAGTATGCTTTATATTCAAAGCATCAAACGAGGTATCTTCCGATTCTGACTCTGATTCTGAACCTTCATATGATGATCTTTTTAGTCAATATTTAAAATTGCATAAATTCACAAAGACTCTCCCAAAAGAAAAGAAACGATTAATTGAAGACAAAAAAGTTGTTAGAATCTTCTAACACGAACCTTGTTTCTCAATTAAACGACTCAAAAGAAGAGTTGTCTTGCATCATCAATGCATTGAAATTAGGGATATCATCATTAACGACACAAAATAATGACATGAAATCCGAGATTTCAAATTTAAAATCAAAGAATACGGCTTTAGAGAAAATGGTGAAACAATTCGTCACGGGACCTAACATGCTAGATCACATCATTTCATCAGAAAAACATGATAGTGATAAAACCGGATTAGGATACATTGTGAAAAACGAGACATTATATAAACCAACTAAATTCATTTTGTCTAAGAAAATAGAAACCCACAAGACATACATGGCGCCTAAGAAGGCGCCTAGGCCCCCTCTCCCTTCATCTCATCATGCTTCTTCATATCATATAAGATATAATTACGTGCCGTATAGATATGAGAAGAAACCATTAATGCATACACGACATGCATCACGCACTATGCACACAAACACAAGAATATATCAAAAACGACAACCATACAACATGCATATGGGAATACTCAGCCAAAGGCCAAATATATTCTCACCTCATGTCTACTATGTTTCTCCTTCATCTACATTCTCACCTTTTTCTAGACCGAGAAAGATCACCCAAGTATGGGTATCGAAAGGTACTTTTACAAAGAGGTGAATAATTAACTCGTAAGGACCCAAAATAAAAGGGTACGTAAATCGTTGTTGTACATTGCAGGGACCCATATATCTAAAGACACATCAATCAAGTGATTCCTTGACAGTGGTTGCTCGAGGCACATGATGGGTGACCCGAGCTTGTTCTCAAAGTTGAAGAAGGTTACAAAGGGTGGATCGGTGACCTTTGGAGACAAAAATGAAGGAAGAATCATTGGAAAAGGTACAATCGGAAGCCCAAGTACGCTTCAAATCTCCAACGTCTTCTTGATAAGTAATCTATCCTATAATCTACTTATCATCTCACAGTTTATTGACAACGGTTTTGATGTGTGTTTCACTCATCCATATTGCAACATAATAAATAAAAATGGAGAAAATGTATTAAAAGGAAAAAGGGAAGGAAATATTATTACGCTTTCTATGGATGACATGCTAGACGCTAAGGTTAAGTGTTTTATGTAAAATGAACGTAACGTTAATTTGTGGCATAGGCGATTAGGACACATTGGCATTTCAACGCTTGAAAAACTTCAATGAAAGAACCTAACACGAGGATTTCCTAAACTTGATTTAGACAATTTTCAGTTGTATGAATCTTGTATTAAAGGAAAACAGACACGCGAGTCACTTAAACCCAAAAATGAAATTAGCACATCTGGAGTTTTAGAATTACTACACATTGATTTGTTTGGTCTTAGTCGTACTAAGAGTCTTGGTGGACGCCATTATGCATGTGTTATCGTTGATGATTTTTCTCGCTATACTTGGACTTTATTTCTTGCAAATAAAGATGATAGTGCCGTTGAAATTTCGAAACTAATTAAAAAACTTGAAAATGAATATGGTTTGAATGTGAAAAAGATTAGAATCGATAGAGGCGTTGAATTTAAAAACAAGGACATGATTGCGTTTTGCGAAGAAAAAGGAATTAAACACGAGTTTTCGCCACCTATAACACCACAATTAAATGGAGTAGTTGAAAGAAAGAATAGGACACTACAAGAAATAGATAGAACCATGTTGTGTGAAAATAAGTTGCCTAGATTTTTGTGGGCATAAGCCATAAATTGTGCATGCTATATAGTTAATCATTTGTCAGTTAAAAAGAAAATAAATAAAACTCCTTATGAGATAGTAAATGATCGCATGCCTAAAATTGATTACTTTCATGTGTTTGGTTGCAAATGCTTTGTTTTGAATACAAATGATGATTTAGATAAATTTGAATCTAAATCAATTGAATGCTTTTTTGTTGGACATTCTGTGAATTCTAAAGCATATAGATGTTATGATCCCATCACTAGACAAATTTTAGAATATATTCATGTGAATTTTAATGAATTTGGCGAGGTTAAAAAAGATAAAGAATATGACGATGTTTTTGAACTAAAGCCCGTGTTAGATGATATAGAAGAAAGTGTCGTGCATGATGAATCCAACACACTAGAAATGCATGATGACTTAGAAACGTATGAAAACTTAGAGAATAATCAACCAAGATGGCATAGGAATCACCCACATGGCCTTATCATATGCGATATAACTTAAGGTGTCTGACCACGTAGAAGAATAACTTCGGATGAAATAACCCAATTTCATGCTATGATATCCGAAATTGAACCTAAGAACGTTTTTGATGCTTTGAGTGATTCTTCTTGGGTTGATGCTATGCATGATGAATTAAATCAATTCGTAAAAAATAATGTATGGGATTTAGTGTCACGACCACGAGATAAGACAATAATATGCATAAAGTGGGTGTTTAAAAATAAAATGAATGAAGAAGGTAAAGTTCTTAGAAACAAGATGAGACTTGTAGCACAAGGATATAATCAAGAATAAGGAATAGACTACGACGAAACATTTGCACCCGTAGCACGTTTAGAAGCCATACGACTGTCACTTGCTATTGCTTGCATGAAAGGTTTTAAACTCTATCAAATGCACGTAAAAAGTTCATTTTTAAATGGCTTTATACAAGAAGAATATACGTGAAGCAACCACCCATTTTTGAAGATTTGAAATTGTTGTACCCCAACGATCATGTACGTGAAAACTATGAATATGAGACGGAATGAAAGGGACAAATTCTTTTAGCACGCGTCAACTTAACCCTCCTTACTTAATTATTCTTGAGGTGATACCAAGCCAAATTAAATAAGGGAAACTTCAAGAAAGTAGTACATGAAATATAGAGTTATATAAACCATACACACCACTATGTATGTATGTGCGTGTATATGATATATGCGTACGAAATGTATAAATACCTACATGCTTATACATAGGAGGATATATATATATATGTAGTACACATGGCGTGTATATGTATGTATACATACATATGTTAATCGTAGAATATGATAAAATAAACAAAACAATATAGTACATGAATTAAAATTATAAGAAATATCTACATGCCCAAGAAGCCTCAAAATCGGCCAAGACATGTAAGGGTTCTAGAATTCTCTAGCCAATTTTATTAGTTAAAATAATTACTTAAAGTCTACTACACCATTAAGACAAGAAGTTATTATGCAAAGAATAAACAGAAAACAAAATAGACATGCATTTAAGGAACAAGTAAGACAACTCATTAAAGAAAGAGGTAGTATGGTTGAGGTCATAAAGACCCCAACCATAACCGCCCCCTTAGTGTCTAGACATGGAGGATTTTTAAATCCTACCATGGTTACTTTTTCCCTTAAACCAAGGTTAAGATAACCATGATTTAATAAAGTAACTTGGGTTAGCACCAAAGTAACCATAGTTGAAATAAAGTAACCAAGGTTATTGCTAACCTAATCTTGATTAGCACTCATGGAAGCCCTAACCCCCATTTTCTCCCTCCAAAAATCGGCCATGCCTCCTTCATCCCCTAGATTTTTAAATTTTGCAAGACAACATCTTTCATTTATCTAGAACCTACCATCAAGCAAGCCAAGCAACACTTAGCAAGAATTCCCTCATCTACCTCACCAATATTTCGGCCTCTTCATCATGGAGGATAAGAGTTCAACTTCACTTTCAAGACTCAGGAAGACATCTATGTAAGTCTTGTTCCGAGCTTCCTTAAGTGAATTCTTACTTGGTGAAGAATGAAGCTCACATGAACTCCTTCTCTCCATGCCAAAACCGTGACATCCATGGTCCAATAGGTGAAAGCCTTCAACTTTTCTAGGTGGTGTTATATTGAGGTGCTTGAATCTCCATTCCAAGCTCATTTTGGTAAGATGCTCCAACCTCAAACCTATCCTATTTCCTCTATTGGATAAAGACTAAACTTTTCCTTTTATTCCATCAAAACCGTATGCTCAAGGTAAGGAAGGAGAATGATTTCAACTCAACTCACTCCATAACCAAGCAAAGACAAGAGCTTTAGCTTGAAGAGGCAAGTATACAATGATCTCTCATGATTTATTTAAAGAGTTTGTGACTTGAATGCTTAGAAGTTCTTAAGATATGATCTTTAGTTGAATGTCTTAAGTTTGAGACTATATCTTAGTGATTCCCTAAGAACAATGCCTTGCATGTGATTTATTCCTTTAAAGATGAAGTCTTTTCCTATATGCTATATGGAATAAGGCTGATCTAGAGTGAAATAAGGTTCACCTAAGTAGGTCTAGACAAGATTGACTAGTGAATGTAACGCAAAAGGTCCTAAGGAAAGTATACATGTGAAAGCTAGGAGCTTTGTGAGGTTGTTGGTAAGTTTAGATTAAGATGACTCTTGAATGTGAATTCATGCTTGAATATGTGTTGTAAAATGTTGTTAAGGCGCCACCCAAGTTTCGGCCCAAAGTATTGAGTGAAAACATGGACATTTGACTTGGATAAGATGACAAAATAGCAAACCACTGGAAGTGGACAGAATAGAGTGACGTTTTAGATGGTTTAAGAACTGACCTTATGAACCTTCAATGAAGCTAATTTTTGGTACAAAGTTAGTCTTATAAGTGTAGTACAAGTGAGAGTTGGAATTTTGTTAAGATCAGTTACGGATTATGTTTAAGAAATTATACGGTAAAACTACTCCAGTAGAAAATTCTGGAGTTGGGCAGAATTGATCACTGGTTTCAACGAATTAAAAGAGGACCTTGTGGACCTTCAATAAATCTGATTTTTGGCACAGAGATAGTCCCATGAGTGTAGCAGAGATGAGAGTTGTAATTTGGGTAAGATAAGTTATGGTTAATTTTTAATAAAATATTTGGTAAGACTGGTCAGACTCGAAAAACGGGAACAAGGCAGAATTGTGGCCTATTTTGGTTGGCTTGAAAAGAGACATTGTAGATGACCAATAAAGATGATTTTTGGCATGGTAATAATCCTATGAGTGTGGTGAACACGAAAACTGGAATTTTGGTAAAACAAATTCTGGATTATTTTATATGAATTAATTAGTCAAACTGCTCAACTGAAATCACTGGAACCGACCTGAAGTTTAGTAACAAATTTATTGACTCACAAAGGGGACTTGGAGATATGAAAATAGGCTAAATTTCGGTAGGATACTAGTTCCATATGTTTATGATTTGTGCGAGTTGGAATTTCTGAAAAACGAATCTCGGATTTGCCGCAATAGAATTTTTAGTAGAATATGTCAGTTCAGTTTCAGCACTTAATCCGTTTCGGAAGTTAATTAAATGAGCCTTTTATGGTTATTGAAATAATCTGAAATTTTTATGACATGTATCTAAGATTCCACCGAACGTATTTGTGACAAAAGAATTATAGAAATGGACCTAATTGGTTAGCTTAACCGTCCTATGAATATGAAGTAAAAGTCTGGAAATATTTAGCTTCCAAATTCATGTATGTTGATATGTTATAAGGAATGCATACGATTATTCATGTCATGACTTGCATTTCATATAACGGCATGTATCATGCATGATCCTGAAACTGATTTTCATCGATTTTATGATGCAAGCAATTTTTACAAGCGACTATATTTTCGTTATGCATGAAAAGTTTTTACCGTCCCATGTTTTTAAAAGAAAGCTTCATGATTCCTTTGCCGGCCAAGCATGCGACTAACCCGACTCCAGACCCGGGGTTAATTGGTCTGATGACATGATATGTTCTGGACCCGCTCAGATCTAGGGTTAATTGATCTGATATCTGTTCTGGACCCATTCAGATCCGGGGTTAATTGATCTGATATCTGTTCTGGACCCGTTCAGATCCGGGGTTAAATGATCTGATATCTGTTCTTGATCCGTTCAGACCCGGGGTTAATTGGTCTGATAATAAGTTCTGGACCCGCTCAGATCCGGGGTTAATTGATCTGGCACTCTGTTTTTACGACATGTTACTTTATGGGACCAAAATGATGTTTTGACATGATATGACATGACATGATATCATGCATTGCATCCTGCATAACTCACGATTATGAGGACATGTTGCATGTTACAGTTAATAGTGTAAGTTATTATCGGCATAGCATTACCTAAAAACATGCTTAAGCCGAACGCCAAGTAAGTTCAGGATCCAAGATCAGGTATGGTATAGCATTCCCTAAAAACATGCTTAATCCGAACGTCAAGCAAGCTCAGGATTTAAGCTCAGGTATGAATTATGATTCTTTGAGGTTTTTGGGGTAATACATTCATGTTATGATTCTTTACGTATTTCATGGTAGTTTATTGTATTCTTGCTGGGCGATTTTTATCACTTGCACTTTATTTTGCCCAGAGCCAGATAATGCCAAGATAGAATGGATCGAGGATGAGCCGAGGGTACCTTATCCATAGGCGAGAAGATATGAAGGGAGCTAAGCTAAGGGCTTTTGTGCTGCCAGGACGTTTTGTATTATGACTATGTTTGAACTCTCTGAATTTCAGTTATGTATTTTGTGGGACTACTACTTTTAGGAACTTAGTAATTTAGTGATGCATGTTTAATTCGAAAAGTTTTAATTCTGCCTAAATTTTACTACCATGTTGAATGTTAGCATGGGAGTCCACGACTTATGTTATGGATGTTCGCATGTTATGCATGACGCCTTGTACTCTCCTTAGTGAAGTACGGCGGATGCACCGTATGATGATGAGGCCCGGGTGCGGGGCGCTACAGGTGGTATCAGAGCCTAGGCTCAAGATTTCGGGCAGAACGTAGGACTAAGTTATGATCTTAGCAATCTAAGTTTGATCTTAGACCTAAGTCATGATCTTAGATGAGTGATGGCCTTAACTAGGACCACGTAGACCGGGTTTAGGATATAACTTAATAAATAATCCTGAACTATGAAGCTAGGTCTATGACGTAAGACATGCCCTTTCCTTCCGTATTTTAAAATTTTGAATTATGGTCCATGGTCAAATAAATTGATGATTATTCCGATATTCTAAAAACCATAAGTACAGATGGTGAGGCCACGTGGCAGACCTCCGAGAGCACGACCAGCTGCTCAGGAGTCCATTCCTCCACCACCAGAACATGTCCCGCCGCCACCTCAGCCTGATCAGGATCCTCCAGCACAGAATAATCCACCACCGGCTCCATAGGCACCTGTTCCTCCGGTCATCCCGGATATGAATGCATTTCAGACCTTTTGCCAAGTTGTTACTCAGATAGGACAAGGCCTAATTCATCAGAATGCCCCACCTCAGCCACATCAGCCAGTAAGGGATGCCAAGTATTATTTTGAGAAGCTCAAGAGAGCTAATGTACCACCGTTTGAGGGAAAGCCTGACCCAGATACTGCGAAGAAGTGGCTAGATGAAGTTGAAAATTGTTTTGAGCTAATTTAGGCCCCAGAGGAGATGAAGGCTCATGCTATCAGACCTTTCTTAATCAGTGAAGCTAATCAATGGTGGAAGACGAATCTAAAACCTTTGCCCAGACCGATTACTTGGGAAAGATTTCTGCAAGAATTTCATAAGTTCTATATTCCTCCGTAAGTCAAATTGCAAAAGAGACATGAGTTTGAATCTCTGAGGCAAGAGTCGGGTATGACAGTAGCTGAGTACGCAAATAAGTTCATCGCACTTGGGAGGTTTCAGCCTGTTACTATGAATGATGAAGAAACGAAAATGCTGAAGTTTGAAAGAGGTTTAAACCCAAGAATTAGGACATGGTTGGTAAATGCAAATCCTGCCAATTTTGGAGCACTTCTGGATGCATGCTACCGTATAGAGAGAGATATTATATGAAAAGATGATGTGGGTCAAAAACGAGAAAGACAAGGGACCGGAAATGAGAAGTATAGGAAAATGGCTAAGAAGAATTTCAGAGGATCCGTTCGTCAGGGGCAATCTCAAGGACAGAATCAGCGCTGCAAGCAAAACCAAAATAATCAGGCCCCATCTCAGCAGCCAGCAATACCAGTATGCCCTCATTGCCAGAAGAGGCACGTGGGAGAGTGTAGGTGGAAGACAGGTAAGTGCTTTGGATGTGGAAAGGATGGTCATATGATTAAGGATTGCCCGGAAAAGGGAGCACAACCACCACAACAGCAAAGGAACCAGCGGCCACGTACAAATGCAAGGGTGCACGCTATGACTGATGCTGACGTTGAAGAGACTGCTGATGTAGTGACTAGTAAGATTTAAAGTTTTATGTCTTCCATACCTTTCACTTATGCATAACTAAAATATTGCTTAGAAAAACGTGCCTGGTTCAGGAACTATCCTAGTGTGTAGAATACCGACAAATGTGTTGTTCGATAGTGGCTCTAGCCACTCATTTATCTCAAGGAAGTTTGCTAGGAATATCGATCATGATCCGTTCCGATTAGATTCACCTTATAGAGTACAAGCAGCTGGCGACCAGGTGCTTGTTCCCCATCACATATTCAGAAATTATGCGCTTGAGTTTAATGACCAGTTGTTTGAGGCTAATTTGATCCCCATATCTATGAGTGATTTTGACATAATTCTCGGAATGGATTGGCTCTCAAAGAATCATGCTCACATTGACTGCCGAAGCAGGCAAGTTATCATTAAGAACCCAACTCGAGAAGAGATGTCATTCCAAGGAGGAACTAAGTTAAAGAAACCATCCAAGAAAGTCTTTGTTAACGCAGCTCGTGCCAGACAAGCATTAAAGAAAGGTCATGAAGGATTCTTGGTTTATGTTTTAAGTGCTGAACAAGAAAGCCCTACCCTTACACAAGTTCCAGTTGTTAATGAATACCCTGATGTATTTCCTGATGATCTGCCTGGACTACCTCCTGATCGCGCGATTGCTTTCGAAATAAACCTTGTTCCAGGGGCCGAACCCATATCAAAAGCCCCGTATCGCATGGCACCTGCGGAACTAAAGGAGTTAAAGGAACAGTTACATGAACTGTTAGAAAGGAAACTTATTCGCCCCAGTGTTTCACCTTGGGGTGCTCCGGTGCTATTTGTGAAAAAGAAAGATGGAAGTATGCGCTTATGCATCGACTATCGGGAGCTCAACAAAATCACCATAAAGAACAAGTACCCATTTCCCCGGATTGACGATTTATTCGACTAGCTCAGGGTAAGTAACTCATAAGTTTTAACTTGACTAAGATTTAAATCCTTTGAAACCCTATCTAAAGCATTTTAATGCAGGGATCTCGAATTTTTAGTAAGATTGACTTAAGATCTGGATACTTTCAATTGAAGAATAAGGCGGAAGATGTCCTTAAGACTGCTTTCAGAACCTGCTATGGACACTATGAGTTCTTAGTCATGCCTTTTGGTTTGACCAATGCCCCTGCCGCCTTTATGGATCTTATGAATCGAATCTTTCAAGAACAATTGGACAAGTTCGTAGTGGTCTTCATAGACGACATCTTGATTTATTCACCCAATGAAGAGACTCACGTAGCCCATTTAAGAACAGTCTTGAATATTCTAAGAGCCAGACAGTTGTATGCTAAGTTTAGCAAATGCGAGTTTTGGCTGCAAAGTGTATCATTCCTTGGTCATGTGATTTCAAAAGATGGGATTTCGGTGGATCCCAAGAAAATTGAAGCTATCACGGAATGGCCCAGGCCAACAAACGTTATTGAAGTGAGAAGTTTTCTCGGACTAGCTTGATATTACAGGAAGATTTTGGAAGGATTTTCGAGGATAGCTGTTCCCCTCACTAGATTGACCAAAAAGAAGACCAAGTTTGAGTGGGGTGCCGATTGTGAAAAGAGTTTCTCGGAGCTAAAAGCAAAGTTGACATCCGCTCCTATCCTAGCTCAGCCCACTCCTGGTGAAAAGTACATAGTATACAGTGATGCTTCGAAAAATGGTCTCGGATGTGTCCTTATGGAGAATGACAAAGTGATAGCTTATGCGTCCAGACAGTTGAAACCATTCGAGCAAAACTACCCTATCCATGATCTTGAACTCGCCGCAGTGGTATTCGCGTTAAAAATATGGAGGCACTATTTACATAGCGAAAAGTGCGAGATCTACACAGACCACAAGAGCCTAAAGTACCTCTTTACCCAGAAAGAGCTTAATATGTGGCAGCGTAGATGGTTGGAATTGATTAAAGATTATGACCTCTCCATTCAGTATCATCCGGGAAAAGCTAACAAAGTCGCTGATGCCCTAAGCCGAAAGGCAAGCCACCCACGGCAACCACCTCTTCAGCGAGATATGGAAGAATTTGGCCTAGAAGAAGTTGACTCAATCGATGAAGTTCTCGCCAAGTTAGTTCCTGTCCCTTCATTAATTGATAAGATCAAGGAGACTCAAGGACTGGATGAAGCCATAAGAAAAGTCAAGAAAAGGATGGAAGATAAGCCGCATGATTACTTTGAGATTCGCAGTGATGGCAGTCTATGGTATCAAGGACGGTTATGTGTCCCCGAAAGCAAAGAAATTAAGGATGATGTCTTGATGGAAGCTAATAATTCTCGATTATCTATACATCCTGGAGCTAATAAGATGTATCAAGATCTCAAGCAAAAGTTTTGGTGGCCCGGTATGAAGAGACAAATAGCAGAATTTGTTGAGTGATGTTTGATCTGCCAAAAAGTAAAAGCCGAACACCGAAGACCTGCTGGATCACATCACCATAGACTTTGTGACTGATTTACCCAAGACTAAGCATGGGAATGATGCTATATGGGTCATTGTGGATCGTTTGACTAAGTCTGCTCACTTTTTGACTATGACGATTAAGGCATCTATGGAGAAGCTAGCCCATATGTACATTGACCACATCGTTTGTCTACATGGAGTGCCCGTAAGTATTGTTTGCGACCGCGACCCCCGATTTACTTCGAGATTTTGGACTGCCTTTCAAAAGGCAATGTGCACAGAGATAAGAATGAGTTTCGCATTTCATCCTCAAACAGACGGACAATCAGAAAGAACAATCCAAACCCTTGAGGTCATGCTCCGCGCTTACATTCTTGATTTCGGAGGAAGCTGGGATAAAAGCCTTAAGCTCATTGAGTTTTCTTACAATAATAGCTTCCACAGATCCATCGGAATGGCACCCTATGAGGCATTGTATGGATGAAAATGTAGGTCCCCACTCTATTGGGATGAAATTGGAGATAAAATCTATGCAGGACCCGATATTGTTGAGCAAACACGAGAAAAGGTAAAGTTATTCCAGCAAAGACTAAGAGCAGCACAAGATAGAACGAAGATATGGGCAGATGAAAGAAAGAGACCTTTAGAATTCCAGGAGGGAGAGAATGTCTTTCTGAAGGTTTCTCCGACCAAAGGAGTTAAGAGATTTGGCATCAAAGGAAAATTAAATCCAAGATTGGTTGGACCTTATGAAGTGCTTGAGAAAGTAGGCGAGGTTGCGTACCGCTTAGCGTTGCCACCATCCCTTTCTCAGTTACATGATGTATTCCATGTTTCTCAACTCCGTCGATATGTATATGACCCAAGCCACATTCTTGAAGATCAACAGTTAAAGGTTGAAAAAGATGTAACTTATGAAGAGGAACCGTTAAGGATAGTTGATCGGAAAGAGAAGGCATTAAGGAAGAGATCCATATCCATGGTAAAGGTACAATGGAAGCATCATTCGGAAGAAGAAGCAACTTGGGAAACGGAGGAAGACATGAGGAGTAGATACCCCATCTTTTTGACTAGTTCCAAAGTTTCGAGGACGAAACTTATGATAAGGGGGGAGGATGTTGTACTCCAACGATCATGCACGTGAAAACTATGAATATGAGACGGAATGAAAGCGACAAATTCTTTTAGCGTGTGTCGACTTAACCCTCCTTACTTAATTATTCTTGAGGTGATACCAAGCCAAATTAAATAAGGGAAACTTCAAGAAAGTAGTACATGAAATATAGAGTTATATAAACCATAAACACCACTATGTATGTATGTGCGTGTATATGATATATGCGTACGAAATGTATAAATACCTACATGCGTATACAAAGGAGGATATATATATATATATATGGAGTACACATGGCGTGTATATGTATGTATACATACATATGTTAATCTTAGAATATGATAAAATAAAGAAAACAATATAGTACATGAATTAAAATTACAAGAAATATCAAGATGCCCAAGAAGCCTCAAAATCGGCCAAGACATGTAATGGTTCTAGAATTCTCTAGCCAATTTTATTAGTTAAAATAATTACTTAAAGTCTACTACACCATTAGGACAAGAAGTTATTATGCAAAGAATAAATAGTAAACAAAATAGACATGTATTTAAGGAACAAGTAAGACAACTCATTAAAGAAAGAGGTAGTATGGTTGAGGTCATAAAAACCCCAACCAAAACCGCCCCCTTAGTGTCTAGACATGGAGGATTTTTAAATCCTACCATGGTTACTTTTTCCCTCAAACCAAGGTTAAGATAACCATGATTTAATAAAAAAACTTGGGTTAGCACCAAAGTAACCATAGTTGAAATAAAGTAACCAAGGTTATTGCTAACCTAACCTTGATTAGCACTCATGGAAGGCCTAACCCCCATTTTCTCCCTCCAAAAATCGGCCATGCCTCCTTCATCCCCTAGATTTTTAAATTTTGCAAGACAACATCTTTCATTTATCTAGAACCTACCATCAAGCAAGCCAAGCAACACTTAGCAAGAATTCCCTCATCTCCCTCACCAATATTTCGACCTCTTCATCTTTGAGGTTAGGAGTTCAACTTCACTTTCAAGACTCAAGAAGACATCTAGGTAAGTCTTGTTCCAAGCATCCTTAAGTGAATTCTTACTTGGTGAAGAATGAAGCTCACATGAACTCCTTCTCTCCATGCCAAAACCGTGACATCCATGGTCCAATAGGTGAAAGCCTTCAACTTTTCTAGGTGGTGTTATATTGAGGTGCTTGAATCTCCATTCCAAGCTCATTTTGGTAAGATGCTCCAACCTCAAACCTATCCTATTTCCTCTATTGGATAAAGACTAGCCTTTTCCTTTCATTCCATCAAAACCGTATGCTCAAGGTAAGGAAGGAGAATGATTTCAACTCAACTCACTCCATAACCAAGCAAAGACAAGAGCTTTAGCTTGAAGAGGCAAGTATACAATGATCTCTCATGATTTATTTAAAGAGTTTGTGACTTGAATGCTTAGAAGTTCTTAAGATATGATCTTTAGTTGAATGTCTTAAGTTTGAGACTATATCTTAGTGATTCCCTAAGAACAATGCCTTGCAAGTGATTTATTCCTTTAAAGATGAAGTCTTTTCCTATATGCTATATGGAATAAGGCTGACCTAGAGTGAAATAAGGTTCACCTAAGTAGGTCTAGACAAGATTGACTAGTGAATGTAACGCAAAAGGTCCTAAGGAAAGTATACATGTGAAAGCTAGGAGCTTTGTGAGGTTGTTGGTAAGTTTAGATTAAGATGACTCTTGAATGTGAATTCATGCTTGAATATGTGTTGTAAAATGTGGTTAAGGCGCCACCCAAGTTTTGGCCCAAAGTATTGAGTGAAAACATGGACATTTGACTTGGATAAGATGACAAAATAGCAAACCACTGGAAGTGGACAGAATAGAGTGACGTTTTAGATGGTTTAAGAACTGACCTTATGGACCTTCAATGAAGATAATTTTTGGTACAAAGTTAGTCTTATAAGTGTAGTACAAGTGAGAGTTGGAATTTCGTTAAGATCAGTTACGGATTATGTTTAAGAAATTATACGGCAAAACTACTCCAGTAGAAAATTCTGGAGTTGGGCAGAATTGATCACTGGTTTCAACGAATTAAAAGAGGACCTTGTGGACCTTCAATAAATCTGATTTTTGGCATAGAGATAGTCCCATGAGTGTAGAAGAGATGAGAGTTGTAATTTGGGTAAGATAAGTTATGGTTAATTTTTAATAAAATATTTGGTAACACTGGTCAGACTCGAAAAACAGGAACTGAGCAGAATTGTAGCCTCTTTTGGTTGGCTTGAAAAGAGACATTGTAGATGACCAATAAAGATGATTTTTGGCATGGTAATAATCCTATGAGTTTAGTGAACACGAAAACTGGAATTTTGGTAAAAGAAATTCTGGATTATTTTATATGAATTAATTAGTTAAACTGCTCAACCTGAAGTTTAGTAACGACTTTATGGACTCAGAAAGGGGACATAGAGATATGAAAATATGCTAAATTTTGGTAGGATACTAGTTCCACATGTTTATGATTTGTGCGAGTTGGAATTTCTGAAAAACGAATCTCGGATTTGCCGCAATAGAATTTTTAGTAGAATATGTCAGTTCAGTTTCAGCACTTAATCCGTTTCGGAAGTTAATTAAATGAGCCTTTTATGGTTATTGAAATAATCTGAAATTTTTATGACATGTATCTAAGATTCCATCGAACGTATTTGTGACAAAAGAATTATGAAAATAGACCTAATTGGTTAGCTTAACCGTCCTATGAATATGAAGTAAAAGTCTGGAAATATTTAGCTTCCAAATTCATGTATGTTGATATGTTATAAGGAATGCATACGATTATTCATGTCATAACTTGCATTTCATATCACGGCATGTATCATGCATGATCATGAAACTGATTTTCATGGATTTTATGATGCAAGCAAGTTTTACAGGTGACTATGTTGTCGTTATGCATGAAAAGTTTTTACGGTCCCATGTTTTTAAAGAAAGCTTCATGATTCCTTTGCCGGCCAAGCATGCGACTAACCCGACTCTAGACCCGGGGTTAATTGGTTTGATGACATGATATGTTCTGGACCCGTTCAGATCCGGGGTTAATTGATCTGATATATGTTCTGGACCCGTTCAGATTCGGGGTTAATTTATCTGATATCTGTTCTGGACCCGTTCAGATCCGAGGTTAATTGATCTGATATCTGTTCTGGACCCGTTCAGACCCGGGGTTAATTGGTCTGATAATAAGTTCTGGACCAGCTCAGATCCGGGGTTAATTGATCTGACACTCTGTTTTTACGACATGTTACTTTATGGGACCAAAATGATGTTTTGACATGACATGACATGACATGACATCATGCATTGCATCCTGCATAACTCATGATCATGAGGACATGTTGCATATTACAGTTAATATTGTAAGTTATTATCGGTATAGCATTACCTAAAAACATTCATAAGCCGAACGACAAGTAAGTTCAGGATCCAAGATCAGGTATGGTATATCATTCCCTAAAAACATGCTTAATCCGAACGTCAAGCAAGCTCAGGATTTAAGATCAGGTATGAATTATGATTCTTTGAGGTTTTTGGGGTAATACATTCATGTTATGATTCTTTACGTATTTCATGGTGGTTTATTGTATTCTTGCTGGGTGATTTTTATCACTCACACTTTATTTTTCCCCCAAAGCCAGATAATGCCAAGATAGAATGGATCGAGGAATAGCCGAGGGTACCTTATCCATAGGCAAGAAGATATGAAGGGAGCTAAGCTAAGGACTTTTGTGCTGCCAAGACGTTTTGTATTATGACTATGTTTGAACTCTCTGAATTTCAGTTATGTATTTTGTGGGACTACTACTTTTGGGAACTTAGTAATTTAGTGATGCATGTTTAATTCGAAAAGTTTTAATTCTGCCTAAATTTTACTACCATGTTGAATGTTAGGATGGGAGTCCACGACTTATGTTATGGATGTTTGCATGTTATGCATGACGTCTTGTACTCTCCTTAGTGAAGTACGGCGGGTGCACCGTATCCGGACGAGGCCCGGGTGCGAGGCACTACAGAAATACCCTGATCACGTGTACAAACTAAAGAAGGCACTATATGGCTTAAAACAAGCCCTATGGCTTGGTATGATCGTTTTGCTACTTTTCATCTGGAAAATGGATTTAAAAGAGGCACCATATATAGCACCTTATTCTTGAAACAAGAAAAATCGGATTTACTAATCATTCAAATTTATGTTGATGACATCATTTTTGGATCTATATCTCATAAGCTTGTTGAAGAATTTGAAATTTGCATGAAATCCGAGTTTGAAATGTCTATGATTGGTGAATCGAATTATTTTCTTGGGTTGCAAATTAAACAAACTAGTAAAGGTATTCGCATAAGTCAAGTTAAATATGTGAATGACATGATTAAGAAGTTCAATTTTGAGAACTTGAAACCATCCTCCACCCCTATGAGTGTAACCACTAAACTAGATAAAGACAAAAATGGAAAAGACTTTGATAATTCGTTATATAGGTCTATGATTGGTTCTTAGCTTTATCTTACCACAAGTAGACCAAATATCATGTTTAGTATTTGTATGTGTGCACGTTTCCTAAAGTGTCTCATTATAATGCCGTGAAAAGAATATTTTGATACATTAAGTACACCCCCACTTTAGAAATTTGATATGATAAAACATGTGAATTTGACTTGCATGCTCATACTGATGCGGATTATGGTGGATGTAAAATAGATAGAAAAAGGACAAGTGGCACTTGTCAATTTATAGGAAATTCATTAATTTCTTGGTTTTTGAAAAAGCAAGCGAGTGTGGCATTATCTACTACCGAAGCTGAATACATGGAACTTAGTCTTTGCTGCACACAACTCTTATGGTTAAAACAACAATTTTCTGATTTTGGTATCACGGTACATCGCATTCCCATTTATTGTGATAGTATTAGTGCCATAAACTTTTCTAAGAACCCCGTACTACACTATGAAGCAAAGCACATAGAAGTACGATATCATTCTCTTCGTGATCACGTGAATAATGGTGATATTGTCATAGATCATGTACGTACTAAAGCACAAGTAGCCGACATATTCACTAAGGCACTAAATCAAGCCACGTACGAAAATCTACGCTCAAAATTAGGCATGATTTCTGCTGATTTGATATAGCTTGATATGTCTTTCCATCTTTACAAGCACTTTTGATTTTATTTCCAAAATAAAGGGGGAGAGAGAGTGCATGATTTAAGGGGGAGCAAGAGTGATTGATTGCAAAGATCAAGGGGGAGAGAATTTGAAATACGAAATTTAAAATTCGAAATTTGAATTTGTGCACGATTGGAGGGGATCGATTAAATATAAATCATGAACTAAGGTCATTTTGCAAATAATCAAAAGGGGAAGATTGTTGAGAAAAAAGGTTTGAGTGATTCACAAAATGCATGATTTAAATAACGTGTGGTAAAGAAATGCATGACACAATTTATTACGTGACACGTTTTTGTTATAAACTTGCCTTATAAACTTTATATATACTGTTGCCGTACTAACATGCCACGAATCTTTAAAGCTTACATCAAATGACGAACATTTGTTGTATTTGAACTATTTTCAGGTGCCACCGTTAATGAAGTAAACCAGTTCATTAAGTGAAGTACTTAGTTAAATAACTAAGTAGTTCATTAAATGGAGATATATTTGGAGAAGGCATGAGGGCAACAAACATGGAAATGGAAAGCCTCCTCTCCTTATTATTCACACGTTTTATATATTATATATATATATATATTCGGATTTTTTTAAAAAGGCACAATACACATATACCGACGTACTACCGACACGTTACATATGTTACAAACGTATGTCAATGTCACACCACTATACTTAACTCATATTTATGAGTATATTCAGGTCTTATATCATATGATATAAGTCATGGTGATGATAAAATAATAACGACATGTTACAAGGTTGTAAACAAACAATTGTCGTATCGTGTGACAACCGAAACTTCGCCAACGTATCACGTACTTGCCATATATAGATGTCCAGCTTCTACACTTCAAAAATGGCCACAAATTTCGAGGCTAAAAAGGCAACTCAGCCATAAAATTATTCTATGCTGGCACACACAAATCACCCCTAAATTAAGGCCAAATTGTGGAGATTTGAAATTCACTTTTTAAGCACGTGTGGGCGCCAACTTTAATTTGCCATTACAGCTGAATATTCAAGTTATTTTATGTATATTATGTGCGACATAATATATATAACATGTGCAAAAAGTTTGAATTTAATTGGAGAAAATTCGCGTAAGCGACAAAAGTCGAAAATTCGGTTTTCTACGAACATAACACATGAAACGTTTTTTTGGCATGACATGTAGCATGTATCTAGATACTTTTTACATATTCAACACATATTAAAGTGTTCTAGAATATTCAAAATAGGGCTGATTGGAATATATCATACATGTGTAATTATTGTGCACTATTTTGTAAAGTTTACAAAAATAAAATTCAGCACATGTTCAAGATGCATATAAAAGCTTACTAAAGCCTTGGTGGAGCTTATGTGGAGCTTAGTTGGCATCTCAATTGGTGGAGAATAAGTCACACAAGGTTAGTAACATAATGGAGAAAGCTACATAAGGTAACATTTCAAACCTTTTAGCAAATAAAACACATGCTGAAAATTCAGCATATGAGCCTAAGAGTTGGCCGATTTTTTGTCTTAATGATTGATCGATTTGCTTCTCAAAATTTAAGGGATTGATGCGTAGTAGTATGGTAACACTTCAAAGTCTTGAGAATATAGCACATGCTGAAAATTCTGCATGTGAGAAAATAAAGGTGGCCGAATTTATGGTCTTCAATATGATCAAAATTGCTTCTATATTTGAGGGGATTGATTATTGAATATTTGGCAATGTTTTGAACTTCAATTTGGCATATGTTTTATGTTTTATTCTCAGATTTTTACAGCCACTAAGTGATGACAAATCTCAACCAATCAAGGAGTGCCAAGTAAGCAAGGCCAAGACAATCATCCAATCAAGTTGTGCCAGGTAAGCAAGATGATATCACATCTACACAAGGCGTACCTCCAAGGACTTAAAAGAGAATTCTCAAGATGGAAGGGAAGCCCTAGGGGGGTGGCCAAGACAAGATAAAAAGAACAGAAGAAGAGCCACTCAATAGCAAGATAAGTCTCATAAATTTCAAAGTGCAAAAAGACTCTCTACTCTCTTCTTCTACATTTGTTTCTTCTCCTTCTCTCTCAAGCCTATTGTACTCATATTAAAACATACTGAATATGCTTTGTTCATACCACCATACATGCCCCATTGTTGTATAAGGTTGATCAAGGTGTGATCAAACCTTCATCCGTTCGGTGGTTGTGTTCGTGATCATTGTGATTGCTTGTCTCGTTGGCAAAGGGTTGGAGTTGGAATGTAACTCCAGCAACCCTTGTGGTAAGGTGTTAATTTTGTTTAGTGATAACCTAGAAACGTGTCCTCGAAGACTGGAGTAGGTTGATTTAACCGAACCAGTATAAAATTCCTTGTGTTCTTTGCTTTACTGCACAATACTTTCAGTTTCCAGCATTCTGTATCCATTTCGTCGCAATCTTAAAAATAGCAAACAAATTTCAAAAATTGCAAAATTTTCGAGAAATATATCCACTCCTCTTAAGTTTCATTTTGCTCAAGTTTTCACCCATTTGGACAAGTATAAGTCAACCGAACGTCAATAGTTCTGAGACTAGTGCAGTCTGATTTTCAGACTTGTAAAGGTTGTCAACTTGAACGTATTTGACCTATTTCCAAAATGAATTTTTAAAAACTGTTTCAACCCACTAAAGTACATATCTTAAGGGGTGTGTCATTAAAGTTTCAGACCATTTGGAGTTACGGATTAATCGGAATAAAGTTTTCAAATCAGACTACATTTTTTGGTAGATTTGTGCAATCTGACCACAAATGACTTTCAAAAGGGTTGGAGGTTGAATTTTGATCTGAAATTTTTAGGGGATACTTAGAACATTTGAGAGTAGAATCTGTCCAAATTTCAGAAATTTTGAAGATCAGTAACCTAGTTTTTCAAATGTTTCAAAGAAGGATCTGAAAACAGAAACTGTTTTCAGAAGTTGGGTTTTTAGGTTCAAATATTTTAAAAACAAAATTTTCCGCACCCACTATTCAACCCCCCTTCTAGTGACGCCTTACAGGTCCTACACGAAATTCTTCACACATATATACATATATAACTTTAATTCTTCCAACACATACAAGACACTTACATATATGCTTTCTTACACTACTTTATAAGTCTTCTAAATATATTTCACTCACATGTAATAATGCAGCTAGATACACACCTTTTTTTCCTTTCACCCCTCTTTGCCAAAATTTACACTCCCCACGCATACTTGATTTTTTTTCTATGCACATACAAGTTCATTAAATACACACTCAAACATATTCTGTCACACATGTACATTTCAAGAACATGCATAATGATGATTATGGTGCCCACACATACATATATGTGTGTGTGTATATGTGTATATATATATATAACGCCCATATTATCATGAGATCTAACATGCAAGACACCTTTCGTCCTTTAATCGTAGTCATAAACATACTTATGTGCAAGAATGTCATTAAAATCGTAAGATGAGGAACATGCAAGTGTACTTTCTTCATGTTCTTAGCATCTACATATTTAGTCTAGTGTATGCATGATCAACACTTAGTTTATAACATAAAAGACTCCATTTCCAGCATTCATGAAGAAACTAGGAAGAGATACTTGTCTTTGTCCTTGAATCTTACATTTAGTAAGGAAAAGATTGCTCCTTTCCTTTACCTTGGTGATTTACAGCCCTACGGGACAAAATAGAGAAAAGATTGGTTAGTGAAGAAGAAAACATTAAGAATATACTAAAATCAATTTACTATACTCTCACCTTGCCATTGGCTTGAAGGTTTCTACTTTTCCTAATTGTAACCTTTTCTTCTTTCTTATTTGAACTCACGGTGTGGAGCCTAGGAGAGTAAAATCTTGAGCCTTTTGTAAAATCAATGAAAAGAAGAGGTTTAGGAATATGTATAAGAAGCTTACCTTGATGATTCCTAGGTTTGGGGGCTTGTGACTTCTCTTTAAAATTGAATGAGATTGATTCCTCTTGTTGGTGGAACTTTTGGACGAAGGCCAAAAGGAATGAGCGGTAATAGTTTGAATGGAGAGATAGAGTGGAGTGGGAAGGATTTTGTGGAGAGAGAGAGTGGTGTAGGAAGAATGAAATGAGAAATGGTTGGAAAAGGTATATTTCTTGCCTTAGCCAAAATTCTTTGGGTTAGAGAGGAGAAATAATTATTTTCCTTAGCGTGGGAAGAGTAGTGTAAGAAAAAGAATTCATGCATGAAAGATAATTGGTAAAAAAAATGACATGTAATGATGGAGGAAGAAGATAAAGAAAAGAAGAGGGAAAACTTTGGGAAATTAGGAGCAACTTCTCAGTGGGGGGTGCTTCCGAAATCGGAGAAGGTAATGGGGTGCAATCAATAGTCTTTAGTGTGGGAAACTATAGTGTAAGAGTTGTAAGGGCTTCATGCATTATGATTGGAGGGGAAAAATGATGTGTAAGAATGAGGTGATTGATGAAAGAATAAGTGTAGACAAATTTGCCTTGTATGTGGTGAGGGGCGGTCCATGTGGGTAGGGTGTGGGTGTGGGAAAAAGTGAAGTGGTGTAAGAGTGAGATAACTTGTGAGGGTAAGGAAACAAAAAAAAGAGGGTAACTGCGGGGTGTGGGGGTAACGGTTCAGGGGCTTGGGAGGTTGGAAAAACAATTTTGTCCTTTTATGTCTAATTTTCCTTTGGTGTTTATTTCATTATAGAATAACTTGTGCTTTGATTGTGTACTTACTTAGATTAATGGTTAAGTATCATACCATTTTGGGTTGTCATTCATCGTTTTTCGTGTTTAGTATAATTTTAATCTCTACCGATTTGCTCAGCACCATGATTGCATTCTGATTCTGTTGTAAATCCCTCGGTTCTCCCTAGCCCGAGGGTGCGGGTTAATGTTCATCCTCCCTTATAAAAAGTGTTGTCCTCAAAACTTGTAAATTAGTTTTAATCCACTGCTTAGTGTCACTCTACAAATTTCACCTTTATCATGTGTTTCAGACCTCATTCAATGTCCTGATTTGGCGTTCGGACGCGTATTTCTAGAATCATATCTTAGTGACTCTACGTTGGAAATTCTTTGTGTAATTGAGCTATTGAAGCACAGTCTATCCTTCGGAGAGTTTATTACACTACCTACTTAAGGTTGATTGCCCTCCGTACTTTTCCGGTGTTATTCAGAGTCATTAAGCTTTCTAGTGTGATCGTTTTGACTTTTCCTACTATACCTAAATTTCAATCCGGATAATAACGATCAAATTAAATCATGAACTTTTTACATACTTGCTACAAAATCCAGCATCCAGGGTATCTGAGTCAGTAGCTCCTAACCCTAAGTATCGACCCATGATGGCCCTTCTTGCGATTGCATCCTGCTCAGTAAATCTCTTCTTCTCCTTGGGCAGTTTCTGTTCATGTGTCCAGTCTCGCCGCATCGAACACAAGCATCGGTTCCCATGTGGCGTTCTTCGATATGCTATCTCTAACATCGTCGGCATATCTTAATCGCTGCTGCCATCATCAAACATTGCTAGGATTGATGGCGACATGATGATGGCTGTTGTAGTCGCCTGCCTGCCCGCTGAGGGTACGGAACCCATCTCTAAGTTCAATCCTCAATGTCACTCCGAGGTCTCCTGGTTCTAACCTCCTGGTCTGGTACCGCAACAATGTGCTCCACCCGATAACAGTCTTCCAGTAGTCTCTCAAAATTGCCTGGGTGTGTACCAATTAACAAATTCTACATCCAAGGGTTTAGACCATGCCAGAACCTAACCATCTTAAGCCTGCCATCACCTATTACACCATGAACATAGCGGGCCAGGGTGACCAATAACAAAAAATACTCGGAAACTGATTCATCTGCCTCTTGTCTCATGGTATCGAACTCCCTTACCCTACACACGATCAGTGTTAGGGAGAGATAAAATCCACAAAACGCCTCCAGAAACTACACCCAAATCACCGGTCGGTGCAGTAGCTAAATGCAAATTCTCCACCAATGATTGGCTCTACCCACCAGAAAGAGCAGAACAATCTATGCCTTTGCCTCTTCAGGCACTTGTGCCAGCTGGAAGCCCCTCTCGATATCATCCAGCCATTTTTCTGCCGTACCCGTGTCTGGCTCTCCATCAAAACTAAGAACCCTGGTAGTGACCTGCTGTCTGTAAAAGAAATCACTGCTCATATGGGGCCATGGATGGGTGGTTGATGGTGGAGCATGTGCGACCTCATTTATCTGGCGGAATCGTATCAGTGTCTCGAAAAATGACTGCAGTATCTCTCCTGAAAATTGAGCCAGCGGAGATAAAATCTATGCCGGCGCTGATGGTGTCAGCTCTGACGCTAGTAATGACCCCTATGGGGCAGGTGATGGTGTCCGCCTATCAGATTGGGATGACATCCTATTTCAAACGGTTAAATTTAGTCGATATGTCATGAAATATCTTAAGTTTTAAAGGTTATGAATATTCAGAGGAAAGCAGTTTATTTATTATGACACTAAGTTATTGCATCCGGTACTAAGAAAATATGATTACCCCTGATACTTTTTTCTAAACCATCCTAGAGGATCTATATTAATGCTGTCGCACTCAGTCTAAAAATCATACACCTAGATTCTGCAGTCCCTGCTTAATTCTATAGTCATAACTTAGGTTCTACGATTATAACTTATTACACGTCGTTGCTTAGTTTATGTTGTCCGCTGTGGATCTAGAGCCTCGGCTCTGATACCACCTGTAGCGCCTCGCCCAGGACTAAGGTCTTGGCACGGTGCACACACAGAGTACTCTACTACGAGAAGTACAAGACGTCGATAACATTCATGTGTACGTTGACATAACATGCATGGAAATCACGAAAGAAATATAAAGAGACAAAGCATAATTGACATGCATAAAACAAAATAACTAAACCTAGTACATCTGAAGTGTCATTAGTACAATATCAAAATACAAGTCTGGAATAGCATAAAGACTACATAGTCTAATCCGTACATCCATCACTGGTGATCTATCTCCGGCTCATCTTTACCTATCTCGGAACTGGCCCCTAACTCTGCGATGTGGTAAATTATGGAGTGAGCAATAACGAATCGCTCATCAAATCTATCCGTCTAGGTTCAGCATGCGGGTCATGCATGGTGTACAGTAAATGCAACATGAATAGTGACTTGAAATGCCATGTAATGTCAGGTAGATAAAGTAGGACAAGTAAATCATAACAATCGAATTTTGTATGTAAATCATAATATGGAGAATGTCCTCACACAACTTAACCTATACCAATAGATAAGGCAATGCAGCACGAATACATAAAAACAGGCAACCCTGGATGTACATCACAGAATAAGTCGTGATACAATTGTCGTGTTTTCTTTTCTAATACTTAGTAGTTAGTTTTTTTTCTTGTGGCTATGTCCATCCTACACTGTAGTAATCCTTGGTCTACTAAGGGTCAAAGCTTATGTCCGGTAAGCTGACACGGGTAAACGTGCAGTATGCTTATGTGATAGAAAAACCATGCATCCTTTTTAGAAAAATCTGTCATATCATGTTCATGTAAAAAATCCCCGTATTAAAACTGACACAGCTGTGTTCATAACATAACATATCTGGTACGAGCATACACAAGACTCACCAACCGAACTCCCCGAGTAGTCCCCAGTGCCGTCCATGAATCCCAGTGGTCCAACCACGGTGTTACATCATACGCACGTAGACTAACGGTGACTGTCCGAGTAGTCACAATAACGTCTATGAATCCTGATAGTCCAACCTCGGTGTTACATCATACATATATAGACTAACGGGGACACATTTGGCACATATGCCAGGTCCCAAACACAGTGTTACCCTCAGCCAAACTTAAATATAAACTCGCCCCTATGACACCTAACTTCTCACCTAGATTACGATATCATGGAGCGGGCATATAGACATAAACACCCATAAGGAGGTGTATCCTAACATAAGTTGCCCCTAACATCCTCACTACTACTCATGATGTCAGGCGGCCTCCAGCATGAACATCAGCTATCATAACATTGTAAAGTGTCTCATATGGAGTCAGTCGATGCAAGGTACGTTTCGTAAAAATATCATTTTGAAACAACTCGTGCTATAAGTCATACTTACCAGCATATCATGGAAAAACTCTTTCAAAACGTATACATGATAATCGTTTTTTGTAAAAATGCATAATAAGATGAAACATATCGCTTTTGAAAACTCTTTTTCGTATGCATGAGAGTAGAGGCTCAGTATAGGCTGATCTCATAATTCTAGTAATTCTATAACTTAAGACTAATGGCTTGCTCTTTATATCATGACATTATCTTAGGTGAAACTACCATTTGTCCTTGTTAATTTCTTTGAGTTAAGTGGCTAAAACAAGGCCCAATGTTCTATATTGACTTACTTAACTGGAATATGTAATTTAACCATGCTTGTACGGTACCATTTATTTATATATCAATATATGTATATATATTCTATTAAAACTTTACATCATTTAAGCCTTACTTATGGCCTATGGCCGAAAATGCACATACACACCCATTACACTTTTATACACATCATAATCATATTCATTCATATATGTATACCTTTAAATAAATATGCATATTATCATTACACATGAATAGGCGATTTGGCCGAAAGTTGTACACACATAAAAACACACACACTTATGCAAATTACCATTTTTTATTACAACATTCCAGATATAATGCACATACATATGCACAAATAACATATGAAAACATCCTAGTATACTATCTTTACACATCATGGCCGAAATTCTTCACACACATGCATATATAACTTTAATTCTTCCAACACATACAAGACACTTACATATATGCTTTCTTACACAACTACTTTATACATCTTCTAAATATATTTCATTTCCATGTAAAAATGTAGCTAGATACACACACCTTTTTTTTCCTTTCCACCCCTCTTGGCCAAAATTTACACTCCTCACACATGCTTGATTTTTATTTTTTTTCTATGCACATACAAGTTGATTAAATACACACTAAAACATATTCTGTTACACATGTACATTTCAAGAACATGCATAATGATGATTATGATGCCACACATGCATATGTATATATATATATGACACCTATATTATCATGAGATCTAACATGCAAGACACTTTCGTCCTTTCATCGTAGTCATAAACATACTTATGTGCAAGAATGTCATTAAAATTGTTAGATGAGGAACATGCAAGTGCACTTTCTTCATGTTCCTAGCATCTACATGTTTAGTCTAGTGCATGCATGATTTATAACCTCTTGGACGCCCCCTAGGGTTAGTATTCCTCCTTGAGAATTATATTGAATGCCCTTGGAAGATTGTCTTGTGTAAAAGATGACACAACCTTGCTTATTTGAAATATGATTGGAGGGAGACTTGTCTTTGCCTAGTTGTAACTTGTTGATTGACCATCATTAATCTACCTTGGCACCCTTTAAATGAGCTGTAAATTCTTCAAAAAAATCTTAGACATGTGCTCAAAATCAAGGTGAAAAATTATCATATAATCACAATTTGATCTCCTTCAATTTTGAAAGACAATTGAAGACAATGACCATGTGAAAAATCGGTCAGCACTTAAACATGTGCTGAAACATTCAGCATGTGTTTCTTTTGAATTCTTTCCTTATGTGTTGCCCTGTTCAACCAATCTTATGTTGCATGTCCTCCATCAATTGAAGATCCCATAGGCTCCAAGAATGCTGAGAATGGCATGTGATAGGAGGCTGCATGTGGTGAAACTTTCTTTTGGTAAGCTTTGTCAAATAATGCATAATATCCACACATATATGGTAAATTATAATCAGCCTTAATTTGAATTTTCTAGAACACTTTAACATGTATTTAATGTGTAAAATGTATCTAGATACATATTACATCAATGCCAAAAACGTTCCATGTGTGTAAGTTCATAGAAGACCAAACTTTTGACTTTCGTCGATTACGCGATTTTTCTCTGATTAATTTCAAACTTCTTATACATGTAATATATTTTATGTCACTCACAATATACATAAAACGAGGTGTATATTCAGTACCAATGTTGAGTAGTAAACGCCCCATATGTAAAAATATAATTGAGTTTGAATTCTCCACAAATCTAGCCTAAATTATGGGTGATTTGTGTGTGCAAACATAGTATCACCATGTGGCTGATTGTAACATGTGGATAACGAAATTTATGAATAATGTTGATGTATATAAGCTGGCCATCTTTATATGGCAAGTACGTGATATATCGGTGAAGTTTCGGTATTCGCCCGATACGACAATTTTCAGTTTATGACCTTGTAACATGTCGTTATAATTTTGATGTCACCATGACTTATAACATATGATATAAAACCTGAATATACTCATAAATATGAGGTGTATATAGTGGTGTAACGTCGACGTACGTTTATAATATATATGACGTGTCAGTGGTACGTTGTAATATAAGTATATAGTGCCATTAAAAAAATGGGTGTATATATATATATATATATTATATATGTAAATGGGGTGTGAAATGAATGAGATGAAGAGACTTTACATTTCAAATTTGTTGCCATATAGCTCTCTCCAAATATCTCTTCACTTAATGAACTAGATAGTTCATTAACTTAAGTACTTCACTTAATGAACTAGTTTAGTTCATTAATCATGGCACCTGAAAATAGCATAAAGACAACAAATGTTTGCCATATGATGTAAGCTTTAATGCTTCATGGCTTGTTATTACGGAAACATTATATATAATCATGTAAATCATTTTTATCACATAAATATGTCAAGCAAAATCTATTCATGCACTTCGTAAGCACGTAACATTTAAATCGTGCATTTGTAAATCACTGAAACCCTTTTTCTCAACAATCTCCCCCTTTCGATGATTTGCAAAATAACATTGGTCATGATTTAAGTGTGGTCGCTCCCCCTAATGCGCAAATTTAAAATTTGAATTTTGAATTTCATTTTGTTGAGCTCCCCCTTAAATCATGCTTTTCTCTCCCCCTTTATTTTATAAATGTCATCAAAAGTGAAAGTAAGAATAGAAAGAAATAGAAACTTATAACATATCAATGGAAATCATGCATTTAGTGCGTTCTTAAGCGTTATTGATTGAACTCTTTGCAAATGTACCTTTTGGTACCTAAACTTGGGTAACCTTTCTTGGTCTTTTAAAAGGTGAAAGAAGAGATGAAGAAGAAATATATTTATGTTAGGGGAATTTCTATTTGGCCTATAGCCGAAATTATCATAGTAGGCATAATGTGATTTTTTGTTTTGATTTGCATTTCGGTTTGAATAAATAGTGCGTGATTTAGATGCATTAGAATGATATGAGAGTCGCATATGCATCAATGGATTTCTTTCATATCTATATGGTACATGATTATACTTTGCATGTAACAACAAAGAAGTAGTGGGATGAGATATAATGTGTAGTGTACTGGAAGTCTTCTAAGGCTGTACACTTGTCTTGAACGCATCCGGTTTCTTAGATGAAAATAGAATAAAGTTTGTAGACTTATTTTACATTTCATTATCCTCAACTTATCCTAATCCGGTTATATCACTTTCATGCTTTTGGTAGGAAATGAGACGATCTAGCATGTTCGTACCCGTATCGAACTGTTTTACCATTCTTTCTAAATATGCTTTTTTTATTTTAAATTTGAATCTCAGCTTTCATTTCATTATTTTTAGATGTTAACAATTGAATTTCAGATTTCAATGAAATAATCAAATTAGATGACTCCTCTTTTGAATCGTTTAATTGAGATACAAGATTTGTGTTAGAGGATTCTAACAATTTCTTGTCTTCAACTAAGCATTTCTTTTCTTTTGCAAGAGTCACAACAAACTTATGTAATTCAAGATATTGAACATATAAATCATGATACGATGGTTCAGAATCAGAATCATGATTTACCTTACTATCAAAAGGTGGAGGCCTTTGGCTTGACATACCTTCTTTTGAATCGTTTAATTGAGATAGAAGATTTGTGTTAGAGGATTCTAACAATTTCTTGTCTTCAACTAAGCATTTCTTTTCTTTTGCAAGAGTCACAACAAACTTATGTAATTCAAGATATTGAACATATAAATCATGATACGATGGTTCAGAATCAGAATCATGATTTACCTTACTATCAAAAGGTGGAGGCCTTTGGCTTGACATACCTTCTTGATCGGTTTTATGACTAGTGGATGGAATCTCACAAAAGTTTGTTGAATCTTCTTGTAGTGAGTGTGCATGCACTCTGATATCAGTTGTAGGACCTGTATAGCACCACTAGAATGGGGGTTGAATAGTGAGTGCGGAAATTTTTGTTTTTAAAACTTTTTGGACCAAAAACTCACTTCTGAAAGACAGTTTCGGTTTTCAAATTCTAAATTGATATATCTAAATGATCTAGTTGTAGACCTCTAAAAATTACAACATCTTGTGCAAATGTGCTCTCAGATGTTACGAGTAACTCACAAAAATATCAAATTAAAATTCCAAGCCCCACCCCTTGAAAATATGTTTTTGGTAAGATTGCATCAATCTGCCAAACACTGTACTCCGCAATGAAAAATTATTTCTATTAATTTGCAACTCCAAATGATCTGAAAATTTTATGATATGACACATGCACTTTAAAGGTTTGAAACATATTTTCAAAATTCCTTCGGAAAGTGTGTCAACCACGTTGATGTTCTTAGCCTTTGCAGATCCGAAAATCAGATTGCATTAGTCTCAGAACTATGAATGTTTGACAGTCTTATACTTATCAAAATGTAATGAAACTTTGTGCCAAATGAAACTTAAGACATTTGGCTATGTTTCTGTCAAGTTTGATGACTTTTGAAAAATATTTGTTATTTTTCCCGTGGCTATGAAAACGATACAAAAAATAGGAATTGAAAGTAAAACTACTGAAAAGTGAGAATATCGAGAGTTTTATACTGGTTTGGTTAAAACAACCTACTCCAGTCTTCGAGGACACCTTCCTCGGTTTTCACTAAACACTAAAACACCTTAGCACAAGGGTGACTGGAGCTAAATACAAACTCTGCGCTTTCACAATCAAACAATCAAACAAACCAATCATGAACACCACAACCGATCGAATGAAGGTTTGATCACACCTTGATCCACCTTTTACAAGAAATGAACGAGTGTAGTTGGTATAATCAAAGTCTATATAATATGTGGAATATATGAATGATAGGCTTGAGGCTAAGAATAAGAGAAAGAAAGGAAGAAGAAGAGAGTAGTCTTGCTTTTTGCACTTGTAAAATATCAATTGTTTCTTTGCCTTGTCTTGCGCCATCTTGTTCTTTTTATAACCTTTTGGCTGCCCCCTACGGTTAGTCTTCCTCCTTGATAATCGCCTTGAATACCCTTTGAAGATTGTCTTGTGTAAAAGATGACACAACCTTGCTTACTTGGGGCAATATGATTGGAGGGATGACTTGTCTGTGCCTAGTTTTCACTTGTTGATTGGCCATAATTAATCCACCTTGGAACTCTTTAAATGATCTGTAAATTCTTCAAAAAACCTGAGACATGTGCTCAAAATCATGGTGAATAATTACCATATAATCACAATTTAATTCCCTTCAAATTTTGAAGACAATTGAAGACAATAACCATGCCAAAAATCGGCCAGCACTGCAACATGTGCTGAAATTTTCAGCATGTGTTTCTTCTGAATTCTTCCTTATGTGTTTCCCTCTTCAATGTCACCAACCTTGTGTGGAATGTCCTCCACGAATCGATGTGCCAAATAAGCTCCACCTAGGCTCTAAAAATACTAATAATGGCATGTGATAAGAGGTTGCATGTGCTGAAATTTTCTTATGGTAAGGTTTGTCAAATAATGCATAATATTCACACATATATGGTAAATTATAATCAGCCTTAATTTGAATTTTCTAGAACAATTTAACATGTCTTGAATGTGTAAAAATTATCTAGATATATGTTACATGAATACCAAAAAGTTCCATGTGTGTAAGTTCATAGAAAACCGAATTTTCAACTTTCATCGATTACGCGATTTTTCTCCGATTAATTTCAAACTCCTTACACATGTAATATATATTATTTCACATAAAATATACATAAAATGAGGTGTATATTCAGCACGAATGCTGAGTAGAAACGTCACATGTGTCAAAAAGAATTGAGTTTGAATTCTCCACAAATCTAGGCTAAATTGTGGGTGATTTGTGTTTACAAACATGGTGTCACTTTGTGGCTGATTGTGACATGTGAATCACAAAATAACTTTGATGTATATAGGATAGTCATCTTTATATGGAAAGTACGTGACATGTCAGTGAAATTTCGGCAGTCACACAATACGACAATTTTCGATTTATGACCTTGTAACATGTCGTTATAATTTTGACGTCACCATGACTTGTAACATATGATATAAGAACTGGATATACTCATAAATAAGAGGTGTATATAGTGGTGTGACATCAACGTCTGTTTATATATATGTGACGTGCCGGTTGTACGTCGGAATATAAGTATATAGTGCCTTTAAAAAAATATGGATATATATATTATATATGTAAGTGGCATGTGAAATTAATGGGATGAGGAGACTTTCTATTTCAAATTTGTTGCCGTATATCTCTCTCCTAATGTCTTCACTTAATGAACTAGTTAGTTCATTAACTTAAGCACTATACTTAATGAACTAGTTTAGTTCATTAATTATGGCACCTGAAAATAGTATAAAGACAACAAATGTTTGCCATATGATGTAAGCTTTAATGATTCATGGTTTGTTAGTACGGCAACATTATAAGCATGTGAATAATTTTTATCACATAAATATGTCAAGCAAAATTTATTCATGCATTTCGTAAACGCATAACATTTAAACCATGCATTTGTAAAACACTCAAACCCTTTTACTTAACACTAAGGGACAAAATAGAGAAAATATTGTTAGTGTAGAAGAAGAAGAAAACACTAAGAATTTTCTAAAATCAATTTACTATACTCTCACCTTACAAGTGTCTCTTCTTCTTCCTTATTTGAACTCACGATGTGGATCCTAGGAGAGGTAAAATCTTGATCCTTTTTTAAAATAGATTAAAGAAAGAGGTTTAAGATGTATAGGAGGCTTACCTTGATGATTCCTAGGTTTGGAGGTTTGTGACTTCTCTTGAAAATGGAAGGAGATTAATTCCTCTTTTTGATAGAACTTTCAGATGAAGGCCAAACGGAATGGTCGGAAAGGGTTTATTTGTTTCCTTAGCCGAAATTCTATGGTTAGTGGGGAGAAATAATAATTTTCTTTGGCTTGGGAAGAGTACATGAAAGAGAATTGGTAAAAAAAATGACACGTAATGATTGAGGAAGAAGATAAAGAAAAGAAGAGGGAAATCTTTGGAAAATTAGGGGCAACTTCTCGGTGGAGGGTGCTGCCGAAATTAGAGAAGGAAATGGGGTTCAATCAATAGTCTTTAGTGTTGAGAACCGGAGTGTAAGAGTTGTAAGGGTTGCATTCATTATAATTGGAGGGGAAAATGAGGTGTTAGAGTGAGGTGATTGATGAAAGAAGAAGTGTAAGACAAATTTGTCTTCTGTGTGGTGAGGGGCAGTCCAAGTGGGTATTGTGTGGGTGTGGGAAAAAGTTAAGTGGTGTAAGAGTGAGATAAATTGTGAGGGTAAGGAAAGAAAAAGAAGAGGGTAACCATGGGGTGGGGAGGTGACAGTTCAAAGGCTTGGGGTTGGAAAAAGCAATTTTATCCTTTACTACTTCGTATGTCTAATTTTCCTTTGATGTTAATTTAATTGTAGAATAACTTGTGCTTTGATTGTGTAAAGTGTCGTACTGTTTTAGGTTGTTCTTCATCATTTTCGATGTTTAGTAGAATTTTAATCTCTATCGCCTCGTGCAGCGCCACGACTGTATTCCGATTCTGTTGTAACTCATTCGGTTCTCCCTAGCCATAGGGTGCGGGTCGTAACAGTAATAATAATAAGTAATTATTATTATTATTATTATTTTAAAGTTATTTTTAAAAGAAACTAAAGTAAATAATAATGATAATTGTTCCATTATTATTATTATTATTTAAAGTTTATTAAAGAAAATAGTAATAATAATAATAAATTATTAATATGATTATTATTGTAAAGAAATCCAAAATAATAATAATCAAGTGTTAAGTTTAATTTCCAGTTATTACATTATGTTTATATGCGTGCAATCAATTGTTTATTTATTTATTCATGCTGTTTATGTTTATGCATGTTAATAAATAAATGAAACAGATTAAGAAACTTAACGCAATAAGGATCCGAATATTGTTTGACACAGTTTGACAGAGTTCAACCAAGTTAATTCGATGGGCTAATTTGACTATGTTGACCAATAATATCCGGACTTATCAATCAATGCGGTTTCAAACTCGTGATAGATAACTTATTCAATTGTGATAAAAACACTGTACACATACTTCTGTCTTAGAAAGCCGGTTCATAAGCGGGACCGTTGTGACTACACTGGTTGCCTGGGAATTAAGTGGAATGGCAATACACGCTTATGGCAAGTGGGTAGTACCGAATTGGTGTATTTCACAACTTAATATGACTTATCGTAAGGTTATACCACTTGTTAAATTGATTGATAAGATATTCTTAAACTGTAAGGAGAACCAAGTTTAGTTCAATGTGGTTCTTATTTGAGCTGTAAAGGGAATCGAGCTAGTTTAAATTGGTTTAAACTAAACAAAAAGGTATATTGAGGTCAAAGCATGCACGGTACGTGTAAAAGTGTCAGTCAGGAAACTGCGGATCACTTTAGAACCATAAGGTTACACAACTTAGCAAATGTAGGGCTTTAATACAATCCCTTTAAAGTGAAGCAATCATATTATCGCCACTATATTTGTTATGATCATGATGGGCACGTATGTGTTGGAAGAAATCATTGACAGGCCCAAAGGAAGGTGTCGAAAACAAATATGAGCATGGTGGTGGACCCAAAAGGGCCCAGCGGCGAAGTTTTAAATGCATAGGTTAACTCATCGGCCCATAAGAAGGTGGTTAACCCGTGCTTGGAGAGCCATCATATTGACCACTACACCCAACTGTTGGAAGGTATTGGGATGACTACAAAGAGACCTAATGTTGAAAGACAATCGGTAGATGAAATGAAGGTTCTATTTTGATATTCGGATTTTATGCAGTTTAAAGATACACGTTTTGTGTGTTTACATTCGTTGCTTGTTGGATTTTCAGCAATAATGTCTAACAATAAAGACATTCCTATATTAAACAGTTCAAACTATAAGCAATGGAAAGATCAACTCGAGATCTTTCATAGGATTACTGATCTAGACACTGCGTTGCAGATAGATCGTCTAGCTGTGTTAATAGACAAAAGTACCAGTGAGGAAAATGCTCACATGGCACGCTGGCTACAATCAAATCCCATGTGTCTTATGATCATGCAAAAGACTATCCCCGAATGCTTCAGGGGACACGTTTCTGAGTCCACAACGGCCAAAGAAGTTTTGGTCGATCTCGAGCAAAGGTTTGTAAAGAACGAGAAAGCCAAGGCAGGCAATGTCTTAAAGAAATTTTGCTTGAAACAGTACCGTGAAAATGACAGCATAAGGGACTACATCCTAGAGATGACTCCCATCGCTTCTCCATTGAGAAACATGAAAGCTGATGTCTATGACGACATGCTAGTTGTCATGATTCTCAACTCCTTGCCTCCTAAGTTCAAACACTTCCTGGTCAATTACAACTCCAAGAACGAAAAGTAGACAGTGAATGCACTTATCTCGCATTGCGTGCAAGAGGATGAAAGTCTTGAAAATGAGGGGCATGAAGTCGTGAATGCTGGCGCCACCAAGTCCGGTGGTAAGAACGAAAAGCTGTGGATAAAGATGTGCAAAAGGAAAGTTAAAAGGAAAAAGGAGCGCCTACTACTGACGCATCCAACAGCATGACTTGTTTCTTTAGCAAGAAGGATGGACATCTTAAGAAGATCTACACCGGTTATATTTCTTGGCTCAAGAAAAGGGTACGTTCTTAGTTTGTTCTGAAGTTAATTTTGTTTAGGATATTGACACTTGGTGGGTCGATACGGGGGCCACGACTTACTTACCTGTACCTATGCAGGGTTGCCTCAGCAGCAGAAAACCAAGAGACGATGAAAGATACATCTATTAAGGGAATGGCAATGGCATAACGGTTGAAGCAATTGGGCATTTCAGATTGCTGTTGACATCCGTTTTCTAACTAGATTTGTATGACACTTTTTTGGTACCATCGTTTAAACAAAACCTCATTTCGTTTTAGCGATTGGATAAAAGTGGATAGTACGGTTATTTTGAAAATGGAAATATTCAACTTTATCATTCTTCTAGATTAATTGGTTACGGTATAATGTCCGAAATTGATAAATTTAAATCAATAAGGGCTGCTTCAAATAAAAAACATTGCATGTTGTAACGCAAGACGTTAAAGCAAAATTAACTCATGAGGATTCAGGATCATTATGGCATCGACATTTAGCACACGTGTCCGAAAACTAAATAGGACGCCTTCTCAAAATAGAAATTCTCAATCCTTTAGACTTAACCAACATAGAGTCGTGTGTATTTTGTGCTAAGGAAAACAAACTAAAGTCCGAAGATATGAAGCAAATCGTGCAAATAGTGCATTAGAGTTGATTCATACCGATATTAATGGCCCATTTCATCCGGTTACTCAAAACGGCCACTCTAATTTTATCACCTTTATTGATTACTATTCGCGAGATGGCTACAAATTCTTAATTAAAGAAAAAGCAAATGCATTGGACATGTTCAAATCCTTTAAAGCTAAAGTCGAGTTACAACTCAACAAAAGGATTAAAGCTGTCAGATCGGACCGGGGGTAAATACTACAGTCGATATGATGGATCAGGAGAACAATGTCCTTGACCATTTGCTAAATACCTAGAGGAAACAAAATCGTCCCACAGTACACCATGCCTAGGTCACCAAGCATCAATGGTGTAGCTGAAAGACGAAACGGTACACTTATGGACATGGTACATAGTATGATGAATCAAACTATGCTACCATTATTCTTCTGGGGTGTAACACTTAAAACCATAGCTTATATCCTCAACCGAGTACCAACTAAAGCAACGATTAAGACCCTTTATGAGTTATGAACTAAGCGAAAGCCTAACTTTAACCACATAAAATTTTGGGGTTGTGCAAAAGAGGCGTAGCCGTACAAACCAAATGAAAGAAAGCTAGACACCAAAACAGTTAGTTGCTATTTTGTTGGCTACTCAGAAAGGTCACGAGTGTATAAATTCTACAATCCCACAAGTAAAGTGTTTTATTCATGCATTTCGTAAGCACCTAGCATTTAAATCATGCATTTGTCAATCACTCAAACCCTTTTTCTCAATAGAAATTGTTGGTGCACTCCAGTGGTTCACCTTCGACATTAACTTGCCAAGATCGTCTGACTAGTGAGTAGTTTGGATTTGTGACCAGCTATGCACATGCCCAAGTAGCGATAAAGCATTGTTCCAAAAGGGAAGTTGGTGATGAAACGCAAGTTTTCCCTTTCCTCCCCCATTCCAGCAAAGTAAATGTGAGATTTTGCCATGTTTGCCTTAGTCAAGAGCATTTCCCAGATGTGTCAAGCATGACAACGATCTTTTAAGCAGAGGATGTGGTTCCACGTGCAAAAGGATTATGTCATCTACAGAGCACAAGTGAGTGATCTGTCGCTCCTCACACTTCGGGTGGAATTGGAAGTTGGGGTCCCAGTGTAGCTTCCTTAAAAGACTTGATAAGTATTCCAGGCCAATGATAAATAATAAGGGAGATAGCGGATCCCCTAGCCTTAGCCCTCTCTTCACTTGGAAGAAGCCATAGATTCCCCATTGATTGCCACTGGACAGGTGCCCATTATGTCACACTACATGACTCATCCTACGAACCTTTTTAGCAAGCCTAGTCTAGTCCACATGTATTGATGAATTCCCAATTTAAGGAGTCAAAAGCTTTCCTTATGTCTACTTTAAGCATGCATTTTGGCGGGGTGTGATTCTTTCCATATTTCCTAGCCAACTCTTGGACAAGAAAATATTGTGCACCATAAATCTTTCTTTAAGGAAAACCGCCTGGGCATGGTCAATGACCTCCCTCGAGGCAGGGGTAAGTCCACTCACTAGGATCTTAGAGATAACCTTGTAGATCACATTACAACATCAGACGATCCTATAGTCCTCCACTTTGGTGATGTTCTTGGCCTTATGGCCGAGGGCAATCAAATCATGGTTGAGTTTCTTTAGTAGTTTGGAACTTTCAAATAACTCCTTAATGGCCAGAGTGACTTGTGTGCCAACAATGTGCCAAGACCTGTGGAAGAAATTGGAGAGTATCCATCTGGGCGGAGGGCCTTGTCATGACAAATGTCGAATATGGTTGCCTTTGTGCTTCATCTAAGATAGGGCGAGTCAATTTGGCAGCGTTTTGGGTACACGGTTTGGGACTAAGATAAATGATACTACCATCCAATTTTTGGGCTCTCTATGAGGTGCCCGACAGTCTGGTGTAAAGTTGGACAAACAGCTGGGCAACTTGTTCCAATGATGTAGTCATCGTGCCATGCTCCAATTGTATGACAGTAATAGGGCTCTTTGTCTTATTCCTTCTAAGTATAGAGTGAAAGAATTTGGTGTTTCTATCAGTGAGATGGATGTAGTTACTCTTGGCAAGTTGGGCAAAGGACTTTCTTTCTGCCTCCTTGAGGTTGAACGTCATTTTCTTTGAGATTAGAGCCTGACCTTCCATTGAGGGGATCCCCACTATTTCTTTCTGCTTCCTCCCCTGGCTTGTCAACCCTTGAGGAAATGTGGGTGAATTCTTTCTTGTTAAGTTCCTTGAGTGGCCCTTTGAGAGCTATCATATTTTAGCAAAGTGGGAACATGGCATGACCTTGAATCTTAGTCGGCGAGACTTGCTCAACATGGGAATGAAGGAGCTATGATCCACCCACATGTTGTAGAATTTGAAAGGAAGTATAGTTGTAGGGGATCTCTCTTGCAAGGTCAGAATGCATGGCATATTGTCTGACAAGCAACCCAGAAATTGGAAGTTTGCCTTTTGCCAAAGGGGAACTCTTCGGCAAAGGAATTGTTGACCATTGCATGATCAAGTCTAGGTTTGATAGCTCCATCGTCCCATGTGTATGTGAAACATATGAAATACACTTAAAACAAGCCACAATGCAAGAAACATTTGAGATGGTTTTTAAGCTCATAAAAAGTGATTTACCTACCACCTAGTCTCTCACCACCATTTTGAACACACTTGAAGTAACCTAGTACCACCCATGGAGAGGTTAGGCAAGGCTTTGGTTCTCCAATATGATCCACAATGGGTTTCTATTTACAATTTTGTTAAAGGCATATACAAATGTAGCATGCAAGATTTGTCAAGTGACAAGGCTTTCTACTATACAAAATAGAGCATGGGCTGTTGGACCGTAACACCCGCAATAAATACCACTAGAGGAGGGGTGAATAGTGGTTAGCAGAAATTACACTACTACCATTGAATTAAAATCTCCTTTGAAAACAGAATCTGAGAGCTACTTAGATTCAGTACATGTTTTTGAAAAATTCCAATGTCAGTGTACACAACTCCAAAAATTATAGAACTTTCCAAAAAAAATCAACATCAATATCTTGACTAAAGTCTGTCCGAAAATAAGATAAAAATAAGATTGTTGGCCCTTCAAACAAATAAAAACCTTCAGATGGTCAATCTTGAGAGAATTTGGGCAGAATGATGCTGAACCTTGCAAACATGTATCTCTTTAATTACTCTGCCAAAAAGATTGATCTTTATGTCAAAAAAAAAAACTCCTTAAGATGTCTAGTTTAAGTTTCAAAAAGGCCCTGACCTGAAACTATGATTGATAAAATCAGAATGCAAGTTGTCTTGAAACAGGTCAGATTGCAGCTAGAATGGATCAGCTATCTAACGAAGACTTAAAGACTAACATTCCTTTGCCTAAATCAAGTTATTCTTGTTGCAAATGGAAGCTAACAGTCTGAAGTATAACTCCACCAAAAGTCGCAAATTTTGAAAATGTTTTGCTATTTTTTCAAGACGTGTGAAATTGGTGAGAACTGCACTAAAAACGAGCAGAAAACAGTAAAGAAGGAAAGAATACAAGAACACCAAGAATTTATCCTGGTTCGATCAATGTGACCTACTCCGGTCCCAAGGAACACCTTTCCTTGGATTTTACTATGAAATAAACACCAATACAACGAGAACCAAGTTTGGTCCTTGCGTTATACACCAACCCTATTCAATCCTTGGATGATCACCTCTATGCAACTTGAATTGCAACGCCTCAACCACCTATTGATGTAGCCTTATAAATTTGGCTAATCAATCTTACAAAGACATAGCAAGAGGCATGTATAGAGTAGCTATACAACAAATAAAATAGAGCAGCTTGGCCACACAAATAATAAAGCAATAACATGAAAAGAGAATAGCAAGAACGATCTACAAGTTTGCTTCAAAGTTGTATGTCTTCTCTTCTTCGCATTACATCCTATTTATAGTGTGAAATAAGCGTTGAAGATAATACTGCATATGTCTCCATGTCTTCACCATCTATGCTTAAGTTTCTTCGCATCATTAGTTGGCAACATAAACGCCTTGTACACTTGGCAACATGAAGAAGTGGTCCACCTTCAAACATTATCTTGGCTGATTTTGTCTTCAAAATTTGACCTGGAAATTGTTGCTAAATGAAGATAATATGGAAGGGAATATACCGCCAAGAAACCCTCAACCTCCTTGGCAGAATAGACCATGTGATGGCTTAAAATTTTGGATAAAATCAGCTCCAAACAGCCTCATAGCTGTTGCCACCCTTTTTGAAATTTTCAAGTTGGCAAATTTTGCCAACTAGCTTGTATTTGATTTTTTACAATTGTGCACAAGTCATAAAATAGATAAAACACCTTTGACACCAGTTATGGGGGCGTTTTAAGCTGAAAATAAGTGTACACCTCAGATTTTTTATGAGAAATCAATAAATAAGAGTTGACAAGACTATGTCAACATATAATCCAAAATTCTCATATTTTTCTCCCTGTATGTTGTGGTGAATTTTGTATCAAGACCACACTTAGAATCTCTGCAAAAATATGAATGAGAACCTCCAATAACATACACAGAAGAGTCTTCAAGAATAAAATAGAATGTGACATCGAATACCGTCGCATATCCTCCTACCGTCGATAATATCACCAAATAAGAGAATAGAGTAGAAAACCTTGAAATAATCTTCAATAAAATCATAAATGAACTTCATAATGTAGATATTAAGATACTCAAAAGGGGTCCTTGAATAAAATGACAAAACTTTCCTTCGGGGGTAAAATGACCGAAATGCACATGGTGATAGAGAACTTCGAAAATGACCCTGATGGTAAGAAATAGATATAATAAAACCTTCATATTGATGAATAAGAAATAATGAAGTCCTTCTATGACTTTCTCCGTGTCATGTACCTACAAGAACACAAAATACCACTTTGCTCTTTTTGGTAAGTTATAGAAACTTCCAACGCATGTTCGTCAAAAGACATAATAATATCAATAAAATCACATAATAACAACATAGTAAACATATATGAATCATGTACGAATGAAAACAACCATTTTATCGTATTTGAGAAAAATTTATCTAAAAATCTTAGACATCGATTAAAGTGTCTCTGTTTGAGTGTTCGATGTCTCAGAGTGAGGTTAAGATTTTATCATTGACCTACACCGATCGATCAATAGGACGGATCGATGTATACATTGATCGATCGATGTGTCTCAGGTTTAGGGATTGATGTCTTGCGGTAAGGTATTGGTTTTCTCTGCCTTACATGGATTGGTCGATGTGAGGGATCGATGTGCATGGATCAATCGAAGTGCATAAACTTATGAGATCAATGTCATTTTTCTCACTTATTAAACTTTTTATCATTTATAACCTGATGTGTTACAATTTTAAGTATTCAACACTTAAAATCATGACTATGAAATTATCCTCAAAATGGGAATATATGCTAATTACCATGAGCTTAAAAAATTAGGATTCCATACTATTAGGATCCTTTTGCTAGGGTGTGAGTCAAAGTTATGAACATGCTCCCAATGCCTAAACTTCTTTTGTACAAAATGCGCTAATATTGACCTATTCAATCTAGTCTCTAGTATGCCTATGACATGTATACAAAATTTAGCAAACTTTGTTGGTTGAGGGGCCTTTTAGAGCCACGTATATTCCACGTTGCTACATTCATGTGGGGTTGAGGTAGGTTTCTCCCCTTGCTATAATCTTTGACGTATGCAGCTTGGCCTCATTCTTTAACAATAGGGCTTTGGTTTTAATGATGACTTCCTTGAAGCCATCTACGCGGCTCCACTCCTTCATCCTCTCAATGTGAAACTCTTTATACACCATGGAATCAAACACCTATTCGATTGGCAAGCCTTTTTGTAGAGTGGCTTCATGGGCCTTCACCTTAACCACCCCAACTGGGGTGGTTTGCATGGTCTTGTCATAGTAGGAGGTTCAAGTAATATAGTTTTGTGGGTATCCGGACTTTGTTCGTGGGGAGGAGGCTGGAATTCTTGGGAACCTCTTCTAATTGTGAGCCATTCACCATACGACATCATCCTCAGCTCTTCAACAGTTGCTTCTTTACTCTTCAGGTTGCATTGAGGCTTAGTATAAGAGATATGTCCGCAGTACACACATAGGTTTGATGAACGTTCATATTTTAAAAGCCCTCTTTCCAAATTTTGGTCTGTAGCCCTTACATAGTAGAGTCTTTTGATAGGCTTAGTGACCTCAATCGATTTTTGGAATCTGAAGAATTTGATTCCAAACACTTTTTCTACTCTGATTTGCCCTAACTTGCAGCCCTTACAATCGTTTGTTGTGTAGGCACATACCTTATCTGAATATAAGTGGAATGGGAGGTCTACCAAGTTAACCTAGTAATCCACAAAATCAAACAACTTTTCATCTGAATTCCATCCATCTTGCCGTTTTCACAAACCCAACAGATAGTCATCAAAGCCTATCTCTACCCCTAGTAAAATCAAACTTAAACTGGTAGATGTTATCTGAGATGCAGATTATCTTTAAGGAGGACGTTTTCCAAGACTTCTGAAGGGATACGAGCATCCCCTTGCCTGAAATTTCTCGGTCTGCCATGAATTTCCTCATGAGGCTTCGACGGTTTTCTTTTAGACCTGCAGCGAGTTCCTCTTGTTCGAAGGACAGGGAGCCGCGTTTTGAGGACAGGGACTAGAGGCCTCATGAGGATTCTAGCATAGGGAGATTAGAGTGTTTGGTGAAGGTGCTCCGACATCACCTGACTGGTCAACCATTAAGGCCACCCTAACAGCAGATGATAACAAGACTGATCATGACCGATGCAGAGCTACAGAGAGCTGTCAGACCACCGCCCCCACCATGTGTTCACTATGGACGCCCACATTCGAGCTAGTGTTGGAGGAGGACGAGCATTTGCTATAGATGTGGGAATCGAGGACATTTTGCGAAGGAATGCACCACGCAGGGGCAGGTGCCCCCTCCACCAAAGTGTCAAGGGCAGCAGAAAGAGAGATTGAGGACCAATGCGAGGGTCCATGTTATGACTGATGCGGACACCGAGGCAGCCGGTGATGTCGTGACAGGTAACTTTTAATTAAGCAGTAAATTTATTTTCAAATAAGAACATGTATTTGTTGAATATAAGTGCTCTGAATAACCCTAAGTATGATAGGTGGTGCAAGACGCTCTTATATCTCTAAGAGATTCGCGAAGAACCTGAGCCGTTGCCCTGAAGGCTTGAGACACCTTACTAAGTTCAGACAGCTTGCAATCAGGCGATAGTAACTCACCATCAGTATGAGGGATGCGAACTCGAGATGGATGATCAGTAGTTTACCGCGACCCTTATCCTTAGTCGGATGAAGGATTTTGATATTATCCTTGAAATAAATTGGTTGTCTGAATATCATGCGACCATTGACTTTCGGCTGAAGCGAGTCACCATCAAAGGTTCCATCATAAAGGAAATTGTCTTCTAGGGAAATTATAAATGGATAAAGGAGCCGAAGGGGATATATCTGACTGTAGCCCAGAGTATCGGGCAATGAGAAAAGGTAGTGAAGGTTTCCTGGTCTATGCTATGCATGCTGAGCAGGAGGTACCATCTATTGACCAGATCCTTGTGGTAAATGAATACAAATATGTCTTCCCCGATGAATTACTAGGTTTACCACCAAACAAAGAGGTTAAATTTGCAATCAATCTTATCCCATGTGTTGAGCCTATATCAAAAGCGCCCTATCGTATGGCACCAGCAAAGCTTAAGGAGTTGGAAGAGCAGCTAAAAGAATTACTGGACCGTAAATTCATCTGCCACAGTGTCTCACTATGGGGAGCTCCTGTCCTATTCATGAAGAAGAAAGATGGGAGAATGATATTGTGCATCGATTATCGCGAGATAAATAAGATCACAATCTAAAATAAATATCCTCTATCCTAGATTGAGGACCTTTTCAACCAATTGAACTTAACCCCTTAAGTAATGCAATTGATATTTAGTAGTGTTTAAACTCGAACTAACATCATACATTTGCATCCCTATAGGGTGCAAAAGTTTATTCCAAAATAGATCTTCGATCCGGATACCATCGGCTAAAGATAAAAGAAGTGGATATTCCAAAGACTGCCTTCCACACAAGATACGACCACTATGAGTTCTTAGTGATGCCATTTAGACTGACAAATGCTCCATCCGCCTTCATGGATTTGATGAATACTGTATACAGAGATCACCTAGATAAGTTCATGGTGGTCTTGATCGACGATATCTTGGTCTATTCCCTTGAGGAAGAAATGCATGCAGAGCACTTAAGAGAAGTTCTGGGGACCCTCAGGCAGAAAAAGTTATACACCAAATTTCAGTTAAGTGTAAATTATAGCTGAAGAGCATAGCCTTCATGGGTCACGTAGTTTCAAAGGAGGGTATCTCAGTGGATCCGAAAAAGATCAAGGATATCACAGAGTGGTCTAGACCAACCAATGTGACTGAAGTAAGAAGCTTCCTTGGATTGGCTGGCTACTACAGAAAGTTTGTCGAGGGCTTCTCTACTATAGCAGTGCGACTAAGCAGATTGATGCAGAAGAAGACAAAGTTCGAGTGGACTGCAGATTGTGAGAAAAGCTTCACCGAATTGAAGAAGAGATTGGCCACCGCCCCTGTATTGGCACAACCCTCAAGTTCTGAAGGATTCGTCATATATAGTGACGCGTCAAAGAGTGGACTAGGTACATGTATATGACTTCAATTTGATTTTATAGATATTTCAACTCTGGTCTAATTTCTTTGTTTCAGGGTGTGTTTTTATGCAAGGAGATAGAGTTATCGCGTATGTCTCGTGCCAATTGAAGCCCTATAAACAGAACTATCGAACTCATGATCTCGAGATAGCTACAATGGTTTTCGCACTTAAGATATGGCTACAATATTTATATGGAGAGAAGTGCGCAAGTATTCACTGACCAAAAGAGTCTGAAGTATCTGGTCACATAAAAAGGGATGAATATGCATCAAAGGAGATGGTTGGAGCTATTATAGGACTATGATTTGACTATTAGTTATCATCCGGGGAAGGCAAAACGGTGTTACATGATTACAGTTTATATTTATAACATTGTTTTACAGACATTGCATCATAATAGTATTAAATTACCATCACTTGTATAGGGACTTGATTTATTTTGATGATAAGATTTATGAGGATGATATGTTAGACTTTGATTGAAATTCTGAGTGTGGATATACATGATAGTGGCGTTCTCTAAGATATTGACAGCCTAGATGTTTACCGGATATAGATATATGTGCTAACTGTTATTTATTTACCTCTTTGTTATGTCACTTTATTTGTAATTAGAGACATGATTTATTATGTTCATTGTTATGATTATAATTATTTTGTTACCTCGTCTCCTCATGTATGATCCACATTACGTATCTAGTAGGACTACTTGCTGGGCGATTATCTTTCATCGCTCATACTTTCCTTTAATCACTTGCAGAGAACAGGGACCCCCAGATTGGATTTATAGATGACGAGTCTTACCTAAGAGAGATGTGTACACCAGGACTTAGCTTTTGAGACCGATGTTTTATCTTATTGTATTGTATCATTGAGACATCGGGTATTTTGGACTTGTATTATTGATGACCGTTTGTACGTATGTTTATCTTTATTTTTCTTTCGCGATCTCGAGTTACGATTCATGTCGACATGCACATGCATAGTATCGACGCCTTGTACGTCTCGTAGTAGAGTACAACGGTTGCATCGAGACGAAACCCTAGTTTTGGGTGAGACGCTACAGGTCGTATCAGAGCCTAAGGCTCTAGATCCACTGCGGAAACAGTAAAATAAAAGACTTAGAGTTTAAGCGGTGATTTTAGATTGAGAGATCTAGCCTTAGACTAAGCTAACTCGAATGGTTTAGGGTTAACGGACAAAATAACGTTACTGTATTTAAGTAATAAACGGATATAGAGAAAACACTAATGATAAGAAACACTATCTAAGGGCATGAAAAAATACTGGAATAAATATTTTTTGATAAATATTTGTTGACTGTTTTATTAATATAAAATGTCTTCAGTAGGACGTCATCACGTCAGAGAGGCAGACCACGTGCCGGTAAACCAGCACAGTTACCTCCTCCTCCACCACTATGGGTATCTCTGTCAGGAGAGCCGGTACCATTGTCACAGGAGCGTGTTCCACCCCAGCGGTACATGCTTTGGGAAACGTCATAGAGGCATTTTTTGGTGCAATAACATACCTTGGTCAAGTTGTCAGGACTGCCACTCTGCACCACCACTCATACTATCACAGTCTCAGACAAGCAATGGTTTATTCTTTGGGGAGCTTAAAAGAGCTTGAATTTTGAGCTTTGACCGAGAAATTGGTTTGGATAGGGCCGAGAAACGGATAGACATAATCGAGAGTGGGTTCGAGTTGATACAGATACTTGATAAGATGAAGGTGTAGGTTATTTGGAAATTCTTGATTGGAGAAACCAAACAGTGGTGGAAAACTAACTTCCAGCCAATGCCCCGACCTATTACATGGATGAGGTTTTTGGATGAGTTTTGCAAGTCTTACATTCCGTTATCAGTGATAATTCAGAGAATTAGAGAGTTTGAGTCACTGAAACAGGAGCCTGGTGTCACGATTTCTGAGTACATTAATCGATTCGCCACACTAGGGCGATATGTTACCTCGACGATGACAGACGAGAGGCTAAAGATGTGTAAGTTCAAATGTGGTTTAAATCATTGGATCTGGACTTGAATTATGAATGTAAATCCAAGAAAATTTGAGGAGTTATTGAGTGCTTGCTACCGAGTGGAGCACGTGCTGTTGTAGCGAAACTAGACGGTCAAAGCAAAAGGCTCGGGGAGAATATTATTGATCAGCAGAGGACGGGTGAACGACCTTGGCAGCGATTACCCTTTAAGCCTTAGTTGCAGTTTCGGCAGCAGTGGCATTCACTGGCAGTAGCTGCTCCTATGCGTTGGAGGTGTCAGAAAGAGCATATAGATGAGGGCCGTATGAGGATCGGTGCATGTTTTGCATGCGGTAAGACTAGGAACATGATCAGAGAATGCCAGGACAGAGTAAGTGGGCCACCAGGAGATGCACAACAGCAGGAGGGGCAACCATGAACTAACACTCAAGTTCAGAATGTGACTGACATAGAAATTTACGATGCTCTAGATACCGTAACAGAGACATCTTGTTATGCAATTTAATCGTGACTTGTGTTATCAGTGTTAGAACCCTTTTACTAACTAAATGCGAATTGCAACTTCTAAGAGATAATTTAGTTTCGTAAGATCAAAATATCTAAGGAATGATTTATTAATGATAGGAACAACGAAGTCGGTAACATACCAGATAAGGAGGGATAACACAAATAAGATATTGATGATAACATTATTGAAATTGGTCAAAGATATTAGCCTCATTAGTTAAATTGTTCCATAGTGATGAGCACATCCTAATTTGGTAAAGAATGTGGTATAGGAAATTATTACACTATGGATAGGTGAAAATTGATGCAACGGCATAGATGTCAAGATTGTTTTGGATGGAACCGAATAGACATGAAGTGAACCAGAAGTAAGCGGGAACAGTGAATGGTTGACATGTGAGTAGGGATTTTAACTAAGTTTTAATTAGCATTGAAATAATCAAGTGAGGAAAGGTGATTGATCAGAGTAGCGTAGCGCTTTATATAAGATACGTAAGTTTCAAGGATGAAAGTTTTTATAAGGGGGAGAATGTTATGACCTGCATTTTCGGGTCTGTAAAAGAAGGATTAAAATCTAGAAAATAAAACAAAATTGCGATGTCGGTAAAATTTTGGTGGAATTAAAATTTTGAATTAGGGTTTAATAGGTCATCGATAGTATATATATCGAGGTTAGTAATGCTCGGAAAACAAACAAACAATAAGGTAAACAAAATATTGATATGCGATGAAATTCACTAACGAGCGTTACGATTGTGTCATAAGAATTAAAACAATACAAATATGCAACAACTTCAATCTTAGGATAAGTTAAATGAAAACAAAACACATGAGACAAGAAATTAAGGTATTTAAATAAAAGGAAAAAGTGAGCAAGACATGGCTAGATATTTTTGACATTAGAGAAAAATTATGTAACGTATATACATAGGAACTAAGTGGGCACGTGAGAGAAGAAAAAGGAAGAAGATTTTGTGGTTAGAATAACACCCCATCAAAATACCAAGTGTAGAAAATCACGTAGAAACCAAGTGATAAAATTTTTTCCCATTCTACCTGCTCCCACTTACAAATTTTGGTCGTGAATAGACAAAGGGCAAGAAGATATTTCTTCCACACAACCCATTGTTTCATTCACCAAAAAGCCTTCCACTCTCTTACACCTTCTTACAACCCTCTTACATTATTCAACAAAACAAAACAAACCCTCCTAACCCCCCCCCCCACATGTCCGGCTACTATTGTCCAAAGAGTGGAGAAGATTTTTCCTTTTCCTTCACTCTATTGTCTTGCACTTTCAAGACAACAACTACTTCACATTCTCCCAACAATCTTTCAAGTTTCATGATGGCCTTCATCCACCCCACTATTCTCTCCCCAAATCGTCCCCTCCTATAGAAAAGAGAGAAGACTCTCTTTTCTTCTCATTTCCCACACTTAACAAAACTTTCATCTTGTTACAACTCTTTTTCCTCTCCCAAGCAAGAAAATAAGTCTTCCAACCCCATTTTACCCACCTTGGCGGAGAGTTGCAAGGTAGAAAACAAGGAGTAATTTTCTTCTCTTCATCTCATCCCTCCACCTATAACATTGGGTGCAACATCCTCCCTACTTGAAGCATCAAAACTTTGGGTTTAAAGGGAGTTAAGGAGCAAGAGAAAGCAAAATAAGAACACTATCTATGCTATGATAATCTTATTCTATTTATCCATTTTCATAGTTGTACACTGACTCTCTTTTTTGTCCAAAAACCGTGGCTACCAAAGGGGTAGAGAAGAAGATTTTCATCAAAGCCAAGTGAAGACAACTTCACTTTTATTTAAAGGTTAAGTGATAAAGGGCAAGTACTCTTCTTAGATCCTTCAAGAATTATGGAAGATCTAGGTACTTATGTTCATATAAAGTTGGATCATTCATGATATATGTTCAAGGATTTTGTATCAAGACACATATGTAATATACATAATGGCAAACATACTTTCACAATCTTTTCAACGGCGGTAGTACCGACTACGAAGAACGAGAAAGCATCACTAACCAATAACGACAACATAATAACTCTGACTGTCAGAACATCACACAAGGAGAGGTGATGAGAGCACTGAAGAAGATGGGAAAAGCTAAAGCGGTCGGCCTAGATAACATACCCATTAAGACGTGGAAGTATTTGGAAGAGGAAGGGGTTCACTGGCTAACTACTCTCTTCAACCATATTTATAAAACAGGAAAGATGTCAAATAAGTGGAGAAAAGAGTGTCGTGGTCTCCCTATATAAGAACAAAAGAGACGCACAGTGTTGTTGGAACTATAGAGGGATTAAGTTGCTAAGACATACCATGAATTTATGGGAGAGAGCAATTGACACTAGAATTAGGAGAGGAACTCAGGTTATGTTAATTTAGTTTTATGCCAGAATGGTCAACTACGGAAGTAATACACATTCTCAGGAGATTAATGGAGAAGTATAGGGAGAAAAAGCGTGATTTACACATGGTTTTCATCGATCTTGAAAAGGCGTATGATAGTGTGCCATGTAGCCTGATCTGGGATAGTCTGGTTGCAAGAGGGATCCCTATGAAGTATATAGATATAATTAGAGATATGCATGCTAGGACAAAAACAATCGTTCATACGCATGTGGGGAATATGGACTTCTTTCTGGTGGAGGTAGGCCTCCATCAAGGGTGTGCGTTGAGCCCATTTATTTTTGTAGTTGTCCTTGACGAGTTGTCAAAGCCGATACAGGAGGCAGTTCAATGGTGTATGCTTTTTGCGGACGATATTTTATTGGTAGCAGAGAGTAGACATACCTTGATTAGGAGACTAGAGCAGTGGAGAGGTGTTTTAAAGAGAAAAGACTCAAGCATTAGCCGTTCTAAGACCGAGTATCTGCACTACAACTTCAGCTGTGTAGCCGACAGTGAGAATAGCCAGCTCACCATCGATGGTCAAGTGGTACCACATGTAAGTAAGATTAAATACCTAGGATGATTTGTGTAGCAGAATAGGGACATAAATAGTGATGTAGCACATCGAGCACAAGCAAGCTGGTATAGATGGAGGGCGGCCTTAGGGGTGCCGTGTGAAAAGAATTTCCCAACTAAATTAAAGGGAAAATTTTATAGGGTGGCATTGCGAGCGGCAATTCTATATGGGACAGACTGCTGGGCCATCAAGAGGTCACAATTGCAGAAGATGGAAGTGGCAAGAGATGAAGATGTTGAGGTGGATGTGTTGACATACAAGGCTAGACCGGATCAGAAACGAGGTGTTTCAAGAAAGTTTAGGCGTGGCTAGTATAGCATATAAGATAAGGGAGGAAAGAATGAAATGGTTTGGGCATGTCAAGCAGAGACAGACAATGGCGTCAGTCAGAGCAATTGGAAGCCTCATTGTAGAGGGGAACAAGAGTAAAGGCAGGACAAAACTTACTTGGGATGAGCAGATTAGGCACGGCCTACTAGATCTGCACCTCTCTGAGGACATGATACAAGATAGGAGTTCATGGAGACATAAGATTATGGTTAACAAGGTACAGGTCATATATAGGGACACCTTAGAGTATATTTCGGGACATAGATAGGCGTAGACACTATCTACGTTTTAGGTTGACTTTGCACTTGTTTGCTTAAGTTTTACCGTTGTTTTGCATTACATGTACATATACACATTATGTGTATTTTAATATCGAATGCCTCTTCTTTGTATTTTCTGAATTCTCTTACTAACACACTAGCACATCATATCTCTATTACTATGTCATTTATGCAGGTACATATATGGCCGGGGGTTTCACTAGAAGCAGACTCTCTATCCCTTGGGATATAGGTATTGTCTGCCTACCACTTACCCTCCCCAGACCCTAACGATAGCTTTTGCTGTCGTTGAGATATACTGGGTACGGATGATGATGATGATGTAATATACATAAAGTTAAAGAAATAAAATGAAGATATATAACATAGTAAGAAAAGTGTACTAATAAGACATGTTTATGTATGTGTTTACATGTTTTTCATGAAGATCATCACTTATGAGTTTATGTATGATTTTGGTTTTTATGAACTTTTGTGTTCTTCACTTACCATGTTATGATGCAATCATATTTATGTCTAAGATTCTAGTTCACAGAAGATGTTTTTGTGATGATCTCCATGTTAATTCATGTGTGTATATATATTTTATCAAGCAATATTTTATTAAAAGCCTCACTTATGGCGGAGGAATACCATATTACAAAGAAGTCATCGTAGGAAAATAAATGAAATAGTGAGCTAATGAGTGCCAACTTCTAATCATATATGATATGCCGCATTAAAACCTTGCCAAGTAAAACCATCATTGTGATAAAACCTTAACGAAGAGAAAAGCGTACATAGTTATACCATTGGAGTATTGGACAAATACATAGAAATGATGAAAATTGTGTGTCAATGGAGCGCCAAAAACAAAGAACTGCCGTTGATAACCATCAAGACGCAAGTGATCCAGTGATATATAGGTGATCCATGGGAATAGAGCGGACCCCATCCATCGAACCATGCCGCCTAGATTCAAAAAGAACCAAGGCGACAACCACAATATAAGCCGTGTCCAGATGTTTGGAGCACCCATTGAAAAATCTTAGTCCATTCGCGGTGGAGATTTCCCTATATGCCAATTTAATACGTACCGTAGTTGAAGGACAATAGACGATAGCATTTTGATACCCAACAAAGAATTATTGTGTGAGCATAAACTGTAATGCCAAACATGTGAAAACAAAAATAGATCAAGGCATTTAAAAGAACGCACCAGTGTTTCCTGTGTCAGTAATGTACACAGTAAACATAATGAAAGCATCGCCAACACAATGTGAGACATGATCAACGATGCAAAGCGGGCAGCTGTAGACTTACAATTGCTCTATAACCATGACGTGTTAATCGATGAGCTGCAGTATTGGCTTCTATGGGACAATGTTGTACATTAGATTGATTTAAGGATAGAAATAGAGTTGTATGATGAAGACCACCGCAATCATTCCTTTGATCATATGAGAATTCGCCAACATCGAAAGAATAGTTTTGCAATCTGCTTCAACAACAATGTTGTCATATTCCCGCGCATAATAAACCAGTGCTAACATCAATGTCAACAGTTCCGCCCTTAGCGGAGTAACCATAGGCAATGCAAAACTTATAGCCGAAACCAGCTGACCCTGATCCTCACGCAGTACTGCTCCTGCAGCTGCCTGGAATCTTCCCACCTTCGTATCAACATTTAATTTCAACTTTCCTGTCAGTGGCAGCATCCAGCATACTACCCGCAGACCTCTGGTCCGCAAAGGCGGAGAGAAGTGAAGAGCCAGTAAATGATAAATATTTGCTACGAACTTTTTGCCATTCATTGCCGCACACCATGTATAAATTGCAATTCTTACCTTTTCAAACAGTCGCATATAGGCAAGGGATTCTGAACCAAATCGTATTGCAGCATATTCCTTCCAAATAACCCACGTGACAATTGATGGCACTATTGCCCTTAACTGACCCATCATTGATGTCTGGTTGGAGATACGCCACCAACGATATAGATGCACCTTCATTGTATTACTGTTGGGCAAGGATCCTGAAAAGATAATTGATATTTCCATCCATATTGGCCGTATCTTAGGACAGCAAAGAAAAACATGATCCTGATCATCTGAAGCTAGTCTACAAAATGCACATTGGAGGGGAAATACCGTAAGCCAAGCGTGCAAATGATCCACCATGGGTAAGGATCGTGACCATAATCTACATAAGAAAAGCCTCATGCCTGGATGTGAATGCTTCCACCAAACATAGAGATACACACGTTGTGTATGAATTTTAGATGCCGTAATTAATGCATAGGCTAATTTCATAGAGAATTGGCCATTAGAATCCGGCAGCCACTGGAACGTAGTGCCTGACCAACCGGTTTTGGACTCCATAAATTCGTTGATGCTGCATAATCGTTTCCAAGTTGAAGAGTCATATATATGAGAGTCATATATATAATCGTTACCATATTTACGCTTGCTAAATTCAGCCCATAATTTGTCTGAGTGATAATACTTCCACCACAATTGACAACCATAAGCTTTCTGAACCCCCAAAAGATTTCGAATGGCGAAACCACCCTCCTCTATTGGGCGGCATATTGAAGACCATGATTTCCATTGATATCGACCTTTCCAGAGAAAAGCTGCCATTTTATGATTTAAAACATCGACAAGACTTTCAGTAAGCGTGAGCTCGCAATAACATGTATTGGCATTGAACTTAAAACATGTTTCAATAGTACCAATCTTCCAACCATTGATAACAACTTATTGTACCAAGATGTTAACTTTGCCTCAAAATGATTTATGATAGAACTACAATACCTGGATCTTTTGATACCCTTATACAAAAAAAGAACCAAGATACTTTATGGGCAATGACGATAGCCGCATCCCCAACACAGACGATGCTGTGGAACCCGAGACCCCCATGCCCACTACAATTTGGCTTTTATGATAATTCACCAACTACCCTGATGCGTTCTGATATGATGTCAAGAAAGCACGAAATCTTTCTAAGTTTCTGCTGGCACCATTTAGGAAAACCAACAAATCATCCGCAAATCCTAAATGTGAAACATATGGTACTCTTCCCACAACAAATCCCTTTATCGCACCTGTAGACATCAATGCCTTCAATCGCCAAGAGAAACCCTCCGAAGAAATGATAAAGAATAATGGCGATAATGGGTCTCCCTGCTTAACACCCTCATCCCACCGGGAAAAAACATGTTTGTTTACCATTAATTAGAATTGAACATCGGGTAGACCTCAAATTATTTAGCAAATTCAAACCAACCTTAGGGCTAAACCCCATGCGATGCAGCAGCAAATCAAGATAATGCCAACTAACCTGATCGAAAGCTTTAGCCGTGTCCAATTTAATCATCACTTGACCCCCTTGTGTGCTTTTGTCCAAGACATGAATCATCTCTTGAGCTAGCAAAATTTGCTCCGTAATACCTCGTCCTTGCATAAATCTCGCCTGCTTCGACAAGATTATCTTTGGTAAAAATTACCCAAACGAGAAGAGATCAACCGTGTGATAACCTTTGAGATAAAATTTGTTAACAGATAGGTCTAAAGTCCACAAAAGTCTGAGGATTAAGAACCTTGGGAATCAGTATGATAGTGGTCACTGCCACCTACCTCGACACCTACACTCCCAAATAAAACTCCTGCACCGCCTTAAGAAAATCAAAATGAATGACGTGCCAGAATCTTCTATAGAAACAGCCTTGATATCCATCTGGGCCAACCGCATTAGTTGAGCTAAGGTCCCATACGGCCTACTTAACCTCTTGTCAGGACGGAATTTCTTGCAACATGGCATTATCCTCAGCTGTCAATAATACTGGAATATGATTCGAAATTGAATCACAATCAATCAATGCTTCCCCTGCAAAGAGATCTGAAAAATAATGTACTACCCTCTGCTTCAATATCTGAATTGAGCAAGCATTCACTTCCATCCGGACGCAGGACACGGCTAATGGACTGTTTTCTTCTTTTTTCCTTCACTGTGTTATGATAAACAAGGTGTTTGCATCTCCTTCCTTCAGCCATTTGACATTTGCTTTTTGCTTCTAATAAAAGAACGCTCGTTTCTGCACAAGTTATAGCTGAGCAATACTTTCATGATATCTTGTACGTGGCATTTCAGTGGGATTGGAATCAAATTCCCTTTCACAATGAAGGGTTTGCAATTCAGCCTGTGCTACCCCATCGAAAATATTACCAAAGACCTCTGCATTGATCGCTTTTATTCATTCGTAAGCACCGTAGCATATCAAAGAAATCCCACATGCCGCCCACTATTGGAAAAAAACTCCCAATTATGCTGAACAAAGCCATAAATACTGGATGTGTAGCCCAAACATCTAGATATTTGAAAGCAGCATGACCCCCAGGATTGTCCGAATCACATGTTAAAAATAATGGTGCATGATCAAAGGTGGCTCTTGTAAGATGCTGAACCTGCGCAGCCGAAAACATATCCGAAAAAGCTGGCGAACACATAAACCGACCAAGCCGACACCATACATGACCCAAACCTCGGCCATTAGACCAAGTAAACAGCGATCCTTGAAAAGCTATTTCTTGCAATTTGCAGACTTGTATACAATCATTAAAATGTTGTAAGGAGCGCAGCGTGGGCGATGCTCGTCCCCGATGTTCCTCTAATATACGTTACGTATTGAAATCACCACCCACCAACCTACGGAGAATATCAACGAATTATGAAATGATTGAAAATCAGCCCACAACGGGCGTCGAGCAGAATATAGAATGCTGCCCATAAACCACAGTGAGCCAAAACCGCTCACCTGACGATAACCACTAATATTTAATAGAATAGTTCTTCTGTCTAGACCAAAACCTCCTCCTGTGCCACTATTGAATCCTTCTAAAAAAACCATATATGATCGTTACATGCGGATAAAGATTTTGAGAAACCCAATGCAACTGATACAATAATAATAGCGATGAATGAACTTTTGGCTCTATGACAACTAAAATGTGCAACTTATGCCGGCGAACAAGAGCAAGTAAACGATTGAACGATGTCTTTATGCCTCTAACATTCTATATAATTATCTTCATCAGATAATGCATCAAAGAATTAGAAAGTTGAGCATCATGTAACATGGTAAAGCATCGCAAAAACTGCCTGTTACTACGACGTAGTAAATGAAGGGCTAACAATGGATTGTGGATCCGTGGATATCTCAGCCTACAGCCCCTTGCTGATTGGTGTCTAAATCAGTTGCTTCAAATAGATTGGCAATACCTGTATAAGGATCATGATCCTGCTCATCCAGACGATCAACATCTAAAGGAAGATTCAGCTCATTATTTGAGTGAGAGGAGGAAGCGAGGCGCACTGCTATACTCCCCCCAACATACAATCATCAATTCCTCTTAATAGCAAAATCTCCTGAACATCTGTAACCACTGTTGCTGCCCCCAGATCAGGAGATGGTGGCTGCACTTGAATCATGGTGGAGGGAACTGCTTGTGTCACAGAGGGGATGTTGCCTACATCCGGCATTATTTCATGCAAAACAGCCTTTGGAGGATTTTTTTAGGCATCCAGCATTGGCGTTTCCCTTTATTCATATGTTTCTTCCCTTTGCCCTCTACTCACTGAAGCAACTGTTCATGCTCAGAGATAGCAGAACCCGACTTGCCACAATCGATGGTTACGTGACCTAATCTATAGCAGTCAGCACAATATGAGGGAAAATCATTATACTCAACATTTTGTGCAGGGATTCTCGTGGAAGCCTGTATGTAGACTCTTTGTGGCAATTCTTTTGAAACGTCCACTTCAACGCATATACGTGCCACGGAGGGCCGATTTGCAGCCGTAGTAGCCGCATCGAGTTTGATTGGCATACCAAGCATTTGAGTGATATTAAAGAGTGCATCTTTATGATGAAAATGAATAGGGAGGCCAGGAAACGATACCCATAAATAAACAAATTAGAACTTTGACGGCTGGGTCATAATATGTCGTCCACTTGGTGACGGGCATATGCTTCCCGGAGATCATCCAGCTACGGCGCAAAAAATAGCGGAAGTAATCTTGTTCTTGATCAAAATGCAGTAAAACATGAGTTTTGTCCAACAATCCAACCTTGATTGATCCTGCAAATCCAACCCGATCAATGGTGGATCGAATCGTAGCAAGAGGCAGACGCCCATACCAAAACGTTCCCACTAATGTAAATATATATGGCGGCGCTAATGATTGTTTCTCCTCCTCCGTAAATGTTATCATTGGGCCACCCTTGCATATTTGGATGGGTTTCGATGCCATGATCGGTGGAGATGTTGTAAACAATGAAGCAGAAGTTCGCGGCGGCATCGAAGTAACGACTGGCGGCTGTGTAGGGTTCATCGCAGTATCAGGTATCATGGCCGAGGAATGAGACCGAGATGAAGCAGAATGATTAAAGGAGATTGGAAAGATGAAGAATTGGCAGCAAGCTAAGTGGCAGCGCAGCCGGCGTGCAGAGCGCATAGAGAGGAGCATTTTCTCTTCTATATGTGTGTATATATATAAATATTGATTTTCCAACCCATTATCGTAAATGGATTAATGAGTTTTGCCCTTTGAGTAGTTTCATTTGGTTATGTTATGACTTTGTTTGTAATCACGGTGTTCCTCCGCCATAAGTGAGGGATTTTTCCAAATAAAATAAGGAGACCTGGTGCTCTTTAAAAAATATATGCATATATATATATTGGCCAAGTTAGGGTTTTTCTACAGTATTTACTTCATTTTCATAAGTTCCATTATTTCATGATTATATATTTTATGAGGATTTTATAAGACATTATGTTGATAGAAACTAATATGTATGTAGTTGGTATAAATGTTCAAATCAAAATATAAGTATAAGAGGCGAAAAAAGGAAAAAAAATTCATGCGATTTATACATATAATTACATTCGACCATCATGGTAAAAAGAAGAGAAAGAATGAGTTTTATGACCTGTAATAAGTATAAATATGTGGAATGCGAGAAGAAATGGTCATAAGATTAAAATATAGAATAAACAAATATGTTACATAAGAAGGAAAACAGAAATATGGGTATATATATATATATATTCGGCCAAATGGCCACTCTTGTGGCAAATGAATACCATGGTATAGGTATATTTTAGGTGAAGGACGGGCGGCACCATCCGGGAATTTTATTAATAAAGCAAACACTTTGGTCGGATCTTTCTGGAACGTCCGCCCAGGAATGGCAGCATTTGAGAAATCTTTGGATTGTATTGGCTTTCAAAGGCAGGTTAAGGCCGGTCTTCTAGACAAATCTCACGTTCTTCTTCACTTTGAGAAGGAAGCGGATTATAATCGATGTTTCAGCCGTCGCACTTGGAATATTTTAGGATATCCTATGAGAGTCACAAAGTATACATATGATTTTGATCCTAGATATGATGCTCCGATTGTTCTGGTGTGGATCTCGTTGCCTGGGTTTCCTGTGTACATGCATAATCAAGCCGCTCTTTTTGCCATTGCAGCCATGATTGTAACGCCTATCATATTGGATATGGCCACACAGCAGATTCTTAGGCCATCAGTTGCAATGGTCTGTGTCAAAATTGATGTGTCTAAATTACTCCTAGAAAAATTGCATCTCCAGATTCGTGATCATCACCACTTTCAGACAGTTGTTAATGAGGATGTTCCCTCGTTTTGTGCAAAATGCTATATTTTGGGACATACACGTGACACATGTGGTAAAAGCGTTACGCAGCCTCCGTCTGATCTGTCGGTGGTGCAACCATTGACCAAGACATGGAGAAGAAATCCACAATTAGAACAAGAAGAGGTGCATGTTTTTACTGATGCCGTTCCATCGGAGGAATTACCGAAATTTACTGCTGTTGCAACTGAGGCATCCCACTGCAACCTCCAAATATCCAGAGGATCAAGCTTTTGCTTCGGATGATCTGCAGCCCACTCCTATTGTCATTGAGAATCAAACAAATATTCATTCAGTGTCAGATACAAATGCACATGATGTAATCGATCAATCCCATTATGTTACGGTTATAGATATGCAGCAAGAATTTCAAGAGGCATCGTATATGTGGACGTGCCGCCTGTTATCTCGGCATGATACTATTTCTGACGCTGAATTGTTGCAACGCATTACACAGCCACCACCTGAGACCTTGGACACAACTTATTTTGTAAATTTTATTCGTAAGCGTAATGGATGTCTGCAAAGGCAGATACCTAGGCCAGAGCAGCATGTGCTCACTCGTAGTGTTACTCGATCTTCGAATTTACCTACGACTATTTCTCAATGAATTTCATAAAAGGAACATAAGGGACATTCAAACATCTCTTTCTTGTTTGCGTTTGTTGATTCATCAGCATAATGTATATTTTTTAATGGTTATTGAGCCACAAATTTCTATAACTCAAATGACATCCTTTCGGTTGTTGCTTGGCTTCTCATCAAGTTTAAGTATTTGCGAAGGCCACGCTTGGTGCTTCTGGCAAGATCATTCTCTAGGATTATTGGAGTATTCATCTACACTGCAAGTTTCCCATCTTTGTTTCGTTCTCATACGAAAAACATCGTCTTCTTGCATTCATGTGCTTATGGGTTGCATACGGTTGCCGATCGTAGGGACCTCTGGAAAGAATTACGTCGACGTAGTGATCTCATGCAGGATCCATGGGTTATTTTTGGTGATTTTAATACGTTTCTTTCTCTACAGGATCATAAGGGGTATCTCGACCACGTTTATCTTCATTAGCCGAGTTTAGTGATGTAGTGGATTTTGCTGCATGGCATACTGTTCTTCATATTTGATCCCGTTTTACGTGGACTTGTGGCAGAGGGGTGGGACAGGTGTGGTGCCGCATTAATTGGACTTTTTGCAGTGCAGCTTTTTATGATGTTTTTCCAGAGGTAAAGTTAATGCATCTCAGTCGTACAACTTCGGATCATAGTTCATTACTTATTCAATGTCACGATCAATCTGTTGCTGGGCCACGTCAAATTTTGTTTTTAACAGTGTGGACCAAGCATGATGATTTCCACACATTTATGCGTTCCACTTGGTCATCGTATCCCACAGTTGGTGGTATGCGAGGCTTGTGTGATAAATTAAAACGTTTTAAAAAGGATGTCAGTCGATGGAATAAGGACATTTTTTGCAATATCTTTCGACGTCTTCAACATGCGGAACAACAAGTGCAACGAATGGCGAAGGAATATGATCGCGACCCATCTATTTCCAATTGCACTGCATATTTAGAATCTCAGGCAGAGTACAACTGGGCGGCGCATCAAGAGACCAAATTTTGGAGGCAAAAAGCGCGGTAAAATGCCTCGAGGAGGGTGATGCAAACACTCGTTACTTTCATTCCTTAGTTAAGGAGGGTCGAAGGCGGCAGACCATCTCACGTATTGAGAAAGACACTGGTAGTATATGTGATACACCTGATTCTATTGGTGATACGGCAGTTGCTCACTTTCAGCGGATATTTACTTGTCAAGCAACGCATCCTAGTGATGCTTTCTTACATTGCATACCATCATTGGTTTCTGATTCGGATAACACATTTCTGACGCAAATGCCAACACTTGAGGAAGTAAAGAAGGAAGTTTGGTCATTGGATCCAAATAGTGCACCAGGCCCAGATCGCTATAACGGCTGGTTCTTCAGGGAGTGTTGGGAGGTTATACACTTGAACGTCTATAAATCGGTACAAGAGTTTTTCATGGGATTCCCAATTTTAAAGCAATGGCCCATTCTATGTTAGTTCTCTTGCTTAAAGGGCATTCGCAACGTACGTTTAACGATTATCGGCCCATTGCCCTATCAACCTTTACAAGTAAGATACAAATGTGCATACTAGCATCTCGATTGAATATCATCCTTCCACACATTATCTCTCCGGAGCAGACGGGTTTTCAAAAAGGGCAGGGCATTTCGGAACAAGTCCATCTTTCTTCGGATATGATACATTGGTTGAATAGAGGATCCCATTCTCATGCAGTCATTAAACTTGATATGGCAAAGGCTTTCGATCGTGTTAGTTGCAAGTTTTTGCGGCAGGTACTCTAACGTTTTGGCTTTTTGCATTTCTTTATAACACTTGTACTAAACCATCTTGAAGGCACATACACATCGATTCTCATCGATGGCATTCCAAAGGGTTTCTTCTGTCCGACTAGAGGGGTAAAACAAGGAGACCCATTATCTCCTCTTTTGTTTATTCTAGCGGCAGAGGCATTTAACCGCGACTTGAAATCATTAGTGGCATCATCTTATATTCGTCCTTTTAACATGGGATGCATTCCTGTTGTCATCTCACAGTTGTCTTATGCTGATGATCTGTTGGTGCTTCTTGAGGTATCCACCTGAAATCTCATAAGGTTTAAACGATTTTTAACTTCATACAAGGATGTCTCTAGTCAGGTAGTCAACTGGAACAAAAGTACGGTGATCTTTTCTACGGGAATTACACCCCATCACTGCAGTAACTACATAGAGTTACTTGCCATGAGATCCTCTGCTCTACCTATGGAATATCTTAGATCCTTTTTACATAAAGGGATTACACGGGTTTCACATTGTCAGTGTTTGTTACAACATGTGGATGCTTGTCTAGGAGGGTGGCAGCATTGGATTCTGGGGGCAGCTGGACGTTTGGTTTTGATATGATCGATTCTTTCTTCTTTACCTTTACGTATTATGGCATGTACCAGATTGGCCAAAAGTGTGGTTACACCATTAAAGCGTAAATTCTAACGATTTTTCTGGGGCTCTAATCATCATCATTGGGTGAATTGGTGCAGTCTTTGCTATCCTTATTAGGATGGCGGTTTATCTATTAGGGACCTTCAAACCCTACAGACGACATATGAAGCTAAGTTATTGTGGCTATATCATACTTCAGACTCTCTTTGGACTCAGTATCTTCGCGCGCGATATGTTAGGCGTCCTGATTACCATCCTCAGTTATATTGTTGTACCCCAATGATCATGTACATGAAAACTATGAATATGAGACGGAATGAAAGCGACAATTTCTTCTAGCACGGGTTACTTAAGTCAACTTAACCCTCTTTACTTAATTATCATTAAGGTGATACCAAGCCAAATTAAATAAGGGAAACTTCAAGAAAGTAATACATGAAATATAGAGTTATATGAACCAAACATACCAATATATATGTATGTGCGTGTATATGATATATGTGTATGGAATGTATAAACACATAGTACACCTAGGCGTGTATATACATATGTATACATACATGTGATAATCTTAGAATATGATAATATAAAGAAAGACAATATAGTGCATAAATTAAAAATTACAAGAAATCTCAAGTTGCCAAGAAGCCTAGAATTTCGGCCCATACATGGAGAGGTTATAGAATTCTTTAGGAAATTTTATTAGCTAAAATAATTACTTAAAGTCTACTACACCATTAAGACAAGAAGTTATTATGCAAAGAATAAATAGAAAATAAAATAGACATGCATTTAAGGAACAAGTTAAGACAACTCATTAAAGAAGGAAGTAGTATGGTTGAGGTCATAAAGACCCCAACCCAACCGCCCCCTTAAGTGTCTAGACATGGAGGATTTTAAATCCTACCATGGTTACTTTTTGCTTAAACCAAGGTTAAGATAACCATGATTTGATAAAGTAACTTGGGTTAGCACTAAAGTAACCTTAGTTGGAATAAAGTAACCAAGGTTATACTAACCTAACCTTGATTAACACTCAAGAAAGCCCTAACACTCACAAATCTCCCTCCAAACCGTCCACCCATAGCATGTTTTGATTTAAAACCCTTCTAGAAACATCTACCCTCTTGTCATCTTGAGACTCCTCTCAAGACACATTCAAGCAAGAGCAACACTTAGCAAAGATTCCCTCCTCCAATCACCACCATATTTTGGCCCTTTCATCTTGGAGGATAGAAGTTCAACTTCACTTTCAAGACTCAAGAAGACATCTAGGTAAGTCTTGTTCCAAGTTTCCTTAAGAGAATTCTCATTTTGGTAAAGAATGAAGCTCACATGAACTCCCTTTCTTCATACCCAAAACCTTGGGTTTTATGGTGTAAATAGGTGAAAGCCATCAACTTTCTTAGGTGGTGACATATTGTGGTGCTTGAATCTCCATTCCAAGCTCATTTTGGTAAGGTGTTCTAGCCCTCAAGCCTATCCTATTTCCTCTATTGAATAAAGACTAATCTTTTCATTTCATTTCCTTAAAACCGTATGCTTAAGGTGAAGAAAGTGAAGGATTTCATCACATCTCACTTCATAACCAATCAAAGACAAGAGCTTTAGCTTGAAGAGGCAATTATACTTTAACCCCTTACAATATATGTGATTATGTGCATACTTGAATGTCTAGAAGCTTAAGACATGATTTTAGTAAAAATATTCCTAAGTTGTTACCTTT
>AP025041.1:22998424-23458289 GCA_036186865.1 Eustoma russellianum | reverse complement strand
ACATCTTACAATCATCTAGAAAATTCTTCCCAAGCAAGCCAAGCAACACTTAGCAAAATTCCCTCTTACTCTCACAAAATATTTCGGCCCCAACATCTTGAAGGATAGGAGTTTAACTTCAACTTCAAGACTCAAGAAGACATCTAGGTAAGTCTTGTTCCAAGTTTCCCTAAGAGAATTCTCATTTTGGTAAAGAATGAAGCTCACATGAACTCCCTTTCTTCATACCCAAAACCGTGGGTTTTATGGTGTAAATAGGTGAAAGCCATCAACATTCTTAGGTGGTGACATATTGTGATGCTTGAATCTCCATTCCAAGCTCATTTTGGTAAGATGTTCTAGCCCTCAAATCTATCCTATTTCCTCTATTGAATAAAGACTAATCATTTCATTTCATTTCCTTAAAACCGTATGCTTAAGGTGAAGAAGGTAAAGGATTTCATCACATCTCACTTCATAACCAAGCAAAGACAAGAGCTTTAGCTTGAAGAGGCAAGTATACTTTAACCCCTTACAATATATGTGATTATGTGCATACTTGAATGTCTAGAAGCTTAAGACATGATTTTAGTGAAAATATGCCTAAGTTGTTACCTTTTCTTATGTTTTGAAAGGTTGGATGATAGACCTCTCTTAGTTGCAATATAAAGCATGTTTAAACTTGAAATAAGAGTTAAAAGTGATGGATTAGGGACTGCCCTATGTTTGATATTGAATGAGACATGATTGGTATGAAACCTAGCATTTTTAGTGATTTTAATATGTGAAATTGTTGGACTAGAGGACTGTTTTGTTTAGAAGGAATGAACAGCCCATATGAACGACTTTTACATGCTAAAAAGGGACTTGAATTAGTATAGGGAAGCCTTATTATGTCTATTGAATGACCATTAACTTGGATTATAGGCTAAAGAACAAAATTAGGAAGGAAAGGATACTTCTATGCATGTTGGTTGAAAACAGAGTTCTGGACAAATTTTATGCCAAATTGATGGACTTAGTTAAGGACCTTCTAATTGTTGGATTGAGCTTATTTTTGGTATGGTCGTATCTTATCATGTCTATTTTATTGTGGATTTGGAATTTCTGGAAAATCATTTGTGGATTGGTCAGAAATGAATTTTTAGTATCAAGGGGTCAAAACAGTTTCTGGTTGTACCACCTTAGGGAGAAAAATTATTTAAGTACCTTAAACATCTTGGATTGACCTGAAATTTTTACAAGAAGTACTTAAGACATAGAGCTAAGTATCCATGTAAAGAAATTGATTTTATCTATTGATCTTGGGGGTAAACCATTGAGGTAAAGTTGGTGTAACATTCTGGAAAACAGGGCAGATTGGCCCTTTGTGCTTGTATGACTTGTATTGTATTTATTTTGACTTGTTTTGGTGAATGGGCATTTGGATATTGTTCATGAAAGGAAGAGGAAAGATTTCCAGGTGCTAAGTGAGCTCCAAAATGATTTTATGGATGGAGACAAGGTAAGGAATGGAGTTGAGAGTGCAGCAGAATTCCTGTTCTACCCTTGTTGGGAATTATTTGTATTGAGGTACCTACGCTTGTCGGAATCGCATGAAATTTGTACAGAATGTAGTTAAGATCCTGTGGTGCATGTCCATATTTTTAGTTTCTGGAAAATAGGCTCAAAAGGTTGAGGCCGGGCAATACAGGACATGCTGCTGGATCGTTTTTCAGCCCATGAAGAAAGTTGTTTATGATGTTATAAGTGCATTTTACCATGTTGCATCCCATGCACTTGCATTGACATGCTCATATGTTCCATGCTCATGATTTTATTGATGTTTTATATAGAGTTTCTGTTTCGAAAGAATTCCGTCCCTTCTGGCCAGCTTAACCCGCTACAGATCCGGGATGAATTGATCCGAAGAAGTATGAGAACCGATCCAGGCCCGGTATAATAGGTCTGATGAAATATAAGAACCGATCCAGGCCCGGTATAATAGGTCTGAAGAGTATAAGAACCGAGCCAGGTCCGGTATAATAGACCTGAAGGTGATCATGTTATAAGAACCGAGTCATGCCCGATATAATAGGCTGACACACTCTCTTGTTTTATGATGAGCATGATTTAAAAGAAAGAAAGAAAGTTCAAGTATTTTTATGAGCATGTCTAAATGAAAAGAAAGAATGTTTCCCGTTGCATTTGCATCGCATTCACATTTTCATACACATAATGCATGATACCTTTTCATAGAAGTAAGCTTTGGCTATAGCACTAGAATCTAAGTAAGTAATGACATTTAGATCTTAGCTAAGTGTTGATATGATTTTAAGTATGATGCTTCGGAAAGGTATTAACAGGTATGTTTTAACTTAAGGAATTGGGGTTTGATTCTTGTATGCCGTTTTCTCTTTATTGTACGGTGTTATTGTATACTTGATGGCGACTTTGTCGCTCACCCATTTATTTTTCCCCCCAGAGCCAGGTAATGAAGTCGAGTGGATTGATGATGAGCCAAGGGTGCCATACCCATAGGTTATTGAAGTCGCTGTTAAGAGAAGGATAATAGAAGCTTTTGATGAGCCTTTGAGACATTTTGGGACTTAGCTACTTTCGGATTCTTTTCGGATAATGTTTGTATAATTCCGCGGTGTAGTTTGCTATCAGTTCCGTTTGTATAATTTTGCTATGTATTCGCGATTTGACGCTTTCGGATTAAGGTTCAAATTCTGCCGTATTTTTATCTACCTGTTAAGATCGTGACTTTGTAATCCATGTTTATCAATGGGTTTTATGAGTTAAGTATCGACGCTTTGTACTTTTCCAAAAGGGAAGGTACGGCGGGTGCACCGTACGAGGGGTAGCCGAGTACGGGGCGCTACAGTATCCATACGGTCAAAGATGTGAGATCTGTTCAGATCATAAGAGTTTGAAGTATCTTTTACCGAGAAGAAGCTAAACATGAGATAGTGGAGATGGCTTGAGTTGATGAAAGATTATGACCTAGCGATCCATTACCATCTGAGTAAGGCGAATAAGATGTCAGATGCATTGAGTAGAAAATCGAGCCATGCCCGACAGACACCACTTGAGAGGGAGATTGCTGAGTTTTAGTCGGACATATTTGATTTGACCGCAAATGTTCTGGCTGCGGCAATTACTTAGAAGTACATTTTGTGCTACAGCCCTTCCCGCCTGATATAAAAGGATCCCATGATCCTGAACCGATCTTACCCGGGATCGCAAATCCTAAGTTTGTCTATAAGGAGTTAGGGGCAGAGTCCTACTCATGGAGACCTGGTTGAATTGGAAGAAGCTGTAGGTATTATTGCAGGTCAATCAATTGGAGAATTGATGATCACATTGACACTGGTTGATCGAATTAAGGGGGCCCAGAAAACTGATACTAAGTTGATGAAGATCGTCGAGGATTTGAAAGAGGAATCAGGCAAGGACTTTGAGATTCATAGCGATGGCAGCCTATGGTTCCGCAACAGATTATGCGTGTAGAGAAAAAAGGGTTTGAGTGATTTTCAAATACATGATTTAAATGTGCACAAAAATGAGCATGACAAAAACGTATGCATGATACAAACGTATGCATGATATATTGCTTATTACTTGCCTTATTTAGCTCATATATAATGTTTCCGTACTGACGAGCCATGAAGCATTAAAGCTTACATCATATGGCAAACATTTGTTGTGTTTATACTATTTTCAGGTGCCACTATTAATGAACTAAACTAGTTCATTAAGTGAAGTACTTAGTTAATAAAACTAAGTAGTTCATTAAAAGAAGCCACATTTGGAAAAGGCACAAAGACAACAAGCCTAAGGAGGAAAGTTTTCTCCTCCTCCCCTCATTAATATATACACACCATACACACATATATACATATATTTTCAGGTTTTTTTAAGGCACATACACATGTATTCCAACGTACTACCGACACGTTATATATTTTACGTACGTACGTTAACGTCACACCATTATACTTAACTCATATTTATGAGTATATTCAGGTCTTATATCATATGATATAAGTCATGGTGATGACAAATTAAATACGACACGTTAAAAGGTTCTAAACCGAAAATTGTCGTATAGGGCGAATACCGAAACTTTGCCAACGTGTCACGTACTTGCCATAAATAAATGGCCAGCCCCTATACTTCAAAAATCATAAAAAATTTCGTGCACATGACAATGTTTTCAGCCAAAAATTCTTTCCATGTTGGCACACACAAATCACCCCACATTAAGGCCAAAATGTGAAGATTCCAATTTTAATTTTGTCACATGTTAATGGCGCCACTTTAGACCAGCCAAGTGCTGAGATTTAAAGTATATATTATATATATTATGTGTAACATAATATATATAACATGTGCAAGAAGTTGGAATTTAATTAGAGAAAAATCGGGTAATCGATAAATATCGAAAATTCGGTTTTCTACGTACACAACACATGGAATATTTGTGGCACATCATATGACACGTATCTAGACACTTTTTACATATGTTATACATCTTAAAGTGTTCTAGAAAATTAAATTAAGGGCTGATTGGAATATAACATGTGTGTATTATTAAATGTGCACTATTTTACAAAGTTAGCAAAAATAATTTTCAGCACATGTATATACACTATACACGCATATCACAGCTGAGATGGAGCCTATTTGTAGCCTTGTTGACATATTGATTGGTCAAGAATCAACCATGCAATATTGATGAATTAAAGAGAGAAGCTACAAATGGTAAGATTTCAAACTTTGTCTCACTTATAACACATGCTGAAAATTTCAGCATGTTTAAGTATGGTGGCCGCAATTCTGACCTTAAAAGGCTATATTTTATCATCTTGAATTATGTGATTGATTGGGAGAAGAAATGGAATTAATTTGAATATTCTTTAAATTAAAAAATTGTGATATTTTATATATCACACATGCTGAAAATTTTTCAGCATGTGTGAGAGGTGTCATGGCCGAATGTGAGGGCATAAAAGTGTCCAAATTCATTTCCAATGTGATAAGGATATTTACCATCAATTGGTGATTTATTTTAAAAAGAAAAATAAAAAAAATGGTAATATTTTGAACTTTATCTCCATGTGTCACATGCTGAAAATTCAGCATGGTATATACTCATTATGGCCGATTTTTTGGCTTGGTAAGGAAGAAATTTTGTCTTGCAACATTTATGTGACAATCTTGTGTATTATGGAATTAATTTTATGATTGATTTTGGCACATGTTTGAGTGATATATTCAGATTTTTCCAAGTCATCAATGATGACAACATTCAACCTATCATGAAGTGCCAAGTAAGCAAAGCTTAAATGATCATCCAATTAGAAGATGCCAAGTAAGCAAGACCATGTCACAATGATGTCTTACATTCTCCCAAGGACTTAGAAGACAATTTTCAGGAAGGGAAGTGTTGTACCCCAACGATCATGTACGTGAAAACTATGAATAAGAGACGGAATGGAAGCGACAATTTCTTTTAGCGCATGTTACATAAGTCAACTTAACCCTCTTTACTTAATTATTATTGAGGTGATACCAAGCCAATTTAAATAAGGAAAAATTCAAGGAAGTAGTACATAAAATATAGAGTTATATGAACGATGCATACCACTATATATTTGTATGTGCGTGTATATGATATATGTGTATGAAATGAATAAATACCTACATGCGTATACATAGGAGGATATATATATAGTACACATAGGCGTGTATATATATGTATACATACATATGCTAATCTTAGAATATGATAAAATAAAGAAAACAATATAGTACATGAATTAAAATTACAAGAAATATCAAGTTGCCCAAGAAGCCTCAAAATTCGGCCAAGGCATGAAGGGGATTCTAGAATTCTCTAGCCAATTTTATTAGTTAAAATAATTACTTAAAGTCTACTACACCATTAAGACAAGAAGTTATTATGCAAAGAATAAATAGAAAATAAAATAGACATGCATTTAAGGAACAAATAAGACAACTCATTAAAGAAAGAGGTAGTATGGTTGAGGTCATAAAGACCCCAACCAAACCGCCCCCTTAGTGTCTAGACATGGAGGATTTTTAAATCCTACCATGATTACTTTTTCCCTTAAACCAAGGTTAAGATAACCATGATTTGGTAAAGTAACTTGGGTTAGCACCAAAGTAACCATAGTTGGAATAAAGTAACCAAGGTTATACTAACCTAACCTTGATTAGCACTCATGAAAGCCCTAAACCTCACAATTATCCCTCCAAAACCGTCCCCCTAGCATGTTTTAAACCCTTCTAGAAACATCTACCTTCTCATCATGCAAGAGCATAACACTTACATAATTTCAATCTCCCTCACCAAGGTTTCGGCCCCTTCATCTTGAAGGATAGGAATTCAAGCTTCAACTTGAAGACTCAAGAAGACATCTAGGTAAGTCTTGTTCCAAGTTTCCTTAAGTGAATTCTTATTTGGAGAAGAATGAAGCTCACATGAACTCCCTCTCTCCATGCCAAAAAACCGTGACATCCATGGGTTAAATAGGTGAAAGCCTTCAACTTTCCTAGGTGGTGTTATATTGAGGTGCTTGCATCTCCATTCCAAGCTCATTTTGGTAAGAAGCTCTAGACCTCAAACCCATCTTATTTCCACTATTGAATAAAGACTAATCTTTTCCTTTCATTTCCATCAAAACCATATGCTCAAGGTGAGGAAGGAGAAGGATTTCAACTCAACTCACTCCATAACCAAGCAAAGACGAGCTTTAGCTTGAAGAGGCAAGTATACAATGATCTCTCATGATTTATTTAGAGAGTTTGTGACTTGAATGCTTAGAAGTTCTTAAGATATGATCTTTAGTTGATGTCTTAAGTTTGAGACTATATCTTAGTGATTGCCAAAGAACAATGCCTTGCATGTGATTTATTCCATTAATGATGAAGTCTTTTCCTATATGCTATATGAAATAAGGCTGACCTAGAGTGAAATAAGGTTCACCTAAGTAGGTCTAGACAAGATTGACTTGTGAATTAACACAAAAGGTCCTAAGGAAAGAATACATGTGAAGCTAGGAGCTTTATGAGGTTGTTGGTAAGTTTAGATTTAAGATGACTTTTGAATGTGGATGCATGCTTGAATATGTGTTGTAAAATGTGGCTAAGGACACACACTAAGTTTCGGCCCAAAGTATTGAGTGAAAACATGGACATTTCACTTGGATAGATGACAAAATAGCAAACCACTAGAATTGGACGGAACAGAGTGACGTATTAGATGGTTTAAGAACTGACCTTACAGACCTTCAATGAAGATAATTTTTGGTACAAAGTTAGCCTTATGAGTGTAGCCCAAGTGAGAGTTGGAATTTTGTTAAAATAAGCTAAGGATTATTTTTGAGGAATTATACGGTAAAACTGCTCCAGTAGAAAATTCTGAAGCTGGGCAGAATTGATCACTGTTTTAAACGAATTAAAAGAGGGCCTTGTGGACCTTCAATAAATCTGATTTTTGGCACAATGCTAGCTCCATGAGTGTAGCAAAGATGAGAGTTGGAATTTTGGTAAAAACAAGTTCTGGATTATTTTTAATGAGTTAATTAGTCAAACTGCTCAACTAAAATCACTGGAACCAACCTGAAGTTTAGTAACGAATTTATGGACTCAGAAAGGGGACTTAGAGATATGAAAATAAGCTAAATTTCGGTAGGATACTAGTTCCACATGTTTATGATTTGTGCGAGTTGGAATTTCTTAAAAACGAATCTCGGATTTGCCGCAAGTGAATTTTTAGTAGAATATGTCAGTTCAGTTTCAGCACTTAATCCGTTTCGGAAGTTAATTAAATGATCCTTTTATGGTTATTGAAATAATCTGAAATTTTTACGACATGTATCTAAGATTCCACCGAACATATTTGTGACAAAAGAATTATGGAAATGGACCTAATTGGTTAGCTGTACTCCGATTTGAAAACTTTATTCCGATTAAATGGTACTTCTAAATAGTCTGAAAGTTTTATGACAAGACCCTCAAGATGTTTATTTTAGTGGGTTGAAATAGTTTTTGAAAATTCCTTTGGGAAGTATGTCAACCACATTGATGTTCTCAACCTTTGCAAATCCGAAAATCAGATTGCACTAGTATCAAATCTATTAACGTTCGACTGACTTATACTTATCCAAATGGCATGAAACTTAGCCAAATGAAAAATAGGAGGTGTAGCTATGTTTCTGCAAAATTTTATGATTTTTGAAATTTGTTTACTACTTTTACTATTGCAATAAAATCAATGCAGAAAACTGAAAACTGAAAGTAAAGTGCAATAAAGTAAGAACACCAAGGATTTTATACTGGTTCGGTTAAATCAACCTATTCCAGTCTTCGAAGACACCTTCCTTTGTTATAACTAAACACAACAAACACCTTAACACAAGGGTGACTGGACTTAAACACTAACTCCACCCTTTTACAATTAAAACAACCAAACAAACCGATTACGAACACCACCACCAATCGAATGAAGGTTTGATCACACCTAGATCAGCCTTTTACAACAATTGAACGTGTATGGGTGGTATATTCAAACCCTATACAATATGTAGAATATATGAACAATAGGCTTGAGAATAAGAAAAAGAAAGAAAGTAAAAAGAAGAGAGTAGTCGTTTTGCACTTGAGAGAATGTGAATTGTAGATTGGCCTTATTTTGTACTACCTTCTCCTTTTTATCACACCTTGGCCCTCCCTTAGGGCTTTCTTCCTTCTTGAGAATTGTCTTTAATGTCCTTTGAAGATTTCCTTGTGTAAGAGATGACACAATCTTGCTTACTTGGTGCAATATGATTGGAAGGATGACTTGACCTTGCTTAGTTGTCACTTGTTGATTGGTCCACCTTGGCACCCTTGTAGTGAGCTGTAAATTCTGGAAAAAAAAAATCTCAATACATGTGGTCAAAATCAATTCAAAAATTACCATAACATCACATTTCAATCCCTTGAATTTTGGGAGACAAATTGAGGACCATGAAGGTGTAAAAATCACCCACTCTTAAGAGCATGTGCTGAAATTTTCAGCATGCGTCTCTTTTGAATTCTTTACTTCTGTGATGCCCTCTTCAATGTCAACAATCTTGTGTGACATATTTTCCACCAATTGAAGTGCTAAATAAGCTCCACCACCTTGGCTCCAACAAAGATGTATTATGCGTGTATGATGAGCTGCATATATGATGAAATTTTATTTTAGTAAGATTTATTAAATAATGCACAATATTTACACATATATGGTAAATAATAATCAGCCCTATTTTCAATTTTTTAGAACACTTTAACATGTCTTGAATGTGTAAAAAATGTCTAAATACATGTTGCACCGATACCAAAAACATTCCATGTGTGTATGTTCGTAGAAAACTGAATTTTCGACTTTCGTCGATTACGTGATTTTTCTCCAATTAAATCCGAAGTTCTTACACATGTCATATATATTATGTCACACATAATATACATAAAATGAAGTGTATATTCAGCTCTAATGGCTGATAAAAATGTCACATGTGTAGAAAATAAAATTAAATTTGAATTCTCCACAAATCTAGCCTAAATTGTGGGTGATTTGTGTGTGCCAACATAGAATGACTTAGTGGTTGTTTGTAACATGTGAACCACGAAATGTTTAGCCATTTTTGAAGTATATGGACGGACCATCTTTATAAGGCAAGTACGTGACATATCGGTGAAGTTTCGATAGTCACCTGATATGACAATTTTCGGTTTATGACCTTGTTATTTGACGTACAATAATTTTGATATGCTGATTATGAATCTGCAGCTGAACGCAAGGAAAAAGCCATTTCTATCGATATGGACAAGATCCTTTTATCAAGTACTAGACATCTGTCTACAATTTTGAACGAAAATTTCATATCTCAATTAGAAGTTCTTAGATAGAGCTCTACTCAAATAGATTTCGGGGAAAACCATGGGAAGCGACTGGATTAGCGGGCAGCACAGCGTCTCTAGGACGAATTTTCAACGTGCTTGAAGAACCTTTTGATAATTCAGGGCCTGTCGATCCAGAATTCCCAGCAAATCCTTGACTCCACAAATACAATGAGATTTCACTGATTTTATTTTCTTAAGTCGTTATCTCTCTCAAATCTACATTGAACTCGGTAAACGAACAAATAGGTAGTCTTTCCGGAAATGTTAAACAAAAGTTTTCCCCTTGCATCCCTTGAACCCTTTTTCAGTGGGCCCGCTCGCGGCGCATAAAAAAGTATTCTAAAAAGGTGCCGGAGGCCTCCAACTCATCTGGAGTTGGCCGGAATGATATTCATCTATATGTAGCTACCTTGGAATTCATTCGTCGGATTAGTCTAACTACATCTTCACAGACATGTGTATATCTTAGAAACAGACTTAACTGAAACATTGAGCTTGATTACAGATTCTGGCTGTTGGTCACGACTACTATCAAGCCATTTCAATAGGACGGGTGCTGCCATGCCACGAGTCAAATCCTAGGTGTTGAAATATAAGAAAGTGGTAGTGCCAAATCGTTACGCCTTTCGTGCTGATTTACTTATTATTCAAATTTATGTTGATGACATCTTTGGATCTGCATCTCACAAGCTAGTTGAATAATTTGAAACATGCATGAAATCCGAATTTGAAATGTCTATGGTCGGTGAGTTAAATTAGTTTCTTGGCTTGCAAATTAAACAAACTAGTAAAGGCATACATATAAGCCAAGTTAAATATGTGAATGACATGATTAAAAAGTTTAACTTTGAAAACTTGAAACCATCCCCCACACCTATGAGTGTAACCACTAAACTTGATAAAGAGGAGGATGGAGAAGACTTTGATAATGGTTTGTATAGGTCTATGATTGGTTCTTTGCTTTACTTTACCGCAAGTAGACCCGATATCATGTTTCGTGTTTGTATGTGTGCTCATTTTCAATGCAACCCTAAAGTGTCACACTATAATGCTGTAAAAAGAATATTTCGGTACATTAAGAATACTCCCACTTTAGGAATTTGGTACGATAAAAATTGTGAATTTGACTTGCATGCTTATACTGATGCGGATTATGGTGGATGCAAAATAGACAGAAAAAGCACAAGTGGTACATGTCAATTTATTGGAAATTCATTGATATCTTGGTTTTCGAAAAAGCAAGCAAGTATATCATTATGTATCACTGAAGCGGAATACATGACACTTAGCCTTTGTTGCACACCACTTTTATGGCTAAAACAACAACTATCTGATTTTAGAATAACGGTATATCGCATCCCTATTTATTGTGATAGTATGAGAGCCATCAATTTGTCTAAGTACCCCGTATTACATTCTAAGGCAAAGCACATAGAGGTACGATATCACTTTCTTTGTGATCATGTAAACATGATGATATCGTTATAGAACATTTACGTACTGATGCACAAGTAGCCGACATCTTCACCAAAGCACTTAATCAAGCCACGTATGAAAATTTACGCTCAAAATTAGACATGACTTTGGTTAATTTGCTATAAATTGCTATTTCTTTCCATTCTTACATGTACTTTTGATACCATTTACAAAATAAAAGGAGAGAGAAAAGCATGATTTAAGGGGGAGCACAAGATGATATGAAATTCACATGATTTAAGGGGGAACACAAGATGATATGCAATTCAAAATTCAAAATTCAAATTTGTGCATAATCGTAAGGGGAGGATCACATTTAAATCATGAACCAATGTTATTTTGTAAATCATCAAAAGGGGGAGATTGTTGAGAAAAAAGGTTTGTGTGATTTACAAATGCATGATTTAAATACTACGTGGTTACGAAATGCATGAATAAATTATTACTTGACACGTTTATGTGATAAGCATGCTTTATTTGCTTATATATTGTTTCCGTACTAACAAGCTATGAAGCGTCAAAGTTTACATCAGATGGCAAAGATTTGTTGTCTTTATACTATTCTCAGGTGCCACAATTAATGAACTAAACTAGTTCATTAAGTGATGAACTAACTAGGCCACTAAATGAAGACATATTTGGTGGAAGCTATATGGCAACAAATTTGAGAATACAAAGTCTCCTCATTGATCTGAATATAATATATATATATATATATCCATATTTTTTAAAAAGGCAAAATACACATATATTCTGACGTACCACTGACACGTCACATATATTATAACCATACGTCGACGTCACACCACTATATACAAATCATATTTATGAGTATATTCATGTCTTACATCATATGATATAAGTCATGGTGACATCAAAATTATAATGACATGTTACAAGGTCATAAACCGAAAATTGTCGTATCGGGTGACTATCGAAACTTCCACCGACATGTCACGTACTTGCCATATGAAGATAGCCAACCCATATACTTCAAAAATGGCTAAAACATTTGTGGCTCACATGTTACAAACAGCCACTAAGTCATTCGATGTTGGCTCACACAAATAACCTAAAATTTAGGCCAGATTTGTGGAGATTTCAAATTTAATTTTATTTTCTACACATGTGACGTTTTTATCAGCCATTAGAGCTGAATATACACTTTATTTTATGTATATTATATGTGACGTAATATATATGACATGTGTAAGAATTGCGAATTTAATTGGAGAAAAATAGCGTAATCGACGAAAGTCGAAAATTCGGTATTCTACGAACATACACACATGGAACGTTTTTGGCATAGGTGTAACATGTATCTAGAAATTTTTTACACATTCAAAACATGTTAAAGTGTTCTAGAAAATTCAAAATTGGGCTGATTATTATTTACCATATATATATAAATTTTGTGCATTATTTGACAAAGCTTACTGAAATAAAATTTCAGCACATGTGCAGCTCATCATACACGCCTAATGCATCTTTGTTGCAGCCAAGGTAGAGCTTATTTGACACTTCAATTGGTGGAGAATATGCCACACAAGATTGGTGACATTGAAGAGGGCACCACACAAGGAAAGAATTCAAAAGAGACACATGCTGAAAATTTCAGCACATGCTCTTAAGAGTTGGCGATTTGTGTTGAGAAAAAGGTTTTGAGTGATTTACAAATGCATGATTTAATTGCTATGTATTTACAAATGCACGACAAAATTATTGCTTGACACGTTTATGTGATAAACATGCTTTATATGCTTATATATATTATTGCTATACTAACAAGCCATGAAACATTTACACGTCATATTAGTAATTAATATATATATATATATATATATTTTTTAAAAGTCACAATACACATATATTCCGACGTACCACCGACACGTCACATATATTATAAACGTACGTCGACGTCACACCACTATATACACCTCATATTCATGAGTATATTCAAGTCTTATATCGTATGATATAAGTCATGGTGACGTCAAAATTATAACGACATCTTACAAGGTCACAAACTGAAAAATTGTAGTATCGGGTGACTACCGAAACTTCACTGACATGTCACATACTTGCCATATAAAGATGTCCAGCCCATATAATTTAAAAATTGCTAAATATTTCCTGGCTCACATGTTACAAACAACCACTAAGTCATACTATGTTGACACACACAAATCACACACAATTTAGGCTAAATTAGAAGAGAATTCAAATTCAATCTTCTCTTCTACACACGGTCGTTTTTACCTCAACCATTTGAGCTGAATATACACTTTATTTTATGTATATTATGTGTGACATAATATATGTTACATGTGTAAGAAGTTTGAAATTAATCGCAGAAGAATCACGTAATCGACGAAAGTCAAAAATTTGATTTTCTACGAACATACACACATGGGACATTTTTGGCATAGGTGTAACATGTATCTAGATACTTTTTACACATTCAAGACATGTTAAAGTGTTTTAGAAAATTCAAAATAGGGCTGATTATTATTTACCATATATGTGTAAATATTGTGCATTATTTGACAAATCTTACTAAAATAGAATTTCAGCACATGTACAGCTCATCATACACGCCTAATACATCTTTGTTGGAGCCAAGGTAGAGCTTATTTGGCACTTCAATTGGTGGAGAATATGCCACATAAGATTGGTTACATAGAAGAGGACACCACACGAGGAAAGAATTCAAAAGAGACACATGTTGAAAATTTCAGCACATGCTCTTAAGAGTGGGAAATTTTTACACCTTAAATGTCCTTAATTTGTCTCCCAAAATTCAAGGGATTGAAATGTGGCGTTATGGTAATCTTTTGAATTGATTTTGAATACATGTTTTGAGAGTTTGTTTGTAGAATTTACAGCTCACTATAAGGGTGCCAAGGTGGACTAATCAACAAGTGACAACTAAGTAAGGTCAAATCATCCTTCCAATCATATTGCACCAAGTAAGCAAGATTGTGTCATCTCTTACATAAGGTAATCTTCCAAGGACATTAAAGACAGCTCTCAAGAAGGAAGAAATCCCTAAGGGGGCGGCCAAGGTATGATAAAAAGGAGAAGATAGAGCAAAATAAGGCGTTGTTCATATATTCTACATATTGTATAGGCTTTGAATATACCACCCATACATGTTTAATTATTGTAAAAGGTTGATCAAGGTGTGATCAAACCTTCATTCGATTGGTGCTGGTGTTCGTGATAGGTTTGTTTGGTTGTTTTGATTGTACAAGGGTGAAGTTAGTGTTTAACTCCAGTCACCCTTGTGGTAAGGTGTTTTTTATGTTTAGTGATGACTGAGAAAGGTGTCCTCGAAGACTGGAGTAGGTTGATGTAACCGAACCAGTATAAAATCCTTGGTGTTCTTACTTTGCTGCACTTTACTTTCAGTTTTCAATTTTCTGCATTGATTTTATTGCAACAATAAAAATATTAAACGAATTTCGAAAATCATAAAAATTTTCAGAAGCATAGACACACCTCATAGATTTCATTTGACGCAAGTTTCACTCCATTTGGATAACTATAAGTCAGTCAAACGTTAATAGTTCTGAGACTAGTGAAATCTGATTTTTAGATTTGCAAAGGTTGAGAACATCAACATGGTTGACATACTTCCCAAAAGAAATTTTCAAAAAATGTTTCAACCCACTAAAATACACATCTTGAGGGTCTTGTCATAAAATTTTCAGACCATTTAGAGTTACTATTTAATAGGAATAAATTTTTGAAATTGGAGTACAGTTTCTAGCAGATTTGCGCAATCTGACCAAACATGTATTTTCAAGGGGTTAGGATTGGAGTTGTAATTGAAAATTTTCGTGAGTCTCTCATAACATATGAGAGTATATTCTCATCAAATTTTATAATATTTGGAACTCTACAACTAGGTCTTTTAAATAATTCAAAGCAAGATATGAAAACAGAAACTGTTTTTAGAAATGAGTTATTTGGCCAAAATTTTTAAAAACCAATTTTTCTGTATTCACTATTCAACCCCCCTTCTAGTGGTGCTATACATGTCCTACACCATAGGCTGCCATCCTCATTGACCTGAAATCCGTCAACCTGACTATGCTTCAGCTTCTCATAAATCTCACCCAAAGCCTTATCATTCTTCTGAGCCTCTTTCACCCAATCAATCAGGCTCGGTGTAATGGTCAATGTTGTCAAAACATTCACTGTGGAGTCAATCAAATCTAGACCAAATTCTTCAATTTCTCTCTCCAATGGTGAATGTCGTGCATGGCTGGACTTCTTGATTAATACATCAACCACTTTATTAGATTTTCCCATATGGTAATTAATGGTCAAGTCATAGTCTTTTAGTAGTTCCAACCATCTCTGCTGCCTCATGTTTAGCTCCTTCTGGGAGAATATGTACTTTAGGCTCTTATGGTCCGTGAATACCACACACTTTTCCTCATATAAATAATGCTGCCATATCTTCAAGCCAAACACAATTGCTGCAAGCTCAAGATCGTGCGTCGGATAACATAAGATAAATCAGCGAAAGCATCGTAAAGTTTAAAACTTCAATAACAACAATATACCCAAATGAAATACAGCGGATATAAACTTGTTCGGGAAAATGCGTAATATATCCTCCAATACAACATATTAAACAGTAAGTCTTTCAGCCAAAAAGAGAATGAACGTAAATCTATCCACTTCAGTGACCATCATCCTAATGAGTCCACTCGCCGTTGTCTTTTACAAAGATCATTTTGTACTCTGCCTCACCTGAAAAGAAGATGGAGTATATATTTTTAGCGAAAACATCGCTAGCAAGTAATCCGTCTGTACACCTTACGGGACCACGCACGACGAGTCACCAGTACATAATTCAATGTCCAAAATAAGGTGCTCGGGTTAGCAAATAACATCTTGATAACAACTCATCAAAGCCAAATAAGTCACATAAATGATACACAAATACGGAACCAACACAACATGTCAAATCTTATGCTTCATGTTACATGATGCATGTACTTCCTTAAAACCATACACTGAACTAAACAAAACCCACACATATGCCTTCTTTGTAAACATATCATGCGTGTGATTTCACAAAACTTTTCACAATTCTTCTTATCTTATTCTTCGCGTAGCAGAACTTTATATCTTGTGGGCGATTAATCCACAACAAACAAAACTTTATACCCCGTGCTGAAAGGTACACTGCCCCATAACATATAAACTTTATACCCCATGCTAAAAGGTCCATGGTCCCATAGCGTAAACTTTATACCCTGCCGTTGATTTACAGGTCATGCTTTTATACCCTGCCACTGTAGGTGTGACTTTTATACCATGCGATCAACCAGCAGCCATAACCTTTTCTTCTTTTACACACGTGTTCTTTAGTAAAGCAAAACTCATGTCGAAATGCAAAATGCTCAAGTCGTGATGCAAATGCTCATGTCGCGTCATATCAATCTCTTAAACATGTACACACACAATTTATGTATTGATTACAAAGTTACAAACCTCAAACATATCTCAAGCATAACTCACTCGTACTATTTAACACCCTCTCGTATCACAAAATCACCTCGAATTCACACTTAGCCTCACTCATCCACACTTAATTTTTACAAATCAAATACACCTCGAAATTGTATTTTATGAACAATGAAAGAGGATAAAAGTATCTCACATACATGGAGCACTTAATGTGTCGAAAGGGACTTCTAGAAAGGAGGCGCCTAATGTTACATAAAGTGCCTATACTAGGCGTTCGAAGTATTCTTGAATACACTGGTACACATCGAACGCCTACATAAGGTGCCTCAAGTAACATGGAGCGCCTTATGAGGTGTTCGAAGTATTCTAGAATGTGCCATGACACATAGAACGCCTACATAAGGCGCCTTATGTGACATGAAGCGCTTTGTGAGGTGTTCGAAATGTTATGGAATGCACTGGGACACATCGAACGCCTACTTTATACACCTAATGTGACATTGAGTGCCTGAAGGGGTGTTCGAAGTGTTTTGACGATTCCCATAACCTGCAATTCTGCAGTAACTTGTTCTCTTCATCTTCTCCCTTCACTCCCTTCACGTTAAACACCCCGGATTCAACATATCATCTAAATCCATCAGGCATAGCACACAAATAACATGGATTGATTCTTAAACATACCAAATCACATCCACTCTAAGCCTTCTATCACCCACATCTTCCAATATATCATCAAACTTTCCAACATAACAATTCTACGACAACCCATCATTCACCCTTCAAACCTTCTGCAAATCCTTTCAAATCATCTAAGGTATAGTTAATAAACATAATAACTTATAACAAGACAATAAACACATCACGGATGACACTTTTAGGGCATATTTAACGACAACCAAGAACAACATATATTCTCAGAATTTGACCCAAAGATCATGACTTTACTCAATCAACAACAACAAAAATATATAGTAGAGCATTTAACATAAATGCATCAAGATTACCAGTGTGATCCAATTTTCTCTTTATAAGAACATTGGGCCTGTTGAATCAAAATGTGTGTAAAGCGTATAGAATTACTTGCCTTTGTTTCTAGATAATCTTACGAGTGTATGGTAGAATTTCGTGATGGATTGGACCTAGGTTGGCCACTCTTTCTTCTTCTTTTTCTTCCTTTCTTCTTCTTTCTTTCTCCCTTTCTTTTTCTCTCCTTTTCTCTCTCCCTTTTCTCCAGCCGTTTCCCCCTGTTCTTTTTCTTCTTAACCACTGACCACTCCTGGGAGTTATACCAATTTGTGTAAGTCCCTCAGCACTTGATTGAGGGAGGGCAAATTTGGCATTTTGAGCCTAATTTTCTCAATTTCAACTTTTTGACTATTTTTCCACCTACAATCCATTTAATTAAGCATCATAAACATATGTAATTAATAAAATTATTTTTAAGTTGCTCTTAATTATTTAATGTTGGACTTGGAAAAAAATATGGGGTATGACATTTGATGTGGAAAACAAGTTCAAAGAACGAGAGATCTTTCTTGAGATGAAAGCTACCTGAAAAGGCTATGGAATGAAGTTGCGGCGGTGCAAATGAGTTTCAAAGGACAGTTTTGAATTATCTCATGTCTCCAGACATATGAGAAAAGAAGAAAAACAGAAGACTTTTTTTGTTGTATTTTACTTCGATTTATGGCGTATCAATTTTGACAAATGCAAAGTAGCCATAATATGAATAGTTAAACACATGTTTTCTTCATCTCTACTTGCCTATGAATAGGCATGTTTTGATAGAAGAGAAACACACTAACACCAAAGCAAGAAGCATTTGAAGAGCTTCTTGAGAGAGAAGTGTGTGAAAGAAAATTGAGAGGGGAAAAGAGAGTTGTGACATTATACAAATCCGATATAAGAAAATATTGAGTAGTTCAATTCTCTCGTATTTATTTCTCAAGTTTAATTTTAAACTTGAACTGTCACTTGTATCTTATTATTTCAAATAGTGAAAGTTGTTCTCACTGACCGTGGTTTTTTCCTTCCACAAAGAGAGTGTTTCCATGTAAATCTTCTTGTTCCTATTTTATCTGGCATTTATGGTGAATTGTGATAAATACACCATGCATGTAATTTTTGTCTAAGGGTGCGGATTTTAAAAGGGACTGTGTGTGACCCCTCTGACTAAACCTCGGATTTTATGTGGAATAGTAATACTGTCTAGGAGGTCATTGTGATATTTCTTGGATATTACCGGATCGGTTCACTTCACTTTTACTATTATTTATCTCGCTTTCATACTCGATGATTCTAGTGAGTAATAAATTACTATCCACGGTTTCATTCCACTTAGAACCGTGTCATTATTACAAACAAGTGGTATCAAAGATTGGTTATTCAGTTCTTGATTTTCTTGAATATGGCAGAGATGAAATTCAATGTGGCAAAATTCATCGGAGATTATGGATTTTCTACGTGGCATAGAAGGATAAAGGATTACCTTATACAACAAGATGTTCGCAAAGCTCTTTATGACAAAGAGAAAAAGTCAGAAGCTATGAAAGATGATGATTGACAAGACATAGATGATAGAGACGCAAGTGCAATCCGCTTGCACTTGTCTGACGAAGTCCTGAACAATGTAGACGAAAACGACTTAGCCATGGAGATTTGGACAAACCTAGAAAGCTTGGTCATGTCCAAAATGATGACAAATAAATTGTATCTTAAGAAGCAGCTCTACACACTCCAAATTAGCGAAGATACAAAATTTTTGTCTCATCTGAATGATTTCAATGGTCTCATATCTCAAATGGTGAGTGTTAGTGTTACTATAGAGCACAAGGACAAGGCGATCATGCTTTTGAGTCACTTTCATCCTCCTTCAATGGTTTGGCGACCATTTTACTTCATGGTAAAGATACAATCATATTGAAAGAGGTCAAATCATCTTTGTTGCTACATATTAAGATGAAACAACTTGAGAAGCAAGAACAGACTCTTCTGACACAAGAAAGTGGAAGGAGCCAAAATAGGAACTTCAACAGTCATGATAAATCAAATAATGATGACAAGTCCAGAGGTCGTTCCAAATAGAAAAGCAGAGTGAAGTGCTGGAGCTATGGTAAGAATGACCACCTTAAAAGGAATTGCAGGTCTTTGAAGCAAGACAAAGATCGAGGTCAAAAGCAAATGGGAGATAACAACATAGTAGCACTAGCATCAAATAGTGACAGAGGGACGATATTGGTTTGTCACCGAAATGATTGTCGTCATGTCTAAAACCTAGACCTCGAATTGATCGTGGATACAGGTTCTTCATATCATTGTGCTACTAGCAAGGAATACTTCTCCACAGACAAAGCTGGAGACTTTACTGTGTTGAAGATGGGAAAGAAAAGCACCTCATCAATCATGGGAATGGGTGATATCACTATGGACACTTCACTTGGTTGCACATTCACATTACAAAATGTGCGACATGTTCCAGATATTAGACTCCATCTTTTATCTGCAAACGCACTGGACAAGGAAGGTTATGAGCCTTTCTTTGGTAATGCGACATGGAAACTTGTCAAAGGATCTCTAGTGGTAGCAAAAGGGAAGTTATGTTGTAATTTGTACAAGACAGACTTTAAGGTGTGTGAAAGTCAAATAAATGCAGTAGAAGACGACGATTCTCCAAATGTGTGACACAGGCGTTTGGGACACATTGGCAAGAAAGGATTGCAGTTACTTGCAAAGCATTTCTTGATACCGTTAGACAAAAGTGAATCACTAGACCCATGTGATTACTACTTATTTGGAAAACAGCAGCGTGTCTCTTTTCAGTAGAACTCTAAGATAAAAGAAAACAAATTGGAGTTGGTTCACTCTAACGTTTATGGTCCTATTGAGGTTGAACCTTTAGGTGGAAACAAATACTTTGTTACTTCCATTAACGATTGTTCTAGAAAGACATGGATCTACTTGATAAGAAATAAAAGTCAAGTATTCCAACATTTTCAAAAGTTTCATACAATAGTGGAAAGAGAGATTCGAAAAAAGTTAAAACACATCACACTGACAATGATGGCGAGTACATGTCAATAGAATTTGAAGAGTACTGCAGAAAACATGGCATAAGAAGTGAGAAGATAGTTACTGGCACTCCACAGCTAACGGAGTTGCAGAACGAATGAATGAACCATTGTAGAAAAAGTAAGATGCATGCTCAAAATAGCAAATTGTCTAAGTCATTTTGGGGCGAGGCTGTGAATATAGCTGCCTACTTGATCAATCAATCACTTTCTGTTCCACTAAACTTTGATATTACAAAAGTAGTATGGAGCAGAAGAGAAGTAAGCTACTCTCACCTGAAAGCCTTCATGCATGTTCCAAGAGATCAGAACTCAAATTTGGATGACAAAACAATTCCTTCTATTTTTGTAGGATATTGAAATAAGGAATATGGCTTTAGGCTATGGGATCATAAAAATACAAAATTCGTCATAAGTAGAGATGTCGTGTTCCAAGAACATAAAATGTTCAACGATGCAGAAAAGAAGTCTGCTACAGAAAATGTTATAGAGGTAACACTTATTCCTTTATTGAACAATGGCGCAAATGGAGGAAATATAGAAGAAACTAAAACAAGTGATGATACTGGTGGTGTTAAGCAGGGGGAGCAAACCCCTGGTTCTCTTGAATTGCAAGATGTGGATCCTCAAACAAAAAGGTCTGTCAGAGAATGTGCACCTTCTACCAGGTATCCTAGTTCTCTGTAAATTCTTATAACAGATGATAGAGAACCAGAGATTTTTCAAGAAATGCAATCTCCTAAAGATAAAGATTGTTGGACAAAAGCCATACAAAAAGAGATGGATTCATTGAAAAAGAATCTCACATATGATCTAGTTCAACTTCTAAAAGGAAAGAAAGCTTTGAAAAACAAATGGGTCTTCAAATTAAAGAAAGATGGTTTGCTAAAGTACAAAGCTTGATTGATGGTGAAAGGTTTTAGTCAAAAGCAAGGTATCAAATTTGATGAAATCTTCTCATTAGTTGGTAAAATAATTTGTGCTTGTACTTGGTTTGGCAGCTAGTTTGAATTTAGAGCTAGAATAACTAAATGTAAAAACAGCTTTCTTGCATGGAGATTTGGATGAGAAAATCTGCATGGAACAACCAGAAGGCTTCACAATGAAAGGCAAAGAAAACATGGTCTGCAAGTTGAAAAAGAGTTTGTACGGATTGAAGCAAGCACCCTAACAATGGTACAAGAAGTTTGACTCATTCATGCTGAGTCAGACATTTAAGAGAACAGTTGTTGATCCATGTGTATATATTCAAAGATATCATGATGGTAAATTTATCATTCTTCTCTTCTATGTTGATGACATGCTGATTGTCGGAGAAGATGCAACATGATCCAAATCTTAAAAAAGAAATTGTCACAAACATTCGCCATGAAAGATTCTGGTGTTGAGAAATGTATCTTGAGAATGGATATCATTCGAGATCGAGCAAAAGAAAAGATTTGGTTATCACAGGAGGGATATATTGAGCGAGTGCTTCAATGGTTCACTATGGACAAAGCTAAGCCAATTACAACTCCATTTGTTGATCATTTCAAGCTAAGCAAGAGAGAGTATCCTTCAACCGATAAGGAAGAAGAATAAATGTTATCAATTCTATATTCTTCTGCAGTAGAAAACTTGATGTATGCTATGGTCTACGCCAGGCCAGACATTGTTCATCCTGTAAGAGTAGTGAGCAGGTTTCTCTCAAATCCCAAAAAGACACATTGGGAAACAGTGAAATGGATCTTTCGATTCCTTAGAGGAACTTCAAAATTGTGCTTAACTTTTGAAGGTTCTAGATCAACTCTTCATGGATACATGAATTCATATATGGCTGGAGATCTAGATGGTATCAAATCTATTTTTGGTTATCTGTTTACATTTATAGGGAGAGCTATATCTTGGCAGCCGAAACTTCAAAAGTGTGTATCATTATCAACTACCGAAGTAGAGTACATTGCAGCTACAGAAGCTGGCAAGGAGATGTTTTGGATGAAATGATTTTTACAGAGTTGGGGTTCATAAAACAACAATATATAGTATATTGCGATAGTCAAAGTGCCATTGACTTGAGCAAAAATACAATGTGTCATGAGAGAACCAAACATATTTATGTGCGATAACATTGGATTCAGAACACCACTAAGGAGGAACAATTCTAAATCAAAAAGATCCACACTGACAATAACCCTACTGATGTAACGACAAAAGTCATTACAAAGGAAAAGTTTAATTGGTGCATCAAGAAAGCTGGGATGACTCTCAATAAGAGTCAGAATATGTCTCTAGTCCAAAGGGGGAGATTTGAAGTGTCTAGAAAAATGAGAAAAGAAGAAAAAATAGAAGACTTCTTTGTTGTGTTTTTCTTTGGTTGGTGGCGTACCAACTTTGACAAATGCAAAGTAGCCATAATATGAATAGTTAAACACATGTTTTCTTCATCTTTACTTGCCTATAAATAGGCATGTTTTGGTAGAAAAAAACACACCAACACCGAAGCAAGAAGCGTTTCAAGAGCTTCTTGAGAAAGAAGTGAAAGAAAGAAAATAGAGAGAGAAAGAGAGTTTTGTGAGATTATATCAATGCGGTATAAGATAATATTGAGTGTTTTAATTCTTTTGTATTTCTGAAGTTTAAGTTCAAACTTGAATTGTCTCTTGTATTCCCACTATTTTGAATAGTGGAAGTTGTTCTCACTGTCTGTGGTTTTGTTCTCCCCATAGAGAGAGGATTTTCACGTAAATCTCTGTGTTCCTATTTTATCTTGCATTTGAATAATGTTATTTATGTTATGATGTTAAATTCTTATGTATTGCATGTTGCTAATCTTACTTATGTTATGTTATATTATTTGTTAAATGGAGATGTGATTTATTATGTTCATCATTAAGTCTATCATTATTTTATTACCTTGTCTCCCCATGCATGATCCACATGACGTATATAGTAGGACCACTTGCTGGGCGATTACGTTTTATCGCTCACACTTGCCTTTAATCACTTTGCAGAGGACAAGGTCCCTGAAATTGGATATATAGACGACGAGCCTCAAGTAGATTACCCGTGAGAGAGGTGTACGCCAAGACTTATCTTTTGAGACCGATGCTTTAGCATATTGTACTTGTATCATTTGAGACATCAGCTATTTTGGACTTGTGCTATTTATGACATTTGTACGTTATTGCATGTCGTATATTTATCTTTATGTCGCTTCTGTTATATCGATTCATGTTTCATGTCGACATGCACATGTATGTATCGACGCTTACTTCTCGTAGTAGAGTATGACATGTGCACCAGGCCGGAACCCTATTTTCGGGTAGGGCGCTACAGGTGGTATCAGAGCCAAGGTTCTACATCCACGACAGAAACGGTAAAGTAAACAACTTAGAATATATGTTATGATCTTAGACTGAGAGTGACACCCTTAGATTAAGTACACTAGAATAGTTTACGGATAATCGGATAAAAATTACGACTTTACGTAATCTATAAAATGCTTATTTCAAAACCCTAATTTTTGGAACTTAAATAAATCACTTGATCTAAATTTAATTATGATGTATCAACTAATATATTGATAGCAACTGCTTCTAATAGGATGTCTTTGTGACTGAGAGGCAGACCACGTGACGATAAACCCGCACAGTTGCTTCCTCCTCTGCCGCTGCAAGTATCTCTGCAAGCAAAGCCAGTACCACCATTTGCTGAGCCAGTACCTCCACCTCAGCGGCAACAGTATCAGGGAGATCTTCATCAGGCTGTACTTAATGCTTTAGTAGAGATTTGTCAGACCGTTGAGAATAACGGTAATCAGAATCATAATGCACCTCCACCGTCACCGGCACCACCGCAGTAGGGTACTCGCTTCTTTTATGGGGTGCTGAAGAAGGCTAGAGTGCTGAATTTCGAGGGCGGATTAGATCCAAATGTAGCCTAGAAATGGCTAGATAAGATACATAATAACTTTGATCTAATTCAGGTAACTGACAAGATGAAGGCTCAAGTGATCCGACCTTCTTTGATTGGTGAGGCCAATCACTGGTGGAATATGAGTCTACAGCATCTGCCTGGACCAGTTACTTGGACAAAATTTCTGATAGAGTTCCATAAGTTTTACATCCCACCCTTAGTTACTTTACAGAAGATAGGGATGTTTGAGTCTTTGGTGCAAACGCCCGGCATGACAGTGGCAGACTATGTCAATCAGTTTACCGCTCTGGGGAGATATGTCACAGCTATCATGGGGGACGAGCAGCTTAGGATAATTAACTTTGAGAGGGTCTTAACTCACACATTCGCACCTGGATTGTGAATGCTAACCTGAGACACTTCGGCAAGTTGTTAGATGCATGTTACCTAGTTGAGCGAGACAATATCAGACGTGATGCAGAGACACGGGACAAGAGGCCCCAAGAGTTTGGAGATTGGACTGGTAGATGGACTAAGACTGCTAGGAGAGATGATGTGCGAGCACAACAGTAGTTTCAGCCGAGACACAGCCTCAGCGGAAGCCTCAACCGCAGCGCTAGCAGTAGCCCCAGTGCTAGACACAGCCATAGCGTCCACCACAGTCGACCGTGATTCCTAGATGACCCACTTGTCAACAGCAGCACATTAGAGCTTGCTTGTTGAGGATATGTGCTTGCTTTAATTGTGGCAAGACTAGCCACTTGATTTGAGACTACCCAGAGCAAAGGAGCGGGCCACAGCGGACTGCACCACAGTAGAGAAAGGGTCCATGGGTACCCGAGTGCACGCTGTGACTGATGTTAAAGTTAAGGAAACCCCTGATGTAGTGACAGATATATTTAATTACGCAATTTAAGTTCTATTTTCCATACCTGTTTCAAAATTGCCTACTTAAATTATAGACTGTCTCAGATGCTATATTAGTGAGAAACATACTTGCGAACGTGTTGTTTGACAATGGTGCAAGCCACTCCTTTGTGTCTAAGAGGTTTGCTAAGAACCTTAGCAGGTGTCTAACATGGTTAGATACGCCTTATCGTGTTCAAGCAGCTGGTAATCAGGTGACCATTTCCTACCATCTGTATAAGGATTGTGAGATCGAGATGGAGGGACAAAAGTTTGAGGCTACCATGATTCTAATACACATTGGGGACTTCAACATCATTCTACGTATGGATTAGCTGTTCAAGGACCATGCCTACATCGATTGCTACGGTAAGCATGTTGTGATTAAAGACCCGACTCAAGAAAAAGTCGTCCATCAGGGCAACTCCAAGTTGAAGAAGATACTACAGAATATCTATCTGATAGCAGCCCAAGCCTTCCGAGCACTGAAGAAGAGAGATGAAGGTTTTCTTGTTTATGCCCTTTGTGATGAGTCAAAGATGTCATTGATTGACAGTATTTCGGTGGTGACAAAATTTTCAGATGTTTTTCCAGATGATTTACCAGGTTTACCGTCATATAGAGAGGTCAAGTTTGAGATAAATGTCGTTCCAGGAGCAGAACCTATCTCAAAGACACCATATCGGATGGCACCAGCGGAGTTGAAAGAGTTAAAGTAACAGTTGCAAGAGCTGATAGAGAAGAAGTTCATACGACCTAGCGTATCGCCTTGGGGAGCCCCACATTATTCATTAAAAAGAATGATGACAGTGTGAGACTCTGCACTGATTACCGAGAGCTGAATAAGATTACCATCAAGAATCGATATCCACTGCCCAAGATCAACAATTTGTTCGATCAGTTGAGAGTAAGTAATTTAAATCAAATAACAAACATATGATTGTGTTTATGTATATGAACATAACCTTGCGTGCAGGGTGCTAAAGTGTTCAGCAAGATCGATCATCGCTCCGGATAATATCAGCTGAAGATCAAGTCCGAGAATGTTTCTCAGACTACTTTTTGTACGAGATATGGACATTATGGATTCTTGGCGATGCCGTTTGGTTTGACTAACGCCCCTACAACGTTTATGGATCTAATGAACACGGTGTTTTGAGATCAGTTTGACAAGTTTGTGGTTGTCTTCATCAATGATATTCTTATAGATTCACCGGATGAGGAGACTCATAAGGATAGCACTGAATATGTTGCGGGAGAAGCAGCTGTATGCTAAGTTCAGTAAGTACAAGTTTTGGCCATGCTGTGCTGCATTTCTAGGTCATGTTGTGTCCGAGGATGGTATTTCAGTCGACCCCAAGAAGATTGAAGCTATCACAGAATGGCCGAGACTGAAGAATGTGACCGAGATGAGAAGTTTTTTGAGACTTGTAGGTTATTACATGAAGTTTGTCGATGGATACTCTTGGATTGAAGTTCCACTGACCCGACTGACGCAGAAGAAAACACAATATGATAAGCTTCGCCAAACTTAAGAAAGATTAATATCAGCACTAATGTTAGCACAACCAATCTCTGGAAAAGGATTAATGATGTATAGTGACGCTTCCAAGAATGGACTAGGTAAACAATTAAACAACTAGTACTTTAGTAAATTCTTTATAAAACATATGCACATTAACCCTTTCCTTGTAAGTTCTGTTGATGCAGGAAGATCGGGTAATTTCTTACGCATTGAGACAGTTGAAACCATACGAGAAAAAAATTACCCTACGCATGACTTGGAGTTTGCAATTATAGTCTTCGCGCTAAAAATTTGGAGGCACTATCCATACGGTCAAAGATGTGAGATCTGTTCGGATCATAAGAGTTTGAAGTATCTTTTACCCAGAAGAAGCTAAACATGAGATAGTGGAGATGGCTTGAGTTGATGAAAGATTATGACCTAGCGATCCATTACCATCTGAGTAAGGCGAATAATATGTCAGATGCATTGAGTAGAAAATCGAGCCATGCCCGACAGACACCACTTGAGAGGGAGATTGCTGAGTTTTAGTCGGACATATTAGATTTGACCGCAAATGTTCTGACTGGGGCAATTACTTAGAAGTACATTTTGTGCTACAGCCCTTCCCGCCTGATATAAAAGGATCCCATGATCCTGAACCGATCTTACCCGGGATCGCAAATTCTAAGTTTGTCTATAAGGAGTTAGGGGCGGAGTCCTACTCATAGAGACCTGGTTGAATTGGAAGAAGCTGTAGGTATTATTGCAGGTCAATCAATTGGAGAATTGATGATCACATTGACACTAGTTGATCGAATTAAGGGGGCCCAGAAAACTGATACTAAGTTGATGAAGATCGTCGAGGATTTGAAAGAGGAATCGGGCAAGGGCTTTGAGATTCATAGCGATGGCAGCCTACGGTTCCGCAGCAGATTATGCGTGTAGAGAAAAAGGGCTTTGAGTGATTTTCAAATACATGATTTAAATGTGCACAAAAATGAGCATGACAAAAACGTGTGCATGATACAAACGTATGCATGATATATTGCTTATTACTTTCCTTATTTAGCTCATATATAATGTTTTTGTACTGACGAGCCATGAAGCATTAAAGCTTACATCATATGGCAAACATTTGTTGTGTTTATACTATTTTCAGGTGCCACTATTAATGAACTAAACTAGTTCATTAAGTGAAGTACTTAGTTAATAAAACTAAGTAGTTCATTAAAAGAAGCCACATTTGGAAAAGGCACAAAGGCAACAAGGCTAAGGAGGAAAGTTTTCAGAAGTTGAGTTGTTTAGTTTTAAACAAATTTTAAAAACCACACTTTCCGCACCACCTATTCAACCCCCCTGCTAGTGGTGCCTTGCAGATCCTACAAGTGGTATCAGAGAGCAGGAACACTCACTACAAAGGATCCAACGATTCAGTGAGATGGCATCCACTAGTTATAGCACCGTGCAAGAAGGAATGTCAACCATAAGGCCTCCTCTCTTTGACGGTGAGTCTTCCGTTCAATGGAAGGTAAGAATGAAACTTTTCTTTATGGAAATAGATATTGATCTTTGGTCAATTATAGAAGATGGTCTTTTTGTTCCATCTAAGTTATCCACCGTAGACGGAGTCACACTAGAAGTTGTTAAATCTAGACAAGAATATACAAGTGATGATAAAAAGAAACTTAGCATGAATGCTAGGGCTATGCAATTGCTCTTAAATGGATTATGTAAGAGTGAGTCTAGTTATGTCTCAAACTGCTCTAGTGCACAAGAAATGTGAAGGATACTCGAAATGAAACACGAAGGCACGAGTCAAGTAAAAGAGTCAAAGGTAAACATGCTTATGTCCACACTTGAGTCGTTTAAACTATTGCCTAGTGAATCTATTGTTGATATGGATCTTCGTTTGACTAACATCTACAATTCTCTTGAGTCTCTTGGTAAAGCTTTTACCATGCAGGAAAAAGTACAAAAACTCTTGCGAAGCCTTCCATCCGAGTGGGACTCTAAAGTAACGGCCATAGAAGAAAGCAAAGAGACTAAATCGATTAAGATGGAAGAACTAATTGGATCACTTAAGGTATATGAAAACAAACTTGCTTTAAGACATTCTGAGTCCATTTATAATAATGATAGGGCTATAGCATTTAAATCAAATGAATACGTCGTAGATGATAGTGACATAGATTCCTATGATGAGGACTTAATCACGATGGCTAAAAGATTAAGAAAAATATTGAGAAAATCGATTAAACATAAGTCTACCTCATCTAAGGATCATAGACATAAAAATAAGGAAATAAAGTGCTATGAATGCGGTGAACTTGGACATCTATCATATGAGTGCCCTAATAAGGAAAAACAAACAAACAAATACCCTGACAAGGATCGGAACAAGAATAGACTCGTCTCAGAACCTAAGCAAAGAAGAAGAGCATTCAAAGCCTCCACTTGGAGTGACACATCCGACTCTGAGACTGATGATATGGAAGAACACAAGGCACAAGTATGCTTTACATCTAAAGCATCAAATGAGGTATCTTCCGACTCTGATTCCAATTCTGAATGTTCTTATGATGATTTATTTAGTCAATATTTAGAATTTCATAAGTTTTCAAAGACTCTTGCAAAAGAAAAGAAGCGATTAATTGAAGACAAGAAATTGTTAGAATCTTCTAACGAAGATCTTGTGTCTCAATTAAACGATTCAAAAGAAGAGTCGTCATGCATTATAAATTTATTAAAGTCTGAGATTTCATCATTGACATCCGAGAACACTGAATTGAAATCCGAGATTTCAAACATGAAATCAAGGAATGCGGATGTAGAGAAAAAGGTGAAACAATTTGACACGAGAACAAACATGCTAGATCATATCATTTCTTCTCAAACGCATGATAGTGACAAAACCGGACTAGGATACATTGAGAAAAGTAAGCCACAAAATAAACCAACCAAATTTATCCCATCTAAGAAAATAGATGCATCAAAGACATATGTGGCATCTAAGAAGACGCATAGGCCTTTTCTTATGACATCTCAACGTGCTTCTTCTTCACATCATGCAAAATATAATTATGTGCCATATAGATATGAGAAGAAACAAGTGATGCATATGCGACACTCATATCACAAAAATGCATCTAGATCACGTCCCGTGCATGCAAACCGAAATGCTTATCAAAAACAGAAACCATACTACATGCATGATGGGATTCTTGGCCAAAGGCCAAACGCATTTGTCCCTAAAATATATTATGTTGCGTTCTCATCACCTTTCTCACCTTTTGGAAGACCTAGAAAGGTCACCCAAATTTGGGTACTAAAAGGGACATTTTCAAAGGGTTGAATAAATAACCCTTACTAACGCACGTTATATGAAATGCATGATTTTTTCTTCTTCATCTTTACAGGCATCTTTTGATTTACTTTTCAAAATAAAGGGGGAGAGATAGCATGATTTAAGGGGGAGAGAGATACTAATTGCATAAATTAAGGGGGAGCGACTCGGAATTTAAAATTCAAGTTTTGATTTTATGCATGATTGAAGGGGGAGCGATATGATTTAAATCATGAGTATAGGTTATTTTGAAAATCATCAAAAGGGGGAGATTGTAGAGAAAAAGGGGTTTGAGTTATTTTCAAATACATGATTTAAATGTGCACAAAAATGAGCATGACAAAAACGTGTGCATGATACAAACGTATGCATGATATATTGCTTATTACTTGCCTTATTTAGCTCATATATAATATTGCCGTACTGACGAGCCATGAAGCATTAAACCTTACATCATATGGCAAACATTTGTTGTGTTTATACTATTTTCAGGTGCCACCATTAATGAACTAAACTAGTTCATTAAGTGAAGTACTTAGTTAATAAAACTAAGTAGTTCATTAAAGGAAGCCACATTTGGAAAAGGCACAAAGACAACAAGGCTAAGGAGGAAAGTTTTCTCCTCCTCCCCTCATTAATATATACACGCCATACACATATATATACATATATTTTCAGATTTTTTTTAAGGCACATACACATGTATTCCGACACGTTATATATTTTACGTACGTACGTTAACGTCACACCACTATACTTAACTCATATTTATGAGTATATTCAGGTCTTATATCATATGATATAAGTCATGGTGATGACAAATTAAATACGACACGTTAAAAGGTTCTAAACCGAAAATTGTCGTATAGGGCGAATACCGAAACTTCGCCAACGTGTCACGTACTTTCCATAAATAAATGGCCAGCCCCTATACTTCAAAAATCATAAAAAATTTCCTGCACATGACAATGGTTTCATCCAAAAATTCTTTCCATGTTGGCACACACAAATCACCCCACATTAAGGCCAAAATGTGAAGATTCCAATTTTAATTTTGTCACATGTTATTGGCGCCACTTTAGACCAGCCAAGTGCTGTGATTTAAAGTATATATTATATATATTATGTGTAACAAAATATATATAACATGTGCAAGAATTTGGAATTTAATTAGAGAAAAATCAGGTAATCGATAAATATCGAAAATTCGGTTTTCTACGTACACAACACATGGAATATTTGTGGCACATCATATGACACATATCTAGACACTTTTTACATATGTTATGCATCTTAAAGTGTTCTAGCAAATTAAATTAAGGGCTGATTGGAATATAACATGTGTGTATTATTAAATATGCACTATTTTACAAAGTTAGCAAAAATAATTTTCAGCACATGTATATACACTATACACGCATATCACAGCTGAGATGGAGCCTATTTGGAGTCTTGTTGACATATTGATTGGTCAAGAATCAACCATGCAATGTTGTTGAATTAAAGAGAGAAGCTACAAATGGTAAGATTTCAAACTGTGTCTCACTTATAATACATACTGAAAATTTCAGCATGTTTAAGTATGGTGGCTGAAATTCTCACATTAAAAGGCTATATTTTATCATCTTGAATTATGTGATTGATTGGGAGAAGAAATGGAAGTAATTTGAATATTCTTTAAATTAAAAAATTGTGATATTTTATATATCACACGTGCTGAAAATTTTTCAGCATGTGTGAGAGGTGTCATGGCTGAATGTGAGGGCATAAAAGTGTCCAAATTCTTTTCCAATATGATAAGGATATTTACCATCAATTGGTGATTTATTTTAAAAAGCAAAAGCAAAGAAAAATGGTAATATTTTGAACTTTATCTCCATGTGTCACATGCTGAAAATTCAGCATGGTATATACTCATTATGGCCGATTTTTTGGCTTGGTAAGGAAGAAATTTTGTCTTGCAACATTTATGTGACAATCTTGTGTATTATGGAATTAATTTTATCATTGATTTTGGCACATGTTTGAGTGATATATTTAGATTTTTCCAAGTCATCAATGATGACAACATTCAACCTATCATGAAGTGTCAAGTAAGCAAAGCTAAAATGATCATCCAATTTTAAGATGCCAAGTAAGCAAGACCATGTCCCAATGATGTCTTACATTCTCCCAAGGACTTAGAACACAATTTTCAAGAAGGGAAGCGCCTAGAGGGGACGTCTGCAATGTGTTAAAAAGGAAGGAGATGAGCAAAAACAAAAGACAAGAACAAGTGTTGCAAGTTGAAAGATCAAAAGTGTTCTAGCCTTCTTCTTCTACACTCTTTCTTTCTTCTTCTTGAAAGCCTATTGTATTTATATTCTTATCCTTGAATAGGCTTGAAATATACCACCACATACTCTTTATCTTTGTAAAAGATTGATCAAGGTGTCATCAATCTTCATTCTTGCAAGGTGGTGGTGTTCGTGTGCATTGTATTCAACATACAAGGTTTGTAAAGGGTTGGAGTTGGTGTGTAACTCCATCAACCCTGTGGTAAGGTATTTCTGAGTTGTGTGACTAGTGTGAACCAAGGAAGGTGTTCCTTGAAGACAGGAGTAGGTTGTTGATAATCGAACCAGTATAAAATTCTCGGTGTCATTTACTTTCGGCATTTACATTCTGTTTCTGCACAGTTTACTCTTTTTGTTTTCGTTTGTAAAAATAGTAAACAACTTTCAAAAATTACGAAAATTTTCAGAAACAAACCCACACGTCTTAGGGTTAATTTGGCATAAGTTTTAACCCTTTTGGATAAGTAAGTCTTTCAAACATCCAAATTTCTGAGACTGGTGCAGTCTGATTTTCAGGCTTGCAAGGGTTGAGACTTTGAGTGTATTTGACTAACTTACCGAAAGAATTTTTCAAAACTGTTTCAACCCATTCAAACAAAATATATAAGGGGTTATTGGTTAAATTTTCAGAGCATTTGGAGTTGTGTACAAATAGGAATTAATTTTTCAAATCAGTCTACCGTTTCTGGCAGATTCGCGCAATCTGACCACTAACAATTTTTGAAGGGGTTAAAGGTCGAATTTTAATTTGAAATTTTTAGGTGACCCTCATAACATCTGAGGCTAAGTTCTCTCAAAATTTCAGAATTTTTGGAGACCTATAACCTGGTTTTAAAAACGTTTTAAAACTGGTCCTGGAAACAGAATCTGTTTTCAGAAGTTGAGTTGTTTAGTTTTAAACAAATTTTAAAAACCACACTTTCCGCACCACCTATTCAACCCCCCCTCCCCTTCTATTGGTGCCTTGCAGATCCTACACTGTTCTCTAACAAGTATATATGAGTTTGATTTGTATCATAATATACATAATCATCTCATGATTATCAAATCAATACTCATACTGATTATAAATTGTTTTATCTCTATAACAATAATGAATCAGGGACATATATCAAAATTGTGTAACATACTAACCAACAATAATGATAATAAAACCTCTTTTATTATTAATAAATGTAAAACATAAATATCCAAATCACGGCCTAGGGCACATACACTAACAGTTAGCACACTTCTTGCCTATGCCGATTCAGGCGTCGATGGAGAAGTTAGTGGATATGTATATGGATGATATTGTGAGCTTACATGGGACACTAGCGAGCGTTGTTTTCAATAGGGATCTGCGCTTCACATCGAGATTCTGGAAGACATATCAGCAAGCTATGGGCACTAAAATTAGGATGAGCACAAGTTTTCATCCGTAGACGTATGGCAGTCGTAGCGCACCATACAGACTTTGGAGGACATGTTGCGTGCGTGCGCGTCAGACTTTAAGTGTAACTGAGATAAATCCGTGAAGCCGATTGAGTTTTCATATAATAATAGTTATCACAGTTCTATCGGCATACTACCGTTTGAGGCGTTTTATGGTTGTAAGTGTTGATCGCCACTCTACTAGGATGAGGTTGGAGAGAGAGACATCGATGTTGCCTCTTTGGCCGTTGAACCTCAATAGTCGATACTAATGTCTCCTGATATTGTTCAAAATGTACCTATCTCTTATTCGTAGGATGTTTTACGGTTGCAAGGAATAGATGATCTTATGTTGAAAGACTTGCCTCTCCCACTGAGATATATTCACATTCGGATAATGAGGCACCTGTTACTACTGATAACACTCAAATAACTGTAATTCCTACAGATGATGACATATATAATTTATTAATGGAGTTAGACAGGGAGATCCAGGATGTGGTCATTTCAGAAGCCTCTCAAGATCATCCGCCAGCTACTCCCCCCTGTTGTAGGTGAAGATGGAGGGTTTCGTATACCTCCCAAATTGTTGCGTCGACATCATAAGCCTCCTGAGATGCTATCTCCTCCCCTCATCTGATCACGTGCAGCTCTCTCTCTAACTCCTTTGACACTTTATCTTCCCAATGAAGATTATGGTTTGGAATGTTAGAGGCATTCGCACCTCTATTGATCATCTTCTTTCATTAGTTCGTTGCTATCATTTACATATGCTGGTTGTTATTGAACATAAGGCTAGGCTTTCATCATTGATCGCCTATCGTCTTCAGCTTGGATTTCTCAGGCAGTGTCAGCATGTAATAATCATATATGCATATTCTGGAGAGATGCGGCTTTTCGACTGGAAGCGGAGCGTACAGGAATACAAAATCATTCTATGCGCTTCTATTGGTTGTCTCCTGGGGATTCATTTTGGTGCACTTTTGTCTATGGCTTACATTCCATTGCGGTGCGGCGCCACCTTTGGGTGGACATTTTATCCATTCATTCCATGATTGATTTACCATGGCTCATTGGTGGAGATTTTAATACGTTTCTGACACTTGATGAGCATAAGGTTCGGTCTACTCCACCCCTTCGTACATTGCAGGATTTTAATGACTGTATCGCTGCCTGCTCTCTTCAACCAATTAATTATCAAGGTTCCCCTTACACTTGGTGTGATGGATGGGGATTAGGCAGAGTTTGGTGTCGTTTGGATCGTTTTCTTTGTTCTCCTGTTTTTTTTTATTTATTCTCTGCGGTAACTTATTAGTATCTTAATCGGACTACTTCTGATCATTGCCCGCTTTATTTGGAATGTTCAGCAGATACCCCACACACAAGGACGGCTTTAAGGTACTTGGATGTTTGGTCTACACATTTGGACTTCGATAGTTTTGTTTGTCACACTGTAAGTCTTACTAGACCGTGGGTGGCATGTGGGGCTTTTATTCCAAACTACACTAACTAACGCATGACTTATGGTAGTGAAACAAGGATGTGTTTGGAAATATATCTGATGTTGTGGCAGTAGCCGAGACCGATGCACTGCGATGTGAAAGGGACTTCAATTCAAGCCCATCAGAAGAAATGAGGCAGGCATATCATCGGAGTATGGCTAATCTGCGTCTTGCACAAACTCGATCCCTCTTATATTGGAAGCAAAAGGCAAATGTCAAAGGGATGAAGGAGGGTGATGCTAATACTCAATTTTATCATCAGATAGTGAAGGACAGGCGATGTAAGCATGCTATTCGTCGAATCATATGAGAGGATGGGGTGGAAAGTGACGATTTTGCGGCCATTGAGCAAGAGGAGGTTTGGTATTATCAGACATTATTTGCCGTAACTGTCACTTCTTCACTAGAGTCTATTCAACAGTATATCCCCACTATATTGACGGCAGAGGATAATAATGCACTTTTAGCATTACCGGAGTTATCGGAAGTTCAACAAGCAGTGTGGGATCTTAGTCCAACAAGTGCAGCTGGTCCAGATGGTTTTCCATGCTCTTTTTATCAACAATTTTTTGCATGTTTTATCTAAGGATGTTCACAAAGCAGTCTAGGAAGTTTTTATTAGTATTCGGCCAACTAGTCAGGTTGCAGCATCTCTTATTACACTTATTCTTAAGGTATCTAATCCACAAACTTTCTCTGACTATAGACTGATTTGCTTAACGAATGTTTTGTCCAAAGTTATCACATGGTTGTTTGCCACACGTTTGTCAATCCTACTTCCGAGACTTATCTCTCCTGAACATGCTGGTTTCATGAAGGATAGAGATATCACAGAGTAGATTCTATTAGCACATGAAATGGTACATGTCTTAGACCGACAATCACGCGGAGGCCATGTTATTATTAAACAGGATATGGCTAAAGCTTTTGATAGTGTGAGTTGGTCATACCCTAGTCAACTTTTGTTAAAAATATAGTTTCACCCGCAGTTAGTTAGGATACTCTTGAATAATTTAGATGCCACGAGATGCTCAAATTTAATAAATAGCATGCCAGTGGGTTACTTTCCAGTTTCTCACGGAGTTAAACAAGGTGACCCCTAATCACCTCTCTTTTTCATTCTGTCTTCTGAAGGCTTTTCTCGAGGGCTTAAAAATCTTATGTCGGCTGGAGATATAAAAGGTTTTCAGGCAGGCCGAGTTCCGCAGGTGTCGCATTTAGGATTAACGGATGATCTTGTTATCTTTATAAATGGCTCTACACATAATCTGCATCAATTCCGAAACTTTCTAGACTCTTATCAGCAGGCATCGGGGCAATTAGTTAATTTTCATAAAAGTCAAGTGGTGGTTGGTTCGGGTGTCCCGGGCATGCGAGTATCTCAAACATTGGCCATGCGTTTGGTTTCTCTGCCTATCAAGTATCTTGGCTCCTTTCTCTATAAAAGTATTAATAGGGCTAATTATTATACAACATTATTGGCTCATTTTGACTCTAAATTGAATTCATGGTCGTCAAAGTTGTTATCCTCGGCTGGTCGTCTAGTCTTAATACGTCATGTTCTTTGTTCTATGCCACTACATATTATCGCGAGTTCACGTTTGCCCAAAAGTGTTTTCAGGGTTTGAATCAAAAAATGTCAAATTTCTTTTGGAATGGCCGTCACCACTGGTAATCCTGGGAGCGCCTTTGCCGTCCCACAGATTATGGAGATATTGGGATTCAAAACCTTGAAATGGTGCAGCATTCATATGATAGTCTATTGTGGTGGAATATCAACAGTCTAATTCATTATGGGCTACTTTTTGCCTTGCAAGATATGGTCGTAGAAGTGGGGTGCATGCGCATATTTATGATTCCTCTGTATGGAAGCGTATTTGTCAAATCCATCCTTACATGCAGCCCGAGTGCAACACACGGCCGAAGGGCTGAATTGGCTTGCTAATCCCTCAGGCGATTCACATTAAGGTTCGCTTAAAGCCTGCTCTCTTTAGACTCGACATTATTTGATTGCTCTAAGTTTATTTGTTGAAAAAGCTCTCCCTCGGGGGAACGTCTATTTGTATTGAAACTTTGGTGCAGGGCATTACCATTACCCGACAATCTTAGTGTTTGGCAGACCATCTATCCATCCCAGTGTGCTTTCTACAGAACACATTCTGATCAAAAAGATCACATATTTCTTATGTGTCTAGAAATTAAACCTTTATGGAAAGAAATCGCAATTATATGCTCTGGTCCAATGCCGTGTTAGTCAACCATTTGCGCGTATTTAATTCATTGGTGGAGAATCTCCTCATCTAGCTCCATGGTTGGACAATTGAGAGCAGTCATTCCTTCACTAGTTACATGGGTTATTTGGAAGGAGTACACGTCTATCAGATTTGGGGATAACAGCTTTTCTTATAGGCATTTATTTGAGAGAGTGCGCAGTCATATATACACTTGGTGTGCTTCAACGCAGGGCGCAAATTCTCACAGCCTATCCTTGAGTTTGTTGCACGTTCTTTTTTTCCGCATTTACAGGTTCGTAGACATCAAGTGATCTAATGGGCATTACCACCATCAGGCAAATTGAAATTGAATGTTGATGCATGTATTGGCCAATCCTCAGCAGCAGCGGGAGCGGTGCCTCGCAATGATCAGGGAATTTTTGTCTCAGCTATTTGTTTTGCTTTGCCTCGTATTATTCCATTCCGGGCAGAGTTGATGGCGATTTTATATTCCTTAATTTTTTATGCGTTGGACTATGATCATATTATTGTGGAGACAGATTACAAACAGTTGTTGAGTGCGCTTTAAAATCCAGGCGGATATACGGGTTCATTATTGGTTCATTTGCAATGCACAGCAAATATACTATGTCTCAACGCATCTACTCTATGTTATTGTCCTAGGGAAGCAAATAGTCCAGCCAACACACTATCCAGATAGGTTTACATGCAGCAGGCGTTATTTTATACTCATCAATTAATGCACTGCCGTGTGAAGTACGTGGTGCTCTTTCTCTTGATACTTCAATGCCTCATTTGTGGCTTTAAAAGGTCTCCTTATGGGTTGGCACACATATTCTTTGGTTGCCTATGTCATCAGTTGGCATAGGCAACGTTGGTATGTTTTTTTGGCTCATTTTCCATGCCTACTTTACTTTTGTTACATTTCTTGTGTATGGGTAACACTCTTTATTTTTCTGTGTTTGCTGAGGATTTTACACGCACCTGCGGATACATTTGCTGCCAGAACGGCACATAAACATGGTTTGTGCTATCTATTGGGCTACCATTCTTAGACTGTTGTCTGCAACCACTAGGCTTCGGGCAACCTAGGTAAGCGCTTGCTCCCTACTTTTGACATATCATTCAATGCTATATTCTGCTATGCACATTAATATGCTTTGTATGTTTTTTCATCGAGGAACATCTATTTTGGACACTGCATGGGTTGATGTCTCCCAAATGGGTTGGCGTTTCGATATACATAGTTACCTTGGTCAGACTTTGACCGAGGTAACGACAGTATGTCACTTACTCTTGTTCTCTCTGCACATGCATTCTTTTTTCAGCAAACTATATAATTTCACCCCTAATATCACTCTTTGCCATGTTTGCCCCGGCGACTGCAGCCCATATCATGGAGTAACTATGGTCAATACCGCCAATATCAGACGTTGTCAGATACCTCACGGATACGGCGTCGCATTCAATTGGATTTATGGGATTTTTTATTGTTTGTTATCTTTTTTATATTCTTCAGATTATTAAACATTTACTGTAGGGCTCATGTATTGCTGGTTTTTATTATCCCCTCTCGCCATTACTCTTTATTATAGTGGCTGAAGCATTTACACGGGCTTTTCATCTACATATTCAGTTTGACTACATTCAGCCTTTTCCTCTTGGCCGTCTTCACTTGCGGATCTCTCATTTGTCTTATGCAGATGACCTTCTCTTATTTGTTGTGATAGATAGAAGAAATTTACGACATGTCAAGAGCTTTCTTACCACATATGAGCAGGCTTCTGGCCAGACAATTAATTAACACAAGAGCACAGTGGTATTCTCCACGGCGATACCTAGCTCCCGGCGGAATGATCTTCTTGGCCTGCTCAATATGCGTCAATCATCTCTTCCTGTAAAATATCTGGGATCTTATTTACACAAAGGTATCACACGCACGTCTCATAGTGCAGACTTTCTCTCTTACGTTGATCGACGCCTACAAAGTTGGCAGCAGAGGTTTTTGGGAATAGCAGGCCGATTAGTTCTAATTAAATCCATGCTCTCTTCTATTCTGATACATTTAATGGCAGCCACCTGTTTACCGAGAAGCATCATTCGGGCTCTTGAGCAGCAATTTTTGCGGTTCTTATGGGGCCCTGGACGTCATCATTGGATCACTTGGCGGAAGGTTTGTTTACCCACTAGCGAAGGGGGGCTGGGCATACGCGATTTAACATCTATACAAGCGGCTTACTCTTGTAAGCTTTGGTATTTACATCACTGCAGCAGCTCCTTATGGGCCCGGTATATGCGAGCGCGATATGGCCCTCGCCAAGATTTTCTTTCTCGATTATATGACTCCCCTGGCTGGAAACAGATATGTGTTATACATCCATTATGCTCGGTTCATAATACTCTCTCAGCAGTTCCTATATGGCCAACTCTGTCCGAGCATTTACGTTGAGTGTAGCATATGCTATCCTAAGGCCAGCGCATGCCTCTTACTCTCCTATGATTATATTTGGTCTCGCATGCAACGTCCCTCTCTTCATCTGTTCTTATGGCAATTATATAGTAGAGCCCTTCCACTGCCTGAAAATCTGTGCTCTTTTATGTCGATACTACCTTCCATCTGCCCCTTCTGCAGATCGAACATTGCATCCACTCCGCACCTATTTTCTGACTGTACAGAAGTCCGTATAATTTGGTCCTATTTTACTTCCTTGCTTGATATACTCCCTATACGCACTAGCTTGTGGCAATCCTATCTTTTGCAGCTCTGGTGCTCGGCGCCTTCAAACTTTTTCCGGGATATGCATATCATTTTCCCGGGCATCATACTTTGGAACATATGGAAGATGTAGACATCCATTACATTTGAAGATGACTCATGGTCTCTTCTGTTGCTCATTCGCTACATCCGGACAGACCTCTACTCCTGGGTATCTGCAATGTCAGACACACGCTTAGCAGCCATAATTCCCAGGCTAGTCGCAGCATGTTTATCACCGCCTTTAAGAGTGCATTGCCCCCCTCGACTACGTTGGTCCGCACCTCCTTCGAGACGCTTAAAACTTAATACGGATGCATCAGTTGGTCGTATACATGCTAGTGGCGGAGCTATTCTTCGTGACTCAGCTAGATCTTTTCTCCATGGAATATCTTTCCCGCTTCGGCTAGATATATCCTTGAGAGCTGAAGCTCAAGCTGCTATACTTGCGCTTCTATACTATCTTCCATGTTATGGGCCGTTTCTTTTAGAAGCCGATTGTGCGGAATTACTGAGACTCGCTGCCTCATCTACTTCATTCCTTGCTCCGGATTTAGCACGCCTCCGTCCTCTCCTATTCACAAAGTCTGTGGCCATTGTACAATCACATAGAGAAATAAATCATCCTACGCATCTATTAGCTCATCTTGCGCTCTCCACTCAGACTTTTACAGCCTATGCTTCAATGTCAGCATTATCACGGTGCTTAAGGGGTCATCATGACAAATGCTTCACTTCTGACGTTTCATCATCATGATCACGTCATACATAATGGGCCTCGACCACCATGACTGCGTGTCTCAGCACTTATCTCCCATAAGGGTTGGCTATGACTGTTATCGGTTGCCCGTAGACTCATTAGCTACGGGTAACATGGGTAAGCCTTCAGTTCCTCCCTTATCATTCCTTCATAAAGTTATATTGCTGACTATTAATTCTTTTACTTCACTTGTTTCGGAGCTGCGACTACACGGATGCATGCTGGATGACTCCCATCGGGATTGGCTCACTTTTCCGGTTGGTTACCTTAGTCCTCTTGGCCAAGGTAACGTGGGTATGTTTTTACTACTTCATCTGTTATATCTCTTTTTCATGTCACAACATTTTTTAACCCCTCTTGTTTCGCTATACTGCATGGGGATTACATCAGGGACTACATTGACATCGGGCGATGCAGCAACATCACAAATTATATTTTTACTTCAGTTTATAGACATTTGTACATACTTTGCTTAAGATACCTAAGGACTCTTGTATGTCAGGTTTTTTTTGTTTTTGGGAGAGTCTCCTGTAGCTACAAGGCTCACATGTAACCACGATATTCCTCCGCAATAAGTGAGGGCACTATATAAATAAAATCCCAGACGGCATCGCCCATCCTTCCATCAACACACACACACACACAGATATATATATATATATATATTATAGGTGGCGCCAAGTAGAAGAAATAGGAGGAAGAAATTGTGGTTGGAAAAATACCCCCAACAACATACCAAGTGTAGAAAATTGGGTAGAAACCAAATGATTGTATTTTGTCCGATTCTACCCACTCAAACCCTTATTTGGCCGCCCCTCCATGCAAGTGGGATGAAAGTTTTCTTCTTTTTTGTCTTCTGCTTCACAACAAAACCTACATACTTTTATCCCAATCATCACATTTTCTCCCACTTATTCTACATGGCAAACAAGACAAGCGACCTTTCTTCCTCCCTACCTATGTAGGCCGGCCACCCTCCCCAAAAGAAAACAAGACTTCTTCTTTTTTTACACACCTTTTCCACTTAAGCATAGCCTACACCTAATACTCCCAAATACCCATCATTAAACAAAGAAGAATTTTCTCCCTCCCCTCATCAACCTTTCGGCCGAAAAACAAGAAAAGGGGGTAAAACCTTTTCATTTATCCACTTCACACTTTAACAAATTCTACATTTCATCCGAAATTCTCTGTTCTCTATCTTCTAAGACAACAAATCTTCCAATCGCTCTTCCTCACTTCTCTTGGCTGAGAGTTACACAAGAGCCAAATGGGAAGATCTTCTTCATCTCATCCCACCTAAATAACATCCAAATCAAGTTCAAAAATCCCTCCATCCTCCAAATGTGATTCAAGAAGAGTGTAGAGCCTAGAATCAAGGAAGAATAAGGTAAGAAACTATATGTAGCTTAAGTTAAATTCTTCCATTTGTCTACCTTCATAAGTTGCTCACTTACACTCTCATTTTTGGCCTTAAAACCGTGACTCCAAGGAAGAAGGAGAAGGAGTTTTTCTTCCAAACCAAGTGAAGAATCTTCACTTTAAGTTGGTCAATAAGTGAGAAAGGCAAGTATTCTTCCTAGATCCTTCATGGATTTTCAAAGGCTAAGTATATATGTTATTATCAAAGTTGGATCATCCATATAGTATGTTCAATTTTTCACCATCAGAATATGTAAAATACATGTTTCCATGTGATATATATATGGCAATATATACATACATATACACGGAGAAAAAAACAAAAAAAACATACATATACAAGGCCACAATGCACAAAAATATGGACTTTAGGTATAAATGAAATGAAAAGAATATTCTTAGGTGATATATGTAGAAAATAAAGAAAGAAAGTGGAGTCATATGAAATTTTAAGGAAAGTGTAGTAAGAATGTATCTTTGGTATATTTGTTTATGTATTCCTTTATGATGATCATCAAGTATGCATCTTTTATGGTATTTTGGTTTTCATATGTTTTATGATCTTGTTTTTAGTATGTTTACGTATGCATCATAAGCATGACAAATATACGTGGTCACAAGTGTTGTTTTTCATGATCATCATCTTATATACATACATACACACGGCTATAAGGCCATTTTGGCACCCTGCTTTAGCCTCATCATCCATCTTCAAGATGTGTATGTAAATAGTTATTATTGCTCAAAAAGTTCACTTTTCATGGTTTGTATCATTTTTATGTATTACGTGTTTCATTATGTTCTTAATCTTAAAAATAAACATGTTGATGGAAACTGATATGTACATGGTAAATATATGTATATTCAACTCAACTCATAATATGTATATTAAAATGGAAGAAAGATAAGATTCAAGTGGTTATGTGAATAAACATAGAAATTGGCCATAAGGCATTAAATGAAGAAAATAAATCGTGACATATAATAAAAGTGAAAAGGGGAAAATAAATATGTATACACACGTCCTAGAATAATTTTTAGGGTATAAATGATTCATTACATGTTATGTATACATATAGATATAATAATAGGCAATATATATACGTATGTGTATATATATGTATGTATTATACATATACATGTATACGGCCCTAAGGCCTTTCGTGACCTAAATGAATTTATTTCCATGTTATGTGCACTTATATGTATAATATATAATAAGAGGTAAATTATGATATATGTTATGTATTTTTAGGTGACATGTCAAAGAAATTAAAAAATAAGTGATATGAATACTTAAGTGTTGAAGTATGAGATGTATTTGGAAAATACAAATTAAGAAAGTATTGTTTGGTGAAAATGACAAAAGGGGGCTGTTTTAGGGTGGATTTGCCGAAACTTTAGGGGTAAAAGTGGGATTTTCTTTAAGTTATGACATGTAGGATGTTGATAAGTGTGGAAGTTTGATAATTAAAGTGTAGAATGACCAAAATAACCTTTTTGCCAAAAGTTAGGGTTGTCATGAAATAAAAGTTGAAAAATTATTTTTGTCGCATCACATGTTTTAAAAAGTTTATACGCATAACGAATAATAAACACGAGACTATTGATTCCAATGACATGTTTATGTTATGTCTATGATTATGTTATGTTATAGTGAACCGGCCTGACATCGGGACCGGAGTGGTAGGTGTCAGGGGCATGTGTTTTTGGTATGACCGAATGTAACACTGAGTCTAGGACATGGAATCTCTATCATAATGCATCACTGTTAGAACATTTACGTATGTTTTATGTTTCACATGTACTATATAGGGAATCAGTCGGTATGTCGTGCGTTATTATTCTTATGAAAGTGCCATAGCCATTTATGAAAATGTTATGTCTTTATGTTTATGAAAATGCCATGTTACGCATGTTATGGAAAAGTCATGTTATGATTTTATGAAAAGTCATGTTTTATACATCATATTATGACCATGTTACCCTTAGGTTATTTTTAGAAAATGCTTAAGTCTATGATGTATTTGAGTTGACCACCATAGGATTTATGCATGAAATTATAGCTATTATAAGTTTATAACCTTAGTTTAGGATATAGACTAACATCTAAGTATGAATATGTATGTGATGTTTATGGACTTAGGTAGAAGAATAATGTTACTTATGTTATGATGTTAAATTCTTATGTATTGCGTGTTGCTTATCTTACTTATGTTATTTTAAATTATTTGTTAAAAGGAGACATGGTTTATTATGTTCACTATTATGTCTATCATTATTTTATTACCCCGTCTTCCCATGCATGATCCACATGACATATCTAGTAGGAGTACTTGCTGGGCTGTTTTATCGCTCATACTTGCCTTTAATCACTTTATAGAGGACATGGTCCCTGAGATTAGATATATAGACGACGAGCCTCAAGTAGATTACCTTGAGAGAGGTGTACGCCAGGACTTAGCTTTTGAGACGGATGATTTGTCATATTGTATTTTTGTCATTTGAGACATCGGACATTTTAGACTTGTACTATTTATGCGATTGTATGTTATTGCATGTCGTATGTTTATCTTTATGTCACTTCTGCTATATCGATTCATGTTTCATATCGATATGCACAGTATGTTTCGACGCCTTGTACTTCTCGTAGTAGAGTCCGGTAGGTGTACCGGGCCGGAACCCTAGTTTTGGGCGGGGCGGTACATTTGGAGACTTGAGTTTTTCTTGGAAGAGAGAGATTAGAGAATATTGCTGCAAGATGAGTTTTTGTGGAAGTGTGAAGTGAAGAAAAAAGGATGGTTTCCCCCTTTCCTCGATGTTTCGGCCAAAGGTGAGGGGGATTTTCTTTTCTTGTATAATGAGACTTTAGGTGGGATTAGGTTGTAGGTTATGATTGTATGACATGGAGTGTAAGATGGTGAAAACTTTGTCTTCCTTGGGAGTGGGGGTGGCCGGCCTATAGAGGGAAAATAGGGAGTGGGTGGCTTGTCTTGTAGCCATGTAGGATTAAGTGGGAGAAAATATGATGATTGGGGTAAAAGTGTGTACGGTTTTGTTGTGTAGTGGAAGACAAAATGAGAAGAAAACTTTCTTCCCACTTGCATGGATGGGGGCGGTCAATAAGAAGATTAAGTGGATAAAATAGGACAAAATATATGGCGCACTTATGCATCACTAGTCTATGGCGATCTCGTTGCTTTTTCTTCAGCATCCATTCGGGCTTCTATACATTATGACATCTTTATGTGGGGTAAAATGATAGATGGCACAAAGCTAGCGGCTTGGATTTGCTCATCACAGCATCTTCCTTTTTTGTCGCAAGTTCGTCCGCCATATCCACAAGTGTTTCGCTGGTTATCTCCCCCTTCGGGTAGATTGAAGTTAAATGTAAATGTGACCGTTGGACGGCATTATGCTGCAGGAGGAGCTATTTTACGTGATCACACTTGTTTCTGTGTGGGCGCTATTTCATTTCGCTTGCCTCCAAGTACTCCGTTGATGGCAGAGATTCAGGCTGCTGTATTCGGATTGCTGTATTTTTTGCTGCTGTACCGTGCGATTACTCTTGAATCGGATTGCTCTCAGATTTATACATGCCTGGCGCGTCCGCAATCAGTTTTCAGGAATTATCATTTACGTTTGTTGCAGTCGTTGAAGATTCAACATAGGCTTGAATTCACTCATGTTTATCGAGAAGCCAACATGGCTGCTCATTACCTTGCACAACACAGAATGCTGGACCCTCGGACTCAAAGCTATGATTATGACAATCTCCCATTGTTAGTCCGAGTTACCGTTCATTTGGATCTCTCTTCCGTGCATCTACGCTTCTCTTGAGATTCATCATGTCTTCCGAATGGATTGGCTATCACTAAATATCTCTGCCTGTATCCTGCTGGATGCATGTAGACTCGGTATGCTTTGGTTTCTGATGGCTTTTATGTTTTCACTATGTCTATTATCATCATCTAACTTTGGCCTTCTCTTTACATGTGCATGGACTGGACCAAGCGCGGCAGACCTTTCTCTGACATTGTCTGTGGTGAATCATTCATTATACGAAATCATATTAGCGACTGGGCAGTGGAGGTTCACACGTCAGTTTTCAAAGGTCGTAAATATGCACTCTTTTTCCTTCGTGCAAGATTTTATCCACAAGGGTGGTTTTGCTTGCCAAGGTTTTAATGAGACATATCATACTACTTTTGAAAACCCACCTCCCCCTGTAGATAACATTTGGCACAATATGTATCGCCCCTTGAGTTCCTTCATTCAATTATGTAATGATTTTCTATGTAACAATGGTATTCCTCCGCCATAAGTGAGGGTTATATTCTAAATAAAAAGTAGAGACTTGCGTCTCTTTTATAAAATGTATATATATATATATGTATATATATATATATATTATATTTGAATGCTATCATGAATCTGTTATATATGAATGTATGCTGTATGAATATCCATCTGCAAGCTACCTTGTACTAATAGAGGAAGCTCCAAGAGCACGGCAAAGACGCACGTTTGTCTCCGCATAATACCATGTTATGCTAGAAAATATGCTACTGAGGTACCCTCCCGGGGTACATATTCTAATGTAGAATGCATGAGGCTCAAAAGCTACTTTAGACGATCGTAATCCTTGCCCAAGCGTGATGTCAGGGAGACCGAGCCATTAAGCAAATTTAACAAATCCAGACAGTCTATTTCAATATGTATCTCAAAGTAACCTGTGGTGGCGAAGAAAATAAGAGAGAATAACAGAGCCTGCAGTTCGGCATGCATTGGCGGCAATACTGCGAGCGAGAAACAAATGGCATGGATCAAATGTCCTGTCACATTCTGCAATACCGCCCTTCCAGCCGCCCCTCGACGACCAGCCGCAACATCTATGTTAAGCTTTAATTTGCCCGTAGGTGGTAATCTCCATCTTATAACTTGTATTCGTCTGGAGCGTATTGGAGGCAAATAATGTGCATCTATTAAAGGCTGAATCGAAGTTGCAAATTTTCGTCCAGAGATAGACAAACACCATGTAAAAATACCCATTCGAATTCGCTCCCGAAGACGAGATAAAGAAAACCCATCATCCCCAAATTGTATAGCTGTATATTCTTTCAAGATTGCCCAAGTAGCAAGCAGTGGAACCACCGCAGACAACTGTCCAACCATAGTCGTGCGACGTGCTTGGCGCCACCACCCTCGTAAATACTGTCTGAACGTCAATTCAGCGGGAGGTGGGCCACCTTATATAGAAGATAAAAGGAGCCATAATGTCTTGATCATCGGACATGTGTAAAAAATATGATTCTGATCTGCTGACTCACTATGGAAAAAAACACAACATGTAGGAAAACCTACAAGCCATGCACTGATATTATCGAGCATAGGAAGGGCATTATACCATAATCTCCATAAAAACACCTAACTTGCAGTAGGAGTAACTATCCACCAGATATATTGGGCTAATGGAAAGTAGGTGCCCTGCGAACGATAGGATTCACAGGCACTACGAAGACTGAAGTGCCCATGCTCATCATCGGACCAAGATAGACCATCCTGGGAGTCTTGTACACGCATGGCACAGAAAGAATGAATACGACATAATCTCTTCCAATCCGCTGAATCATAAATATATGCTTGCATCCAGTTCGAGTCCCATACTTATGCCTAAGATATTGTGCGCACAATGAATTCGATATATGATATGTCCACCATAATTCACATTCAAACGCCTTTTGTAATGCACCTAGACTGTGAATTCCTAAACCACCCTCCTCATTTGGATAGCATATTGCGGCCCATGCCCGCCAATGGTGCCGCTGCCTCCACAGAAAATTAGACATTTTCCGATTCAATTCCGTTATCATACTTTTGGGAAGTCTGACAGCAGCCATGATATGCAACGGCAAAGTGGAGAGTACCGATTGAATAAGGGTCAATCTTCCTGCCATACTTAATAGCCTTTGCGACCAACCTGTCAATCTCGCATCAAAATAATCAAGTAATGCTGTACAATATTGAGAGCGATTAATACCTTCAAAAAGATAAGAGCCTAAGTATTTTATTGGCAGCGTAGAAATCCTCATGCTCAGGGCCGTCGCCACTCGTTGAGAAGAGACTAAACCACCAACCACTAATTGACTTTTGTGATAATTAACTAATTGCCCTGATACCCGCTGATATTGCTCTAGAAATGCCTTGAAAGTTTGCAGATTGCCTACAGAACCATTCAAAAAGATTGACAAATCATCCGCAAAACAAAGATATGAAATCACCGGAGCTCGACCACTACTGAAGCCCCTGAGAGTGCCCGTTTGGGTTAAAGGTATTAGGCCCCTAGAGAACCCCTTAGATGCAAGAATAAACCAAACCTTACTTGTACATCGATCGATCGATGTAAGGTAGAGGAAAACCAAACCTTACTGTGAGACATCGATCTCTAAGCCTGAGACACATCGATCGATTGATGTATACATCGATCGCTCATATCGATCGATCAATATAAGATAGATTCAAAAGTAGGACCTCAATGTGAGACATCGATCTCTCGCCAGAGGCGCAGCGATCGATGTCCTTAGGGATTTAAAAAATTTAGCCTAAAATGTGATAAAATGATTGTTTTCATTTGTATATGTTGTATACATGATTATTGTTAATTTATTATTTATTCTTGATGAATATTATTGTGCCTTGTGACTAATATGCCTTGGAAGTTCCGAAAACTTACCAAAAAGGACAAAAGTGGTATTTAGAGTTTTTGTAGTTATTTGACATGGAGAAAATGATTTAAGGACTCATTTATATCGTATTCATCAATATGGTGGTGTTACTATATTTAATCTTGACCATCGGAGCCATTTTCGGATTTCTCTCTCACAAGGGTTATTTTCGTCATTTTACCCCCAAGGACAGTTTGGTCATTTTACTCAAGGACGGATCTTGAGTATCATATTATATGCATTTTGAAGCTTATTTATAGTTTTCTTGAAGAATATTTGGTGGTTATCTATTCTATTTACTATTTGGTGATATTATTGACAGTAGCGGGGTATGTGACGATTTTCGTGTCACATTCTATTTTTCTTCGTGAAGACCTTTATATACATGCTATTGGAGGTCCTCATTCATCATTTTTCAGAGAATTTGAGGGTGTTATTGGTGAAAATTTTACCACAAGTTGCAAGGAGAAAAATCTGGGAATTTTGAATTATTAGTTCACAAAGTCTTGTCAACTTTATCTATTTATTTCTCTTCATTAATTCTGAGTTTGTGCCCTTATGTATTACTCAAAAACGTGATTATACATGTGACAAAGGTGTTCCATTCATGTAGTATGCCACATGGACCAACCAAATACAAGCTAGTTGGCAAAAGTTGCTAACTTGGAAATTTCAAAGGGTACCAATGGCTATATTGAGTGGTTGAAGCTGATTTTGGAGTCAAATTTTCAGCCATCACATGTCCTATCATCATGCCAGGAAGTTGAAGGATTCTTGAGGAATATGGCATCCAATCCATTCTTATTATTTTCATGATTTTCAAGACAAATTCAAAGGTGGAAAAATCAGCCATTTGAAGTTCCAAGGTGGACCGTTCATATTTCTTGAAGTTGCCAAGTGCACAAGGTGTTTAGGTGACCAACCAATAATGTGAAAACACTTAAGCTTTGACGATGAAGACTATGACACATTGGCATTCTTATCTTCAAGGTCTATTTCACACTATAAATAGGAGGCAAGGTGAAGAAGAGAAGACACACTACTAGAAAGGAAACTTGAAAATAGTCGTCTTGCTATTCTCTTCTCTTATTCTTGTTCATACTTTGTGTAGCTAATGTAGGACCGATATAGCACCACTAGAAGGGGGAGTTGAATAGCGAGTGCAGAAAAATTGGTTTTTAAAAACTTTTTAGACCAAATAACTCAATAATTAAAAACAGTTTCTGTTTTCAGATCCTTATTTGAATTAACTAGTTAACCAGGTTGTAGACCTTCAAATATTGTGAACTTTGGCGACAATGTGCTTTCAGATGTTGTTAATGTGTCACAAAAATTTCTGATTAAAACTCTAAGTGAAACACCTTGAAAACCCGTTTTCGCACACATTTTGTCAATTTGCCAGAAACTATGCTTCAAAATGAAAAATTTATTCCGATTAATTGACAACTCTAAATGACTTGAAAATTTTATGGTATGACCTTAAGATGTGTACTTTAATGGGTTAAAACAGTTTTTCCAAAATTCCCTTGTTGAGTATGTCAACCACGTTGATGTTCTCAACCTTTGCAGATCTGAGAATCAGATTGCACTAGTCTCAGAACAATGAACGTTTGACTGACTTATACTTATCCAAATGAGATGAAACTTGTCCCAAATTAAAGTTAAGACATCTGGCTATGTTTCTGAAAGATTTTTTCATTTTTTGAAAATGTTTGCAATTTTTTCAGTGAGTATGAAACAATGCAAAAAAACTGAAAACTGAAAGTAAAAGTGCTAAAAGTAAATAACACCAAGATTTTTATACTTGTTCGGTTAAATCAACCTACTCTAGTCTTCGAGGACACCTTCCTCGGTATTCACTAATCACAAATAACACCTTGACACAAGGGTGGCTGGAGTTAAACACCGACTCCACCCTTTTACAATCAAACAACCAAAAACAACAACACAAACACCACCACCGAACAAATGAAGGTTTGATCACACCTTGATCAATCTTGTACAAGAGATGAACGTATGTGGGTGCTATTAACAAATCATATATAGTATATGGAAGGTATGTATGATAGGCTTGAGACTAAGAGCAAGAAAAAAGAAAAAGAGAAGAAGAGAATAGTCTTGCTTGATCTTGTAAGAATATGAACTTTGGCTTCTCTTTGCTTGAATCATCTTGCCTCCTTTCATAGATGGTGTGGCCGCCCCTAGGGCTGTATTATTCCTTGAAAATTGTCTTAAATACCTTTTGAAGATTGCTTTGTATAATTGGTGACACACCCTTGGTCACTTGGTGTATGATTGGACGAACGTCTTGTCTTCGCCTAGTTGTCGCTTCATGATTGGCCATCTTTAATCTACCTTGGCACTCCATAAATGAGCTGGAAATACAACTTAAATCTGAAACACATGCTCAATTACATACAAATAAAGTATCAATCAATCAAGATGTAGTTGCCCCACAATTTTGGAAGAAAATTGGATCAAAATAGGGTGCAAAAATCGTCCATATAGAACATATGCTGAAACTTCAGCATTTGTTTTGTTTTTGAAATGCTTCCATGTGTGGCTTGCCTTCTTCAATGTCACCAATCACATGTGGCTTATCATCCAACAATCAAAGTGCCAAATAAGCTCCACCTAGGCTCCAAATGAGGTGCCACAGGCGCGTACATCAGCTGCAACATGTGCTGAATTCTCTTTTGATAAACTTTTTCAAATACTAATGTCTAATCTTCACATAAATGCTAAATTGCAATCAAACCTTAATTTATATTTCTAGAACACTCTAATATGTCACTAATATGTAAAAAGTGTCCAGATACATGTTACACTATGACCAAAAATGTTCCAAGCATAGTAAGTGTAGAAAACTGAATTTTCAACTTTCATCGATTACGCGATTTTCTCTAATTAATCTCAAAATTCTTAGACGTGTAATATATGTTATGTCACACATAATATGCATAAAATAACATGTATTTTCAGCTCCAATAGCTGAGGGGAAAAAACGGCCATGTGACAAAAAGTTTGAGTTTGAATTTTTCACAATTCAAGCAAAAATATGGGTGATCGATGTATACAAACATGGTATGAATTTGGGACTGATTTTGACAAGTGGAGCACAAATGTCTTAGTATTTTGACTGTATATAGGCTGGACATCTTCATATGGTAAGTGCATGACATGTCGATAAAGGTTCGGTAGTCACCCGATACGACAATTTTCAGTTTATGGCCTCGTGACATATCGATATAATTTTTGTAACAAGACAACTTGTAATGTATGATATGCGACCTGTGTATACTCAAATATGATGTGCATATAATGGTGTGATGTTGACGTACATATATGATGTGCATGACATGTCGGTGGAACATCGGGATAGAAACGTATAATTCATCGTTATGAAGAAAATATGTATATATAAAATATATATATATGTGGTTTGTGTAGTAGTATGGAAATAAGACTTTCCATTCCAAATATGTTGCCATGTAGTTGTTTCCAAATATATCTCCTTGAGTACTTTATTTAATGAACTAGTAAGTTCATCTCCTTAAACACTTCATTAAATGAACTAGTTTAGTTCATTTATCATGGCACCTGAACTTAGTATAAAGACAACAAATGTTCACTATATGAGGTAAGCTTTAACGCTTCATGGCACGTTAGTACGACAACGTTATGTATAAACATGTAAAGCATTTTTATCACGTACACATATCAAGTAACACTTAATTCAAGCATTTCGTAAACACGTAACATTTAAATCATGCATTTTCAAATCACTCAAACCTCGAGTTCTCAACAATCTCCCCCTTTTGATGATTTGCAAAATAACCTATATCCATGATTTGAATGTGATCGCTCCCCCGACAATTATTATAAATTTAAAAATTTGAATTTCATAATATCATGCTATCGTGCTCCCCCTTAAATCCCCCTGTATTTTGTAAATCACATCAAAAGAGTTAGTAGCAATTGAAATAAAGAGCAATTTATATCAACAGAAATCATGCATTTCTAGTGTGTCCTTAAGGGTCTTTGATTCAACCCTTTGCAAGAGTACCTTTTGGTACCCAAACTTGGGTGACCATTTCAAAAAAAAAACTTGGGTGACCTTTCTTGGTCATACAAAAAGTTATAAGAAAGATGAAGTAGCAATATAATATATGTTAGGTGTATTTTTATTTGGCCTATGGTTGAAATCATCTTAGTAAGCATAATGTGATTTTGGTTTTGATATGCATTTCGGTTTGCATGAATAGTTCATGATCTAGATGCATTAGTGCGATATGAGTGTTGCATATGCATCAAAGGTTTTTGTTCATATCTATATGGTATATAATTATATTTTGTATGTGATGAAAAAGAAGGAGTGCGATGAGATATAATAGGTGTTGTGCTAGACACCTTCTTGTACTGTACAGTTGTCTTAGATGCGTGCGGTTTATAAGATGAAGACTGAACAAAGTTAGTAGACTTGTTTTCTACCTTATTATCTTCAACGTACCCTAATCCGGTTGTATCATTTTCATGCTTTTGAGAAGAAATAAGACGATCTAACATGCAACTACCCGTATTGAATTGTTTTACCATATTTTCTAAGTCGGCGTTTTTTGATTTAAAATTTGAAATCTCGAATTTTATTTCATTATTCTCGGATGCCAAGGATAAAATTTCAGACTTTAATGAATTTATCTTGCTAGACGACTCCTTTCTTGAATCGTTTAATTGAGATATAAGATTTGTGTAGAAGATTCTAACAATTTCTTGTCTTCAATTAAGCATTTCTTTTCTTTTGCAAAAGTCTTTGTAAATTTATGTAACTTAAGATATTGAACATACAAATAATGATAGAATAGCTCAGAATCAGAATCACAATTTACCTCACCAACAAAAAGTCGAGGCCTTTGGCTTGACAAACCTTCTTGCTTGATTTTGTGGCTAGTGGATGCCATCTCACAAAGATTGCTATATCTTCTTGTAGTGAGTGTACCGGGCTTTGGTACCACTTGTAGGACCTGTATAGCACCACCAGTTTCTGTTTTCAAATCCTTATTTGAATTAACTAGTTGACCAGGTTGTAGACCTCCAAAACTTGTATAAGTTGATGACAATAAACTCTCAGATGTTATTAATGTGTCATGAAAATTTCAGATTAAAACTCTAAGTGAAACCCTTTGAAAAACCGTTTTTGCACAGATTGTGTCAATATGCCAGAAACTGTGCTTCAAAATAAAAAATTTATTTCTATTAATTGACAACTCTAAATGACTTGAAAATTTTGTGATATGACCTTTAAGATGTGTACCTTAATGAGTTAAAATAGTTTTTTAAAATTTCCTTGTTAAGTATGTCAACCACGTTAATGTTCTCAAGCTTTGCAGATGTGAGAATCAGATTGCACTAGTCTCACAAATATGATTGTTTGACTGACTTATACTTATCCTAATGAGATGAAACTTGTCCCAAATTAAAGCTAAGACATGTGGCTATGTTTTTGCAAGATGTTGTCATTTTTGGTAAACGTTTACTATTTTTTCCATGACTATGAAAACGATGCAAAAAACTGAAAACTGAAAGTAAAAGTGTTGAAAGTAAATAACACCAAGATTTTTATACTGGTTCGGTTAAATCAACCTACTCTAGTCTTCGAGGACACCTTCTTTGGTATTCACTAATCACAAATAACACCCTGACACTAGGTTGACTGGATTTAAACACCAACTCCACCCTTTTACAAGCAAATACCCAAAAACAACAACACGAACACCACCATTGAACAAATGAAGGTTTGATCACACCTTGATCAATCTTGTACAAGCGATGAACGTATGTGGATGGTATAAACAAAGCCTATATAGTATATGAAATATATGCATGATAGGCTTGAGACTAAGAGCAAAAGAAAAGAATAAGAGAAGAAGAGAAAATTTTGCTTGATCTTGTAAGAATATGAACTTTGGCTTCTCTTTGCTTGAATCATCTTGCCTCCTTTTATAGATGGTGTGGCCGCCCCTAGGGCTGTATTCTTCCTTGAAAATTGTCTTGAATACCCTTGGAAGATAGCTTTGTATAATTGGTTACACACCCTTGCTCACTTGTCGAAATATGATTGGACGAACGTCTTGTCTTCGCCTAGTTGCCACTTCATGATTGACCATCTTTAATCCACCTTGCCACTCCATAAATGAGCTAGAAATTCAGCATAAAATTTGAAACACTCTAATATGTATCGAATATGTAAAAATCTTCTAGATACATGTTACACTATGACCAAAAACGTTCCAAGCATAGTAAGTGTAGAAAACCGAATTTTTGACTTTTTTCGATTACGCAATTTTTCTCCGATTAATCTCAAACTTCTTAGACATATAATATATGTTATGTCACACATAATATACATAAAATAACATGTATTTTCAGCTCCAATAGCTGAGGAAAAAGGGCCATGTGACAAAAAATTTGAGTTTGAATTTTCTGCAATTCAAGGCAAAATGTGAGTGATTGATGCGTATAAAGATGGTATGACTTTGGGACTGGTTTCGACATGTGGAGCACGAATTCTCTGATTATTTTGAGTGTATATAGACTTGCCATCTTTATATGGTAAGTACGTGACATGTTCATAAAGTTTCAGTAGCCATCTGATACGACAATTTTTAATTTATGGCCTTGTGACATGTCGATATAATTTTTGTAACAAGATGACTTGTAATGTATGATGTGAGACCTGTATATACCCACAAATATGATGTTTATATAGTGGTGTGATGTCGACATACGTTTATGATGTGTATGACGTGTCAGTGGAAAGCCAGGATAGAAACGTATAATTCATCGTTATAAAGAAAATATGAATATATGAAATATATATATATATGTGTGTGTGTGTGTGTGTGCGTGTGTGTGTGTATGGCGTGTGTAGCAGTATGGAAAGAAGACTTTCCATTCCAAATATGTTGTCAAGTAGTTGTTTCCAAATATATCTCCTTGAGTACTTTATTTATTGAACTAGTAAGTTCAATCTCCTTAAACACTTCATTAAATGAACTAGTTTAGTTCATTTGTCATGGCACCTGAAATTAGTATAAAGACAACAAATGTTTGCCACATAATGTAAGCTTTAACGCTTCATGGCACGTTAGTACAACAACATTATATATAGACATGTAATGCATTTTTATCACGTACATATATCAAGTAGCACTTAATTCATGCATTTCGTAAACACGTAACATTTAAATCGTGTATTTTCTTATCACTCAAACCCCGATTTCTCAGCAGCTAAGATGTTCCATTTATAGTTGTTATCTAGCTACACTATACATGCCTCTTGTGTTGTGTTTATACGATTGATTAGCCAAATTTATAAGGCCACATCAATAGGTGTTTGAGGTGTTGCAATCAAATTGATTAGAGGTGATTATCCAAATCTTGAATAGGGTTGGTGCATAGCCCAATGATCAAGCTTGGTTCTTGTTGTATTGTTGTTTGATTGATAGTAAAATCACAGAAAAGGTGTTCATTGAGACTGGAGTAGGTCACATTGACCGAACAAAGATAAATTCTTAGTTTTCTTATCTTCTTTATTTATTTACTGCTTTCAGCCCGTTTTCACTGCAATTTTCACCCGACTACACACGACCTGAAAAAATAGCAAAACATAATTGTGATTTTTGGTGGAGTTATACTTCAGACTGTTAGATTTATTTACATTAAGAATCACTTGATCTGAGCAAAAAAAGTTAGTCTTTTAGCCTTTGCAAGATAACTGCTCCATTCTAGCAGCAATCTGACCAGTTTGAAGGAAATGTGCATTCTAATTTTATCAAGCACAGTTTCTGTCATACCCTGTAATTTTCAAGTCCAACATTTAATAATTAGAAAACAACTTAAAATATAATTTTATTAATTGTGTAGGTTTATGAGGCTTAGTTAAATAAAATGTAGGTGGAAAAATAGTCAAAAGCTGAAATTAATTAAATTAGGCCAAATTACCAAAATTGACCTCCCTCAATTAATTGTTGAGGGAGTTACACTAATTAGTATAACTCCCAGTAGTGGTCAGCGGTTAAGAAGAGAAAGAACAGGGGAAACAGGTGCAGAAAAAGAGAGAGAGAAAAGAAGGAGAAAAGAAAGAGAGAAAGAAAGAAGAAGAAAGGAAGAAGAAGAAGACAAAACAGCGACCAACCTAGGTCTAATACATCATGAAATTCCGGCATACACTCGACTACCTAGAAACAAAGAAAAGTAATCTTTCTATACACTTTATGCAAATTTTGATTCAACAGGCCCTATGTTCTTATAAAGAGAAAATTGGATCACACATTGGTAATCTTGATGCGTTTATATTAAATGCTCTACTATATGTATTTGTTGTTGTTGATTGAGTAAAGTCATGTTCTTTGTGCCAATTTCTGAGAATAGTTATGTTGTTCTTTGTTGTTGTTAAATGTGCCCATAAAAACGTCATCTGTGATATGTTTATTGTCTTGTTATGAGTTATTATGTTTATTAACTGCAACTTAGATGATTTGAGAGGATTTGCAGAAGGTTTGAAGGGTGAATGATGGGTTGTTGTAGGTTTGTTTTGTTAGAAAGTTTGAGTATATATTGAAAGATGTGGATGATAGAAGGCTTAGAGTGGATGCGATTTGATATGTTTAAGAATCAATCCGTGTTAGTTGTGTGCTATGCCTAATGGATTTAGATGATAAGTTTAATTTGGGGTGTTCAAGATGAAAGGGGTGAAGGAAGAAGATGAAGAGAAGAAGTTGCTGCAGAATTTCAGTTTTTAGGAATCGTCAGAAGACTTCGAACACCCACTTTAGGTGCTCAATGTCACATTAGGAGACTAAAGTAGGCGTTCGATGCGTCCCAGTGCATTCCAAAACACTTCGAACACCTTATAAGGCGTTCGATGTGTCACAACACATTCCAGAACACTTCAAACACCTCATAAGGCGCTCCAGTGTATTCTAGATTACTTCAAACGCCTAGTATAGGCACTTTATGTCACATTAGGCACCTCCTGAAGGCGTTCCAAATATTCTGGAAGTCCCTTTCGACACATTAAGCGCTCCATATATGTGAGATACCTTGATTCTCTTCCATTTATCATAAAATACAAGTGCTTTTGAGGTGGGAGTGAGTTGTAAACATTAAGTGTTAATGAGTAAGGCTATGTGGAAGATAGCGGTGAATATATGATACGAGAGGGTGTGAAATGATATGAGTGAGATGTGCATGAGGTACGTTTTAGGTTGGTGACCCTGTTCTCAATATGTAAGACTACCTAGAAACAAAGACAAGTAATCTTTCTATACGCTTTACTCAAATTTCGATTCAACAGGCCCTATGTTCTTTAAAGGGAAAATTGGATCACACATTGGTAATCTTGATGTGTTTATGTTAAATGCTCTACTACATGTATTTGTTGTTGTTGATTGAGTAAAGTCATGTTCTTTGTGCCAATTTCTAAGAATAGTTATGTTGTGCTTTGTTGTTTTTAAATGTGCCCATAAAAATGTCATCCGTGATATCTTTATTGTCTTGTTATAAGTTATTATGTTCATTAACTGTACCTTAGATGATTTGAGAGGATTTACAGAAGGTTTGAAGGGTGAATAATGGGTTGTTGTAGGTTTTTTTTGCTGGAAAGTTTGAGTATATATTGAAAGATGTGGATGATAGAAGGCTTAGAGTGGACGTGATTTGATATGTTTAAGAATCAATCCATGTTAGTTGTGTGCTATGACTAATGGATTTAGATGATAAGTTGAATTTGGGGTGTTCAAGATGAAAGGGGTGAAGGAAGAAGATGAAGAGAAGAAGTTGCTACAGAATTTCAGTTTTTAGGAGTCATCAGAACACTTCGAATACCCACTTTAGGCGCTCAACGTCACATTAGGTGCTTAAAGTAGGCGTTCGATGTGTCCCAGTGCATTCCAGAACACTTCGAACACCTTATAAGGCGTTCGATGTGTCACAACACATTCCAAAACACATCAAACACCTCATAAGGCGCTCCAGTGTATTCCAGATTACTTCGAAAGCCTAGTATAGGCGCTTTATGCCACATTGGGCACCTCCTGAAGGCGTTCCAAGTATTCTGGAAGTCCTTTTTGACACATTAAGCGCTCCATATATGTGAGATACATTGATTCTCTTCCACTGCTCATAAAATACAAGTGCTTTTGAGGTGTGAGTGAGTTGTAAACATTAAGTGTAAATGAGTAAGGCTATGTGGAAGATAGCGGTGAATTTATGATACGAGAGGGTGTGAAATGATACGAGTGAGATGTGCTTGAGGTACGTTTTAGGTTGGTGACCCCGTTCTCAATATATAGAGTATGTGTACGTGTTTAGAAGTTAGATATGATATGACATGAGCATTTGCATCACGACATATGCACTTTGCATTACGGCATGAGTTTTGCTTTGCGAAAAGACACATGTACTTGAAAGAAGACAAGATTATGGCTGCTGGTTGATCGCACGGTATAAAAGTGACTCTTGCTGTGGCAGGGTATAAAAGCGTGACCTGTGAATCAACAGCTGGGTATAAAGTTTATATGTTATGGGGTCGTGGACCTTTCAGCACGGGGTGCAAAGTTCTTTTTGCTGTGGATTGATCACCCATAGGGTATAAAGTTCTGCTACGCAAAGAATAAGATAAGAAGATTTGTGAAAAGTTTTGCGAAATGACACGTATGATAAGTTTATGGAAGAAGGCATATGTATGGGTCTTTGTTTAGTTCAGTGCATGGTTTTAAAGAAGTACATGCATCATGTAACACAAAGCATAAGATTTGACATGTTGTGTTGGTTCTGTATTTGTGTATCATTTATGTGACTTGTTTGGCCTTGATGAATTGTTATAAATATGTTATTTGCTAACCCAAGCACCTTATTTTGAGCATTGATTTATATACTGGTGACTCGTCGTATGTGGTCCTGTAAGGTGTATAGAAGGGTTACTTGCTAGCGATGTTTTTGCTAAGAATAGATACTCCATCTTCTTTTCAGGTGAGCCAGGATACGAAATGATCTTTGTAGAGGACGTCGGCGAGTGGGCTCATTAGGATGAAGGTCACTGAAGTGGATAGATTTACGTCCATTCTCTTTTAGTCAAAATACTTACTGTTTAAGCTTTTATATTGGAGGATATATTAGTCTTTTCACCGAACACGTTTTAATTCAACTATATTTCATTTGGGTATATTGTTATTATTGAAGTTTTAATTTTACGATGTTTCAACTGATTCATCTTACGTTATGGATGACGTGTACTTGATCCGCTTTGACGTTTCGTAGTTCTCACAGTAGACTAAGGCAGGTGCACTGGTACCGATGTCCAGTATCGGGCCGGGGCACTACAAGTGGTATCAGAGACTAGGCTTCGGATCTATCTCGGAAAGTTAGGTTTAAGATGTTTTAACAATTTAAGATGTGATTCCTCCTTAAGTTTGATCTTTAGCTATAAGTGCTGATTATCTAGAGTCTAAGTATGATTTGGGCTAGGTGTGTGCGAGCACGTATATCATTTAACTTTAGGCATTAATTTTAATTTCATACCCTATCCATTACTATGCATTCAAACTTTCAGTATTGCTTTGGGTTTACTGAATGCTAATGAAAGTGTTGATCTCTCAGAAAATGTCTCCACAAAGAGATAACACAGGAAACTCTGGCAATGGCAGGAAAATCAGCCCCCACAAGTGGTTTTACCCCAGGTACTTACGGATGGACTGACAGTGATTGCACAGGGGTTTGCCCAACAGCAGCAACCTCCACCTCCTCCGCCACCGCAACATAATATCTGGTTCTTATATGGAGAAATGAGAAAGATGAGAGTTGTGGAGTTAACATTGGCTGGCTGAGGTAGAAAAATGCTTCAAGGTGGTGCAAGTGATTGAGGAAATTAAGGTAGATGTGGCCACACCCCTTCTGTGTGGCAAGGCAAGAGAATGGTGGGGCGGAAAGGCACTACGATGACCCCACCTATTTCTTGGGCATAATTTTGTGAGGTCTTCCTGAAATACTATGTGCCCGAGACAGCAATCTTAGACAAGATAAGGGCGTTCGACAGGCTGGGATAGGGTCAGAAGACAGTGTCAGATTATGCCAACCGTTTCCATGCTTTGGTTAAATTTTCTCCTGCAGTTATGTCTGATAATCGCTTAAAGATGACAAATTTTGAGCGAGGTCTGAACTCAAGGATTCAGTTAGCGATTATGAATGCGGGAATGAAAACGTACAAAGATATGCTAGACGCGTGCTTCCGTGTCGAGAGTGATTTCCGCAGAGTAGCGACAAGAGAAGCTAGTGCAGGATCGTCTGATAGAGGCAAGAGGCCAAGAGATGAGGTTAGAGTTGGTGGCAGACCCAGACATTGGGTCAAGATCTAGAAGAGAGGCCCGGTCGGTAATTTTCAGAGACCTTCACCCCAAAATCCAGTCGTCAGCAGGTTGTGGGAGTTTGCCCACACTGCAACAAGAGTCACGTCGTTTAGTGTAGGAAGCTTGTTGGAGCATTTACCCATGCAGACAAGTGGGTCATCTTATTAGAGATTGCCCAGAAATGAAGAAGAATACTCTGGGAGAAGCGACCCTGCAACAGAGCACAAAGCCAAGGACAAATGCCTGTGTCCATGTCATGACTGACACTGTTGTTCAGGAAGCCACCGTTTTGGTAGCATTTACAATTTAAAATAACTTTAAATTCTGATTGAATTAAGCCTTTACATGTTTAACTCCTTGTGTGAAACTTGATATGGTCTTAGGTGCTGTTTTAGTAAATAAGATACCTGCCAACGTTCTTTTCGATAGCGGACGCGAGCCACTCTTTTGTGGCAAAGAGATTCACTAAGCACCTTGGTAATTTACCTGATTGGTTTGAAACTACATACCGTGTCCAAGCGGCCGGAGATCAAATTATGATTTCGCACCAGCAGTATCGGATTGCATGTTAGGGTTCGGAGGACAAATGTTCTTCACGACACTGATTCCTATCCAGATGTATGACTTTGAAGTCATATTAGGAATGTATTGGTTGGCCAAGTATCATGCCAACATTGATTGCTGAACAAATCAAGTGACAGTCAAGAATGTAGAGATGAAAGAAGTAATCTTCCAAGGAGATGCTGAACGAAAAAAAGTCCCCAAGAAGGTATATATGTCGGTTGCTCAAGCTTTCAGAGCCTTAAGGAAAGGTGCCGAGGGATAACTAGTGTATGCGATAGATGTTACTCAGGAAGTACCATCTATTGAGCAGATTCTAGTGGTTAACGAGTTTTTGGATGTGTTTCCGAAATAACTGCCAGGAATGCCACCTCCGATGTGTTTCCGAAATAACTGCCAGGAATGCCACCTCCTAGAGAAGTCGAGTTTGAGATAAATCTAATCCCAGGAGCCGAACCCATTTCCAAAGCCCCTTACCGAATGGCTCCGGCAGAATTGAGAGAGCTGAAGGAACAACTTAAGGAATTATTGGACAAGAAGTTTATTCGCCCCAGTGTGTCACCTTGGGGAGCACCTGTTTTATTCATGAAGGAGAAGGATGATAGCATGAGGTTCTGTATCGACTATCTAGAGCTGAATAAAATTACAATCAAGAATAATTATCCCCTTCTGTGAATTGATGATCTGTTTGACCATCTCAAGGTAGGTTTGTTAAACTCTACCCTTCGTTAAATTTTGTGGTTCTAACATAAGGATTTACTACATCTGTCTGGGTGCCAAGATCTTTTCTAAAATTGCCCTCCGATCAGGGTACCATCAGTTATGAGTGAAGGACGAAGATATTGCAAAGACAGCCTTCCGCACGAGATATGGCCACTATGAGTTCTTAGTGATGCCATTTGGGTTGACAAATGCCCCTGCAGCCTTCATGGACCTTATGAATACAGTCTTTCGAGAACAGTTGGATAGGTTTGTGGTGGTATTCATAGACGATATTTTGGTGTATTCTTCTGACGAGCAAACTCACGCAGAGCATCTGAGAATTGTTCTAGGCATTCTGGGACAGAAACAACTTTACACCAAACTTAGCAAATGTGAGTTCTAGTTGAGAAGCGTGACCTTTCTTGGTCACATGATATCAGAAGAAGGGATTTCTGTGGATCCGAAGAAGGTGAAAACTATCACTATGTGGCCTAGACCCACTAATGTCACTGAAGTGCGAAGTTTGTTGGGTCTAGCTGGCTATTACAGGAAGTTTGTCGAGGGATTCTCCACAATAGTAGTACCCCTCAGTCGCCTTACCCGAAAGAACTCCAAGTTTGAGCGGACGGCGGAATACGAGAAAAGCTTCACAGAGCTTAAGAAGAGGTTAACCACATGAGACAATGGAGACAATGGAGCGGACAACACATTCCAGAACACTTCAAACACCTCATAAGGCGCTCCATGTCACTTGAAGCGCCTTATGTAGGCGTTCGATGTGTCACGGCACATTCTAGAACACTTTGAACACCTCATAAGGAGCTCCATGTCACTTGAAGCGCCTTAAGTAGGCGTTCGATGTGTACTAGTGTATTCCAGAATACTTCGAACGCCTAGTGTAGGTGCTTTATGTCACATTAGGCACCTCTTGAAGGCATTCCAAGTGTTTTGGAAGTCCCTTTTGACACATAAAACGCTCCATGTATGTGAGATACATTGATTCTCTTCCATTGCTCATAAATACAAGTGCTTTTGAAGTGTGAATGAGTTGTAAACATTAAGTGTGAATGAGTAAGTCTAGGTGAAGCTAGCGGTGAATTTGTGATACGAGAGGGCGTGAAATGATACGAGTGAGATATGCTTGAGGTACGTTTGAGGTTGGTAACCATGTTCTCAATATGTAGAGTATGTGTACGTTTTTAGAAGTTTGATATGATGTGACATGAGCATTTGCTCACGACATATGCATTTTTCATTCCCACATGAGTTTTGCTTTGCAAAAAGACACATGTACTTAAAAGAAGACAAGATTATGGCTGCTGGTTGATCGCAAGGTATAAAAGTCACGCCTGTTGTGGCAGGGTATAAAAGCGTGACTTGTGAATCAACAGTAGGGTATAAAGTTTATATGTTATAGGGTCGTGGACCTTTTAGCACGGGGTATAAAGTTATGTTTGCTGTAGATTGATCTCCCACAGGGTATAAAGTTCTACAATGCGAAGAATAAGATAAGAATAATTGTGAAAAGTTTTGTGAAATGACACGCATGACATGTTTACAGAATAAGGCATATGTGTGGGTCTTTGTTTAGTTCAGTGCATGGTTTTAACGAAGTCATGCATAATGTGACAGGAAGCATAAGATTTGACATGTTGTGTTGGTTCCGCATTTGTGTATCATTTATGTGACTTGTTTTGCTTTGATGAATTCTTATAAAGATGTTATTTGCTAACCCGATCACCTTATTTTGGACATTGATTTATATACTGGTGACTCATCGTGTGTGGTCTCGTAAGGTGTATAGACAAGTTACTTGTTAGTGATGTTTTCGCTAAGAATAGATACTTCATCTTCTTTTCAGTCGACCCAGGATACAAAATGATCTTTGTAGACGACAACGGAGAGTGGGCTCATTGGGATGAAGGTCACTGAAGTGGATAGATTTACATCCATTCTCTTTTAGTCGAAAGACTTACTGTTTAACCTTTTGCATTGGAGGATATATTAGTCTTTTCTCCGAGCACGTTTTAATTCTGCTGTATTTCATTTGGGTATATTGTTATTATTGAAGTTTTAAATTTTACGACGTTTCTGCTGATTCATCTTATGTTATGGATGACGTCTACTTGATCCGCTTTGACGTTTCGTAGTTCATGTAGCAGACTACGGCAGGGTACACTGGTACCGATGTCCAATATCAGGCCGGGGCGCTACAGTTTCAGGTCATGACCTTTTGAAAACTTAAAGTAGATATCTTAAGGATTGTTTTGACATAAAAATCAACCTTTTTGGCTGAGCAATGAAAGATATACATTTTCAAAGTTCAGCATCATTCTGTCTAAAACTATCCAGATTGACTATCTGAACCTTTTTATTTGTTTGAAGGTTCAAACGATTTTATTTTTAGCTCATTTTTGGACAGAGTCTAGTCAAGACATTGGAATTGATTTTTGAAAATATTAATAATTTTTGGAGTTGTGAACAGTGACTTGTGATTTTTTCAAAAAAGGGGTACTGAATCTGAGTAGCTCTCAGATTCCGTTTTCAAAGGGGTTTTTAATTCAAGGGTAGTAGTGTAATTTCGCTAACCACTATTCATCCCCCTTTAGTAGTGTTTATTGTAAGTGTTACGGTCCAACAGATACAGGTTTGTTATAATCTATCTTTGATCCCCTTTTTCCTCCTCTTTGGCCGACCTTTATAGTGCATATACTCCAAAAAAAAAACTCCGCAATTTGTATGATAAAAAAGACAACCAATAATAATGAAGATATCATGGTACACTCTTTTAACAACTTGGAGTTTGTTGAGCTTGATAAGAGTCCTCTTTTCCTTCTCCATTTGCCGAAATTATGACTCCAAACTAATGTATATATTTTTAAATATTAGAGTCCACCAATTAATAATAAAATCGCCAAATTTCTTCGCAGAAGGAACTCAATCAACAACCTTGTATAACATGTTGGAGCTTATCTAGACTTTTTTTTTGTCTGCATACCTTGATCAATATTGTCTTGTAATTTTCATCAAGTAGGCCGCTACTTAGGTTGTCATGACATACTTTGTGTTTTGACACAATATGAGAACTACCATGTATAAGATAAAATATTTGTCACACAATTAATAAGATTTTCCTGCAACTATATATTTTATAGTTGATAAAAATATTTCATAAGCGGACCGAAATTCCAGATAAATTTTGTGACACGGCACAATAAATAAATTTGTGTTGTACCAAAGTGCCCTTGTGAAATACCAAACGTTGATGATATGTTTAGATGGCGTCAAGCAGGAAACAATCATTAGATGATGTGGACGTCATATAAGATAGGGATAAGAGAATCCTTCTTGCTACAAGCGCTATTGTTCAAATACTGTTACAGCAAGTGTCATGACATAGCTCACAACAAATGAACACATGTCATGACTTGTGTCATGACAACAAGCTTAAATTTCGTCTTTGATTTCGACATCTTTTCCTAGATTATTGTTATAGCACGTGTCATGACAAGAATCTCATTGTTGTTATAATATGTATCATGACAAAGAACGTTCATGCTCACATAAAACCATACAACTTTTGCCTTTCTTATAGTAAGTTTGTTAAGCTTTTTAGACTCGTCTTTTACTCGATGAATCTGCATACATACATACATATAGGCAACACATTATTATATCACACATTCATACGCTTAATTATATCATAAAAATCATTCAAACACCCATACACAACAGAGAGCATTTTCAATGATGAGTGATATAAAAAGGTGTTAACACCTTTTTATGCAGGCGTATCTATTATAAGATCCATATCGCTGTCTTAACCCATGTTGTTGAAATTTGAGGCGACTGCTGAAAAGAGTATTCCATATATGGTAAGTCGAAATCCTATAACGAAAGGGGCAATCTTCCATCTTCCAGTTTGAGACATTTATGTGCAATCCTTCCTTTGTAGTCAACGCAGGCATATGTCACCAACTATTCTGTACCATCCCTCTCATCATGCAGGAAGCTCATTGTTATATCCCCTTTTTTTTAAAAGAGGCAAAAGGATCATTAAGGCCTAATTAACTATTAAACATAATTTGATTAGAAATTTTTTCTCTAAACCCTAATCAAATTTTTATTTAATCACGTGAACTTCTCTCCCTCCCCATTCTAGCAAACGACCGCTCCTTTCAGAGAGAGGAAAAAAAGAACTCTCCTTCAAGAAGCCTCAAGACTGTCGGTTTCGGGAGAGCACCACCGGTTCGATCAACCTTTCAAACGTGTAGTAATCATCAGGTAGGTGCCCCCTTAACAACTTTTGTATGAAACTATATAATTATTAATTTCTTTGTGATATCAAGATCGTGCATTAGTATTATGCTTGTATAGATGTTTGACTAGTTGATTATATGTGTATGTGGTGAATTGTATATCTGTATATATGATGCGCATAAGTATATATATGTATGACATTATTTTCGTACGATTAGTGTCAAAAGGTTGCATTTTTGATGTGTATATGAATAACAAAATTGGTTTTGGAGGTGGAGGGGGGTGGCGGCGAGTGGCCGGTGGTGGTGGGTTACGGCCACGTGCTGCCATGCAAAGAGGTGCGAGTGTGTGAGGGTGCGGGCGTGGGTGTGTGAGACGTGAGTGAGTGTGTGCGGGTGAGGGGTGTGTGGCCAAGGAGGGCAGAGGCAGTGGGGCCGGGGTGGGGATGAGGGAGTGGTGAGGGGAGGAAGAGAGGGGTGCGGGTGAGAGGGGGGAGAACTGAAGGGGATCACAGAGAGGTAGTGGAAATCGCACGGAAGTTCTGAGGGAGGAAGAAAATGAGGTTAAGAAAAAAAGAAAAGGAAAAAAGTAAAGGAAAAAGAAAAGGAAAAAGAAAAGGAAAAAGAAAAAGAAAAGGAAAAGGAAATTAAGGAAGGATTCGTGTGTGAATTCTATGCATTCATGCATCACGACATTGTATTAGAGTATGCGAGACCTAAATCGCATATCTGTTCTGTTCTGTTAGGTTATGCGAGACCTAAGTCGCATATCTGTTCTTTTTGTTAGGATATGCGAGACCTAAGTCGCATATCTGTTCTGTTTTTTTCCGTTCGGTTCTGTTAGGTCCTGGGGTCATGCACTGCACGAGAGGATGCATGTTTCCGAGAATGCAGGTTTATCATGCATCATGTATGTGACATACATTTCACGCTCATTCCGCATGATTATGTGGTTTGATTGTTTTAAGAAGTTATGACCGTTATATGTATTTGTGAAAACGTGGACAGTCTATTTTCGTATTACCGTACTTATATGTATTTCACTAATGTCCTAGCATGTATGCTCTCATAGGGCCGATGCAGGCAGGGTACCTACTAAGAGACGTTTTTGTCGCTCACACCGTTCGTTTTGTTTTCTTGCAGACGATTCAGTGTATGACTATATATGGATTGGAGAGGATTCAGAGTGAGCTCATTGGGATTCATAGGGATTGACTGGATACTGATGATCAAGAAATAGAGAAGTTTATTTTATTTATTATTTCATTTGAAGACTTAGCTTAGGGATTTCATTTTACGAACTGTACGATGTCGTTTAAGGGATTGTGACTTGATTTTGACTATATATGATTTTGGGGATTTTACTTTCGATTTAGGGTTTGAGTTGATTTAGTTCGCTTAAGCAATCGAATACTCTGTCGTTTTGATAAGTGCAGGAATTTGTACAGACGCCTTGTATATCCCTTAGCGAAATACGGCGAGCGTACCGGTTCTGATCCTAGGGTTCGGGACGAGGAACTACAGGTTGTATCAGAGCCCAAGGCTCTAGATCTACTGTGGAAAACATAAAATGAAGAAATGATCTTAGACGTAAGAGATGAATCTAGATTTAAGTTCTGATCATAGATGTAAGTTTCATCTTAGACTAAGTTTGATGATAGACTAAGTTGTGATCTGAGACTAAGCTTGACCTTAGAATAAGTTTGATCTAGACTAAGTGATGATTGGGTGGGGGCATGGTTGGTTTTCATCTCCGTTTTACTCTTTCCGTATTTGATTCTCTCCTTTTTTTCTTAAGTTTTGTATATTCCTGAAATGCCCTTGACCAAAAAAATGAAAATTTCCTTGTCGTAGCAAATATGCCACCGAGAAGAGAATGGTAGGAACGGCAAGGGAAACCATTCTTAGAATAGGGCTCCACCGCAGATCGTGCTTCCCCAGACCCTGACCGACGCACTACAAGTCATGGCCCAAGCTATGGTGCAACCACGTTAGCAGCCACAGGCTCCACCACCACCGCACTCGGACTTGAGATTCTTCTACAAGTGGATGCGAAGGAGTGGTGGCGTAGCACATCGGACACCGCAATCACTTAGATCTAATTTCAGAATGAGTTCAAGAGGTATTACGTGTCGACAGTACGACTTCAGAGTATGGCTCTAGATCCACGGCAGAAATGTAGAATTAGACCATGATATTAGAAAATAAGTTACGATTTTGCTTCTAAGTCACAATCTTAGATATAAGTGATGATTTGAACATAAGCGGTGATCATGAACATAGGTACTGATCTCAGTTACAAGCGATGATCCTGAACATAAGTCACGATCTTAGACATAAGTAACGATCTCGATTAAGAGTTGACTTTAGACATAAGTACTGATTTAGTAATAAGTGTTGATTATGCACTAATTATGATTTAGAAATAAGACGTGATCTTATACTTAAGAAATGATGATGCTAAGATTGATCCTATAAATAAGTTATGATCCTAAACTTAAGAAGTCGATCGGTTTTGAGGCACGTATACCTAAGATATCCCATACAATTCTCCTTTATCTAAGGTTAATCATAACTCTCTAAGCTGTGATCTTAGTAACCTTAGTTGAATATTATATAATTGATTTGGATGAATTACAATGTTAACCAAAATACCCTACTAGAAAAGTTAGTTGACACATTAATGGTCAGGCAGTAACTCGAGCTGCCTTACCATAACTGTAACATGGTACTTGGTACCATTAGGATAAAGTAAAGCGGGTCCGTATCTCTACTTGGACGGTAACATCAGAAAAGGCATAGGTCTAATTTGGGACCATAGCTACAAAAAATGAATTATAATAGTAAGATAAATACTAAGAGATGATTTATAGTAGAATGATAGAAATTAAATAACGATTAGCGTTATAACCAGTAGAGTTTAGTTAAGGATATTGTACAAATGAATTTATAGTCTAGGGTTAAGATGTTGAATGTAGGGTAATCAAAATAGGTCGACGATGTTAGTCTTATTAGATGTGTTGAACAATAGCGACATGCGAGAATCGACTATAGTATGTGCCTTGGAATACTATATCATTACAAATTGTGGGTTAAGTGTTGACATTGGAACATTTGGTTTGAATCTAGTAGGCTTGAATTTAAATAGAGTAAGCATGAATCAGTAGTGGTTGCTTGTTCGGGTGAGATCTAACTAGGATAATTAACGGTTCAAAGTAAAGAAATATAGTGGATCAATATGGCGCGCGGAAGCAGAGTGAATTAAAGCACCTTAAGTCAATAAATATTTAGTGTGCCATGCCAAGATTGAACAATTTAAGATAGACATTTTATCATAGTAGGCGAAGGTTAGACTTATAAGAAACTATATGTTGACGGATTATTCTTTTGGAAATAAGGATGAATTATAGAATTATACAAAATATTGGACTATTATTTCTCTAGCAGATAAATATTTTATATAAACACGTACACCGAGTTATAACTATATTTTACAGGGACTTCAAAAGACATTTTATTTTTGAAAATACCTTATTAAGTCACATTTCTTTATATAGTCTTCTAAACTTTACGAGGCTAATTTTTTTTTCCTATACTTGTAAATCAGCATAATAAAAATTTCATTTCTTTTGACGACCTTGAAAAAAAAACTTTTAAAAGTATTGATGTTCTTACAAAAATGATATGTTTATATATATATTTCTTACAAAATATTTTAAATTTCTATTTTTGGTACATCTATTTTTTTTGTCAAAATTAATTTAATTTGACGACTATCGATATCGCAAGCAGTTTAACCATTTAAATGTTTTTAAAGTTATTTATCCGCTTGCAATGAACTTACTTGACTTTTGTGAAGGGAAAGAAAAAAGTATCTTTTAAAATATATACCTATTTTTGAAAACGGAAGGTACCATATTCAAACCGTTTCATAAAACCTTTATTATTTATTTTTCAAACTGTTTTGACGCAATTTTACCAAAATGTGTTGCGAACAAGTTATATCATTGTTTTAAAATGGTCATTTGAGATATCGCATCGCGAAAACAAATCTATGATACTTTGGGTTTTGTATTTACAAAAATTAGAAGGTTTAGTATTTTCAATAATTAAAGCTATATTCAAAATTATAGCTACGTAAGATACTTTTCTTTTAACTTGAAGAAAAATATGTCCATACACATATTTCATATACTAGGCTGCTTACAATATCTTTGAGAAATTAAGAGCATGATCATAGAGCTAGTTTGTAAGTATATAAGAACTGATTTTGAAGACTTGGTTGTGTTAAGGAAGGGTAACGGTTACCATATTGGCATACACAAAGGATGTTAGTATAGTTAATTATCTAGGGGATGAATCATATGTGATAAGTTTAAGAATCCGGTATTGTATATTGTAATAAGTTGAATGATACACGTCAAGTGGTATAAGTTGAAGTTTGTAAGCACTGATCATAGAGAATTAAGTAAAGATTGAACCCTATAAGAACTATATCATCTTGTGAGATGCTAGTGATGACTAAATTAAATCATACTAGAGTACGACGTATTCTGAAAAATACATACAGCTTCAAGAATGAGTCTTGTGAACAAGGCGTTAAGTTAAAGATTGTACTACTACCTAGGAACCAATTTTAGAGGGTTACTCATGGTAGCAAATATAAGTACGATATAGACCAATGATTGAGTTATAAAGCCAGTATAATGACGATACCCTTAAGGTTGATTCAAGAGCTATAGGAAAAAAATAGGTTACGATCTATCAGGGGGAGGACAATGGATGTAAAGATTACATTGTAAATATACACACTGAATGATTTGAGGACTTAGTCCTGTATACGCAAGGGATACTAAGTTAGGTCATGATCTAGGTAAATGAATTATGTGGAACTATACTAAGTTATTGGTTTCGTAACGCACAAGTTTCGAGGATGAAACTTTTTGTAAGAGGGAGAGAATGTTATATCCCATTTTTTTAAAAGGGGCAAAAGGGTCATTAAGACCTAATTAATTATTAAACATAATTTGATTAGAAGATTTTTTCCTAAACACTAATCAAATTTCTATTTAATCACGTGAACTCCTCTCCCTCCCCATTCTAGCAAACGGCCGCTCATTTCAGAGAGAGGAAAAAACGATATCTCCTTCAAAAAACCTCTAGGCCGCTGGTTTCGGGAGAGCACCACCGGTTCGATCAACCCTTCAAACGCGTAGTAATCATCAGGTAGGTGTCTCCTTAACATCTTTTGTATGAAAACTGTATAATTATTAATTTCTTTATGAAACCGAGATCGTGCATCAGTATTTATACTTGTATAGATGTTTGACTAGTTGATTATATGTGTATGTGATGAATGTTATATCCGTATATATGATTCCATAAGTATATATATGTATGACATTATTTCGTACGATTAGTGTGAAAAGGTTGTATTTTTGATGTGTATGTGAATAACGAAATTGGTTTTGGAGGTGAAGGGGGGTGGCGGCGTGTGGCCGGTGGTGGTGGATTATGGTCACGTGCTGCCGTGCAAAGGGTGCGTGTGTGTGAGGGTGCGGGCGTGAGTGTGTGAGACGTGAGTGAGTGTGTGTGGGTGAGGGGTGTGGGGCCAAGGGGGGCTGAAGGGGAGCTGAGGGAGTGGGGCCGGGGGCATGAGGGAGTGGTGAGGGGAGGAAGAGAAGGGAGCGGGTGAGAGGGGGGAGAACTGAAGGGGATCACAGAGAGGTAGGGGAAATCGCACTGAAGTTCTGAGGGAGGAAGAAAATGAGGGTAAGAAAAATAGAAAAGGAAAAACAGTAAAGGAAAAAAGAAAAGGAAAAAGGAAAAAGAAAAAGAAAAAGAAAAAGAACAAGAAAAAGGAAAGGAAAAGGAAAAGGAAAAGGAAAAAGGAAATTAAGGAAGGATTCGTGTGTGATCTCTGTGCATTCATGCATCATGACATTGCATTAGGGTATACGAGACCTAAGTCGCATATTTGTTCTGTTATGTTAGGGTATGCGAGACCTAAGTCGCATATCTGTTCTGATAGGATATGCAAAACCTAAGTCGCATATATGTTTTGTTTGTTAGGATATGTGAGACCTAAGTCTGTTCTGTTCCGTTCCGTTCTGTTAGGTCCCGGGGTCATGCGTTACACGATAGGATGCATGTTTCCGAGAACGTAGGCTTATCATGCATCATGTATGTGACATTACATTTCACACTCATTTCGCATGATTATGTGGTTTGATTGTTTTAAGAAATTATGACCGTTATACATATTTGTGAAAACGTGGACAATCTATTCTCGTATTACCGTACTTATATGTATTTCACTACTGTCCTAGCATGTATGATCTCACAGGACCGATGCAGGCAGGGGTACCTACTGAGCGATGTTGTTGTCGCTCACACCATTCGTTTTGTTTTCTTGCAGACGATTCAAGGTATGACTATATATGGATTGGAGAGGATTCAGAGTGCGCTCATTGGGATTCATAGAGATTGATTGGAGATTGATGATCAAGAAATAGAGAAGTTTATTTTATTTATTATTTATTTTGAGGACTTAGCTTAGGGATTTCATTTTACGAACTTTACGATGTCGTTTAAGGGATTATGACTTGATTTTGACTATATATGATTTTGGGGATTTTACTTTCGATTTAGGGTTTGAGTTGATTTAGTTCGCTTACGTAATCGAATACTCTGTCGTTTTGATAAGTGCAGGGATTTGTACAGACGCCTTGTATATCCTTTAGCGAAATACGGCGGGCGTACCGGTTCTGACCCTAGGGTTCGAGACGGGGCACTACACTCATGCTTCCTCAACTCAACATGTGGAACTTCTTGTTTGGATGCTATAATGCTCTATAAATGGCTTTATGATATTTTTCTTGGGATTGAACCTCCACAAGTTTCCAAAATGAAGAATGAACAAGGCCAAAGGAATGGCAATATTGATAACTTTATACGATTTGACTATTTTGAATTTATCAACTTTCACAAACAAAATTGATTTAAGATTGTTCAAAATTTAAGGAATGAAAGATGACAAACAACTCAAGATATCAGTAAACCAAAATGAAGATCAAAATACAAAAACACAATCAAAACAGAGGCGTAATGAAGTTACTGCCATTAAAAGAATCTTGTCTCTACAATGTGCAAAGTAGAGCACATGGCAAATGTTTTTCATGATACAATGGCATTTTCCTTTCATTTTACAGTACAGAAGAATGATTGAAGTTTCCAGTAGAAGTCTTTAGAACAAGAGAAGAAGATAGAAAAATCTACAGAACGATTTCACCAAGTGTGTTCTTCAACTTTTCTACAATACTATTCATATCCTACTTATAACATCTCAATAGAAGTTTAAGTCATGTTGAAAGACTCTCGTTAGGCAGAGTTATAACTCCCAACGTAATATTTAGACGTTTAGAATGATTGGGTGTATCTCGAAATTGAAAAACATGCACATTTAAGTAAAAAGGTGCAATCTGTTGCAATTTAGCTTTTTAGGATCTAGCCTAGGATCGATCCCTGAAGAATCCTCCCAACCTGAAGAATTGGATGCTCTCAGTTAACCGAGATTGATCCATGGAACATCTAAGATAGATCCTTAGCTTCTGAGAGGTTCTTGACAACTAAATTCCAATCAATCTTTACACTTAAGTTTATATTGATTTTTGAACACTTAAAAGAAGCACTTTTAGGAGCGATTTTTCAACATTATATTATCAATATCGATATATATTTTATGAAATGTATAGGATCAGATTGTTCGTATAGGATGAATCTAAACAATATTTAATCATCAAAAGTCAAAAATCATAATTACAATTAAAAAAATTCATACATATTATCACCGGACGCACTCGACTCGTGTTTCTTAAGGAAACGCTCCATAAACTTAACTGGAACCTATTTAGCCAATACTCATGTAAGCATGGAAAGTTACAGATAAATACTGACGGTCATAGACAATAAAGCTACACCTTTTTTTTAATTTAAATTTCAGAAATTTACAAAGGAACACCTTAGACGGTGTGATTTACAAGACATAATCTAGTCTTGCCCAAAAAACAAAAGGACAAGTTCCTCTACATATCAGTGTATATTTGTAATCAGTTGTGGAACTGTGACATTAGCAAAAATACATGCTCAATTCAGACAAATAATAACATATAAAGCCGTCTGCCGAAGATGAGGATGAGACAAAATCTTCAGATGGGAATCTTGAGGGGTAGTGAAGATGGATTGCTCTGAGGTCTATGCAAAATTCTTCCAGTGCTGACGGGGTGGGATGTCCAGTGCTGCCATGAACCCGGCAAAAGCAAACAGTGGTGAAAATTGCTCCATGTGACTGAAGACAAGCTAGCAGTGCTACGTTCTCGCACAATGCAGCCCCTAAAGAGCTGCCCTTAGTCTTTTTTGGCGGCTTGTATGCTTGACATGTCGAATCTGTGCACTCCAGAAAATTACCCGACCTGCAAAATGCAAAAGAAAAAAGCAGCAGTGCAATACAAGAAAACTAAGAAGACACCAACTAGGTACCAACGTTAGAAGCATGGTTGTGATGAGAGTGGGTTTGAGTTGTAAATCCATTGTGACCTTGCGGGTTGAATTTAGTAAAGATTTTTAGCGGAATTCCAAAACTAAGAGCAAGTTCCCAGTTTGTTTATTATTTTTATAGCCTCTCCAGTTAATAGCGGAGAAAGAAATACTATCGAGGATTTCTTTGAGAACAGCCAAACTCTCTCGTCTAGAATGGCTAAAAATCCTAATATTACGCTCGCGCTAAATGTGGTATACTGATGATGCAAACCCAAAGCGAGCAAGGTCAATCTGAAGATTTGATTTCCAACGGGTGTTGTTCATTAAGGTTTCCATGATGTCACTCCAGCTTGGATTCAGCATCCCCGAACCCAAGCGTCTTAGTATGGAACTCCAAATTTGATTGGAGTAATTGCACTAAAAAACAGGTGGTCCTGATTTTCCACAAACCCACTACAAAGGACACAAATGTTTGAGGTGGACAGACCCCAATCATGGAGCTTGTCTAAGGTATTCATTCTCTTCCAACAGGCAATCCAAAGGATTATAGCATAACGTGGAAGAAAGTGCTTACCCCACACAAGTTTGCTCCAAATGACTGCGGGTTGATCCACCTAGATTGCTTTGATTGCTTCTTTAAGAGAAATTTTTTTTACTTGGTAGCCAAGACCAGGTGTCTTCTCCTTGCTTCCTTTTGACATTATTGCAGGCTAAGGTAAATTGTCTCACTTGGTCATCCCAACCCCTACCAAATGGAATATTCCACTCATTGTTAGCTAGGATTGTAGCCACATAGGCATTGTCCTGAATGTGGAGCTTTCTTTTAAGATCAGGATGATTGACCTTTAAGATTCCCCACGGATGCCATGGTTCTCCCTAGAAGGATGTAGATCTTCCATCCCCAATCACCTTGCATACCTTGCCCTCATATCTGTCTCTGATCCCAAGCAACTTTTTCCAGAGCCATGAGTCCGTAGGTTTAGCTTTGATCTCCCAAACCGACTTTCCTTTTAAGATTTCTGTGTGGATCCATTTAACCCATAGACATTCCTTGCTTTGACAAATATCCCAAAGGTTTTTCATGATATAAGCATTATTCATCAAAGACAAATCTTGGATCCCTAACCCCCCTTCTCCTTAGGCTGACAAATAATGGACCATTTGATTTTTGCTTTCCTAGTATTGCCCCAGAGAAACCCTTTTAAAATCTTCTCAATTTCCTTGATGGTTTTCCTAGGCAAAAGGAAGGAAGCAGTCCAATATCTGCAAATTGCAATCAAGACAGTGTTTATTAGCAGCACCTTTCCTCCATAGGACAAAACTTTAGCTGTCCAAATTTTGACCTTAGCTGACAGCCTGTCCAGCAAAGGACCACAGTTAGTGTGGTTGAGCTTTCCAACTATAAGTGGTATCCCAAGGTATTTAATTGGGAGAGGTCCCAATTGCATACCTAGAATGTTAACAATCTCCTGTTGCATTTGAGAATTAATGCCTGAGAAGGGGTTTGAGTGATTTTCAAATACATGATTTAAATGTGCTTGAAAACGTGCGTGAGATAAATGTGCATGATATATTGCATATTACTTTCCTTATATAATCCATATATTATGTTGTCGTACTAACGAGCCATGAAGCTTTAAAGATTACATCAAATGGCAAACATTTGTTATGTTTATACTATTTTCAGGTGCCACCATTAATGAACTAAACTAGTTCATTAAGTGAAGTACTTAGTTAATTAAACTAAATAGTTCATTAAAGGAGGCAATATTTGGAAGAGGCACCAAGGCAACAAGGTGAAGAAAGGAAAGTCTTCCACTCTCCTCCCCACACTTATGGCATGCCATTTATGCATATATATATATATATATATATATATATATATATTCAGATTTTTTGAAAAAGGCACATACACACATATTCCAACGTACTACCGACACGTTATATATGTTACGTACGTACACGTCACACCATCATACTTAACTCATAATTATGAGTATATTCAGGTCTTATATCATATGATATAAGTCATGGTGATGACAAATTAAATACGACATGTTAAAAGGTTCTAAACCAAAAATTGTCGTATCGGGCGAATACCGAAACTTTGCCAACGTGTCACGTACTTGCCATAAATAGATGGCCAGCCCCTACACCTCAAAAATCATTATTAATTTTGTGGCTATGATGATATTTTCAGCTAAAAATTCTTTTCATGTTGGCACACACAAATCACCTCACATTAAGGCCAAATTGTGGAGATTCCAATTTTAATTTTGTCACATGTTAATGGCGCCACTTTAGACCAGCCAAGTGCTGAGATTTAAAGTATATATTATATATATTATGTGTAACATAATATATATAACATGTGCAAGAAGTTGGAATTTAATTAGAGAAAAATCGGGTAATCAATAAATATCGAAAATTCGGTTTTCTACGTACACAACACATGGAATATTTGTGGCACATCATATGACACGTATCTAGACACTTTTTACATACGTTATACATCTTAAAGTGTTCTAGAAAATTAAATTAAGGGCTGATTGGAATATAACATGTGTGTATTATTAAATGTGCACTATTTTACGCAAAAATAATTTTCAGCACATGTATATACATTATACACGCATATCACAGCTGAGATGGAGCTTATTTGGAGCCTTGTCGGCATATTGATTGGTCAAGAATCAATCATACAATGTTGGTGAATTAAAGAAAGAAGCTACACAAGGTAATGTTTCAAATTTTGTTACAATTGAGACACATGTTGAAAATTCAGCATGTGTGCTAATGGCTGGACGTTTTTAGCACCTTAATGGCTCATATTTTGTGTCTTGATTAAGGTGGATTAATTGGAAGATAATTTGCAAGTAATTTGAATAAGTTATGGAACTAAAATCGTGATATATTTGAATATCACACATGCTGAAAATTTCAGCATGTGTAGTAATGGATATGGCCGATTTTTTGGCCTATGTGATGTATAATTTTAATTCCAAAATTGAGGAAGGTGTCTTGTATTAAATGGAGATGGATTTCTTGAATTAAAACAATGCTAAATAGGAAATATATTGAACAAAAAGTGTATGTAACACATGCTGAAATTTCAGCATGTGCATTTGTCATTATGGCCGAATTTTTCACCATTTTTGTGACAAAATTATCTTGCTAACTTTATGTGATAATCTTGGGAATTTTGGAAAATATTTTATGTTGATTTTGGCACATGCTTTGAGTGATATATTCAGATTTTTCCAAGTCATCAATGATGACAACATTCAACCTATCATGAAGTGCCAAGTAAGCAAAGGTTAAATGATCATCCAATGAGAAGATGCCAAGTAAGCAAGATCATGTCACAATGAAGCCACACATTCTCCCAAGGACTTAAAAGATAATTTTCAAGAGGAGAAGGACTCCAAGGGGGCGGCCAACACATATTAAAAAGAAGGAAGAAGACTAAAAAAAGGACAAGAACAAGTGTTTGAAAATTGAAAGATCAAAAGTGTTCTAGCCTTATTCTTCTACACTCCCTTTCTTTCTTTCTTCTAAAAGCCTATTGCACTTACATTCATATTCTTGAATAGGCTTATCTTAGACCACCACTCATTCTATATCTTTGTAAAAGATTGATCAAGGTGTGATCAACCTTCATTCTTGCAAGGTGGTGGTGTTTGTGAGCAATTGTATTTATCATACAAGGTTTGTAAAGGGTTGGAGTTGGTGTGTAACTCCATCAACCCTGTGGTAAGTTGTATTTGTGTTGTGTGAACCAGTGTAAAATTCTTGGTGTCATTTACTTTCAGCATTGATTTTCTGTTTCAGCACTGTTTACTGTTTTTAATCACGTTCGTAAAAATAGTAAACGAATTTCAAAAATCACGAAACTTTCAGAAAATATAACCACACGTTCTAGGGTTCGTGTGGCGTAAGTTTCAACACTTTTGGACAAGTATAAGTCATTCTAACATCTAAAGTTTTGAGACTAGTGCAGTCTGATTTTCAGGCTTGCAAAGGTTGAGACTTTGATCGCATTTGACTAACTTCCCAAAAGTATTTTTCAAAACTGTTTCAACCCATTTAAATATAACATATAAGGGGTTAGTGGTTAAATTTTCAGAGCATTTGGAGTTGTGTACAAATAGGAATTAAGTTTTCAAATCAGTGTATCGGTTCTGGCAGATTTGCGCAATCTGACCACCAACGATTTTTCAAGGGGTTAGAGGTTGAATTTTAATCTGAAATTTTTAGGAGATACTCATAACATCTGAGTCTAAGTTCTCTCCAAATTTCAGAATTTTTGAAGACCTGAAACCTAGTTTTCAAAACGTTTTAAAACTTGTCCTGAAAATATAAACTGTTTTCAGAAGTTGGGTTTTTGGTTCAAACTAATTTTAAAAACCACATTTTCCGCACCGCCTATTCAACCCCCCCTTCTAGTGGTGCCTTGCAGATTCTACAATTGGTATCGGAGCGCAGGAACACTCACAACAAGAAGGATCCAACGATCTTAGTGAGATGGCAACCACTAGCGACAAAACCGAGCAAGAAGATATGTCAAGCCAAATGCCTCCACTATTTGAAAATGAGGTAAATTCTGATTCTGACTCGGATTCTGAACTATCTTATGATGATTTATATGTTGAATATCTTGAATTACATAAGTTTGCTAGAACTCTTGCAAAACAAAGAAACGGTAAATTGAAGACAAGAAATTGTTAGAATCTTCTAACACAAATCTTGTGTCTCAATTAAATGATTCAAAAGAAGAGTCGTCTTGCATCATAAATTCATTAAGGTCTGAAATTTCATCATTGACATCCAAGAACATTGAACTGAAAGCCGAGATTTCAAAGTTGAAATCAAGAAACGAAGATCTAGAAAAGACTAGAAAACAATTCGATACGGATACTTGCATTCTAGATCATCTTATCTCTTCTCAGAAGGATGGAAATGATAAAACCGGACTAGGATACGATGAGAAAAGTGAGTCACTAAACAAACAAACAAAATTCATCCCATCTAAGAAATAGATGCATCAAAGACATATGTGGCATCTAAGAAGACGCATAGGCCTTTTCTTATGACATCTCAACGTGCTTCTTCTTCACATCATGCAAAATATAATTATGTGCCATATAGATATGAGAAGAAACAAGTGATGCATACGCGACACTCATATCACAAAAATGCATCTAGATCACGTCCCGTGCATGCAACCGAAATGCATATCAAAAACAAAAACCATACTATATGCATGATGGGATTCTTGGCCAAGGCCAAACGTACTTGCCCCTAACATATATTATGTTGCGTTCTCATCACCTCTCTCACCTTTTGGAAGACCTAGAAGGGTCAATCAAATTTGGGTACCAAAAGGGACATTTTCAAAGGGTTGAATAAATAACCCTTACGAACGCACGTTATATATGATTTTTCTCCTTCATCTTTATAGGCATCTCTTGATTTACTTTTCAAAATAAAGGGGGAGAGATAGCATGATTTAAGGGGGAGAGAAAGCGTGATTTAAGGGGGAGAGAGATTGCATAAATCAAGGGGGGGCGATTTTGAAATTTAAAATTAAAATTTTGAATTTATGCATGATTGAAGGGGGATAAATATATGAAAGGATCAAAACTTGCGGCAGGGCCTCCTTTACGTTTGTCGTGGGTTCCAAGCATACAATCCCCCCGTCTTCAAATAGTCCATGGCAAACGCCGCCCTCTGGTAGGCTAAAGTTGAATATTGATGCATCAGTTGGCCGTCGCAATGCCTCCGGTGGAGCAGTCTTGCGTTATCACCTTGGAGTCTGTGTGGCTGCAGTTTCCTTTTGGCTTCCGTATTGTCCTCCACTCACAGCTGAGATTCAGACTGCGGTGTTTGGATTGCTACATTTCCTTCCTCTCTATCGCACTATTATCCTAGAATCAGACTTTGCACAATTGATCACAAGACTAAAGCAGCCGCAACCAGTTTTTGGGAATTACCACCTTCGCCTATTATGGCAATTATTGCACCAGCATGACCTCGAATATGTTCATGTATATAGAGAAGCAAACATGGCGGCACATTATCTAGCTCAGCATGCGATGAGGTTCCCACAAACACAGACATATTCGCACAATAGTCTACCATCGCTTGTCCGTAGTTCCATCACTTTGGATCTCTCTTCAGTAAATTTATGAGTTCCTTAAGCTAATGTCTTCCAAATGGATTGGCAACTTTTTGCAATCTCTGCCTGCTCCCTAACTGGGGCAGGCAGGCCTGGTATGATCTTCGTTCATTTTGTCCCAGACACTCCTCGATGTTACTTTTATTTATTTCTTTTGATGCTTGGTATCCATACTGCATGGCTTGCTTTACAACCCCTATATCTTTACAATGATTTTTGCGGATTTATGCATGCTGGCACGAGGTCTACATCGCAGCAGATAAATTGCTTCCATGCGTCACAAGTCTTCCACATGGATTGGCATTTTTTTATTACAGCTGCCTGTGCCATATTTGGTGTAGGCAGGCCTGGTATGATCTTATTCCGATTTGGCTCACAAATTTCCATATGTTCCATATTGCTTCATCACTCAGTAGTTTATTCCTTTTGTGCATGTGCGAGAAAATGGCTCATCTTTGCTGGATCCGCCATCATTTCATTACGTGCTGCAAGGACAGCGGACAGTTATCAAGGGGCAACCATTCCATGGACTCCAGTTTGTTTGGTTCACGTAGACATGTCTCTGTATTGTATTTTATTATTTTACAGACGGACAAGCATATTAATACTCCATTTATATAAATATGTACGCTTTTTCCTTCGCCAAGGTTTTATCCACAAGGGTGGTTTTACTTGGCAAGGTTTTAATACGGCATATCATATATATATTGGATGTTGATAATCGTATACTACACTTATCGTCATACTTTCATTCTTTCTAATATGGTTTTCCTCCGCCATAAGTGAGGGCTTTTACTAATAAAATTCGCTTTCAAAAAAAAATTCAGGAAAATATATATATATATATATATATATATTCATATTTTTTGAAAAAGGCACATACACACATATTCTAACGTACTACCGACACGTTATATATGTTATGTACGTACACGTCACACCATCATACTTAACTCATATTTATGAGTATATTCAGGTCTTATATCATATGATATAAGTCATGGTGATGACAAATTAAATACGACACGTTAAAAGGTTCTAAACCAAAAATTGTCGTATCGGGCGAATACCGAAACTTTGCCAACGTGTCACGTACTTGCCATAAATAGATGGCCAGCCCCTACACCTCAAAAATCATTATTAATTTCGTGGCTATGATGATATTTTCAGCCAAAAATTCTTTCCATGTTGGCACACACAAATCACCCCACACTAAGGCCAAATTGTGGAGATTCCAATTTTAATTTTGTCACATGTTAATGGCGCCACTTTAGACCAGCCAAGTGCTGAGATTTAAAGTATATATTATATATATTATGTGTAACATAATATATATAACATGTGCAAGAAGTTGGAATTTAATTAGAGAAAAATCGGGTAATCGATAAATATCGAAAATTCGGTTTTCTACGTACACAACACATGGAATATTTGTGGCACATCATATGACACGTATCTAGACAATTTTTACATACGTTATACATCTTAAAGTGTTCTAGAAAATTAAATTAAGGACTGATTGGAATATAACATGTGTGAATTATTAAATGTGCATTATTTTACAAAGTTAGCAAAAATAATTTTCAGCACATGTATATACATTATACACGCATATCACAGCTGAGATGGAGCTTATTTGGAGCCTTGTTGGCATATTGATTGGTCAAGAATCAATCATACAATGTTGGTGAATTAAAGAAAGAAGCTACACAAGGTAATGTTTCAAATTTTGTTACAATTGTGACACATGCTGAAAATTCAGCATGTGTGCTAATGGCTGGACGTTTTTAGCACCTTAATGGCTCATATTTTGTGTCTTGATTAAGGTGGATTAATTGGAAGATAATTTGGAAGTAATTTGAATAAGTTATGAAATTAAAATTGTGATATATTTGAATATCACACATGCTGAAAATTTCAGCGTGTAGTAATGGATATGGCCGATTTTTTGGCCTATGTGATGTATAATTTTAATTCTAAATTTGAGGAAGATGTCTTGTACTAAATGGAGATGGATTTCTTGAATTAAAAAAATGCTAAATAGGAAATATTTTGAACAAAAAGTGTATGTAACACATGCTGAAATTTCAGCATGTGCATTTGTCATTATGGCCGAATTTTTCATCATTTTTGTGACAAAATTATCGTGCTAACTTTATGTGATAATCTTGTGAATTTTGGCAACTATTTTATGTTGATTTTGGCACATGCTTTGAGTGATATATTCAGATTTTTCCAAGTCATCAATGATGACAACATTCAACCTATCATGAAGTGCCAAGTAAGCAAAGGTTAAATGATCATCCAATGAGAAGATGCCAACTAAGCAAGATCATGTCACAATGATGCCACACATTCTCCCAAGGACTTAGAAGATAATTTTCAAGAGGAGAAGGACTCCAAGGGGGCGGCCAACACATATTAAAAAGAAGGAAGAAGAGCAAAACAAGGACAAGAACAAGTGTTGAAAATTGAAAGATCAAAAGTGTTCTAGCCTTATTCTTCTACACTCTCTTTCTTTCTTTCTTCTAAAAGCCTATTGTACTTACATTCATATTCTTGAATAGGATTATCTTAGACCACCACTCATTCTATATCTTTGTAAAAGATTGATCAAGGTGTGATCAATCTTCATTCTTGCAAGGTGGTGGTGTTCGTGAGCAATCGTATTTATCATACAAGGTTTGTAATGGGTTGAAGTTGGTGTGTAACTCCATCAACCCTGTGGTAAGGTGTATTTGTGTTGTGTGACTAGTGTGAACCAAGGAAGGTGTTTCTTGAAGACTGGAGTAGGTTGTTGATAACCGAACCAGTATAAAATTCTTGGTGCCATTTACTTTCAGCATTAATTTTCTGTTTCAGCACTGTTTACTGTTTTTAATCACGTTCGTAAAAATAGTAAACGAATTTCAAAAATCACGCAACTTTCAGAAAATATAACCACACGTTCTAGGGTTCTTTTGGAGCAAGTTTCAACCCTTTTGGACAAGTATAAGTCATTCTAACGTACAAAGTTCTGAGACTAGTGCAGTCTGATTTTCAGGCTTGCAAAGGTTGAGACTTTGATCGTATTTGACTAACTTCCCAAAAGAATTTTTCAAAACTGTTTCAACTCATTTAAATATAACATATAAGGGGTTAGTGGTTAAAGTTTCAGAGAATTTGGAGTTGTATACAAATAGGAATTAATTTTGCAAATCAGTGTATCGGTTCTGGCAGATTTGCGCAATCTGACCACCAACAATTTTTCAAGGGGTTAGAGGTTGAATTTTAATATAAAATTTTTAGGAGATACTCACAACATCGGAGTCTAAGTTCTCTCCAAATTTCAGAATTTTTGAAGACCTGAAACCTAGTTTTCAAAACATTTTAAAACTTGTCCTGAAAACAGAAACTGTTTTCAGAAGTTGGATTTTTGGTTCAAACTAATTTTAAAAACCACATTTTCCGCACCACCTATTCAACCTCCCCTTCTAGTGGTGCCTTGCAGATCCTACAGTGAAGACCATGCTCTTCTGTAGGTTGGGTTTTAAACCGGAAAGTGATTGAAAGAGCTCCAAGGTGTTCTTGATAATGGTTACAGACGCAATGTCCGCCTTTGAAAATATGAATAAATCGTCGTGATACATAAATTTCAACCAATTGACAAAATTATTTGGGAAACGCATAAGTTTGAGAATTGAAAGTAGGTATTCCCAATTAACTGTATCAAATGCTTTTATTATGTCTACCTTTATAGCACAGCACTTTGGGCCACTAACCTTGTTACAGTTTTTTACTAGCTCATGGATTAGCAGAACATTGCTTTGGATAGTCCTGCCTTGTACAAAGGCAGATTGGTTATCGCTAACGAGGGAGGGAATCAGTGGTTTTAGTCTCCTTACTAGTACTTTGATAATAACTTTATATGCTACATTGCAGTAGGAGATGGGTCTGAAATCTTTCATCATCAATGGATTGTCAATTTTTGGAATGAGAGTGATGGATGTGGAATTGAAAGGATAGTACATGTAATTATTCCTGAAAAAGTATTCTATTGCATCCAGAAAATCCCCACTAATGATTGCCCAATTCTCTTTTAAGAAACCCGCAGAGTAGCCATCGGGTCCTGGAGCACTATCCGAGTTGAGTGACAAAAGTGCATCCTTAATTTCAGATCTAGAGATAGGCTGAGCAAGACTTTGAATCTGTTCATCAGTCAAAGTACTACCCTCCCATGATAGGCTTGGAAGATCAGAAGTGTTCGGCTCAGTGAATAATTTTTCGAAATAGGTGATGACCGTTGATTCAAGTAAGCTATAATCTTCAATTATGTCCCCCTCCTCGTTTTGCAATCTAAGAATTTTGTTCCTGGCATTGTGGGTTTTGACTGTTCTATGGAAAAATTTTGTGTTTTTGTCACCCTCCTTCATCCATTTAATCCTAGATTTTTCCTTGAAAAAGGTTTCTTCAAAGTCTTGAAGTCTTGTGTAGTCCTCAAGCAAGTTTCGCTCTTCAACCTGGAACAGTGGATCATGGGAATTCTGGGTAGTTCTCAATTGTGTGGTTTCTAGTAGCTCTCTGGCTACTACTACCCTTTTTGTAATGTTGCCAAACTTTTCCTTGTTGAGCTGTTTTAGCGGGCCTTTCAAGGTTTTGATCTTTTTTGCAAGGGCTTGCATTGGATTCCCACTTTGTCTTTCTGACCAAGTGGTTTTCAGTATGTGTTTAAAGGATGGGTGGGACATCCATCCTTTAATAAATTTAAAGAGTTTAGGTCCAAGCTGTTTACTCAACTGGATAGTGAGAACACCTGGAGAATGGTCAGATGACATAGGAGCCTCATAAATAAGTTGATAATCGGGTATTAGATCTTTCCACCCTTCATTGCAGAACATGTGGTCTATTTTAGTGTATATTCTATTCTCTCCCTCTCTTCTATTTGACCAAGTATATTTGAACCCAGTAGAAGGAATAGGTGATAAATCCAATTCTTGAATCCAATCATTGAATTCTCTAATTGCATTCTTATCAACTCTGTATTGACCTAACTTGCCTTGGCAGTTGAGGATAACATTGAAGTCATCCATGATAACCCAAGGTTTGTTTCCATATATATGGTTTTGGTATCTCAAGTCTTGCCATAGTTTCCTCCTGTTACTCCTTTCATTGAAACCATATACCAAAGTGAGTATAAATTCGTCAGAATGTGGAGGATGGAACCTTATCCTGCATGTGATAGATTGATCAGAACAGGCTAAGACATTACCATCAAAAATATTTGGGTTCCAGGCTACCCAAATACTTGCAATAGCATTAGGCTGGCCGTTGTGGTTTACTACTGTTGAAAATAATTGTAAATATGCCATGTTACCGTTATCTGTATATATACACATTCTAGTGACCGTTAGATTCATCTGAGGGATGATTTTTAGGAATGTTACCGTTAGCTTAGACTCTTTCTTATAGTACAGTATATATAGAACTACCACTGTAATATGTTTGATGTATGGAAGACTTTTAAGTCTTGTTATTTTTCTCAATAAAATTCATTGCTCAATACTTGAAAATCTTCATGGTATCAGAGACATCTTAGTCATTCTTGAATCAAGAAAAGGAATCTTGATTGGTTCTTCTGGATCTTATCCAGAACTGTCTGAAGGTGAAAGTATATTTTCTCATTACGAAGGCAACACTGCGAATACTGAAGCTGCTATTTATTCTATATTGTGTGTCTCATAGAAACTGGAAAGGAAAGGAGAGAAACTGGGAACAAGACCCAGAAGCTTTGAAGAAGCTATCAAGAAAGACACAGTGGAGACGAAAGGAATATTTGTGCAAATACCAAAACCTTCAGAGGCATTAAAGTCCTTTTCTAATCCACTTCCCATTTACGTGATTTGTCACATGGTCTGATTCGAAAAATAAAAATAATATAACCTGTTTTTTTATTGCATGTCACGTGTATCACCTTTGATAGCTTGTTGTGCATTTAATGCATGTTGTTTACGTGGACCAAGGTCCTCTCTTTAAGCAAAAGAGGAAGCCAGCTGTTTAAATCAAAGTACACACTTTTATTTTTAAATTTCGGAATTGTCTTTTTCAAGACCATCAAAAGGGACGAACGGATATCTTTGAGGAGATTTGCTAAAATCTTCCTGTACCTTTTCTCTCATCAGTCGCATTCATCTGAAATTTTTTACCTCCATCTACTTTTGTCATTTTTGTACTATTCCCTCCTTTATCATCCGAAATTTTTTCTTCCCCTTTCACCTCTATCTTCATCCAAAAGTCATTTACACCATAAGTGTTCCCCTACTCCCCGTGTTCTCCTACTCTCCAATCGAGCTCTCAAAATCTACTCACTACCATTGCCACTCTTAAACTGTCATGGCAGACCAAGGTAGTGAAATTACCTCTGCACACATGGCTGGAAAAACTTCTGAGCCTTCATCCAGTACCATCTTGGATTCTATTCTAGTAACGATTACAAACCAAAAACTGCATGGTAACAATTACTTACCATGGAGTAGAGCAGTTGAGCTCTTCATTACTGGACGTGGTAAAAAGGAATACCTTTTCGACAGAATGGTGATACCATCTGAAACAGATAACAAATATCCAGTTTGGGAGGCAGAAAACTCCATGATTATGTCATGGATGTTAGGATCCATGACACCAGAGGTAAGTAACACCTTCATGCTGTATCCTACTGCTGGAGCTATTTGGAAAGCAGCCAGAGAGATGTTCTCCCAAAGGGACAACATCTCCGAATTGTATGAGTTGGAACTGCAACTGAAAGACATCAGGCAAGGAGACCAGTCTGTAAGTAAATACTTTAGTAACTTATCTCAAATTTGGCAACAAATTGACTCCTTGGAACTTTATAAGTGGGAATGCTCTGCTGATAATCTGGTATATGGAAAGATAAAAGAAACGAAAAGGTTGTTTGGTTTTCTGTCTGGTTTACACAAAGATCTGGATGCAGTACGAGGTAGAGTACTAAGCACAAAGCCTCTACCTTCGATGACTGCTGCATTCTCAGAAGTTAGATAGGAAGAAAGTCGCCTTAAGGTGATGATGGGGTCTAACCCTACTGTTATTTCTTCTGAATCTTCTGCTCTTGTTACAAAGGAAAGTGAAAACAAAAAGGATAACTGTATGGTTGCTAGAAAAACTGGGTCGAAATCTAGGGGATTTACCAAAAAAATACTGTAAACATTGTCGTAGAGAGGGTCACTCTTTTGAAGAGTGCTACTGGAGACCTGGAGCCACTGCCAAACCTCCTCCAAGTTTTTTCAGGAACAATAATCAAAGATCAAACAATGGAAACAGGTTGGACAGATCTGACTCATCTGGATCATGGAGGACTGAGGCTGACTCCTGGAGGAATCCCAGGGCTGCATGCGTTGAATCAGACCAAACTACAGAGCCACCTCAGTTCACCCAAGCTCACCTAGATGCCATGATAAAGATTCTGGACAGCCAAAGGGTAAATGCAACTAATGATCAAGTCAGAGCTACAATGGCCAGTACAGGTATTGGTGGTAAGTCACACTTGTGGATAGTTGATTCTGGAGCTACAAATCATATGACCTTTGATAGATCCGTGCTAAATGACTTTAAAGTTTTTGATCTTCCAAACAAAGTTAAGGTTTCTAATGGCGCTAACATTGATATCCTAGGCTATGGAAGTGTTTCTCTATCTAACAAACTGAGTCTTAAGTATGTACTGTATGTGCCTGGCCTGGACTGTAACTTAATCTCAGTAAAGCAACTTATGATTGATAACAAGTGCTGGACTGTTTTCTCCCCAAAACAATGCTATTTTTTATCTACTTCCTCATGCTTTCAGGGAAAAGCAGTAATGGAGGATACTACCAAGGGGATGATTGGCAGTGCTAATCATCAAGATGGACTGTATATTTTGGAGACTACAAGGCCAAGCATGTCTCAGTGCAATTCTAGTGTGTATTCTGGTATTGACAAGATCAGTGTCTCTAGAATAAACAGTTCTAGAATTGCTCTTATTTTGTTATGGCATAGGAGGTTAGGGCATCCTAACTTCCTATACCTTAAGAAGATTAAGCCTAGTTTGTTTGTTAATGTTTCACTGGACTCACTCAAATGTGAAACATGTCTTTTTGGAAAACAGTCAAGGGTCCAGTATACTCCAAAGCTGTATGCAGAAAGCAAACCTTTCAACTTGATTCATTCTGATATTTGGGGACCCTCTAAGGTCCTTAATGTTAATGGGAGTAGATGGTTTGTTATCTTTGTTGATGATCACACACGTGTTACATGGATATATTTAATGAAGCACAAATCTGAACTGACACAAGTGTTTAAAGTCTTTCTGTCACTTATTCAAAATCAGTTTAATGTCTGTATTAAGAATCTTAGAATAGATAATGGTAGTGAGTATATGGATAAAGATATGAAATCTGTGTTGGCTGAAAATGGAATCCATCATCAAACATCTAACGTCTATACCCCTCAACAGAATGGAGTTGCTGAGAGAAAGCATATACATATATTGTCCGTTGCTAGATCCTTGATGTTTTCCATGGGAGTTCCTAAGTATTTATGGGGTGAGGCAGTTCTCACTGCTGTGTACCTCATTAACAGAATGCCCTCACGCATTCTGAACTTTACGTGTCCAAGGGATAAGTTATTAACTGTTTTTCCTCACTGCCTGCTTCTATCAGAACTACCTTTTAAAACTTTCGGTTGTGTTGCCTATGTATATCTTCATTCTCATAATAGGGGTAAGTTAGACCGAAGATCAATCAAGTGCATACTCATTGGTTATTCTGGCTCTCAGAAAGGGTATAAGTGCTACTGTCCAAATACTAGGAGAATATACACTACACTAGATGTATCGTTTGATGAAACCACACCTTATTTCTCTTTGTCTCCACAAAACAATATAAGTTCTGGACAGGATCAGTTCTAGAGTATTATTGATGTTTCTTCTATTGAGAATACATCGGCAGAAAGGCCTAATCTGGAGGCCTCTCAAGAAGAAAGACCTTCCAGTGAAGGGAGCATTAGACCACCTATCACTCAGGTATACAGTAGACGGAGGGAACAGGTAACATCTGATCCAAGACAGGTAACATCTGATAGGGAACAGGTAACATCTGATCCAAGACAGGTAACATCTGATCCCAATTTTCTTCTTGACTCTATGAACACTAATGATTGTGTTGAACCTGAGAATGAACTTCAGGTAAGTACTCCCCACGTCAATGATCAACTTCCTATAGCACTAAGGAAGGGAACCCGTCAATGCATCAGGACTCACAAATTTCTTAGTCATAGAGGATACTCATCTATTTATCCACTGGACAAGGTAATATCTTACAACAGTCTTTGTCCTACATTCAAAATGTTTAATGTAAATCTTGACACACAGAGAATTCCCACGTCCATTCAGGAAGCACTTAGCCACAAAGGGTGGAAACAAGCTGTATTTGATGAAATGTCAGCTTTAGTGAAAAACAGAACCTGGGAACTAGTGTCAAGGCCAGATAATATATCTCCTGTAGGGTGCAAATGGGTTTTCTCTTTAAAATACAACTCAGATGGGACACTAAATAGGTACAAAGCTAGGCTTGTTGCAAAAGGATATACCCAATCCTATGGAATTGATTATGTTGAAACCTTTGCTCCCGTAGCTAAGTTAAACACCATCAGAATTATTTTCTCAATAGCTGTAAATCTAGATTGGAAGTTATTACAACTAGACATAAAGAATGCCTTCTTAAACGGAGACTTAAAGGAACTTGTTTACATGGACATTCCTCCTGGATATGAATCAGCAGAGACGGTTGGAAAAATATGCAAGCTAAAGAAGGCAATCTATGGCCTAAAGCAGTCCCCTAGGGCCTGGTTTAGTAAATTCACAGCTGTGCTCCGAATATATGGATTTAAACAAGCTCAAAGTGATCACACTTTATTTATCTATACCTCTGGTAATTTCGTTGTAATACTTGTTGTGTATGTAGATGATATAATTTTGACTGGGAACAGCCATAAAGAAATCGACCGTGCAAAAGGGTATCTTGCTGATAATTTTGAAGTTAACCTTGGATCATTGAAATATTTCTTGGGCATGGAAGTGGGAAGAAGTAAAACAGGTATGGTAATTTCACAGCGAAAATATGTTTTAGATTTGTTACAAGAAACAGGGATGACCGGTTGCAAACCAGTCTCAACTCCTATGGAACCTAAGGGACCCGGTAAGATACAAAACCAAGAGTTACTTCCTGATATACATTCATATCAGAAATTAGTAGGAAAGCTAATTTATTTATCCCATACAAGACCAGACATTTGTTATTCTGTGAGTTACGTTAGTCAGTTTATGCATGCACCTACCACTTTGCATTTACAAGCAGTTATGAGAATCCTTCGGTACCTTAAAGGAGCTCCTGGTCAGGGGTTATTTTTCAGTAAGAATCACTGTAGGGATATACAGGTTTACACAGATGCTGATTGGGGTGGCTCTAAAAGTGATATGAGGTCCACTTCAGGTTACTGTACATTCCTTTTGGGGTAATCTTGTTACTTGGCGAAGTAAAAAACAAACAGTTGTGGCCCGTAGTAGTGCTGAGGCTGAGCTTAGGGCCCTGGCACTTGGTGTGTGTGAAGGGTTATGGATTAAGAGAGTTTTAACTGATTTACAGCAATTAAATTCCAGTTTAAATATTAAAGCTTATTGTGACAATGTTTCTGCTATTCATATGGCAGAAAATCCAGTCCACCATGATAAGACAAAACATGTAGAGATTGACAGGCATTTTATTCGAGAAAAGCTGGAAGATCAAACACTGAGCTTACAGCACATTCCATCTCTTGAGCAAGTAGCCGACATCCTCACAAAAGCTGTTTCTCCTGGATTGTTTCATACATTATTGTCCAAGCTTGGATGTACCAACATATATGCCAAGCTTGAGGAAGGGTGTTGAAAATAATTGTAAATATGCCATGTTACCGTTATCTGTATATATACACATTCTAGTGACCGTTAGGTTCATCTGAGGGATGATTTTTAGGAATGTTACCGTTAGCTTAGACTCTTTCTTATAGTACAGTATATATAGAACTACCACTGTAATATGTTTGATGTATGGAAGACTTTTAAGTCTTGTTATTCTTCTCAATAAAATTCATTGCTCAATACTTGAAAATCTTCAACTACCCATGTCTTAAACATGTTATCATTTATCGTGTTATAGTTTGATTCTCTCACTTTTACTTCAAGCAACCCGATCAGACCAATGTTCTGATTGGTCAAGAAGTTCTTTATCTCTTTTTGTCTTAGAGGGGAATTGAGACCCCTAACATTCCAACATCCCAACTTGATCATCTATATTGTTTAGAACCGCGGCCTCTAGCCCTCCCTCGCGCCTTACCTCTAGTATATTGTCTCGCCTGTGATACCTCTTTTTCGAAATCTAAATCTCCTTCCTCTGAGTTCGGGTCAGGAGGTATCTCTCCTACCTCTCTATGCTTTAACCAACGCCTACCTTGATCTATTCTTGATTCGGTTGTTGCTACTTGGTCTACTTCACACTCAGGACTTGTAGGCCGTTTGTTTCTGACATCCCTGGGACTAGTAATCTTCTCCTTTGTTTTGGTGTTACTCTTAATTATCAAGCTAAGGGGGGCAGTGGTATCAATGGTATCATCCTTCGACGATGAAGTTTCCGAGCCTGCTGTTTTGGAATCCCCACTCAGTACCGGCTGTGTGTCAGCCTTTCCCCCTAAACCGAGCTCATTTGGAGTACCGTGTCTCTTAGGTGAAATATTATTTTCAGATGATTCATCAGAGATGGATTCGAGAATTTTAAATTTATTGACAGAAATACCTTGTGATTTTGGGGAGGAACTGTGGCTAGTGGTGAAAGCATGAACCGGCGCAACGGGCTGGTCTCCAATGTTTCCTACGATTTTCTCCATTATTGCGGTTTGCTCCTCCATGAGATTGAGGACTTCCTTGCTATCAGCTCCTCTAGGCGGTTGACGAGTCTTGCTGGGACCGGTCTCCTTCCAGTGGTTGTCAACATTAGCCTCGGCAGTAGGCAGTTTCATCTTTCCTTTGCCCAAGTCCTTTACTCCTTGATATTTGTTACTTGCAGTTCCTTTTGCAGCACGTTGCAGAGTACTAGCTGCTTGCTCATGGCCTATGCTTTGGCTTTTATCTTCACAATTGTGCCCGAAGTCTTTGCAAGTTCCACACCTCATAGGCATCCATTCGTACAAGACCTTTTGAGAGAACTCCTTCCCATTTTCATCCACGTATTTAACTGTCTTTGGGGGGGCTCATCCGCAGTGATCTCAACACAAATCCTTGCAAAAGCCATTCTAGATTGTGTTGAGATGAGTTTGTCCATGAATAATGGCTTACCTATGAGTGATCTTAGGCCACTCAGAACATGGGAGTTGAAGTAATGTGGCCTCAATCTGGGAAACTGCACCCATACAGGCACCGAGTTTAGCTTTAATTTCTGGATAGGTTTATCCACCGTCCAAGGCCAAAGAAACAATACTCTGTTGCCGAAGGGTAGAGGGGAATGGTCGAGTATTTCCTGTTTTGAGTCTTCAGATTGGAATCTGAAGACAAAGAGGGTTTCTTCGATTCTTTGAACTCTTTGAACTTCTAACAGTCCTTTTGCTGACCACCGTTGTTCAGCAATCCGTTTCATGTTGAAGTAAGAGCCAGTGTTACCCATGACTCGGCCTACAATTGCAGTTGCCCATTTCTGTTTGTCTTCTTCAACCTTTGCGGGATCGATGGCAAACGATTTTGTACCACTGCTGATCTCAACAGGGGACGGAGATAGAGTAGAAGATGATTCTGGCTTGAAATCAGGCGTGAGCAAAGATGGCCAAACTGATTTCGCACGAATTGCAGCTTGCATGATGGTTAAATGGACAAAATCTGGAAGATAATGTCCATTTTTAACAGATCTGAAAAAGGTTTAAAGATAACCTCAGACCACGCGAGCCGAGGCCTTTTTGGCCTCGAAATGAGGTTGGCTTGCCTTCGGATGATAGTAGGATTGTTGTATGCTGGCGGGATGAAAAGAAACAGAGAACGAAAGACGGAGAAGATGGTAGAAAAGGGGAAAAAGAAAAAGAAAAAGAAAAAAGAGAGGCGGAGAGAGATAAAGAAAAGGGATAATTACCTTTTGCCCCCTTCATGTTTGGCATAATCGCCAATACCCTCCTCAATGTTTAAAAATACACCTTTAACCCCCTGATGTTTGAAACATTGAGGATGGTATTGGCGATTATGCCAAACATAAAGGGGTCAAAAGGTAATTATCCCTAAAGAAAATGACCAAAACTTAACTTAGCTCAACACTTATGCACTTTGCTAATTACAATATCTATAAATTCTTCCCCCAACTTTACGGAAAGAAAACATAATTGCTTGTACATAATTATGTGGGAAATGAGAACATTACCTTAGAGCACGAATAGTGATACATTTTTTATAATGCAGGCACACTTGTGGAATCCACGTGCAAAAGCTGCCACCTTTATTCTTAATAGAAGAGAATAGCCTCATTGTCCTAAATTTCATAATATACATTGTTTAAGAAACTTTCGGTGCACGTATTTTAATTGATTTCTGGAATGAAATGGGAAAGGGAATCACCTAAATCATCAAAAAAAAAATTGAAATTAAACGACAAAAAGAACCTTGCACTTTTCCATCCCAGGATAAAATTGAAGCTGTCTACTGTACCATATTTGATCTATTGAACTATTAGTTGTCAAGATAGACTGTGACAAATAATGTGCAGGCATTTACATCATGTCATGTCATGTTAGTGAAGATAACCGGACTAGAATAACATTTACATGATCGAATCGAGTTGCGGGTTGTTGTTGATGAATTGAAAATGTTCCAAGTTATAACCCTTCAAATGATTTCTTCTTCAAGCTCTTCAAAAAAAGCTTTGAACTGTGGAAGTATGATTGACCACGGAAGAGCTTTATATGCGGAACTCAAGTAGCTTAACAATGCCTTCTAAATAACACTGACAAGGCCACCAAATGTAGAATTAGTATATAAATGAATCTTTGGTATCCCGCTAACTTGAACTGTCTCAAATGAAATATAAATGAAAATGAGTGAGCAATTAGAAAACATTTGATTATCTGGTTTATTATAGAAAAATGAATTAGTAAGAATATACTTAGCAATTATATAACAATTGATCTCTTATCCTGAGAATCTAGAGAATCCAGTAGGCAATTGTTTAAATGGCCTTTTCCTTATTTTCTTCAACCTCACTCGTCAAAACAGGATTTGGACCGTTTCAGCTAGTTGGCCCAAACAATGCAATTATGAGAGTCGGCAGGGCATGAGTATGTAAAGGTAAAGGATTCGATTCTAATACCAGTTGTTGGAATTGCATAATTCTTTTGAGTTGTATTATTATGTGGTAGAAAGTAATATAATTATTAAAGTAGAGAAGACTACCCTTACAAAGACAATTCAAGACCTTTAGTCTTGAAACCTTAGCTTTATCTGCCTAAAGCTGGCATCAATGGAATGTAAATATGTAAGATATATGTGTCTTCGTGAACAGTTTTGGGCTGTAGAAGCTTGTTATGGTTCAATTTGTGACAGCAAATGAGATTCTGCCAATTTTGAAATAAAAAAAATGAAAAAGGTTCAGCAGCATTTCCATGTGCCAATCAACCACTACTCCTAGTGGCCTCCAATCTTTTTATTTTGTGCCGATTTTCAATTTCATCATATAGCTGCAAGTGTTTCATCATATAGTTGTAAGTGTGTAGAGTTATTCTGTTCTAATATTCACATAAAACTCAATTTAAATACATGCTGCTTCCCTCAAGATATCGTTTGAAACAACTTGTAAGAAAATTGTTACTGCATGTATTACGCGGTAACCTCGAATCTGAGAAAAATGTTGATGTACATAGAGGGGAAAAACATTCAGACAATCTAATGTTTTTCAGATACCAAATTTGTGATTATTAAAATTGGAAATTCCCATCTCATTCTACAAGAACAATACTAAGAAGGAGTAACTTGTATTCATTTAGAGTCATAGACACACCATCGATCATCATGATGGTACGTTTTGACCTAATGAGATAGAATTAGGTGAGGTTCGAACTGACATACGTCGATAATAGATTCCTATCTAGTCATTTTAGCACAAGCTCTTTTTCAATTAAAAAAGTTGAATTGACTTCCCTCTTTTCATCTCACTTTTATAGCCTATTACTTTATTTTTAGATGTGGTAAAATGTTGTCTATCTCTTTATAATACACCTATCAAGTTTATTTGTAAAATTTCCTTTACGTATGCTCTAAGGTGCTACTATATCTTGCCTACCCCTCTTTAACATTAATCATACGTCTCCATGAACTACTATCCTGGACCATGTCCTCAGAGAGGATTAGATAGTATTTACACTTTAGGTTGACTTTGCACTTTTTGTTTCGGTATTTGCCTTTCAACTATTTGTGCATATCCACTGTTATGAGTATTTTAATATCGGAAGATTTCTGCTTATGTTTAATAAAATCCCTTCAGTAGTATATATTCTTATTATTGTGCTATCTATGCAGATACATATAGAGCCGGAGGTCTCACTGGAAGCAAACTCTCTATCCATTGCGATGGAGGTATTGTTTGTCTGCCTCTCACCCTCCTCAGACCCTAGTAAATAGCTTTTGGTGTCGTTGGAATATACTGGGTATGATTGTTGTTGTATCTTTGTCGCCAAACAATACAATTGCAAAGTACAACAAATGTTAACAATGAAAAAATTAAATCATAGTTTAAATGATGGGAAATGCACTAAATTATGTCTTTGGAATATTTAGAATCCTCAAGTTCGATTACCAACATGGGACAAAAAAGTAGTGTATTTTTCCTGTCGCCTTCTCACCAGGTTAGAACTATGGGATAATGCCACGGGCAGAACATTCCACTTATAATTTTGTTAATCTTATAATTAATCTTCCAGAAGCAAGGACTTTCTGATTGCAAACAATTTCACAAGTAGGAACCTTTTGAAGAAAATGGGGCTACAAGACCAACTGCTAAGCAATTTATGTATTTTTCCAGAATTTGTTTTCATCAATAAAAGCACGACTAATTAATTTGTGAGATGGCATTTTTTTGTATAGATGATGCTCTGATCTTGGCATCAACACTATTAGGTGATATCATAAGTATTAATAACAACTTAGTTCTCTTCTACAATGTTGTATACTAATGTGTGCAATGGTTTAAGTGGAAAAAGAAAAACATCTATATATGTGATCACCTTGGGAGCGGCGGATGTGAGTGAAACGGTGGCGGAGGAGGTGGAGGAAGCGGTGGCCGTCGCCGAAAGGGCAAGAAGGCCGGCATTGTACACCATAGTTCCATCATGCCTAAAAAGACCATAATTTCTCTCAGAGATAGGCCCAGGCTTCATATCCTCATTGAACAAAGCAAAAATATAAGCCTCTAACCTCAAATTAGGCCTTTAAGGTGTCCCTTCATTTTCAAATTGTCTTCTCATCAAATTTCTATTATATATCGCCGCATTGGCCACCGTTGCACCCACTTCATTCGGGTCGCCACTTGATGGCCACCCGGTCTCTGACACCCGGACTTCTATCCCGGAGAATCCCATCCGAGCGATCGCGAAAACAAGGGCGTCTACTTGTGCATACAACATGTTGTCATAGTGTAACTTTGTGTATGGATCAATAGTCCCTTGGTTTGTATTAAAAAGCACATAGTCTAATGAAATTTTTGTGGGGTTGTCTTTGTATGCAAAATAAGGGTATGCATTTATCCAAAAAGGTGCCTTTGTTCTTTGGAGGAATTGTAAGACTTGTGGCATGATTTGATTGAGCTCACTTCTAAAGCATCCAGCTGAAGGTGGATATGAATCTTCTAAAACTGCTAAAGAACTTGGAGTTGAGACTTGGATATATTTGTCTAATCCTAATCTTACTAATGCTGAATGGATGCTAACCGTGGCTGGCACTAGAGTGGCGATTAATGTGGTGTCGTTTCCCGTGTATACCTCATTCCCCACCGCGATTCCTGTTATTTTTGTGGCCGGAAAGTATGGCCTGATGTGAGAACTTACCCAATTAAGTGCTTCTTGTTCATCCATCAATGTTGCCAACATGTCATTTTCGACTGTCACGATTAGTTCCACGCCAGAATTTGCAAATGATGTTAATGCTTGAGGATTTGTGTCGTAAATTCTTGCTTGGGTTAACTTGAGGGCGCGTAATAGACCAAGAACTTTGTCTGGTGGAGGTAAATTGTTGCCTACTTGTCCGTAATTGATGCCTAATGATTCAACTTGTCCCAAGAATTTCATATCTGTCAAAGTTATTTTTCAATCAAGAAAAAAACAATCAGGTTCCTACCATTAGTATAAGTGCATTGAGATAAATACTCGGCATCAAATTTGAATAATGATTGGTACCTGATGAAATTAGAAAGAATCCCAAAAGAATATGAAGCATCCTAACTCCAAAAGGCAATCCCATGAAAAAATTGGGGAATCTTTTCTCCAAGAGGAGAGATGAAGTGGACCTTGGGGGGAGGGAGAAAGTAGATTTATAAGGCAGTGTACGTTGGTGGATTTGTTGTGAATTCTTTCCTTCGCTTGCTTGAATTTATGGGTTTATAAGACAAGAAGTTATAGGGTTCGCTTGCTTTTAGCTTGGTGAGGTAAGCCATTGGACTTTTATGTGCATCTGTTTTATTTTCTATATTGTATATTTTGGCACTTTCTTGATTGGTTCACAAGAAGATGACTTGTCTCCGAATTTTCTTTCTTGGTATTGTTCCTTTTTATTCTCACTTCCTTTACATCGAAGTCACGGGGTGAATCTGAATGACATGATAACTATAACCTTAGCACACCAACTCCTGAGTCATACATAACAAAAGGTGGATATTAATCGATATATATATATATATATATATATATATAATTATATATATATATATATATATAATTATATATATATATAAGATGGCGGCTCTCAGGCGATTCTTCCAGCGATCGGCGATACAATATTGATGATTGCCTTCTCTACCACGCATTTCTTCATTGTTGATTCGGTATTACATTGTTATTGGTTTTCTTTTCGTTTGGTTCTGATTTCTTCCGGCGACATTTGGTGGCGGCAGCAATTTTTTCGGCGTCATGGATCCTTCGCGGTATTACATTGTTATTGGTTTTCTTTTCGTTTGGTTCTGATTTCTTCCGGCGACATTTGGTGGCGGCAGCAATTTTTTCGGCGTCATGGATCCTTCGCGATCCTATGCGTCGCTATTCAAAGCAGCTCCAACACCGATTGTTCCTCGCGAGATAACTAAATTTAAGGGAGTTCCGGCAATCAAATTCACTCGCGAGGAGGTCACATCATTGGCGGATTCGTTCAAATTATGCTTGGTAGGTACTTTTTAGTATGGCCGCCCGAAACTTGACGCTATACGTAAATGCTTTAATCGTATTGGTTTTTTGGCATCGGTAAAAATTACGTTGCTTGATTCGACTCATATTTTGATGCAATTTGACGCCGAAGCTGATTACTATCGGTGTTTTTCACGTCGAACATGGACGGTATTAGGTTATCATATGCGAGTTACTAAATGGACATATGATTTTGATCCCAAGATTGAGATGCCTATTGTGCCTGTATGGGTTTCTTTGCCGGGACTTCAGATCTATCTGCATAAGACAGAGCCTCTCTTTGAGATTGCAAGAATGATAGGTACACAATTAAAAGCTGATTCTACAACTATGAATCTGTTGCGTCCGTCTGTCGCACGTATTTGCATAGAGATTGATGTCTCAAAAGATCTTCCATAGAGAGTGTACATTCAAAGTGATGATTACTCTTTTTCTCTAGCCAGTTGAGTACGAGAATTTGCCATCCTATTGTGCAGCGTGTCGTATACTCGGTCATTCAGCCTCTTCGTGCAAGAGGGATAAATATAAAGACGAACTGCCATTGAATCCTGCCAAGGATACTGCAGCAGCATCTCTGCCTTCAAAATCATTTGTGTCCAACATTGCACAGAGGTGGACACCGAAAAAGACTGATGCGAAAACTGCTAATGATACAACTCAGTCAGATGATCATCAGCCTAACGGAAGGGTTCCCAGGGTACAACAGATTGATACTGCGAAAACAACTGTAAATCCTATAGCACTCGACATTCTGCTGAGACAGAGTCACAGCAGAATACTGGGGGAGTGAATGAAACGCAGCGCATAAACCTGGATGATCTAGCATAAGCTACTCCACCTTGTAATACATTACATGATCAGCATCATCTTATAGAGGACATTTCCGCTCAGCAGGATTTACACAAATCATCTGCAACGTTGCAACCTGCCTTGGTTGTAGAGGTTGATCCAGCGCTCTTGCCTTCCTCTGACTCAGAATTACATGATGCAGCCACAGTGGATTCTACGAAATTGCGCTCAGCAGTACTAGAGGTGGCAAGGGTGTTATCTGCTACGCCGCCTACGGATGACGGAGGCCCCAATGTTACACATCCAGATGTTTCTCTTGCTATCCATAATTTGTTAAAGGTTCGAACTGGGCGTCCTCGACGTAAGAAAAGTGACATGCCTGTTGCGCCACCTTTTTCTATTGTTACTCGGGCTGCAGTACTACGTACAACTACCACCTCCGATCCTGCTCAATGAATGTCTTACTCTGGAATATACGAGGTATTCAAACCTCTATCTTTCGTCTTCAGTCATTAAGTCGGATACACTTATTGGTGTTAATTGAACCAAAGCTTCGGATTGCGCGATTGGAACATTATCGATTACAGTTAGGGTTCTCTCATGCCTGTTCCTTGGATGACGGTCATATTTGGATCATGTGGCGGGATTCTTTCATGGAGATATTGAATGTCAGGCAGGGTATTCAAAACGTGTCTTTGTATATTCGATGGCTGTCGACCCGCCAGGAATTCTAATTTACCTCAGTCTATGGCCATCACACAGTAGCGGCACGAAAGCCTTTATGGCAGGATTTAATGGCGTTTCGAGAAGAAGCAACGTAGCCGTGGCTAATAGGCAGGGATTTTAACACTTTTTTATCATTGGTATGATCTCTCAACACTTGCGCTTCGTACACTAACTGATTTCAAGCAGTTCGTTGAATCTTGTGCGTTGCTGGATTTACCCTTTCAAGGATCAAGGTTTACATGGTCAGATGGAAGAGGCTTGGGTAGAGTGTGGCGCAGATTAGATCGCTTCATGAGTAATGCAGATTTCTTGAATATCTTTCAGAAGACCCAGGTTCAGCACCTCCATCGTTCAGCTTCTACTCATGCTCCATTGTTTTTAACTTGTCAAGCGGCCATTTCTACAAGACCAGCAGCATTTCGCTGTTTGGAGGTTTGGCTGACCCATGCAGATTTTGATTGCTATGTTAGAACACATTGGCGCTCATATCCAACGGTAGGTGGGATGTACGGTTTCTACGATAAGTTACATAGGCTAAAGTCTAATCTGCGAGCTTGGAATCGACATGTTTTTGGCAATATCTTCTCTTATTTACTCGCAACAGAGGAAGAGACCATGCAAGCAGAAAGGACATATGATTCCACTCCGTCGAATGTCACCAGAGAGACATATCATCAAGCTAAAGCGAGGCTTTTAATGCTACAGCGATGTGCCAATCTTTTCTAGAAACAGAAAGCTAATGTTAAGTGGCTTAGAAAGGGAGATTCTAATTCTGCTTATTTTCATCAGTCGGTTAAGAATAAGACACATCGTCAAACTATCGTTAGTATTGGTCGCCCATATGGAACAACGTGTGAAGATGACCAGGCCATTCAAGTGGAAGCTGTCCGATTTTATCAGAACTTATTTGCTGAGGAGCTCACTGGTTTTATATGGAACAACGTGTGAAGATGACCAGGCCATTCAAGTGATCATGACTCTATATTACAGTATATACGTAGTGAGTTGATGGAATCTGATAATGATTCATTGTTGGAGATGTCGCAGATGGATGAGGTGCGGGCAGCTATATGGAGCCTCAGTCCGTCTAGTGCAGCGGGCCCTGATGGATTCCCAGGCTCTTTTTACAGACATTTCTGAGAGGTGATATGATTAGATGTGTTATTAGCGGTACATGAGTTCTTCTTGGGCATTACCATGCCCAAAGCCATGGCAGCTTCATTAATTTGTTTGTTACCAAAGACTGCTAATCCATCTACGTTTGCTGACTATTGTCCAATTTGCTTGAGGAATTTCTTGTCCAAGGTGGTTACCCGTATTTTATCCACTCGGCTAAAAGTTCTATTGCCGCGCTTGATTTCATTGGAGCAGGCAGGATTTATGTCAGGGCGTGGAATTTCAGAACAGATTTTGATGGCCAAAGAAATGGTACATATCTTAAACCATAAGTGTTGTAGGGGACAAGTCATGATTAATCTAGATATGGCTAATACATTCGATCGTGTTTCTTGGAAGTATTTGGAGAAACTTTTATTGGCTTTTCTATTTCATCAACGATTTGTCAGAATTATTATGAATAACTTGTCCACCACCCATTGTTCAGTCTTGGTCAACGGTCAGCCGTGTGGTTTCTTCAGGCCGACTAGGGGTGTTAAGCAGGGCGATCCCCTGTCTCCATTGTTATTCATTCTGGCGTCAGAAGGGTTCTCACGAGGCATAACCTCTTTGTTTCAAACTGGCTATCTATGTGGGTTCATGGCGGTCGTACGCAGGTGGTTTCTCATCTTGGTTTCACAGATGATTTGTTAATATTCTTGAATGGTTCGATTGACAACATGACAAGATTTAAAGTATTTCTAGAACAATATCAGCGTGCATCTGGGCAGCTAATCAATTATCACAAAAGTCAAATGGTAGCTAGGGAAGGTGTAGCTTTGCACCGAGTAACTACTATTCTGAATATGCGAGTCACTAACTTGCCTATTAAGTACTTGGGTTCTTTTCTCTTTAAAGGCGTCAATCATTCGCGCTATTGTGCGGCTCTCATGGCTCATTTTGATGTGCGTTTAGAATGATGGCCACCAGAACTCCTAAGCATGGTAGGTTGATTGGCACTCATTCAGTCGATACTTACTACAATGTCGTTACATGTCATGGCAGCAGCAAAATTGCCCAAGAGTGTCATAGCGGAATTAAATCGAAAAATATCTAATTTTTTGTGGGGAAATCAGCATCATTGGAGAGCTTGGGATTTCGTGTGTTGTCCAACGGAAGAGGGCGGTCTAGGGCTTCGTAATCTTAATGCATTGCAACAAGCATACGAATGTAAATTATGGTGGTTGTATCAAACTTCATCCTCCTTATGGTCGAGGTTCTTACGGCAAAATATGGCAGACGTGCACGAATGCATGCGCAGATTTATGATTCCGCAGATTGTAGAAGATTATGTCGCATCAACTCCTTTTGTTCTCTACATGCAATGGAATCTTCAGATGGACTAATGTGGGAAAATGATACCTGTTTCAGCCCGCGGCTTGCTTATGAAACTTGTCATGTCAGAGGTATTCAGTTCACATGTGCTTGTTATATTTGGTGGCTGGGTACAGCCTCTGCGGGACAAGTTTTTCTTTGGCGACTTTGGTCTAATGATCTTCTGTTTCCAGATAATCTCAACAGATGGCTTATATCTTCACCTACTTGTGTTTTTTGCCGGAATGCCACAATTGATCGTAATCATGTTTTTTTACACATGTCCGGCTATCAAGATGCTTTGGAAACACTTAGTGACAATCTTTCAAGGACCACTGCCAAATTCATCTACATTTAAACAATATTTACGTAATTGGTGGTATCGATCTCATCGTACAACTATGCACGGACAACTAGCTGCAGTTGTTCCGTTAACTGTAGCTTGGGCTATCTGGAAGGCTTACGCGTCGGTACAGTTTGGAGATGCGACGTTTGCTATGGCAGGTCTACGAGAGCGAATTCGTCAAGAAATCTTTACATGGTGCTTATCGGTGTCTGGAAGCAAATTTGCAGTGTCTATTCAGTCATTGATTGATCAGCATTATTCTCCACCTTTGCGATCTCGACGCATACAAATACTTCATTGGCAGTTGTCTCTGTCTGGCAAGTAAAAATTGAATGTGGATGCGGCGGCAGGTAGACGTGGAGCGGCGAGTGGAGCAATTTTGCGTGATGATGCAGGAAACTTAGTCCGGGCTATTTGTTTCATGTTGCCAACATTACCACCACTACATGCTGAGCTTCAAGAGCTTCTTTTCTACCTCATTTTTATCCTTACATCTGGCTACGAGAATCTTGAGGTGGAAGTTGGCCGTTTAACTCTTCTGAATATTCTTCATAATCACACTCTGGGATCCTTACGCTTCGGTAAGGACTGTGATCGTCTATGTTATTTCTCACGTTTTTGCGTGTCTCATTATCATATGTCCCGCATGAGGAAAACTCTGCGGCACATTACCTCGCATAGCATGGGCTCATGCATAGGCAAACACATGTCTTTGCTCTATCATCGGATCTTCCTCCGCTTGTACGTGGCAGCTTAAAAACAAACACTCATACACCCTACGTTCGAAATTATGATGCTTATGGCAGTTTATAATTTTTCCTCCTGCATCTATATGATGTGGGCGGTTGGGTATGCATTCTCACATATGTTTTTTCATCCATCCGTTTGTATATTGTTGGATGCCTAATGCTTGCTCTGTTTCCTGTGCTGAGGTTCGCACCTTGCATGTTGCTGTCCGTTGCCCGTTACCTTGTTGGCCATGGCTCATTTTTAGTTTTGTTGCCCGAAACTATTTTGGTTTCGGGCAACCTGGGTACTATTTTCTTGATCATATCATTGTGGCATATTTTGCATTTTGGCTATTTGTTTATGTGTTGGTTTACACACTTTTCTTATTGAGGTGCAAGGTCTATCAAGGGAGAAGATTCGATGACTTGACATTGATTCCATGGAGAAGTGCTGTAGGTTTCACGCCGGATGATTGTCTGACGCGATCTCGCAGATTGGATGCTCAATCATTTCATTCTATGTATTTATTCTACTTATATAAACGGGTTCTTGTTACACTTTATCAGTTTTTATGTGTCTTTCGCTTATTATTTTGTTTAGTTTCAGAAAGTCTCCCTCCATAGGGATATGTGCGATGTAACCACGGTATTCTTCCGCCATAAGTGAGGCCTATATTATTAATAAAATGTCCAGACGGCACCGCCCGTCCTTCACACACACACATATATATATATATATGTATATATATGTATGTATGTATGTATGTATGTATGTGCATGTGTGTGTGTGTGTATGTATATTTGATGGAAGGACAGGTGGTACCTTCCAGGGGTTTTATTTATATATATTGCCCTTGTTTATGGCAGAGGAATACCATGGTTACATAAGAGCCCTATAGCAACGGGAGACTTTCCCATATGAATCAATGAAACACATGAGTAAATGAAATGAAAATGTGTACAAGGAAATATAAAACTAAAGAAATGTATGTCCTGCAAAAGTAGGCGAACTCGCGATAGCCGTGTAGCTCTTCGATCATGTGCTCCCCATGCAGTATATCGAAACAGAGAATGGTTAAAAGATGAAATGGTTGAAATAAGAGATTAATTTAAGAAAGCAATAAACAACATACCCACGTTACCTTAGTCAGGAAGACCAAGGTAACCAGCCGAAGAAACGAGCCAACCCAAATGGGAGACATCCAGTGTGCATCCAAGCAGCCGCAGCTCTGAAACAAGTGAGACGAAAAAATTAGTATGAAAAAAATATAAGTAGATGGATAAGTAATAGTGAAGGAGTGAAGGCGTACCCATGTTGCCCGTAGCCAAAAAGACCACAGACAACAAATAGCGGTCATGGCCAACCCATATAGGAGACAGGTGCGGATGAGAGCAGTCATGGAGGTTGTGGCCCATTATGTATGACATGTCTGGGCTGGCGAAATGTCAGAAATGCAGCATCCGTTATGATGATCCCTCTGAGAATTGGTGATAATGAGGTCATCAAATCATAAGATGTAAATGTCTGAGTGAAGAGCGCGAGCTGCGCCAACAAATAAGCTGGCATATTTGTTTCTCTACGGGCATGTAAAATGGGCAAAGACAATGTAAGCAGCAATGAACGTATTCTGTCTAAGTCCGGGGCAAGGGGTGAAGCAGATGACGCAGAAAGTCATAGCAACTCGGCACAGTCAACTTCAACTATAAAATTTTCATAGCGTGGGAGATAATAGAGAATGGCAAGAATAGCAGCTTGAGCTTCTACTCGCAAGGGCATATCCAGACGCAGCGGAAAAGATATTCCATGTAGAAAGGTTCCAGTTGAATCACGAAGGAGTGCTCTGCCACTTGCATGTGTACGACCAACTGCTGCATCGGTATAAAGCTTTAAGCGGCCTGTCGGAGGTGCGACCGAACGCAGTAAAGGTAGACGGTGTAAGCGTAAAGGCGGCGAAAGACAGGCTATGACCAAACTGGGGATCGTTGCGGCTATGCGTGTACCTGACATTACGGATGACCAGGTATAAAGGTCCAGTTGGATGGAGCGTATAAGCGAACGAGAAGACCATGATTCATCATCAAATGTAATCAAAGCATACAACTTCCAAATATTCCAAAGAATCACCCCTGTGAAAGTTATTTGCATAGCACCTAAGAAGCTGGATGGGGCCGAGCACCATATATGAAGTAGGTAGGAGCGCCACGAGCAAGATCATATGGGGTGAACATCCAGTAATGCTGTAAAGTAAGACCATATCATGCGTACCTGTGGACTGTCAAAGAATAGATGTAGAGTGGCTACATTATTCGCTCGGCAAAACGGACAGAGGGATGACATGATCGACATGAAAGAACATAGATTGTCAGGCAGGGGGAGGGCTCTGTGATATAACCGCCATAAGAACAACTGAATAGAGGACTGTTGTGTGCGATACCAAATGTAGTCATATGAGAGTAATATAGGGCTCGATGGTCTGAGTATAATGTAAGCTGTGCGTAACATAAAAGCCCCATATGGGGTTGGCCAGATTGGAACTGTTGTGAGAGAAGTGGTCTCCGAACACAAAGGGTGTATAGCGCAAATTTGTTTCCACCCTGGGGAGTCGTATAGCCTGGGACAGAAATCGTGCCGAGGGCCGTATCTCGCACGCATATATTGGCCCCATAGAGAGTCACTGCAATGATATAAATGCCAAACTTTGTAGGAGTAAGTTGTCTGAATGCCCAAACCTCCTTCCTGTGTGGGAAACAGATTTTTCGCCAAGAGAGCCAGTGATGGCGACCGGGGCCCCAGTAGAAACGTGAAAAGCATTGTTCTACAGTACGAATAATGCTTCTCGGAAGATGCATGCCAGCCATTAAGTGCAACAGAATGGAAGAGAGTATTGATTTAATAAGAACTACTCTGCCTGCTATTCCCAGAAGTCTCTGTTGCCAACTTTGCAGTCATCAATCAACATGAGAAAGAAGGTCTACACAGTGAGATGTGTGTGTAATACCTTTATGCAAGCAAGATCCTAAATTTTTGATAGGTACAGATGATTGGCGCATATGTAATAGCCCAAGTGGGTTAGAGATCGCCGAAGAAAACACCACTGTGCTCTTGTGATAATTAATAGCCTATCCAGATGCCTACTCATATGTGGTTAAGAAACTCTTGACACGTCGCAAATTTTGTCTGTCTATAGCTACAAATAAAAGAAGATCATCTGCGTATGATAAATGAGAAATTTTAATAAGGAGACGTCCCACAGGAAAAGGACGGATATAGCCAGTCTGGGTATGTGAGTGAAGAGCCCAAGTAAACGCTTCTGCCACTATGATAAAGAGCAATGGCGAAAGAGGATCACCCTGTATTGCTCCTTGTGTCGGCTGAAAGAACCCACTTGAAATCCCATTAATTAAGATGGACAAATATGTGCTGCTGAGATGATTATGGACTAATTTGCCAAAGAAATCCGAGAAGCCGAATTTAGCTAAAACCAAATGTAAGAAGCTCCAGTTTACCCGATCAAATGCCTTTGCGAGGTCCAGTTTGATCAAATAGTTTGCCAAACGAGGAGACTGATCAAGCCAATGAATCATTTCGTTGGCGAGTAGCACATCCTCTGCAATGCCTTTACCTTTTTGAAAGCCCGCTTGCTCGGAGGATATAATGATAGCTAGTAATGTGCTCAAGCGAGAAGCAAGAATCCGGGTCTGAATTTTACTTAAAAATGTACATAAAGCAATAGGCCTATAATCTGCAAAAGTTGTTAGGGTAGTACCTTTAGGAAGTAAGAACAATCATAGTGTGATTCGCCGCCTTAGGTAATGGAAAACCCAAGAAAAATTCCTATATAGCTTTATAGACATCAAGGCGACTAATATTCCAACATGTGACATAGAAATATCCGTTATAACCATCGGGACCAGCAGCGCTCTGAGGGTCAAGCGCCCAAACTGCCGTCTTTACATCTTCCTCTATGGGCATAGCTGTTAAGAATGCATTATCCTCATTTGTAATGAGCCGTGGAATAGTGTCGAGTATATCTGGACAATTTTGTATAGTTTGAGTAGTGAACATGTCAGCATAAAATTTAACTGCAGCCTGTTGAATATTCTGTTGCATATCACATAAGCTGCCATCCGATCGCTTTATTTGATGTATAACCTGTCGATGGTGACGATCAAGGACATTTGCATGATAATACGCCGTGTTAACTTCTCCCTCTTTTAAGATCCTTGCTGCTAGTAGTCTGATTCTTGCTTACATGCAAGGCAAAAATCCGCCTGCGCAGCGTGATAGGACTGGCGGTTTTCTTCAGTAAGTGAGTGATCATATGTCATTTCTGCATGTTGCACCATGGATTCTGTATATTCCACCTTTTCAAAAATATTCCTGAACACTTCCTTATTCCAAGTAGATAAATCGCGTTTGAGAGAGCGGAGCTTGTGAAAAAATCCCCGCATACCGCCAGTGGTAGGGTAGGACTCCCATTTCTGTTTAATAAAACTGAAAAATTGAGAGTGAGAGGTCCTTACCGAAAGAAAACGAAATTGTCTGGGTGAAGCAGTTAGAGAGGAAAGACAGTGTAAGAGCAGAGGACAATGATATGAGGTGACCCGACTCAAGTGATTGAGTTTAATGCTCGGAAATAGATCATAAAATTCGTATTACAGAATTCCCAATCTAAGCGACGACATACTTGTCCAAGACCACGTCCTCCAAGCCAGGTAAATCTGGATCCCAAATGAGGAATAATATGCAATGATAAGGTATCAACAGCGGCAACAAAATCAGTCAAGGATGACAACGATGGGCAACTGTGTCTTTGATGGACTTCCAATGAAAGAAAAGTATTAAAATCACCAAATATCAGCCAAGGAGATGTCATATCAGCCCCAAAGGATAGAAGATTCGCCCATAGATGGCGACGGTCCACTGTGGTATGTCGACCGTATACGCAAGAGTGTCAACGGCGACATTAGATGTAACGATACGCAGATGAAAAGGAGCAACCTTCTCCCTGTTTCGAATTTCCTGCAAATCCAGAATTTCTCTATGCCAGAAACACCAAACACGATCATCACATACAGATAGAGAAGAAGAAAATCCTAGATGAACTTGAGCTCGTTGTAACTGAGAAGGAGGTTGCTGCGGCTCAATAATAACAAGAAAAGCTACTGAATGTTGTTGTAATAATAAACGTAAGCGAGATACTCTAATATTCTAAGTGAGTAAATGCATTAGGAGGTTCTAGAGGACGAGTGTAAAGCACGAGCAGAACTGCAAGTGACAACTTGACGAGGTGGACGTGATACCTGCGATGCTGGTCGACGATGATGCTTTTTGATATGAAGGACAAATCTATGATCATCAGTAATCGAAGGCGAGTGAAGCATCTATTAAAACAAGTGCTCATCCGACGGAGGAGGTGGAAAGTGCTCCATTCAATGCACAATAGCATTCGATGCTGCTTGATAGGTACAACAAAGATCCGAAGTATCTGAGGGTTCTCACGGGGGTGCACATAAAGATACACCTCCGTATCAGAATGTCCATGAATTAGATCATCAATGGCGGAAGATGGTTGACGTGTGTCATCTTTTGCACAACCCAAAATATCCAAGTTCTGCGAGTATGTCGGTGGTAAAATGTCCGTCGTAGATGGAGGCAGGGAAACCGCGCTAGGTGGCGGCTGTAATGTCACATCGGTACCTACTGGTTCTGAATGCTGCAGATTATCGTGTAAAGTAGCAGGTGGAGTATTGGAAGTCTTTGCTTTCTAGACTTTAGAAATTGAGCCACATTGAACCTCCTTTTATGTGGTTGGGCAATTGCCTGTTTTATGTCCCAAAACACAACATGTGGAGCAAAATAGAGGTACATCTTCATATATAACTTGTTGAAAAAATTCATGATTTTTACTTTGAATATGTAATTTGGCAAGCAATTCTTTTGATACATCAATCTCAAGACAAACACAAGCAACTGAGGGGCGCATCATTTTTTGAGTGGCTGCATCTAATCGAATAGGAGTGCCAATCATTGAGGTAATGGAAAAAAGTGATGCCTAATAATGAAGATAAATGGAAAGAGCAGGCAAAGAAATCCAAACATGACCATTTGCGCATCATACTTGGGATCAAAATCATGAGTGTATTTCTTGACGCGCATCGGATAGCCAAGAATATTCCAAGTTTGCCGGCAAAAATACCGGCTATAGTCTCGTTCATCAAAGCAGATGTGTATATGGGATTTGTCCAGTAAACTGAGATTCACAGGGCCAGTGAAGCCAATCCGATCGAAGGCTTTTTTTCAACGCAGCCATTGATGGCCAACCGTGCCAGAAAGATCCAACGAGAGTGTGTTGGAATAGAGCGATCAATGAATCGACTTCCTCGTCGGAGAATTGAATAAAGGGGCAGCCTCTGAATCGTGATTTATGTGCAAGATAAATTCCATGATTAGAATATATCTGATTATATTGGATATCTACAAATCATATATAATCAGTTGTGTAGATAGCATTTCAGATCTACCGAGCTGAGCTCATCAGTGAGCTGACTTCAGTATACTATCGATAGGTTCAAGTCGGTAGGTTGGCAGGTCAGCAGGTCGGCTGCATAGCTCAGCTCTAACGACCCCCTCAAGTTGGCTCGTGGAGATGAGTGACGCCCAACTTGGATAATAAGAAGCGAAAATCATGAGCCCCAAGTGATTTCGTAAGTATATCTGCAAGCTAATGTGTCGTGGAGACATGAAGAGGCCGGATAAGTCCATCCAAAATAGCATCCCTGAGAAAATGGAAGTCAACCTCAATATGTTTAGTGCGTTCATGAGCAACAGGATTGTGGACGAGATGCAAGGCTGACTAGCTATCAGTGAATAAAGTAACAGGAGCTGGGTGAGCAATGCCAAGAAAAGTAAGAAGGCTGGGCAGCCACTTCATCTTGCAGGTTGTGTATGCCATAGCTCGATATTCAGCTTTGGCAGAAGAATGAGAGACTGTTTGTTGCTTTATACTCTTCCACGAAACGGGTGATGTGCCAAGTTGAATAAAATAAGAGGAAAGAGACCGTTGATTAAGAGGATAGCTTGCCCAATCCGGGACACAGTAGGCAGTTAGTTGGAGGTAATTTCGGGTCGGGAAAAACAGACCTTAACCAGGGCTGCCTTTGAGATGCCGAACAATCCACAGAGTAGCATGCCAGTGGTGAAGCTGAGGTGATTGCATAAACTGCACTAGCGTGAGACCAACATATGAGAGCTCAGGTTTGGTGACAGATAGATAAATCAAACGACCGACAAGACGGCAATAGGACAGCGGATCTTCCACAAAGAGCTAGTGGACTGAGCCAACTGATGTTGTTGTTCTAAAGGTATGGATGCAGAATTGGAGGCAAGCAAGCCACAATTGGCAATAATATCTACAGCATACTTCCGCTGGGAGACAAAAGTTCCTGCAGCACTGCGAGCGACCTTAAGTCCAAGGAAATATTTTAAAGGACCAAGATCTTTCATATGAAAACAGGTACTTAAATATGTTTTAACAGCCTCCATTTCCTGAGAATCATTTCCGACAAGGATGAGATCATCGACATAGATCAAAATGTAAAGGCAAATACTAGCACTTATATAGTAAAAGAGAGAATAATCTGAGTAGGATTGAATGAAACCATAAGATCGCAGAGCCGAGGAAAGCTTGACAAACCAACACAGAGATGCTTGCTTAAGACCATGCAACGATTTACGCAACCGTCAAACAGTTCGTGGTGAGGTCTCTGTGAAACCAGGAGACAGTTTCATATAGACTTCTTTATCAAGGTCACAATGAAGAAAAGCACTACGGGCATCCATTTGGCAAGTGAAAAACTACCGAGCTGCGGCTAGAGCCAAGAGGACACAAATTGTCACCATATTGGCGGTGGGGCAAAGGTTTCAGTGTAGTCAAGTCCCTCGATCTGACGATTGCCATGGACGACCAACCTGGATTTATACCATTCAATACTGCCATCCGAATGATGTTTGATCATGCACACCTATTTACACCTGATAGCATGTTTCCCAGCAGGGAGCTCTTCAAGAGTCCATGTTTGATTTTCCTCAAGAGCATCCAATTATTCGTGCATAGGAAACATGCGATGTGCAATAGAAAATCGATGATTACTAAAAGAATTGGTGATAGAGTAGGTGTTGTACCGTGCACCTGCAATAAACACCACTAGAGAGAGGTGAATAGTGGTTAGCGGAAATGACACTACTACCCTTGATTAAAATACCCTTTGAAAACAGAATCTGAGACTACCTCAGATTCAGAACCCGTTTTTGAAAATTCAGACTCCAAAAATTATGACAATTTCCAGAACTCAACTTCAATGTCTTAACAAGACTGTGTCCAAAAATCTGATAAAAATAAGATCTTTTGACCCTTCAAACAAATAAAAAGATTCAGATGGTCAATCTAGACAGAATTGGACAAAATGTTGCAGAAATTGAAAAACGTGTTTCTCTTTGAATACTTAACCAAAAAGGTTGATCTTTTTATCAAAACATTCCTTAGGATGTCTAGTTTATGTTTCCAAAAGGCCTTGACCTTAAACAATTCTTGGTAAAAACAGAATTCATGTTTTCTCAAAACTGGTCATGTTGCACCCAGATTGGAGTAGTTTTCTTGCAACGACTGAAAAACTAACTTTCCCGTGTTCAAATCAAGTGATTTTTGTTGCAAATGAAATCTAACAATCTGAAGTATAACTCCACCAAAAATCTCAAATTTTGGTAAGTGTTTTGCTATTTTTTCAAACCGTGAGAAGTTGTGTGAAATCTGCAGTGAAAAACGGGCAGAAAACAGGAAAAACGTAAAGAAGACAAGAACACCAAGGATTTATCATGGTTCGGTCAATGTGACCTACTCCAGTCCCAAGGAACACCTTTCCTTGGATTTCACTATGATATGAACCAAATTACAACAAGAACCAAGCTTGATCCTTGGGTTAAACACCAACGCTATTCAAGACTTGGATGAACACCTCTATGCAAGTCTTGGTTGCAAGAACTCTATCACCTATTGATGTAGCCTTATAGATTTGGCTAATCAATATTACAAATGAGACACAAGAGGCTTGTAGCTCTGCAAAAAATATTACAAGAACACATTGGCTACAAAGAATGAAACAAAAATGGAGAGAAGAAGATAGCAAGACAATTCAACTATTGCTTTTCAAGTGTGTATCATTCTTCTTCACCTTTGTCTCCTATTTATAGTGTGAAATGACTCTTGAAGATAAGAACTCTTATGTGTCACCATCTTCATCATCAATGCTAAGTGTCTTCATATCATTGGTTGGCTACATAATCATCTTGTACACTTGGCAAAATGAAACAACATAATTGGTCCACCTTGGAATCACATTTGGCCGAAAATTAGACTACATTTTGTGTTGAAAATATTGAAGATAATGTAGTAGGATCGAAGGGCATAACAACTCCACTATCCTCTCAACCTTTTACCAAAAGAATAGGAATGTGAAATTTGAAGAATTCAAACAAAAAAATCAGCTCCAAAACCTCCATAGTAGCCGTTGCCCTCTTTTGAATTTTCCTAGTTGGCAATTTTTGCCAACTAGCTTCTTTTAGGTTGATCCACTTGTCACCAAATCATAAAATGAGTACACCATCATGTCCACTTTTAACACCTTTAAATATCTATAAAATGGTGATTAATATTCTCCAATAACATATAAAAGAGGGTCTTCAAGTAACAAATAGAATGTGACATCACAACTCGTCACATATCCCGCTACTGTCGATAATATCATCAATTGGGAAATAATAAAGGATCACCAAATAATGTTCAATATATCTACCAATCAACTCCAGAATGAAGATAATAATATACTCAAGAGATTCTTTGAGTGAAAATACCGAAAATGCCCTCATGGGTAAAATGACCAAAATGCCCCTGGTGAGAGAAAACTCCAGAATTGACCCAGATGGTCAAACATAAATATAGTGACAAATTTGTGATGATAAATATAATATGAATGTGTCCTCGAAACATTTTCACTATGTCATGTTCCTACAAAACTCAAAATACAAATTTTGCCCTTTTTGGTAAGTTATACAAACTTCCAAGGCACATTAGTGACAAAAAACTATTATTATCATTTAAAACAAGTAATAAAATCACAATATACATATATGAAACATATATAAATGAAAACAATCATTTTATCACTTTTTAGATAAAATTCATCAAAAACGCTAGACATCGATCGATCTATGTGTCAATGTTAGAGACTTGACATATATATCGATCGATCGATGTACCTCTGGTTGAGAGATCTATGTCTCACAGTGAATTTCAGTTTTTGACTCTGTGTGACATCGATCTCTGACTGAGAGATCTATGCACACATCGATCTTTGGCTGAGAGATCTATGTAGAGATCGATGTCAATTTTTCATTTGTTTCAACTTTATTTCAACTTTGTGACCTTTTTATGTATTCAACACTTAAAATCATGACTTTGAAAATTATCCAAACATATTTCTCAACATTCTCCCCCTTTTGGATGATTTGAAAATAACTCTACATGATTTTAATGTCACAACTTTTTAACAATTATTTATCACATATTTACCAATCGAATTGTCTTAAAAACCTCACATATTACCAATTGTTTCATCAATTATATACCAATTGTTTTCAAACTCTCAAATCTCATGTTTTTAACATATGTGTTCATGTGCTCCCCCTCAACTTATACTCTCCCCCTTAACCTATGCTCAAAACTTATACCAATTTAAACTTAGCATATTATTCAAATTAAATCTCAATCATGACTTACCGACTAAAATCATGTTCTTATTCTATCTCCCTCTTTATTTTCCAAATCATGCAAAAGATAGAACTATGCAATGGTATCGTAAGTCATCATACCTAACTTAGCTCGTAAGTTTTCAAAAGTGGCTTGATTAAAGGGTTTGGTGAAGCTGTCAGCTATTTGATGATCAGTTCTTACATGATCTATGTTTATGTCCCCATTTTGAACATGATCTCGAAGGAAATGGTATCTTACCTCAATGTGTTTGGCCTTAGAATGAAGTACCAGATTTCGAGAAAGATTGATCGCACTTGTGCTATCGCAGAAAATTGGAATCTTATTCATTTTATTGTCAAAATCACTAAGTTGTTGATTAAGCCAAAGTATTTGGGTAGTTCATAAGCTTAAAGCTATTAGAGAGGGCTACACTAGCTTGTTTCTTAGAAAAAAAACCAAGAGATCAAGTTGGTTTCTATGAATTGACATGTACCGCTAGTAGATTTTCTATGTAATTTACAACCACCATAATCAGAATCGCTATAAGGATACAGTTCCAACTTAGCGTTTCTATCATACCAAAGTCCTAAGTGAGGTGTGTGCTTAAGATATCTAAAGATCTTTTTCATTGCATTGTGATGAGATAACTTAGGACAAGATTGAAACCTGGCACACACACACACACAGAACATGATGTCAAGTCTTGATGAGGTTAAATATAACAATGAGCCAATCATAGACCTATAAAGTGTGTCATCAAAAGGCTTACCATTTTCATATTTGTCTAGTTTGGTGCTAACGCTCATAGGGGTAGGTTTTGGTTTTAACTCTTCAAAGCGAAACTTCTTAATCATATCATTGACATACTTAAGTTGGCTAATTTGGATTTCTTGAGGGGTTTGTTTGATTTGTAAACCTACCATTGACATTTCAAATTCTGACTGCATACACTTTTCGAAGTCTTTTACTAAGGTAGGGTTGGTTGATCCAATGATTATATCATCTACATATATTTGAACTATTAACAAGTCATTATCTTTTCTTCTTAGGAATAATGTTTTGCCTATGGTCCCCCTTTGATAATTATTTGCAATAAGAAAGTTTTCAGATCTATCATACCAGTTCTTGGAGCTTGTTTCAAACCATATAGAGCTTTCTTAAGCTTGTAAACATGGTTAGGGTTATTTGGATCTTCGAATCTAGGGGGTTGTTTGACAAACACCTCTTCTTGGATGTATCCATTCAAGAACACACTCTTCACATCCATTTGGAAAAGTTTAATATTGCTTAGACTTGCAATCGCAAGTAACAATCTAATTGCTTCTAGTCGTGCAACGGGTGCAAAGGTTTCTTCATAATCTATTCCTTCTTGTTGATTATAACATTGCGCGACTAGCCTAGACTTTCTTGTAATATTTCCTTGTTCATCTATTTTATTTCTAAATACCTATTTCGTTCCTATTATAGACTTGTTTTCAGGTTTAGGTACTAAGTCCCACACGTTGTTTCTTGTAAATTGATTCAATTCCTCATGCATGTCATCTATCCATGATATATCACCTATGGCTTCTTTAAGATTGTTAGGTTCTAAGTGTGAGATTAAGCTATGTCCTTCAGGTTGACTTATGTTTCTACGTGTTCTAACCCCAACACTTGGATCCCTAATGATTAATTCTTTACGGTGTTTATGTTTATCTTTTATAAGCCACCAATTCCTAGGTTGACTAGGTTCACCCTCATCTTGTTCAAACGTTTCATTTGTATGAACATTATCGTATACAATTGGATCATCGTGCAAGTTTCTTGTATTATCTTCCAATTGCAAAATTTCTTCATTTATTTCATTTAAGGGTTCATGCATGTCTTGTTTAGGGGAAGTTGTTTCTAGATGATCAAGTACAGGCTCAAGTAATACATCATCATCATCAAACACATTTTCAGCATTATTCTCTTGTTTATGTTGAGTTTTATCACTAACTTCAAAGCATGCATTTTCATTGAATTTCACATGTATAGATTCAATTATTTTTCTAGATGCATGTGTAACACCTATATCCTCTTGAATTAGTTGAATAACCAACAAATATGCATTCAATAGACTTTTGTTCAAACTTTTCTAGGTTATCTTTAGTATTGAGTACAAAACATTTACATCCAAATACTGTGAGATAATCTACCTTTTATATGTGTATGCTTATATGTGTATGCTTTTATATGTGTATGCTTTTATGGGTGCATATTTCATTTTTGCCTTGGAATATGCAGAAGGAGTAGAAGAAAGTGTAGCAGACAAAGTTGATTTTGTTGTATTATACGGTAGCTTATACTTAGATGATACAAAGTTAGTCTTTTGGCCTAACTTGTCATTTTCTTCTATATACCCTAAGTGTTGAGAAATATGTTTAGATAATCTTCAAAGTCATGATTTTAAGTGGTGAATACATAAAAATGTCACACATGGTGTTATATGTGTTTAAAAGTTGAAAAAGTTGAAAAAGTTGACATCGATCTCTCAGGTTGTTGCACATCGATCGATCTATGTACATAGATCTCTCACATCGATCGATCTATGTAAGGCAGAAAAGTTTAAGACCTTTCTGTGAGACATCGATCTCTAAACCTGAGACACATCGATCGATCGATGTACATCAAACCCTCACTTCGATCGATCGATGTAGGCCAGAGGACAACTCTGAAACTTTCTGTGAGACATCGACCTCTGAAGCTGAGGCACTTCGATCAATCGATGTCTAGGGTTTTTAGAAATAATTTTCTAAAATGTGTTAAAATGATTGTTTTCATTTGTATATGAATTATACATGTTCATTATGTGATTATTATGTGTTTTTGGTGATTATTATTGTCTTGTGACTAACGTGCCTTAGAAGTTTCTACAACTTACCAAAAAGGGCAAAATTGGTATTTTGAGTTTTGTAGGAACATCACATGATGAAAATATTTCAAGGATGTATTCTCATCCTATTTATCATGACAAAGGTTATATCATGAGTATTTATGACCATCCGAGTCATTTCTGGAGTTTTCTCACACCAAGGGTATTTTGGTCATTTCACCCCTGAGGGTATTTATGGTATTTTCACTCAAGGAATCTCTTGAGCATATTATTATCTTCATTTTGGAGCTGTGTTATTATTATTTTGAAGATAATATGGTGATCTTATATCTTATTCTCTCAACCGATGATATTATTGACTATAGCTGGATATGTGACGATTTGAGATGTCACATTCTATTTTTTCTTGAAGACCCTCTTATATATGTTATAAGAGAACATTTATCATCACTATTCAGAGATATTAAAGGTGTCAAAGGTGTGGAAATGATCTCAACATATAAGAAGAAATATTGGGGAATTTCGGTGTTACACGTTGACATAATCTTGTCAATTGTTATCTATTTATTTCTTCTTCAAAAATTTGAGTTGCTACACATATTGGTATGTCCAAAAACGTGTATTATCAGGTGGATATGATGTTATACACATTTTAGGAGTTGGAGACAAGTGGACCAACCAAAAAGGAGCTAGTTGGCAAAATTGCCAACTTGGAAATTTTAAAAATATACCCAACGGCTATAGACCTTTTTTGGGTATTTTCAGCAGATTTTTGAAAGTCAAATGGAGCTCTCACATGTCCTATTATTGTGCTTGAAGTTGGAGATAATTTGGTGGTATTATCATTTCTTATTTTGTTAAAGAAAATCAAAATATATTTTTGGTAAAGTTCAAAGTAGCCAACGGCTACTTCATGGCTGATTTTGAAGCTGAATTTCATTTGAATTCTTCAAATTTCACATGCCTATTCTTGTGCCAAAAATTGGAAAGATAATGGAGTTGTTATGGCTATGATCTTTGGGTATTATCTTCACATTTTCAAGACAATTCCAAGTCATTTTTTAGTTGAAATTTTCGGCCAAGGTGACATCCAAGGTGGACCAATCATTGTGTTTTATTTTGCCAAGTGTACAAAGCCAACCAATGATGAGAAGACATTTGGAATTGATGATGAAGATGGTGACACATGTGCATTCTTATCTTCAAGACTCAAATCACACTATAAATAGAGGCAATGGTGAAGAAGATGAAACACACTTGAAGCTCACAAGCATTTGTTGAATTGTCTAGCTTTCATCTTCATCTTATTGTTGTTATTGTTTTATTCATTGTAGCAAAGTTGTTCTTGTTGTATTGTGGTGATCTACAAGCCTCTTGAGCTTCATTTGTATGATTGATTAGCCATCTTTATAAGGCTACATCAATAGGTGTTAGAGGAGTTGCATTTAAGTGTTGCTTAGAAGGTGATTATCCAAGTCTTGAATAGGGTTGGTGTATAACCCAAGGATCAAGCTTGGTTCTTGTTGTAAGGTGTTCATTTCATAGTAAAATCCAAGGAAAGGTGTTCCTTGGGACTGGAGTAGGTCACATTGACCGAACCAGGATAAATCCTCGGCGTTCTTCTCTTGTTTCTTTATTTTTGTTTTCTGTCCATTTTTGACTGCATTTTTCACACAACTTCTCACAATTTGAAAAATAGCTAAACATTTTCAAAATTCGTGATTTTTGGTGGAGTTATACTTCAAACTGTTAGCTTTCATTTGCAATAAGAATCACTTGATTTGAGCAAGGGAAAGTTAGTCTTTCAGTTTTTGCAAGATAACTGCTCCAATCTGGCTGCAATCTGACCAGTTTTTACAAAACTTAAATTCTGTTTTTTTCAAGAATTTTTTAAGGTCAGGGACTTTTGGAAACTTCATCTACACATCACAACGAGTGTTTTGATATAAAGATCAACCTTTTTGGTTGAGTATTCAAAGAGAAACACGTTTTGCAGAATCAGTAACATTCTGTCCAATTCTGTCCAGATTGACCATCTGATTCTTTTTATTTGTTTGAAGAGACAAACGATCTTATTTTTGTCTAATTTTTGGACAGAGTCTTGTTAACTCATTGAAGTTCAATTCTGAAAAGTTTCATAATTTTTGAAGTTGTGTACAATTATTTGTGAATTTTTTAAAAACGAGTTCTGAATCTGAGGTAGTCTCAGATTCTGTTTTCAAAGGGGATTTTAACAAAGGGTTGTAGTGTAATTTCCGCTAACCACTATTCACCCCCTCCTCTAGTGGTGTTTATTGCAGGTGCACGGTCCAACATTTGGTATCCGAGCCAGACCAACACCACTCAAAAGAAGCAAGATTCAACACCATACGAACAATACAAGGCCAAGAAACAACAATTCATTATATACTGCTTGTCTCAAATCCATGGTATATACAATGGCTATTGTTTCTCACAAAGGTGAGTTGGAAGGTATGTCTACACAACGCCCTCTTCTTTTTTATGGAAATAATTTTGTTCATTGGAAACTAAGAATGAGGCTATTCTTAATGGCTACAGATATCGATTTATGGTCTATAGTTGAGGATGGGCCGTACATTCCATTGAAAGTTGTACAAGTTAGTGGAGTCACACAGGAGGTTGAAAAATATAAAAGTGAATGGTCATCGGATGATAAAAAGAAAATGTCCATGAATGCTAAAGCTATGCAATTACTTTTGAATGGACTTACAACTTCTGAAGCAGGATATGTGTCAAATTGCACAAGCGCACACGACATGTGGAAATCACTTGTATTAAAGCATAAAGGTACTAGTGGTGTTAAAGAGTCAAAAATAAACATGCTTATGGCTGAATTAGAGACTTTCAAAATGTTGCCGAACGAATCCATAACATCTATGAATTTGAGGGTTACTAATATTTTCAATGCCCTTGAAGCATTAGGGAAGTCATTTTCGAACAATGAAAAGGTTCAAAAGGTGCTACGAAGCCTTCGTGCTGAATGGGATCCAAAGGTGACTGCAATCGAGGAGACAAAGTTAATCACTAAGATGGATGAATTGATCGGGTCTCTTAAAGTTTACGAGGTTAAATTAAACCAACGAAAGTCTGAATTGTCTAAGTCATCTGGTAAGTCAATAGCCTTCAAAACAACCGAAACACATGCTAGTAACGATGATAGTAATAGTGATACTGAATTAGACGATGACTTGATATTGATAGCTAGAAAACTTAGAAAGTTTTTCAAACGTCCAAATAGGAATAGACAACGTAATTCTTCTTCTTCTTCTTTTTCTCAATCTAAGAAAAATAACACAAACAAATGGTATAATAAAGAATCAAAGTGTTATGAATGCGGTCAAAAAGGACATATTTCATACGATTGTCCCACGAAGAAAAATAATAATAATAACAATAATAATAAACAAGCCAAGGACAAGGAGGCACAAACGACAAAGACAAAGGAGTCTAAGGCAAGGAAAGGGAAACGAGCAATGAAGGTGAGCGCATGGAGCGACTCATCCGACTCAGAATCCGAAACTGAGGAAGCTCAAGTCTGCTTCGTATCCATCGAGGTATGTTCTTCATCTGATAGTGATTCTGATAGTGACATGACATTTGATGAAATGTACGAAGAGTTCTTAAGAATGCATGCTCACTGTAAGAGGCTCTCTAAAGCAAAGAAGAAACTAATTGAAGAAAATAACAAGTTGAAGACGTCCAACTTGGAATTTTCCGATCAGTTAGAATCTCTTAAACAAGTGTCTACTAATACTCTTGTTTCTTTAGAGAATAAAATTGAATCATATAGGAAAGATGAACAAAAGATAAAAATGGAAAATAACATGTTAAAGTCTAAGTTAGAAAGTTGTGAACATGAAATAATACAACTTAAGTCGTCTAAACTTAACTTAGAAAAAATGTTAGAACAATTTAAATCCGGTACAAACATGTTAGACACACTCATTTCATCACAAAAGTATGGTAAGGATAAAACCGACTTAGGCTATAAAGAAGAAAATGAAAAAATAAATAAAAAGACTAAGTTTGTTTCATCTAGTACAAAGTTGCCATATAATACAAAATCAACTTTTCCTGCTACATCTTCTTCTACACCTTCTTCTACTTATATCAAGGCAAAAATACAACATACACCCACTAATATACACACGCATAAACATACATCTAGGCCAAACTTTGCATCTAGACTACCTAGAAATTATGCCTACATGTATACAAATGCAAGTAGACCGAATAAAATGCACACAACGTATTATGAACCTAAGTATAGACAACACTCATATAAATCTTATAGAAATGCATATGAACATACATACATATCTCCATTCAAGAAACAAAATTGCATGTATTATACACACTACCAAAATCGGCTAAGACATACTAGTGATCAACCATGGCGCAACATGTATAACAATGCATCTTCACTTATGTGGAATAATCATCTATATGCTTATCCTTCTTATTTTAACCATGCTAAAAATGTGCCAAAAAGGTATGTTCAAGTTTGGATACCTAAGGGTTATCTAAAAAAGAATAACGCCCCTAACATTCAAGGACCCAAATAAAGGGTACCTAAAACTTTGTCTCCATTGTAGGAAAAACGCAAAGAATGCAAGAAGGAGGCAAAGTCAAAGAATCTGAAAACCAAATGGTTTTTAGATAGTGGATGTTCAAGGCATATGACAGGGAACTCCAAACTATTCATCGAATTGGAACATATCAAAAATGGAGGAAAAGTGACATTCGGTGACAACAACAAAGGACAAGTTGTTGGAAAAGGAACAATTGGGGACCCTAACACATTTCAAATACGAAATGTGTTATTAGTAAGCAATCTATCTTATAATTTACTTAGTATTTCACAACTTATAGATCATGGTTACAATGTCTCTTTTCTTCCCAATTCATGTGATATAATAAATGAAAAAGGAGAAATAGTTTTAAAAGGAAATAGAGATGGTAATATTTCTACTCTTACCTTAGATAAAATGTAGATGCTAAGGTTAAGTGTTTGATATCACATGACTTAGATGTGAATTTATGGCATAGAAGATTGGCCATATAGGAATTTCAACCATTAAGAAATTATCTAAGAAGAATTTAGTTAGAGGAATGATTAAGTTAGACTTAGATAATTTTCAAATGTGTGAAACATGTATTAAAGGAAAACACATTAAAGAAACATTAAAACCAAAACATGAAGTGAGTACTAGTCATGTACTAGAATTGCTTCACTTAGACTTATTTGGTCCAAGTAGGACAAGAAGTCTAGGTGGACACTACTATATGTGTATCATAGTAAATGATTGCTCACGCTACACATGGACATTGTTCTTAACACACAAAGACGATGCTCCATTAGCAATCGAAACTCTTATTAAGCAACTTGAAAACATTTTTGAAGAAAATGTTAAAAGGATTAGAAGTGATATAGGTGGAGAATTTAAAAACAAAGACGTAATCAAATTTTGTGAACTATATGGAATCAAACATGAATTCTCACCACCTAGAACACCACAACTCAATGGAGTTGTTGAAAGTAAAAATAGAACGATTCAAGAAGTTGCTAGGACAATGCTTTGTGAAAATTAATTACCTAAATATTTATGGGCTGAAGCTGTTAGTTGTGCATGCTATATTATAAATAGGCTTACTATAAGAAAGAAATTAAATAAAACACCTTATGAATTGCTAAACAATAGACAACCTAAGATAGATTATCTTAAAGTATTTGGATGTAAGTGTTTTGTGCTGAATACTAAGGATAATCTAGATAAGTTTGAACAAAAGTCTATTGAATGCATATTTGTTGGTTATTCTACTAACTCAAGAGCATATAGGTGTTATAATCCTGCATCTAGAAAAATAATTGAATCCATACATGTGAAATTCAATGAGAATGCATGCTTTGAAGTTAGTGATAAACATCAACATAAACAAGAAACAAATGTTAAAAATATGTTTGATGATGATGTATTACTTGAGCCTGTACTTGATCATCTAGAACCAACTCCCCCTGAACAAGACATGCATGAACCCTTAGATGAAATAAATCAAGAGACTTTGCAATTGGAAGATACAACTAATGATCCAATTACATATGATAACGTTCACACTAATGAAACATTTGAACAAGATGAGGGTGAACTTAGTCAATCTAGGAATTGGTGGCATCCTAGAGAATTAATCATTGGAGATCCAACTGTTGGGGTTAGAACATGTAGAAATATAAGTCAACTTGAAGGACATAGCTTAATCTCATAATTAGAACCGAAGAACGTAAAGGAAGCCTTAGGTGATATATCTTGGATAGATGCTATGCATGAGGAATTAAATCAATTCACAAGGAACAATGTATGGGATTTAGTGCCTAAACCCGAAAACAAGTCAATAATAGGAACTAAATGGGTGTTTAGGAATAAAATGGATGAACAAGGAAAAATTACAAGATATAAAGCTAGACTAGTCGCACAAGGTTATAATCAACAAGAAGAAATAGATTATGAAGAAACCTTTGCACCCGTTGCACGACTAGAAGCAATTAGATTGTTACTTGAGATTGCAAGTCTAAGCAATATTAAGCTCTTCCAAATGGATGTCAAGAGTGCATTCTTGAATGGATACATCCAAGAAGAGGTGTTTGTCAAACAACCCCCTGGATTCGAAGATCCAAAGAATCCTAACCATGTTTAAAAGCTTAAGAAAGCTTTATATGATTTGAAACAAGCTCCAAGAGCTTGGTACGATAGATTTGCAAACTTTCTTATTGCAAATAATTATCAAAGGGGAACAATAGATAACACATTATTCCTAAGAAGAAAAGATAATGATTTGTTAATAGTTCAAATATATGTAGAAGATATTATCTTTGGTTCAACCAACCCTACCTTAGTAAAAGACTTCAAAGAATGTATGAAGTCAGAATTTGAGATGCCAATGGTAGGAGAATTGAACTACTTCTTAGGCCTTCAAATCAAACAAACTCCTCAAGGAATTCATATTAGCCAACTTACGTATGTCAATGATATGATTAAGAAGTTTGGCTTTGAAGAGTTGAAACCTACAACTACACCCATGAGTGTTAGTACCAAACTTGATAAGGATGAAAATGGTAAACCTTTTGATGACACTCTCTATAGGTCTATGATTGGATCACTGTTATACTTAACTACATCAAGACCTGATATCATGTTTAGTGTGTGTATGTGTGCTAGGTTTCAATCTTGTCCTAAGGTATCACATTACAATGCAGTGAAAAGGATCTTTAGATATCTTAAGCATACACCTCACTTAGGACTGTGGTATGATAGAAACACTAAGTTGGAATTACACGCATATAGTGATGCAGATTATGGTGGTTACAAATTAGATAGAAAATCCACTAGCGGTACTTGTCAATTCATTGGAACCAACTTGATTTCTTGGTTTTCTAAAAAGCAAGCTAGTGTAGCTCTTTCTACTACTGAAGTCGAGTATATCAATTTGAGTTTATGTACTACCCAAATACTTTGGCTTAAACAGCAACTTAGTGATTTTGGCATTAAAATGAAAAAGATTCCAATTTTCTGTGATAGCACAAGTGCGATCAATCTTTCTCAGAATCCTGTGCTTCATTCTAAGGCCAAACACATTGAGGTGCGATACCACTTTCCTCGCGACCATGTTCAAAATGAAGATATAGTGATAAACCATATAAGAACTGATCACCAAATTGCAGACATCTTCACCAAAACCCTTAATCAAGCCACTTTTGAAAACTTACGAGCCAAATTAGGAATGATGACTTACGACACCATTGCATAGTTCTATCTTTTGCATGATTGACAAAATAAAGGGGGAGATAGAATAAGAACATGATTTTAGTTGGTAAGTCATGATGAATCATATGCTAAGTTTTAATCGGTATAAATTTTGGAGCATAGGTTAAGGGGGAGAGTATGAGTTGAGGGGGAGCAGCATACTATTTAAAAGTTGAAAATATTTGGTTATAAGTTGTGACATTAAAATCATGTCAGGTTATTTTGAAAATCATCCAAAAGGGGGAGAATGTTGACAAATGTTTTGGATAATTTTCAAAGTCATGATTTTAAGTGGTGAATGCTTAAAAATGTCACACATGGATGTGATTAAAAGTTGAAAAAGTTGAAAAGTTGACATCGATCTCTCAGGTTGGCATATCGATCGATCTATGTACATAGATCTCTCACATCGATCAATCTATGTAAGGTAGAAAAGTTTAAGACCTTTCTGTGAGACATCGATCTATAAACCTGAGACACATCGATCGATTGATGTACATCGAACCCTCACTTCGATCGATCGATGTAGGTCAGAGGCAAAATCTGAAACTTTCTGTGAGACATCGATCTCTGAAGCTGAGGCATTTCGATCGATCGATGTCTAGGGTTTTTAGAAATAATTTTCTAAAATGTGTTAAAATGATTGTGTTCATTTGTATATGATTATACATGTTCATTATGTGATTATTATGTGTTTTTGGTGATTATTATTATCTTGTGACTAACGTGCCTTGGAAGTTTCTACAACTTACCAAAAAGGGCAAAATTGGTATTTTAAGTTTTGTAGGAACATCACATGATGAAAATATTTCAAGGATGTATTCTCATCCTATTTATCATGACAAAGGTGATATCATGAGTATTTATGACCATCCGGGTCATTTCTGGAGTTTTCTCACACCAAGGGTATTTTGGTCATTTCACCCCTGAGGGTATTTATGGTATTTTCACTCAAGAAATCTCTTGAGCATATTATTATCTTCATTCTGGAGCTGTGTTATTATTATTTTGAAGATAATATGGTGATCTTATATCTTATTCTCTCAACCGATGATATTATTGACTATAGCTGGATATGTGACGATTTGAGATGTCACATTCTATTTTTTCTTGAAGACCCTGTTATATATGTTATAAGAGAACATTTATCAACATTATTCAGAGATATTAAATGTGTCAAAGGTGTGGAAATGATCTCAACATATAAGAAGAAATATTGGTGAATTTCGGTGTTACACGTTGACATAATCTTGTCAATTGTTATCTATTTATTTCTTCTTCAAACATTTGAGTTTCTACACATATTGGTATGTCCAAAAACGTGTATTATCAGGTGGATATGATGTTATACACATTTTATGAGTTGGAGACAAGCGGACCAACCAAAAAGGAGCTAGTTGGCAAAATTGCCAACTTGAAAATTTCAAAAATATACCCAACGGCTATAGACCTTTTTTGGGTATTTTCAGCAGATTTTTGGAAGTCAAATGGAGCTCTCACATGCCCTATTATTGTGCTTGAAGTTGGGGATAATTTGGTGATATTATCCTTTCTTATTTTATTAAAGAAAATCAAAATATATTTTTGGTAAAGTTCAAAGTAGCCAACGGCTACTTCATGGCTGATTTTGAAGCTGAATTTCATTTGAATTCTTCAAATTTCACATGCCTATTCTTGTGCCAAAAAGTTGGAAAGATAATGGAGTTGTTATGGCTATTATCTTTGGGTATTATCTTCACATTTTCAAGATAATTCCAAGTCATTTTTTAGTTGAAATTTTCGGCCAAGGTGACATCCAAGGTGGACCAATCATTGTGTTTTATTTTGCCAAGTGTACAAAGCCAACCAATGATGAGAAGACATTTGGAATTGATGATGAAGATGGTGACACATGTGCATTCTTATCTTCAAGACTCAAATCACACTATAAATAGAGGCAATGGTGAAGAAGATGAAACACACTTGAAGTTGTTGAATTTTTTAGCTTTCATCTTCTTGTTGTTATTGTTTTATTCATTGTAGCGAAGGTGTTCTTGTTGTATTGTGGTGAGCTACAAGCCTCTTGAGCTTCATTTGTAAGATTGATTAGCCATCTTTATAAGGCTACATCAATAGGTGTTAGAGGAGTTGCAACTAAGTGTTCCTTAGAAGGTGATTATCCAAGTCTTGAATAGGGTTGGTGTATAACCCAAGGATCAAGCTTGTCTCTTGTTGTAAGGTGTTCATTTCATAGTAAAACCAAGGAAAGGTGTTCCTTGGGACTGAGTAGGTCACATTGACCGAACCAGGATAAATCCTCGGTGGTCTTCTCTTGTTTCTTTATTTCTGTTTTCTGTCCGTTTTTTACTGCAGTTTTCACACAACTTCTCACAATTTGAAAAAACAGCTAAACATTTTCAAAATTCGTGATTTTTGGTGGAGTTGTACAGACTGTTAGCTTTCATTTGCAACAAGAATCACTTGATTTGAGCAAGGGAAAGTTAGTCTTTCAGTCTTTGCAAGATAACTGCTCCAATCTGGCTGCAATCTGACCAGTTTTGAGAAAACTTAAATTCTATATTTTTCAAGAATTGTTTAAGGTCAAGGCCTTTTGGAAACTTCATCTACATATCACAAAGAGTGTTTTGATATAAAGATCAACCTTTTTGGTTGAGTATTCAAAGAGAAACACATTTTGCAAAATCAGTAACATTCTGTCCAATTCTGTCCAGATTGACCATCTGAATGTTTTTATTTGTTTGAAGGGCCAAACGAACTTATATTTGTCTGATTTTTGGATAGAGTTTTGTTAACTCATTGAAGTTCAATTATGGAATGTTTCATAATTGTTGGAGTTGTGTACAATTATTTGTGAATTTTCAAAAACAAGTTCTGAATCTAAGGTGGTCTCAGATTCTGTTTTCAAAGGGGATTTTAACAAAGGGTTGTAGTGTAATTTCCGTTAACCACTATTCACCCCCCTCTAGTGGTGTTTATTGCAGGTGCACGGTCCAACACTAAGCACTTCTTATCATTTCCATATTTTTGTGACGATATAAGTGTGTCAAGCATGTTCGTGCTAGATTTAAATTGTTCTAACATTTTTTTTATGTTTAGTTTAGAAAATTTTAAGTTGAACTATCTCATTATCACAACTTTTTAACTTAGATTTCAACATGCTATTTTCAATTTATTAGTGTTTGTTCATTTTTCCTAGATGACTCAATTTTAGTCTTTAATGAATCAAGAGTATTTGATGACTCTTGTTTGAAAGACTCTAATTGATTAGAAAGTTCTAGGTTGGTTGCCTTCAACTTGTCATTTTTTTCAATTAGTTTCTTCTTCTCTTTTGACAATCGTTTACAATGAGAATGCATTTTCGTGAATTCATCATACATTTCATCGAAAGTCATCTTGTTATCAGAATCAAAATCGAGAGTAGATGTTACCTCTGTCGTAGACTTTGAGTACACTCCTTTATGAGAGATTGATGACATGATGTATGATTTTACCTTGAATCTTAATCAAGTGGATACAAATGCTCTAAATCTTCTTGAAGTGTTCAAATGCTCCAAATCTTTGATTTAGGATGTGCAAGCTACAATGAATTCTTGTTTCTTGGTCTTGTCTTGTTCGTATGGTGTTGAATCTTGCTTCTTTGAGTGGTGTAGACCTGCTCTGATGCCAATTTTTTGACCGTGCACCTGCAATAAACACCACTAGAGGGGGGTGAATAGTGGTTAGTGGAAATTACACTACTACCCTTGATTAAAATCCCCTTTAGAAACAGATTCTGAGACTACCTCAGATTCAGAACCCTTTTTGAAAAATTTAATAATTAGTGTATACAACTTCAAAAATTATAAAAATTTCCAAAACTCAACTTCAATGTCTTGACAAGACTGTATACAAAAATCATATACAAATAAGATCGGTTCGCCCTTCAAACAAATAAAAAGATTCATATAGTCAATCTGGACAGAATTTGACAGAATGTTGCCGAAATTGAAAAACGTGTTTCTCTTTGAATACTTAACCAAAAAGATTGATCTTTATATTAAAACACTCCTTAGCATGTCTAGTATATGTTTCCAAAAGGTCCTGACCTTAAACAATTCTTGGTTAAAACAGAATTCAAGTTTTCTCAAAACTGGTCAGGTTGTAGCCAGATTGGAGCAATTATCTTTCAACGACTGAAAGACTAACTTTCCCTTGCTCAAATCAAGTGATTTTTGTTGCAAATGAAATATAATAGTCTGAAGTATAACTCCACCAAAAATCTCAAATTTTGGCAAGTGTTTTGCTATTTTTTCAAAACGTGAGAAATTGTGTGAAATCTGTAGTGAAAAACGGGCAGAAAACATAAAAAACGTAAAGAAGACAAGAACACCAAGGATTTATCATGGTTCGGTCAATGTGACCTACTCCAGTCCCAAGGAACACCTTTCCTTGGATTTCACGGTATGAACCAAATTACAACAAGAACCAAGCTTGATCCTTGGGTTAAATATCAACCCAATTCAAGACTTGGATGAACACCTCTATGCAACTCTTGGTTGCAAAAACTCTATCACCTATTGATGTAGCCTTATAGATTTGGCTAATCAATCTTACAACTGAGGCAAAAGAGTCTTGTAGCTCTACAACAAATATCACAAGAACACCTTGGCTACAAAGAATGAAACAAGAATGGAGAGAAGAAGATAGCAAGACAATTCAACTATTGCTATTCAAGTGTGTATCCTTCTTCTTCACCTTTGCCTCCTTTTTATAGTGTGAAATGGCTCTTGAAGATAAGAACTCTTATGTGTCACCATCTTCATCATCAATCCTAAGTGTCTTCATATCATTGGTTGGCTACATAATCACCTTGTACACTTGGAAAAATAAAACAACATAATTGATCCACCTTGGAATCACATTTGGCCGAAAATTAGACTACATTTTGTCTTGAAAATGTTGAAGATAATGTAGTAGGATAAAAGGGCATAACAACTCCACTATCCTCTCAACTTTTTGACAAAAGAATAGGCATGTGAGATTTAAAGAATTCAAACAAAAAAATCAGCTCCAAAACCTCCATAGTAGCCGCTGCCCTCTTTTGAATTTTCCTAGTTGGCAATTTTTGCCAACTAGCTTCTTTTTGGTTGGTCCACTTGTCACCAAGTCATAAAATGAGTACACCATCATTTCCACCTTTAACATATTTAAATTCTCCGTAAAATGATGATTAATATCCTCTAATAACATATAGAAGAGGGTCTTCAAGAAACAAATAGAATGTGACATCACAACTTGTCAAATATCCCCCTACTGTCGATAATATCATCAATTGAGAAATAATAGAGGATCACCAAATAATCTTCAATATAATTACCAATCAACTCCAGAATGAAGATAATAATATACTCAAGAGATTCCTTGAGTGAAAATACCAAAAATTTCCTCAAGGGTAAAATGACCAAAATGCCCCTGGTGAGAGAAAACTCCAGAAATGACCCAGATGGTCAAACATAGATATAATGAATGTGTCCTCGAAACATTTTCACCATGTCATGTTCCTACAAAACTCAAAATACAAACTTTGCCCTTTTTGGTAAGTTGTAGAAACTTCCAAGACACATTAGTGACAAAACACTATTATTTTCATTTAAAACAAGTAATAAAATCACAATATACATATATGAAGCATATATAAATGAAAATAATCATTTTATCACTGTTTTAGAAAAACTTCACCAAATTTTACTGGACATCGATCGATCTATGTCTCAATTTTAGAGACTGATGTATACATCGATCGATCGATGTGTCTCTGGTTGAGACATATATGTCTCACACTGAGTTTTAGTTGTTGACTCTGTGTGACATCGATTGATCGATGTAGAGATCTATGTACATTGGTCTCTGACTGAGAGATCTATGCATACATCGATCTCTGGCTGAGAGATCTATGTAGAGATCGATGTCACTTTTTCATTTGTTTCAATTGTATTTCAAATTTGTGACCTTTTTATGTATTCAACACTTAAAATCATGATTTTGAAAATTATCCAAACATATATCTCAACAGTAGGAAATACCTGAGGAAACAGTCGATCTTGGTGATGTGAGCAAAAGACTGGACTGTACTACATTCATGTCATAATCCGCCAATGTTGCGGGAAGTTTCTTGATGCGCTGTCTTTGGTCGAGCTGAGGTGAAGATGGTAAGAGAGGAGCTGGTGAGGTCAGCTCAAGTTGCAATGATGCGTCTACTGTGCTGGAGTTGGGTGTTCGAATCTGTTCAGCCGAGCTGAGCTGGGAAGCTGAGGTCGGGTCAGTTGAGGTTGGCTCGGGAGTATATGTGTCTGGCAGTACAGGTGGTGGACCAAAAGGTGGGTCAATGGGAGAGTTGTTTAGGAGCACTGGTTCAAGGAAGGCTGGCGACGGAGTATTGAAAGATGTGTCAGCAAATGGGAAAAAGTGGTCTCAGCAAAGGTGATGTTTCGAGAAAAAAAGAATTCACAAGTTTTAAGATTATAAAACATCCAACCTTTCTTTCTATAGGGGTATCCGACCATAATAGATGTGTGACTGCAGGATTGAAACTTATCACCGTGGATTTGATCATTGTGGACGTAACACAGGCTTCCAAAAAATCGAAGATGGGTGTAACTTGGGGGTCGGCGAAAGAGAATTTCATAGGGTGTCTTGCCTCCAGGTAAGGTAGATGGATTACGGTTAATAAGGTGAATTTCAGTAAGGACACACTCCACCCAGAAGGTTAAAGGAAGGTTGACTTTGATTTGTGGGGCATATCGAATGAAGGTTTAATGTATCACACCTTGGTCAAGAAAGAAAGGGGTTATTGGTAAGAATTCTGTTCCATTATCAGTTCAGAAAGTTTTAATTTGTCGGCCGAACTGAGCCTGAACCATGGCAAAGAACTGCTTCACCAAGGTTGGGACTCGGTCTTTGGTTTTTAGCAAATACACCCACATAGCTCAAGAATGATCATCCACAAAAGTCAAAAGATAAGATGCACCACAAGAAGTTTGTGTCTATAAGGATCCCATACATCACAATGAACAAGATCAAAGCAGCACTCGGATGGCTGTATTGAACGGTATAAAGCCAGATGGTCACACTTCGCATCCTCTTGACTCTAGCTGCAGCTCAACAGTTTTCCACTTGCCAAATGGACGTCCAAAACGCCTTTCTTCATGGTGACCTTGATGAAGAAGTCTATATGAAACAATCTCCTGATTTCACAGTGACCTCACCACGGACTGTTTGTCGGTTACGTAAATCATTGTGCGGTCTTAAGAAAACACCTCGGTGTTGGTTTGCCAAGCTTTCCTCGGCTCTGATACCATGTAAAAGCGGATAAACACAAAGGCTTTTGGCAACTCAAATCTCTAAGTTTTCTGTTCACTTATTCGTCAATTTATAGGAAATACAAAGGAGTAATTTGTGCTAATTTACAGCTATAGAGATTAATACAAGATCCATACAAATCCTATCATATCCCTAAACTTATGTACAAGATAAATTCCGTGATTAGAATATATCTGATTAGATCAGATATCTACAGATCATATCTAATCAGTTGTGTAGACATCATTTCAGTTCTTCCGAGCTGAGCTCATCAGTGAGCTGAGTTCAGTATACTGCCGATAAGTTCAAGTCGGTAGGTTGGCAGGTCATCAAGTCAGCTGCGTAGCTCAGCTTGAACAGGCTCCCAATCTAGCATATTAGGAGACCCATCATCAGATTGAGTTATGGTTCTATCGAGGAAACCATATTTCCATCGGGCGAGCAAGGACCCACGAACGGCCCTTGCCTATTCTTCATAGTTTGATCCTGTAAGTTAAACAGGGGTGATTAGCAGCCCACGGTGATCACCTGAGTGCATATTATAAAGAGATATAAATTTTTTGTGAGTAGATTCTGTTGCCGGTTTGTGAAGAAGAAGTAGAGAACTCGGTGGCCATGGGTGAAAAGAGAATTTCTGAAGGGAGAAGATTAGAAATTTAGGCATCCTGCCTTTGATACCATGTAAAAACGGATAAATACAAAGACTTTTGTCAACTCAAATCTCTGAGTCTTCTATTCACTTGTTCGTCAATTTATAGAAAATACAAAGGAGTAATTTGTGCTAATCTACAGCTATAGAGATTAATACAAGATCCATACAAATTATATCATATCTCTAGATTTATGTATAAGATAAATTCCGTGATTAGAATATATCTGATTAGATTGGATATCTACAAATCATATATAATCAGTTGTGTAAACAATGGTTCAGATTTCCGAGCTGAGCTCATCAGTGAGCTGAGTTCAGTATTCTGTCGACAAGTTTAAGTCGGCAGGTCGGCAGGTCAACAGGTCGGCTGCGTAGCTCAGCTCTAACAATATATATACATACATATATATATATATACATATACATATATATATATATACATATATATATATATACATACATATATACATATATATATATACACACATATACGAGCCTACATATAATAGCAGCACTATACTACTTTCATGAGTTTCAAGATGTATTCATGTAATAAGGTTTTCCTCCGCCATAAGTGAGGCATTCTATCAATAAAATTCCAGTTTAAAATATATATATATATATATATACATATATACATACATATATATATATATATATATATATATATATTTTGAAAAGAAAAATTTTATTAGCTTGATCCCTCACTTATGGCGGAGGAAAACCTTATTACAACAAGTAAAGATGTCCAAAGTAGCAGTAAACGATTATCAACATCCATGTTATATATGATATACCGCATTAAAACCTTGCCAAGTAAAACCACCCTTGTGGATAAAACCTTGGCGAAGGAAAAAGCGTACATATTTATATAAACGGAGTGTTGATATACTCTATCGGATAAGTGAAAAGAAAAATAATCTTGAATTTTACACAAATGCACTAAAACCAAGATCCTGGGGCGTATCTTCGTCTTATGTTTGTCCCTTGTCAAAACGGCACTCATGTGAGCGGGCGAGAAAGTGAGGGTAAACCGTGTCCACGTCCATACAGAAAAGAAGCGATTGTCTGAGTAAAACAGAATTATATGAAAGAATGCAATTTGGGAAATGAAATGGGTGAAGATCATACCATGCCTACCTGCACAAGCTAATGTGCCGGTAGGGCTTTGAAGATTCGCCAAACCATGTGGTAGACTTGCATCAGGAGAGAGCTGCTTCGGTGTATATTCCATGACTTGTGGTGTGCAAGATGTTGTGCGAGTGATGCTCGTAATATAATGTAATCCCAGAATCCAGAGAAATTCATCATTGTGTCGGTGTAAGTCATATACAAAGCAAGCAGAGAAAATGTGAAAGGGCCGATTAAGATATACCAAAATCCAGCAGTTTGAAAGAATATAAAACATACCGAGTCTGCCTGCACCCAATAGAGTACAGGCAGAGAGGACGCAAAACTGCCAATCCTGATGGAAGACACGCCTGCCCGTAACCAATATGGTACAGGTAGAATAATCCGTAGTGCGCCAATCCATTACGAAGACGTGATCGTCAGCCTGTGCGTAGGTTAGCCGAAGTGAGGTCTAGAATAATTGAGGCTCGTACCAAGGCCGGGAGATTTTGACTATTAAAATATCCTATCTCAGGACAAAGCATTGCATGTTGGGCTAAATAGTGAGCTGCCATATTAGTCTCCCGATACGTATGAGTTATTTCCAATCTATGTGACTGAAGTAGCGAATGTAAGAGGTGCAGGTGATAATTGCCAAAAATCTGCTGCGGTTGATTGAGACTCGACACCAGATGTGCACAATCAGATTCTATCACAATCAATCGGAAGAAAGGGAGAAAGTATAATAGACCAAATAAAGTAGCCTGAATCTCCGCCATCAATGGCGTGCACGGAGGTAGACGGAAGGAGATGGCCCGTACACAAGCACCAGTGTGATTGCGCAAGAGTGCATCCCCCGCAGCATATCGACGGCCAACTACTGCATCAACATTTAATTTAAGTCTACCTGACGGTGGATATTGCCATCTAACAATCTGGAGGCGCGGAGGACGTAAGCGTGGGATCCATGAGAGGGAAAGACTTGGTCCTGCGGAAAGTTTGGATCCCTGTATTTTCTGAATCCACATATGAATGTCAAAGTGAATGGAATTCCTAAGCATTGTAGCCGAAAAGGATGTCGAATCCCCATATGTGAGCTGAGCATAGTGCCTCCAGATGTTAGAAACTGTTATAGTCGGGACAACAATTTTTAAAACCCCAGATAGTGGTGAAGATGTGGAGCGATACCACCAAGATAACAAATATTGTCGTAGACTTAACGAAGCCGGGAGTAACCCCTGAAGTCCTGATGCAAAAAAGGCCCAAACCTGATAGATGCGATCACAGTGGAGGAAGACATGATCAATTGAGGCTGAATACTGCTTGCAAAACGGACACTGCGTAGGGCGTGCCACCGAGTATCGGCTAATGTAGTCCTCAAATGGCATAGCAGAATGGAAAATGCGCCACAGCAAGATTTTCGTGGATGGAGAGTGCTGCTTGAACCAAATAAATTTTGCCGACAACTGTGTGGATGTTGATGTCCTACAAATATCATAGGACGATTTGAGAGTGAATTCCCCAGTAGGAGTCGGTGTCCACGAAAGGAAAGAATCCAAGCCGGTTGTCTGGGAGATGCACATGTGATGTATCCGACAAATTAACTTCCAAACTGCAGAGTCTAGAAGTCGTGGCCTGTAATCTCCTCTACTGCCATATTTCATATGCATATAGTGACTCCACAAAGTATCATTTTTTTGGTATGTCCACCAAATTCGGCAACGATATGCTTGTTGTAACATATTAAGATCCCAAAGCCCTAATCCACCTTCTTCAATAGGTAATGTAATTCTTGACAATGATACTCAATGATGCCCGTTTCCCCAAAAAAAAAAGATGCCATCTTTCTGTTGATTATTCGTATGACTGATTTTGGTAATCCACCTGCTGCTAAAATATAGAGCGGAAGTGCAGCAATCACTGAACGAAGCAGAACTAGACGCCCTGCTTGGGAGAGCAGACGGGCATGCCAACCTTGTAGGCAGTCCTCCATGTGTTGTAACAGTGAGGAGCAATACACAGATCTATTAATACCTTTGTGGAGATATGATCCCAGATATCGAAAAGGAAGAGAAGCAAGCCGCATACCAAGAATGTCCTTATATGTTAGTCGCTGATGAGGGGTGGTATTTGCCGAAGGGATGAAACTACTTTTGTGAAAATTTACCTTTTGTCCCGATGCAGCTTGATACTTAGTTAAGAATGCATGAAAACGGCGAAGGTTACGCTGTGTTCCCCATAGAAAAATAAGAAGATCATCAGCATATGCCAAGTGGGTGATGGCAAAGGGAATACGACCTAGGCGAAAAGATTGGATGTGGCCTGCTGCGACAAGTGACTTCAAGCCTCTGCTAAAACCCTCTGATGATAAAATAAACAGCAATGGGGACAGCGGATCGCCCTGCTTTACTCCCTTGAATGGGCGAAACGATGACTACGGCTGTCCATTTATTAAAACTGACAGCTTCGTGGCACTGAGATGATTAATAACAACTCGTATGAAGAAATCTGAATACCCGAATTGGCACAATAATAGCTCAAGATACTCCCAGCTCACCCGGTCAAAAGCCTTCATCATATCTAATTTCAAGCATAGTTGAGATCCCCCTTTATCCAGCATATGTATCATTTCCTGCGCCAATAACACTTGTGCTGAAAGATCATGTCTGGGTAAACATCCTGTTTGCTCCGGCGAGATTAACCTTGGCAATATTGTCCCCAATCGTGTGGCGATGATGCGAGTACAGACTTTACTGAAAAAATTCGTAAGACAAATGGGACGAAAGTCGCTAAATGTTTGGGGTGATTGTATTTTTGGTATCAGAGTAAGTAAAGCACTAGCCATAACTGCTGGTTGTGGAACCCCAAGGAAGAATTCCTGCATCGCTTTGAGTACATCAGAATGTATTATGGTCCAGCATGAGAGATAAAAACTACCATGAAAACCATCCGGCCCTGCTGCGCTTTGAGGATCTAGACTCCACACTGCTGTCTTGACCTCCGATTCCGACGGAAGCTGTGTAAGCATGAGGTTATCTTGGTTAGATATTATACATGGGATGTGTGAAAGGATCTCCGAGTGGTTTTGTGTTGCTTCACGAGCAAATAATTCAGTATAATACTCAACCGCAGAAGCCATGATATCATCCGGGCTAGTTAACAGGGTGCCCGTCGAATTTCGTATTTGCTGTATGCGGAGGCGTGTGCATTTACCTTTGACAAGTGAGTGAAAATATCTTGTATTAGCATCCCCTTCATTTAGCCATTTAACTCTTGCCTTTTTCTTCCAGAAATGCAGTTCATAATTCGATGCAAGCAAATAGTCAGCCTTGGCCTTATAATAGGCATGTCGCGTCTCATCCGTGGGAGTTGCATCCCAACTATGTTCTGCGTTACTCAACAGGTCTTCTGCGTGCTTCAGATTATTGAAAATGTTCCCAAAGATATCTTTATTCCACTTTTGTATGTCTTTTTTTAAGGAAAATAACTTCGTATAGAACCCATGCATGCCACCCGTTGTTGGATATGATAACCAAGCATTTTGCACATAGGCGTGAAAATCCGAATGATGGAGCCAGGCATCTAAAAAACGAAAGGAGCGACGGCAAGGCGGAGAACTCATTTTGCATAGCAAAAGTAGCGGGGTGTGATCAGAAGTCGCACGTGGTAAATGAGTTAACTGCATATTCTCAAACCTATCTTGAAACATAGAGTTGACAAATATCCAGTCCAGTCGTCGTCGAACACAGCCAAGACCTCTGCCTTCCGTCCAAGTAAATCTAGTGCCGTGATATGGGGGTGACATAAGAGAGCATGCTTCGATACACTCATTAAAATCTTGTACAGCTGTCAAAGATGGAGTGGATCTTCCACTATGATCGTCCAGAGATCTAAAAGTATTAAAATCGTCCCCCACGAGCCAAGGTAATTGCAATGTCGTAGCGAAGTCACACAGGGAGTGCCATAGAATGTGACGCTGAGAGGGTGTATGTTTCGCATAGACCAGCGAAAGTACAAAAGTATACTGCAGTGATAGCGACAATAATGTGAAATGGACCACTTGATCATTATCCTGCATGCCGAGCAAATGGAACTCATTATCACGCCAAAAAAAACCAGATATGTTCTGACTGCGAGGCATAGAACAGCGAAAAACCAAGACGCAAACCAAACCCAGTTATTTGTGATGGAGTATGTTTAGGTTCAATCAAAGCCAGTAAATTCAATCGATGATCTCTAATCAAATTATGTAGCCGTGGCAAGGAGGCACGCATGCCTCGAATATTCCATATTAATATATTCATTAAGTAAGGTTAGAGGAGCTTCCCTGAATAACATGCGATGCACTACGCGTCAAAATGGTTGATGGTGGCAAGGCGGTAGATCCTTGCGGGATCGACATTTACGACGTGGAACCACCGGGATGAATGCAGCTTCCTCATCATGACCTTCCAGACGCGAAATTAAGGTCTCGTCATCCGATGACGTCTGCATGAGCTGCATGCAGCGGGCAACATTAGCGGGTATAATAGGGATTTCCTCTACGGGAATGTCTGCAGGCAAATCATTATCTGACGAGTTCCCAATATCCAGCTGTGTAAGGTCAGTTGGCACATGGTTGTCCACAGCATCACAGAATTCATCCTTTGTAGCGAGTAGCCGGCTTTGGTGAAATTGAGATAGTCGGGGTAGCTTTGGATCCGGCAATGACTGCAGCAAATGTCGGTGCAGTCGCCATAGCATGGGGAATGGCGACAAAGGGAGCAGCTTTGACATGGAACAGGATGATGGAGTCTTAATCGCCGATGACGGCGTGAAGGCAATATAGCGGGAGAGACTGCCTGAGGCGGCGGTGGCTACTGCCGCCGAAGAAAGTGATCGCCGGACCGCATTCGTAAAAAATACTATATATATATTATATCTATATATATATATATGTATATATGTATATACATACATATATATATATATATATATGTATGTATATATGTATATATATGTATGTATATGTGTATATATATATATATATATATATATATATATATATATTTTCAGACAAACCGCATTCAATATCATAAAGCAAAAGCTGATTATCTCCAAGCGTCTGCATATGAATTACGGTTTTGGAAGCAGAAATCTCGGGTCAAATGGTTATAGGAGGGTGACGCGAATACACATTATTTCCATTCAATTGTAAAAGGGAAGCGTTTACAGTTGCGCATCCAACAAATTATGATGCTAATGGTGTTCTCTATACAACACAAAATGACATTATGGCTGAAGCAGTATCCTTTTACAAAACGCTATTTGCCCGTGAGCCTACACATTCTTATGAGGACATTCTCTGTCACATTCCCCGGGTGGTATCTTCGGAAGATAATATGCATCTCACGCGACTACCCATGGAACCCGAAATCAAAGAGGCAGTTTGGCATTTAGATCCTTCTAGTGCAGCCGGACCGGATGGTTTTAATGGACAGTTTTATAGATCATGTTGGTCAACCATCCATACTGACGTGGTAAAAGCAGTACAAGAATTTTTTCTGGGTATCCCTCAGCCTAGAGTGATGGCTTTTGCATTAATCACACTGATTCCTAAGAAACAATCTCCTGCTACATTCAGTGATTTCAGACCAATCTATTTGACTAACTTTCTGAGCAAAGTGTGTACCCGTATCATTGCTAGCAGATTAGGCAAGATCATTTCAAGGCTAATTTCTCCAGAGCAAACTGGTTTCCTCCCAGGCTCTGACATCTCAACGCAAGTTCTTATGGCACGGGAGATGATACATATGCTGGATAAGGGTGGATCACAGGTATGTTTAAAACTGGATATGATGAAAGCATTTGACAGAGTCAGTTGGGAATACTTGGAAAAATTATTGAGCACCTTCGGTTTCACTGATTTTTTCATTCGGATTATTCTCAACCACTTGCGCGCAACCACACTGGCAGTCCTCATTAACGGGCAACCATCCTCCACATTTCAGCCGTATCGGGGTGTAAAACAAGGGGATCCTCTATCTCCGTTATTGTTTATTTTATCTTCCGAAGGATTCAGTAGAGGATTAAAGGCCTTAACCGTCGCAGGACACTTACAATCTTTTCGTTTAGGCCGTATACCAATGACTATAACACACTTGGCATATGCAGATGACTTACTGATATTTTTAAGAGGTACACAGCATAATCTCCGACGGTTTCATATCTTCCTCAATCAATATGAAACAGCTTCAGGACAAAAAGTAAATTTTCAAAAAAGCAATATGATTCCATCGGCTAATATGACTTCCAGGCAGCGGAGGAGTTTGGAAGACATTATTCACATGAAATGCTCCTCACTACCATTTAAATACCTAGGTTCCTACTTACACAAAGGTATCACCCGCGCTAGATATTGTGTTCCTTTATTGCAGCACATTGATGACAGGCTCCATGGATGGCACACAAGACTGCTCTCATCTGCGGGTCGATTAGTATTATTACGTGCTGTCATATCGGCCTTGCCTTTACATATAATTGCATCTGGTGGGCTGCATAAATCAATAATTCGAATTATACATCGGAAAATGGCATCCTTTTATTGGGGTCCTCGATACCACTGGGTTTCATGGAATACAATTTGTGCGCCTCAGGATGAAGGTGGTTTAGGGATTCGGGACCTAACCAAGTTGCAGCAAGCGTATCACTGTCGTATTTGGTGGACATATCAGCAACAATCTACACTTTGGAGTACCTATATGCATGCTAAATATGGTCTTCGGGGAGATTTTTTACCACGTTTGCCGGATTCACCGATATGGAAACTTATTTGTCGTATCCACCCTTTCTGTCTAACACAGTCGACAGGAACTGCCAGACATCTCGCATGGCTACACACGCCAACTGGAGAATTTACATTACGCAGCGCATATGATGTTTGTCGCCTTCCTCGCCCAAAGCTTCTCTCTGCAAAATTCATTTGGTATAAACATCACGCCCCAAATATTAGAATCTTCTTATGGCGTCTTTTCCACTCGGCACTCCCACTTGAAGATTATATTAGCCGCTACATTACTGCGCAACCCACTCAATGCCCATTCTGTAAGAAACAGTCAGCGACAGCGGATCATGTGTTTATATATTGTCCATTGGTGCAACACTTATGGACATCCTATGCTGCTGAATTGCATTGTCCTTTACTATCAACTTTGCAACTACGACAATACATACTTTCTTGGTGGTATCGTTCCGTATCTACATCTCTTTTTGGAGTTTTCAAAATCATCATTCCGGGCATTATTTTGTACAACATATGGCGTGCCTATACATCATTGATTTATGGAGAGCAAACAAATATAACGATGGCATGCCTACAGAACTCTGTCCGCTATGACATCACTACTTGGTATAAATCAATCTCAGGCACTAAACTTACTGGTGATCCTAGACGATATTTTTCTTGGCTACCATCGCTGAGCCTACCACGGCCTACTCTGATTCGCTGGTTGTGTCCACCATCAGGGCGACTCAAATTAAATACCGATGCGGCAGTGGGTAGACAATATGCAGCAGGGGGTGCAATATTACGGGATCCGATGGGACATTGTGTGGGTGCAATTTCCTTCAGGCTGCCCCTAGCAACACCGCAAAATGCAGAAATTCAAGCAGCTTTATTTGGTCTTCTATACTTTCTCCCTATACATCGCAACATCGTATTGGAATCGGATTGTGCTTCCATGATTTCTCGGCTGGCCAACCCGCAACTGGTTCAAGGAAATTATTATCTCCGGCTACTTCATACTCTGATACATCTCCATCGACTTAACTATCATCATATCTACCGAGAGGCTAATATGGCAGCGCATTATTTATCTCAACACGCAATGCTGGACCCCATCACGCATCATTATACATCACAAACTCTTCCCTCATTGGTGCGCACGGCTGTCACTTTAGATCTCTCATCTGTTAACTTGCGTGTTGTTTAATCCATTACAGTCTTCCACATGGATTGGCCTTTTCTACTTATCCCTGCCTGTATCCTACAAGATTCAGGCAGGCTAGGTACGTATTGCTATCTTTTCAAATATGTATTAGCCTATCACATCTTGCTTCGTAACTGCCTCTTTATGCTTCCTCTCACATGGTTTGAAGTCTACAAACTCGTGGCGCAATACTTCAATACAATTTTGCTGGATCCCATGACATATCAAACTCAGCGACTAGTAACATATTTATCGCCTTGGCATCGACCTTGCTAAGGCGATGTCGGTACGTGTCCGATATTTCTCTTTGCTTCTCTTTGGATGCTCAACATCATCGGCGTAATTTATATGTATATTTTTCCTGAGGTATGGCTTCTACTGGATAAGGAAGTGTCACGCAAGGACTTTCATGGCTGCAACTGGCGACCACCGCATACATCTTCAACGGCAACAACCACTCATTCAAACTTTATATTAGATTATACACATATCAATGATGGTAGTATAAATATGTACGCTTTTTCCTTCGCCAGGGTTTTGTCCACAAGGGTGGTTTTTCCTGGCAAGGTTTTAATGCGGCATATCATATACGACTGGAGATATGTTATCATTTCCTCCCTATTGTATTTATTCACATACTTTGATGATTGTAATAAGGTTTCCCTCCACCAAAAGTGAGGTTTTTCATTAATAAAATATCGGTTTCATAAAAAAATATATATATCTTTTCAGGATAAATTTGAGGATTTACAGCTCACTCATCTTCCGCGCATTACATCTGACCATACGCCATTGTTATTTATTTGCCGTATATGTCAGTACGCGATTCGTCATTCCTTTCGATTTCTAGACTCATGGTTACTACATCCGGATTTTCACACTTATACACAGAATGCATGGGCAGCTTATCCTACTATTGGAGGCATGTATGGTTTCTATTCCAAATTGTTCAGTTTAAGGAAAGACATCCAGCGTTGGAACAAGGAGATCTTTGGTAATATATTTTCAAATTTCCAGAAGGTTGAATCGACACTTCCACACGCGGAGAGTGTCTGGGATGCATCTTCTACTGAAGCAAATCGGATCATGTATCATAAAGCAAAAGCCGATTATCTTCAAGCATCCTCCTATGAACTACAATTTTGGAAGCAAATGTCTCGCGTCCGGTGGTTAAAAGAAGGTGACGCCAATACACGATATTTCCATTCTATTGTCAAAGGAAAACGGTTGCAGTTGCGAATTCAACAAATACACACCCCTAACGACGACCTATGCTCCATGCCTAATGAGATTATGGCTGAAGCGGTATCCTTTTACACATCCTTATTTGCTTGTGAGCAAACACAAAATTATGGTGATATTCTCTACCATATTCCACGGGTGATTTCTTCGAATGATAATACTCTGCTCACGCAAATACCCATGGAACCGGAAATTAAAGATGCAGTTTGGCATTTAGATCCTACTAGTGCAGTAGGCCCTGATGGTTTTAATGGTCAGTTTTATCGATCCTGTTGGTCTATCATTCATACTGATGTGGTAAAAGCGGTTCAAGAATTCTTCCTTGGCATCCCACAGCCTGCTGTGATGGCTTCTGCGCTAATTACATTAATTCCAAAGAAACAGTCTCCTGCTACTTTCAGTGACTTTCGACCCATATGTTTAACTAATTTTCTGAGCAAAGTGTGCACACGAATTATTGCTAGTCGCTTGAGTACTTTGCTCCCACAATTAATATCTCCGGAGCAAACAAGTTTCATACCAGGCTCCGACATTTCATCACAGGTTCTTATGGCTCGGGAGATGATACATATGATGGATAAGGGTGGCTCACAGGTATGTTTAAAGCTGGATATGATGAAAGCATTTGATAGAGTCAGTTGGGAATACTTGGAAAAATTGTTGCGCACTTTTAGCTTCTCTGACTTTTTCACTCGCATTATACTTAATCACTTACGGGCTACCACATTAGCAGTCTTAATTAATGGTCAGCCTTCCTCAACCTTTCGGCCACATAGAGGCGTAAAACAGGGAGATCCTTTATCTCCATTACTGTTAATTTTATCTTCAGAGGGATTCAGCAGAGGATTAAAAGCATTAACAGCAGCTGGGCAATTGCAACCTTTTCGCTTAGGGAGAATTCCATTTACCATAAAACATTTGGCCTATGCGGATGACTTATTGATATTTTTACGGGGTACACAGCAAAATCTTCGGCGGTTTCATGCCTTTCTGACTCAATATGAAACTGCTTCTGGACAAAAGGTCAATTTTCAAAAAAGCAGTATGATTCCATCTACTCATATATCTTCCCGGCAGCGACGTAATTTAGAGGATATCATCAACATGAAATGTTCTCCTCTACCTTTCCGATACCTCGGCTCCTACTTACACAAAGGTATTTCCCGTGCCAGATACTGTGTTCCTTTATTGCAGCATATTGATAACAGGCTTCATGGATGGCACTCTCGATTACTTTCCTCTACTGGTCGTTTAGTTTTGTTACGTTCTGTTATAGCGGCATTACCATTACACATCCTCGCATCTGGTGGGCTGCCTAAATCGGTTATTAAGGTCATACATCGGAAAATGGCGTCATTTTATTGGGGTCGTAGACATCACTGGGTCTCTTGGAGTACAATCTGCGCGCCTCAGGAGGAAGGAGGCTTGGGGATTCGGGACCTCAACAATTTGCAACAAGCTTATCATTGCCGTATTTGGTGGTCATATCAACAACATTCCACACTTTGGAGCAAATATATGCACGCTAAATATGGACATCGTGGAGATTACTTGCCTCGTTTACCAGATTCTCCAATCTGGAAAATTATTTGCTGCATACATCCTTTTTGTCTTTCGCAGACTACTGGCCAAGGTGTACATCTCACATGGTTACACACGCCAACAGGAGAGTTTACTTTGCGAAGTGCTTATGATACTTGCCGCACGCCTCATCCACACCTCCTTTCGGCAAAGTTCATTTGGTTTAAACATCATTCCCCAGTCATTCAGATATTCTTATAGTGCCTTTTCCATTCTGCGATCCCATTAGAGGATTATATTGGCAGGTACATTACTTCTCAACCAACGCAATGTCCATTCTGCAAAAGAGCGTCAGCTTCAGTAGATCATGTTTTCTTACATTGCTCACATGTGCGCCCATTATGGCTTTATTATGCTGGAGAATTACACTGTCCTCCGCCATCGTCCTTGCAACTGCGCCAGTATATGCTTGCTTGGTGGTATCGTTCATCATTTTTGTCTCTTCTTGGGGTTTTCAAAATTATCATTCCAGCGATTATACTCTACAACATATGGCGTGGATATACATCTATAGTCTACGGAGAGCAACCTAACATTACAATAACATCCCTTCAGGCTTCAATTCGATATGACATTACCATTTTGTGCAAAAAAATAGCAGGAACTAAACTTGCCGCAGATCCGAGACAATATTTCTCTTGGCTTCCGTCGTTGTCACTCCCACGGCCTTCTCTGATTCGCTGGATATCTCCACTGCCAGGTCGGTTGAAATTGAATACAGATGCGGTAGTTGGCAGACAGTATGCAGCAGTGGGTGCTATATTGCGCGATCATAGGGGATTTTGTGTGGGAGCAATCTCATTTAGACTGCCTCCAAATACGCCACTAAACGCAGAGATTCAAGCAGCATTATTTGGTCTTTTGTATTTTCTACCCCTAAATCGTGATATCACATTGGAATCTGATTGTGCCCAACTGCTATCTCGGTTGGCCCGCCTGTAGATGGTACATGGCAGCTATTATCTCCGGCTACTGCACACACTTATTCATCTCCACCGTCTTGATTATCATCATATCTATCGGGAGGCAAATATGGCAGCGCATTACTTGGCTCAACACGCAATGTTGGACCCCATCACACATTATTATTCATCGCATACTCTTCCTTCGTTGGTGCGCGCTGCGATCTCGTGAGATCTTTCTTCCGTTCAGTTGTGTATCCCTTAACAAACTACAGTCTTCCACATGGATTGGCGTTTCATCAAACTCACTGCCTGTATCCTACGGGATCCAGGCAGGCTTGGTATGTGTTGCTATCTTTTGGCCTGGATTTTATTCTGTTTCCTACTGATTAATCACTGGCTCTTTATGCTTGCCTTCGCATGGCTTCGATTATATATCTTGATGGCCAGATTTTTCTATCCTGCACCGGCGGACTCAGCGGCAAAGACCCCACTGGCGCGTCCTTGCATAACATCGTCGCCTTGGCACAAATTTTGCCAAGGCGACTTCGATATGTGTTTGACTTCTCTGTTTTATCTTCTTTGGATTCTCTCTATCATCGGTGTAACTTCTCCCTGGCAATCTTCCGAGGTACGACATTTCCAGGGTAAGTCAAGCTCAAGCAACGAACTCCACAGCTTACTCTGGGGCACTCGGTCCACACCAACATCAGCAGCAAGCACACATTTGTACTCAATCTTCGATTCAATTCATATCAATGACAGCCGTATAAATATGTACGCTTTTTCCTTCACCAAGGTTTTATCCACAAGGGTGGTTTTACTTGGCAAGGTTTTAATGCGGCATATCATATACGACTGGAGATATGTTATCATTAGTTCGTTATTTCATTTATTTGCATACTCTGACGATTGTAATATGGTTTTCCTCCGCCAAAATTGAGGTTTATTATTAATCATAATTTCCTTAAAAAAGAATATATACATACATATATATATATATATTATATATATATATGTATATACATATATATATATATATGTATATACATATATATATATATGTATATATAGAAATATATATATACATATATACATATATGTATACATATCTACATATATATATATATATGTATGTATCGGTTAACATTAATGTTATGCCAATAATTTATACAAATAAAAGACTATTAGAGAACAAATAACTAGACGAGCATATATACTTTATGAACAATTTGTACTCCAGCATTAGTGAAATAAAGACATTGTCAATCATACATAACTTCTAAACCTCGTCAAGGCAAGAACTTAAGTGAAAAATTAAGCTCAATAATGATGAGGTATTGACACTTTATAAGGAACAAATTAATCGTTTCTATTTATATTGAGATGAGAATTAGTGAAGATTCAAGAGAGAAGAACATCAAAATTGACAATTAAATACCTCTTGTTCTCAACGAACAAAAAGACTAAAAGACGCAATATTGGATTTTTTTTTTTTATTCATTACATGGGATCTCGATCTAGCAAGGAGACAGGTATGGTGGTGCTGGTATGGTTTCCTTGAGATTGGGTAAATTTTCTTTTACTGCCGTAAAAATAAGACTTACTTTGCAGTAATGTTATAAGTGACAAATTTTATGATGATCAATAGATAAATCATAATAGTTTTCAACTGCCAATAAAAATAACACAATAATCAGAGCAGACCTTTTGTTTAGCATATTTATCACTAGTGCATGTCAATTAGCTTTTATATTCTTGGTTAATTAATGTACAATAGATATTATTGATCACCAAAAAATATGTTTGGCGTTACAAATAGTTGATTAGTTTGTAAGTCTATGGAGTAGAGTTGACCTCAATTTTCATTGGCACAATCCGAAAAAAGTGATTGAGAATCTTAAGAATGAAAAGCATGGGCACCACGAGAAAATGCCATAGGCTTTTGCTAGTTATATGTTGCTTCGTAAATAATACTTTCCAAATTTGTTGTTTGATATGATATTGAGCAGACGCACATAAACTCCTTTCCTATGTGTAGCAATGTGTGTTGCATGTGAAACCTTTGCCTTTAGAACATCTGTGAATGCCACTTAGAGGACTCTTTGCCTTTTGAATTAGTCATGCCCTGCATTATCTACACCAATGCTGGTTTCCAGATCAACCCGAGAAGGACGGATGCAAGAGTTATATGAAGAAAAGAGGAAAATGAATACCTAGAAAAAGAACGCAATTTTACATTTTTATGAAGTTTTAGTTTTAGGAAATAGAAGAAGGAGAACACTTTGATTTCAGAACAGTTATACATATATTACTCTTCTCATTTTAATTTTGAACTACACACAAGTCACACTTGGATAAGACTCTAATTTTGAACTATTAGAAAATTAAATTGGAACAATATTTTTAGAAAATATTAATTATATGTTTTAAGAGAAATGAACTATATTTTTAGGAGAGATGAACTATCGGTCTCGGGAAACCATACCTAGGAAGCAGTTTCTTTTACTCGTATTCGAATTCCACACAAGCAATTTTCCTTTGCTAGGCATTTAGGGATGACGTGTTCTTTTAATAAATTTGGGAAAGGAAGAGAAAAAGTTGAGTGACGATTCAAACAGCTAAAACTTGGTATACCATTTTATTTGAAGATTTATGGAAAAAGGGGTAAATAACAGTATTTCACGTTTGATTGTCCACTGCACATTTCTCTTCTCGAATATTTTGATATATGTTAGTGCGTGTTTCCACTCTCAATCCCATAACAGACAGATATATAATTACTTACTAAAAACATTAGTTTGGCAGACTTTGGTCTTATGCGAACTGGGTCGTAAGTTTCCATGCCCTTCCCTCCCTTGGATAAAGTGTTGACGGTCAATCTTTTGTGAGTGTCCGCTTCTTTACTACATATAACACTCCTCTAAAATACCAGAGAACCAAGACATGTAAATACACTATATAAGGAAAAAAGACAACAGATATTGTTTCTATAGATTAACAAATAAATTTTCCACCCACTTAACCAAATTCACGGCATCTAACATTGAACGTCAGGTGTCAATTAATTACTTACTCTGACAGATAATATAAGTCTTCTTTGATTCTAAATATAATGTAACTTGTTCAAAAAAGTACATAAAAGTGTTTTACAATGTGCTCCAAATTTATGTGAAAATATACGAAGTTTGATTAGAAAAAGAAATAAAACATGAAATGGATCTGTTCAGGCCGTACCCTAAATTCAAAGTTTCATCCGTCATCACACCTTGAATTCAAGGTCCGGCCTGTGAAATTATAAAGAGGGTCGAACATTCAGTGGCTTTGACCAAACATTCGGTGATGAATTATGGGTTCATCAGCAGATTTTGGAAAGAATCTGAAGCTGACAGAACGTTGCATCGAACATTTAGTGAGATTAGCCGAACGTTCGGCGACAGAGTTCTGCAACTTCAGAACATATTGTCTTTTCATGAAGTGATATATTTTTGCATCTTGGGACATCTACTTTCGAACTTGAACTATCATAAACTAAATTTGGAAGTTAATTTTTTCAGAAGGTGTCAAATTAGCTTCTTTCTTGTGAATCAAAGAATAGATACAAGGATGAAAAAGGTATTGAAAACATGCTTTGAAATTGATGCTTGGAAACTCTTGTCTTTTGTGAAAATCTCCATAATTTCTTCCTTTTTTTCCCTCTTCCTCTGGTATGAAACACTTTAGATAGACCAGTTCAAATTTCCTCTCATAGAGCAAATGAAAAAGTCAGCCGTTATATCTTAGGAAGTATTTGTCACGTAGTTCACATTGCTTACTGTTGGAAATAAAATTGCTTTTAAAGACGGAGTAACATTTGTTACGTCTCGGCTGTTCTCGTTCTTCTTTGTATCATTATCTTTATATTTGGTCATTACATCTTTGTAATTCTTTCTACAATCTTGTGTTTTTACAAAGAAAATTACATCTTTTGAGAACTATACCTTCACGGTCTCTTACATTTTCCTAGACTTTTGTTTTGTGTTTTTGGATTGTCGTCTTCTAATTTTCATTTGTCTCTGTCTGGTTACCATATTTCTCTAAATTTTTAACAATCTTAAAAGCAATTTTTGGTTGATATGGCTACCAAACAGGGTTGGGATCTCCTCACCCCACTTTTCTCACCCCCTTTGTGACCGCGCGACACGTGGCAGCAAGGGAGGGTGGTGAGCCTAGATGAGGGTCACCTGCATCTAGCCTCACCACCTCTCTTACTGCCACGTGTCGCGCGGTCACGCGTCACCGCATCCCCTTGCGGTGAGGGGATCCTATCCCTACCAAACAACCCATGGTTTCAAATATGCCAAGTTGGAACCATATGAAGAAATAAATCATGTCATGAGATTCTTTTGGAGATGTTGATGTACACTAAATACTCTATGATCTCAACTTGGTAACATTCTTAAAGAAAATTTTGTTGTGGAGGATGATATTACTCGAAATGAAGAAACTCGTAAAGGAAAAAATTAGAAAAAAGAAAGTGTCCGTGTTGGATGAATTTGATAATCAGGTAGAAGAAGACTAGTATGATTCCCATTTATTCTGGATTGTTGGGGTTGATGGTTTTTTGAAGCATTGAACACAAGTTTACAGAGAACCAGTTCTTAAAAGAAATAAAGAGATTGACGGACGCATTTAAGCAAGCGAGAAAATGATTTTTCTATCAATCAAAGAAAGCCTGAAAGAAGCAGATGCACATGCAATAAAGACAACAAAGATGAGAAATAAATAGGAACATCAACACAGTGAAAGACAAGAAGGTCATTACGGTCATCTTCTTCATCGAGGTAACCCTTGTTGGTAGTGCAACAGAATGGATGATAGTCGCTATGTCTACCAAGTTCACTCCAAGTAGTAGATATTTATTTCTGAATTCAAAGAGTAAAAAGGGTTAGACTAGTTTTCTTTAAGGATGCGTGAGAAACCCAAGAGTTTGGGAAGTTGAAAGTGCTCTTAAAAGTTAACTTTTCTATAAGACTGGAGTTAGCAGTGTGTTTTATGTTCTTATTATACATGGGAATTGATTTCAAGTCGCTGCCACACAAGGCTAATATCGTATGTTTTTGTACTATGTATGTGATCTTTTGCACCTTCATTGGTATGCATCTAGTTTGTATGTGATTGATTTATTTGTCTTCTGCTATGTAAGACAAGATCATGAAAAAGCTAATATGGTAAGGAAGATGAATGTTGTCACTTTTAGAATGATTAGAAGCATGTAATACATCTTTTGTTAATGTTTTGTGAAAAATCTATGCATATACTTAAGTGTATTTAGAAAATATGACATGATTTTCTTTAGTGCCTTGACAAAGATTTGATTTTAAAAACCATGTTAGGAGATTTGTAGATGTCCTTATCATTTGAATTCGCGGTTCATGTTTAAGAGAAGTTTGTCCAGAAATTTAAATTTTAAGCATGTTAGTCATGTATAATGTTGAACCATTTTGTGGTTGAGTGGAAAATCTAAGTTGAAAATTGATATTTTACTTTTGCTTTTCAAGAATAGAGATTCTTATTGACAATAACACAATTAAGGCTAGTTATTTTTGTGATTTTATGATGGTATCTATGTGTGCATGTGGTTTTCTTGTCTTAAGCATTTGATGATTGTGTTAAAATTGCTAAGCAATTTTGTGATATCTTAGAGATCATTTGAAATGGATTCATAGGTTTTGATATTAACATTTTGATTAACTGTATATAAGTATTGTGAGTTGGATTTATTTGACTAAGTTATTGATAAAATATATTTCAAGAGTAATAAAGAAATATATTTTGTAATAGATAACCATTGGTTTAGTTGGATATGTTTTAAAATATAGTTGTGTTCATAATTGGTATTTGTTGTTCGATTAATGACAAATGGCTTTGAATCATGAGCGTGTTTAGGGATTATAAGACTTGCATTTAGTGTAGTATATAAATGAAACACTAAACTTATTGTAAAAATATGATAAATTATGATTTTGCCGAGTCTATGAAGTGATTGAAAGATCAAAGGCTCTTTTCTTATGAATCTTGGTTCATAAGAGAGGTGTTGGTGTTTACTCTAAAATGACATAGAAATTTAAGTCTATGTTAATTGTTGAAAGCCTTTTGAGTTGAATGGCACCATATTTGTTAGAATATGTTAAGTTTTGATGATTTGCACAATTCACACTTAGAATGCCTAGATAATACGCCTCATGTGAAGTTCCTGGAAACCAGTACACTTCGAACGCTTGGATAAGGCGCTTCATGTGAAGTGTCTAGAAACCAGAATACTTCGAAATGCCTAGATAAGGCGCCTCATGTGTCAATTTGTGGAGCAGCACACTTTGAACACCTTAACAGGCGCTTCACGTGTGTGGCAAAAGTCAAATGTGGATGTTTTCCTCACAAAATGGGCACGAATATCAAACTAGTTTTGACAAAACTCAAAATTACTTCGAACAAGTATGAATTCTTGGATCAGATGCTTCATGTGACTTCAAACGAGTGTGTTGCCCAGAGTATGCACTTTATGTGACATCGAAAGTGTATTCCTTATTCACTTAAGAAACTTCATGTCACATTGAAAGCCAGTTCTAAATCTACATTAGCCGCTCCATTTCACTTTAAATGTCTGTTCAGAAACCACATTAGGCGCTTCAAGTGACTCAACGTTACAAATGTTTATGTTGCACTTTCTTATGACTACTGACATTTGTATCTTTCCTCTTAATGAAAAATCACAGGCAACATTCCCATTTTGGAGAATACTCTCTTTTCTCTTTCAGCTTACAAGAAGAAGCTTCCTCAAGAAGCTTGTATTCATCCAAGAGAATATCTCAATAGAAGAAGACATGTCATCAGAAGAGACAAAACTCGTTATTTTCTCCTGCAAGCATGACAACGGCTAGGAGGTGATAAAACAAGGGTTTTCATCATTTTTCATCTCCAAATTTCTACCTACGAGCTCTCAAGTTTTGCTCAAGCTTTTGGCCTCAAAATGCTTGTATCATTGTGTATTTTACATTATTTGTAAGAGTTGTGATTTGTAAAGAAGAAGAGTCTTCTTTTTGAGTGAAGATTGTGAAGAACAAAGTGTAGATCGTTGGTCAAGAAGCAAGGGTGCTTCTTGTTTGAAGAAATCCAAGCCTTGGAGGGTTAGTTGATGGTGTAGTGGTGCATCATACTCCCAGCAAGAATTCCTTGAGGAGCAAGGAAGTTCTTTGGAGGCTAGAATTCAAGGTGGTTGGTATTTCTTGTTTCTTCTCTAGGCGTGTGGCCTAGTTCTCCTTCTTGTATGTTTATCTTTGATTGTGTTTTCCCCTAAAAGAAATAACAATTCCCTTGTTCAAAAATCCTTCTTGTGAAAAACTAAGAAGGTAGAGGAGGGGAGTCTTTGACTTGAACCTCTATAAATCTCGTGTTCTTTACGTTCTTGCCATTTTACTTATTTTAAAGAACACACCCAAGTATTGATTTGTTCTCAACATTGAAAAAAATCCAAAAAGTATCCATACTTGGTGAACACACTATTCAACCTCCCCTTCTAGTGTGTTCTAAGGGACCTAACAATTGGTATCAAAGCTAAATCTTGAGTATTTGAGTTCAAATAGCAAGATTTGATCTTTTGAAGTATGGATCCCTTTATTTTTGAAGATGCGGGTTCTCCAAATGGCGACTCTTCTAGATAAAGAAGACAAGAGTCACTAATCCCTTCTATTTCTAATGTATATATCAAAGTACCCATATTTGACCCTCTAAATTACCCTCTATGGAAATCCAACATGGAAACATATCTTTGTTCATGTGGATATCATATATGGAGAGAGGTCCCTAAAGGTTCCGTTATACCACTTGATATTGATGATCCTCCACCGGAAGAGGAGTTACAATTCGCCATAAATAGCAAAGATCTTGCTATTTTGAATAGCTTTTTATCTCTAAATGAAAGAGATCAAATACAAGGCGTTCGATCCGCTCATGAAGCTTGGACAAAGTTGGAAATGATTCATGAGGGAATATCTCAAGTACGGAAGGCAAAGAGGGGACAACTAATAAAACAATTCTACAACTTCAATGTCTCCAAAGGTGAAAAGATTGAAGAGTCTATCCAAAGATTTACCAAGCTTGTCAACCTACTTATGGCGGTTGTAAGAAAATATAACAAGAGGATCTCAATCATTGCTTCCTAAATAGTTTAGGAAGAGAATCGAACGCAAAGGTCATGGCCATTGAGGAGTCGAATGATCTTGAGACGATCACACTAGATGAGCTTTACAGAAATCTCCTCACTTATGAGATTCACCTTGAAGCTCAAGAAAATTATGATCCTATTAGAAGCTCGTCGAAGGCCTAGCATGCGAGTCGGACGATGAAGTTGGACTTCTTGTTCGAAGGTTCAAAAAATTCGCAAGGAGAAATGAAGATGAAGCCAAGAGGTTCATCAAAGAAAAATTCTCCAATGATAAAGAGAAAGTGAAGAACCAAGAAAATAAATGCTATATGTGTTGAAAATTTGGTCACTTCATGAAGGATTGTTGGGTGAAGGATTCACAACCAAAAGACAAGAAAGCCATCTACCAAAAGAAGAAGGCTTTGCAAGCGGAAGTAGCCCATTGAGAAAGTCTTTTATCCGGGTCCGAGAGCGACAACAACGACAATGAGAATCTAGCTCTCACGGGAGTCATCAACGATGATCTCGACAAGGAGTTCTATTCTCTCATGGCCATCGAAGATGACATGGAGGTATGCACTAAACTTTCGTATTATAAATTGCAAGATGAAATGGATGATTTAGTGCAAGCAAATGACCTATTAGAAATGAAATATAAATGTGTCAAAAAGGATTTTAAATCATGCATAAATGAGTATAATGACACGGTTGAGAGCCACATTCTATTGCAACTTGAGCATGATATTCTAATAACCATGCATGTGATAGCACTAGAGGAGAAGCATGATTTGATAAAACCAAGTACTCCTTGTCAGACCCTTTGGAAAAAGAAAAATTTTCAAATGGGGAGTGCTATTAAAATTAAGGTTGAGATAGTTAAAGACGCATCTACTTCACGCATGAAATATAAAATTAAACCTAGTGTCATATATGCGTCTAAGAAGGGTAAATTAAATGAACAAGAATCATCCTTCAAGGAATCAAAAACCTCCTTGAAGAAGCAAAGGCACATGCCCAAGGGTAAGGCAAACTCAACGAAGGTGTCAAAACCTTTTGTTGAAAATCGTAAAAAATGGTTCTTTTTTGATTCAAAGGAATATCATCCTTAAACGGGAGTCACGGATTGTGTCTTCGCACAAGCATGATAAAAATTCTTATCCCCACAAACACATTCACACATGTTTTTATTGTAATAAGAAGACATGTAGAAAGAGTGTGTAGGGCTAAGAATAATAAACATCTTATGTTGGTACCAAAGGATGTAGTAAAGGTAACTAACCCTCAAGGACCCAAAACAAAAAAGGTACCAATACTGTACGGTTCTTTTGTAGGCCCTAGCGTTAAATGGAGAAAGTAAGGGCCAGAAGGTCCAATGGGTCATGGACAGTGGGTGTTCCAACCATATGACGGGAGACAAAAGATTGTTTTATAGATTCACTGTGCAAGATGGAGGACTTGTCCACTTTGGAGGTAGCAAATGCCAAATCAAAGGACATGGTATTGTAGGTAACGATTCTTTCTCTCTTAGTGATGTTCTATATGTTAGTGGACTAAAGTTTATCTTGATAAGTATCAGTTAGTTATATGATGCTAATTATGAGGTTACGTTTTTGGAAACAAAGTGCATTATGAAAAAGGACAACGTTATTTTGTTTGAAGCTTTGAGATTCAAAAACATTTACAAACTTAGCATCAATGACTTGGTTTCACAAAATATATCTTACCTAGTTTCCAAGAATGACTTGACACAACTATGACATAGACGTCTCGGACACGTATGCTTCAAAACAATTAAATTTATTTTTGAAAACAAAAAGGTCCGAGCCCTTTCAAAAATGAGTTTCGAAAACCAAGACTTATGTGACACTTGTCAAAAAGCAAAGCTTCTGAAAACAAGCTTTAAACCAAAAAAATGTATCCACCTCCAAACCCCTACAATTACTACATATGGATTTGAATGGGGATGTTGGAACCAAAAGTTTGGGTGGTAAACATTACATCTTTGTGGTAGTAAATGAATGTATTCGCTATACATGGGCGATTGCAAAGAAAAGTGATGCATGTAGTGAATTCATTAATTTGAGTAAACGATTTGAAAATCACATGAGTGACACCATTAAAACGATACGAAGTGATCATAGTGGTGAGTTTGATGGAGATTTTGAAAGGTTTTGTGAATCCAAAGGATACACTCATAACCTTTCAGCTCCTAGAACTGCACAACAAAATGGTGTAGCAAAAACGAAAGAATAGAACCCTACAAGAAATTTGTAGAGCAATGTTAAATGAGTTCAGCTTGCCACGTATTTTTGGGTCGAAGTAGTAAATGCCTCTTGTCGTGTGATCAATCGTGTGTATTTGAGACCTTACCTAAATGTGACACCTTATGAGCTTTGGAATGGTAAAGTTTCCAATATTGGGTACTTCAAAGTATTTCGGTGCAAGTGTTTCATACTTAACACTAAGGAAACTTTAGATAGTAAAGCATTTCGTGTTTTTAACAAAAGGAGTCAAAAGGTGGAAGAATCAATCCATGTTAAGTTTAATGAATCACTAAATGACGAACCTAAACTTAATGAGGATTGTGCAGAAAATGAAGTTGATGTCTCTCAAGAAGAAATTCTTGATGACATTCCAACGGTTGCTCATCATCAAGAAATTGTTGATAAGTATCCTAATGGAAATATCTTCATTGATTTAAGAGTAGAGCCTATTGAAGGCACTCCACCAAATGTTCATGAATTAAGTGAGTCAAGTAGGAACACTTCTCACACTCATCATGTTGATATATAAAATGTTGAAAATCCATCTAATGTTTCAGAAAATGATGATCATTTGAATCGTGATGATTCGTCTCATTCGGAGAGTGATCATGAAGGAGTTGAAGGAGATGTCTCCAATCTTCCTAGATCATTCAAGCATAAAAATTCACACCCACACGAGTTGGTTATAGGTGATTTAACTAGAGGTATCAGTACACGAAGGCAATATCGAAATAGCGCATTCGTTTCTCTCATAGAGCCTAAAAATATTAAAGATGCACTTCTTGATGAAAATTGGATCTTGGCAATGCAAAAAGAATTAAACCAATTTGAAAGAAGTGATGTTTGGGAGTTAGTTCCCAAACCTCTTGATCATCCCATTATCGGCAGAAAATAGGCATTTCGTAACAAAATGGATGATCAAAAAAATGTCACAAGAAATAAATCTAGATTAGTTGCTCAAGGATACCGTCAAGAAGAAGGTATTGATTTTGATGAGACATTTGCACCCGTAGCAGGGCTTGAAGCCATTAGAATGTTGTGGGCATATGCTTGTTATAAAGATTTTAAACTTTACCAAATGGATGTTAAATCTGTCTTTTTAAATGGTGTTATCCAAGAAGAGGTGTATGTTGTACAACCTCCCGGGTTTGAATGCCATGACTTACCACATCATGTATTCAAAAAAAGGCTCTTTATGGCCTTAAAGAAGCTCTAAGAACTTGGTATGAGAGGTTAAGCACTTTTCTTCTAATTAATGGATTTTCAAGGGGTAAAGTTTACACCACTTTGTTCATCAATAAACAAAGCAAAAATCAATTGATTGTACAAGTTTATGTAGATGATATTATTTTTGGTGCTGCTAACAATTGTCTTTGTAAGCGATTTGCTAGCTTAATGCAAGGTGAGCTCGAAATGATTATGATATGCGAGCTGACATACTTTCTCGGACTTCAAATCAAGCAAACCCAAGAAGGTTTGTCTATCTCTCAAACCAAATACACCAAGGACTTGCTCAAGAAGTACAATTTTGATGAAGAGAGACAAGTAAACACTCCAATGAGCACATTTGTGAAGCTTGACAAAGATGAGAAATGAAAGTATATCGAGGTAACCTTGTATCGTGGGATTATAGGAAGTTTACTTTTATTTAACAGCAAGTAGACCTGATATATTGCATGCAGTGTGCCTATGTGCTAGATTTCAAAGTGATCCTAGGGAAATGCATCTAGTTGCAAACGTATTCTTAGATACCTCAGGTGTACTTTGAAATTTGGATTATTTTATCCTAAGAATGCATGTTTCGATTTTAGAGGATATTGTGACTCCGATTATGCAGGGAGTCTTGTTGATAGGAAGATCATATCCTGGACTTGTCAATTTCTTGGTGATTTTCTTGTCTCTTGGTTCTCAAAGAAACAAAATAGTGTAGCTCTTTCTACGGCAGAATCCAAATATGTGTCGGCCGCCTCATGTTGTGCACGATTGCTATGGATGACCAGCACATTAAATGATTATAACATTCACTTCTCTAAAGTGCTTATTTTGTGTGATAACACTTCTGCTATCAATATTGCATAAAATCCGTTTCGCCATAGTCGGACTAAGCACATTGAAGTGAGATATCATTTCATCCGTGGTTGTGTACAAAAGGATTTGATTAGTGTGGAATTTGTTCCAACACATGACCAATTAGCTGATATTTTTACAAAACACTTTCCTAGTGATGTATTTGCATCTATAAGAAGTAGGTTAGGGTTATTTAACATAGGTTGAAGGTGACCCATCAGGAATCGCAACGAGAAAATATTCAAATTTTCAAGCTTGGCCTCACATAAAGCGCCTTATCTGAAAAGGTTCAAGCGTTCAATGCTACATCAAGCGTTTGATCTGAGCTAAGTCACTCGTTCAAAGTGACATCAAGCGCTTTATGTTTCTTAAGCAGTCATTCAATGTAGCATGAAGCACTTTATAGGAACTGTGTCACCCGTTCAAAGTGACATTAGGCGCTTAATCTCTTCAACCGCAGTCGTTCAATGTCACTTCAAGCGCTTTACCCTGTTTTAAGAAGTTGTTCGAAGTGACATAAGGCACCTAATCCCTATTTCTTCCTTGTCAAATCAAGTGCCTCCTCACTTTTTCGCGCCAATTGAATGATTTGACCAACGGCGTCCCCATTTTCTCTTCCCACGGCGCACGATCCCCACTTCCCAAGTTGTGTGCTGCATTCAATTCAAGCATTTTTCTTCCTCCTCTTCATCTTCTTCAGGATTCCTTTCCTTTATATATAGAAGATTTTTTATTTTCTTTAAAGCCAAGCGAATCCTCTCCTTTTTCAAGCTTTCATTTTCAACCAAAATCTCTGCAGCTTCCTCTTCTTAATACTATCAAATTCTCTGCAATCCAACAAATTTTCACTCAAAATCCATCAACAAATTTATTCTCTCTTCAACGATGGCCTTTCACGAATGCACACCTTTTGGACCTTGTAGGCCTATCCCAATGGAACACAAAAGAAAGCAAACTGCTGGGGTTGTTGAACCAAAAAACCTGTCATCCATTTGGGAAGGATTAACCAAAGACAACTTCCCACGGATGAAGAAGAAATTTGACACGGATGTCAAGCAAAACCCAACTCACGCCGCAAAAGGTATCCATCTTTCTCTCCATTCGCATATGCTATATGAAGAATGGAGGAGTAGCAATAGACCTGTGATTCCATTAAAACTGATTCAAGTTAGTGACTTCACAAAAGCTCACAACGCGAATCAAGTTATTGCACTCCTTGATCATCAAAGCTGGACCCAACTTTGGTCCAGACTTGATATGAAGTCCTTCTCAAAAAGCTATACCTGAATGTTCTATGCCAATATGTGGATCACTCGTAAAACCAAGTCTCAGGAATTTTTGTTGTACACTGTCATCAATGACACTCCCCTCAGTTTCTCAATGCAGGAAATTTGTAGTGCATTAAGAGTGAGAAATGAAGGATTAAGTGACTTCTCTGTATTTGACTAGAGTGATAAATGCGGAGTAAGTGAGCAGGAGTTAAGTTAATTTGGAGTATTTTCCGTCCAAAAAGACTCAAAATATGCCATTGGTGAATAGAATTCTATTGCCTGTGGTGACTTACTATGTCAACAGCAAAACGACTAGGAATCCAATCAACATGGACTTCTATGTCACCTACCGCATTAAGCATGAGACACAGTTAAATTTGGGATGGATAATGATGGATGTGATGATGGCTACTCTCCAGAATGGATCAAAGGCCCTGCCCTTTGCCAATGTGGTTAACATTTTGATAAATTCCAAGGTATTGATATACCTGAAGGATCAATAACAAAGGTGTCAAAGACGTACTATTATGACAATTTCAATATTGCCCAAGCAGTCGACTCACAGAGTAGGAAGGCCACCACAATTCCTGATATTGCGGATGAGGTCGATGAAAGACCTCAAGATGGTACGGCAGTAGCAATAATCATGAATTGCTATCACGCATTTAGTCTTTGGAATGAACTGTTCAGCAGTTGGAACTTTGTGATGCAGAGCACGAGGCTCAGCATGCACTAAATAAATACTGTATGGCAGTTTTCAAGACCGCCTTCATGCAAGCAGTGCCTTGGTTACAATTCCCTCCTGATTTTGATGATTTAGGGGGAGAAACTAGTGCTGGTGCTGGAGGTGGTGCTAGTGGAAGTGGCACTGGTGGCGGAAGTGGTGCTAGTGGTTCGACAAGGGGCTTTGCTGATTTTGCAACTGGTGGAGGATTTGGATTTGGAAGCTTTACATCTGGCGGTGGAGATGCTGGTGTGGGAAATGTGTAGATAATGATGATGTTTTGTCTAACTATTTAGTGATTAGGTTTTTTCTCTGGTTATGATGACAATCAGAACAAATTTTATTTGTGCCTTGTGATGATGTGAATATCAATGAACTTGATTCCCTTTGTCTATGATGAAATGTGATGATTTTGTTTATTGTTACATGCACTATGACATTTGATTCATCATATCTATTTAGACAAATTTTAGGCATAATGTGGGGGGGAGCTTAAGTTAAGGGGGAGTTAACTTAAAAGTTACACAAAATGTGAAATCATCAAAAAGAGGGAGAATGTTAGGATGTGATAAGTTTTGATGATTTGTACAATTTACACTTGGAACGCCTAGATAAGGCGCCTCATGTGAAGTGCCTGGAAACCAATACACTTCGAACGCCAGGATAAGAAGCTTCATGTGAAGTGTCTGGAAACCTGAACACTTCGAACGCCTAGATAAGGCACCTCATGTGCCAAACTGTGAAGCAACACACTTTGAACGCCTTAACGGACACTTCATGTGTGTGGCAAAAGTCAAATGTAGATGCTTCCCTCCCAAAATGGGAACAAATATCAAACTAGTTTTGACAAAACTCAAAATTACTTCGAACAATTATGAAGTCTTTGATCAGGTGCTTCAAGTGACTTCAAAGGAGTGTGTTGCCCAGAATAGGCGCTTTATGTGACATTGAATGAATATTCCTTATAGACTTAAGGTGCTTCATGTCACATTGGATATCAGTTCTGAATCAGCATTAGACGCTCCATGTCAGTTTAAACGTATGTTCAGAAACCACATTAGGCGCTTCAACTGACTCAGCGTTGCAAATGTTTTATGTTGCACTTTCGTATAATTACTGACATTTGTATCTTCCCTCTTAGTGAAAAATCACTGGCAAGATTCCCACTTTGGAGATTGCTCTCTTTCCTCTTTGAGCTTACAAGAAGAAGCTTCCTCAAGAAGCTTGTATTCATCCAAGAGAAGATCTCAATTGAAGAAGACATGTCATCAGAAGAGACAAAATTCATTATTTTCCCCTGCAAGCATGACAACGGCTATGAGGTGATAACACAAGGGTTTTCATCATTTTTCATTCTCCAACTTTCTACCTATGAATTCTCAAGTTTCTCCTGAGCTTTTTCTCTCAAAATACTTGTATCATTGTGTATTTTACATTATTTGTAAGAGTTATGATTTGTAAAGAAGAAAAGTCTTCTTCTTCAGTGAAGATTGTGAAGAGCAAAGTGTAGATCATTGGTCAATAAGCAAGGGTGCTTTTTGTTTGAAAAAATTCCAAGACTTGGAGGATTGTTGATGGAATAGTGGTGCATCATACTCACAACAAGAGCTCCTTGAGGAGCAAGGAAGTTCTTTGGAGGCTAGACTTCAAGGTAGTTGGTATTTTTTGTTTGTTGTCTAGGCTTTTGGTCTAGTTCTCCTTCTTGTATGTTTATCTTTGATTGTTGTTTCCCCCAAAAGAAATAACAATCTCCTTGTTCAAAAATCCTTCTTGTGAAAAACCAAGAAGGTAGAGGAGTAGAATCTTTGACTTGAACCTCTATAAATCTCATGTTCTTTACGTTCTTTCCATTTTACTTATTTTAAGCGACACACCCAAGTATTGATTTGTTCTCAACATTGAAAAGTATCCGAAAAATATCCGTACTTGGTGAACACAGTATTCAACCCCCCTTCTAGTGTGTTATAAGGGACCTAACAATATCTTGTTGTTTGTTACTTGATGACTAATTAAAGCTGTATTGTTGATAGCATTCATATAGTAAAATGAATGTCGAATACGGTTCAAAGAATGAGGTTTTGTGGTTAATGTAGACATGAGATTGTAAAGAAATGTGGCTTTTAGTTCTTCATGCTTGTATAAAAGTGAAAGTTATTTTTAACATATGAAGTTCAACATGTGAATAGCTTGTATGTGTTGTATAACTTTTAAACAAGATTAGAACATTGAAGAAGTAAACTAGATCAATAATAAAATTATTGTTAGCTTATTGTTTTAATTGGTTAAGGTTCCGTTGTTTGAGCTTATGTGTATGATAGACTTTTTTGATGTACATGAAATTAATTTCACTTTGCTCATTGGTATTGTAGGATCTGCAAGGCACCACTAGAAAGGGGGGTTGAATAGTGGATGCAGAAAATGTGGTTTTAAAATTGTTTTAAACCAAAAATCCAACTTCTGAAAACAGTTTCTATTTTCAGGACCTGTTTTGAAATGTTTTGAAAATTAGGTTGCAGGTCTTCAAAAATTCTGAAATTTGGAGGGATTTTAGTCTCAGATGTTCTAAGTATCTCCTAAAACTTTCAGATTAAAATTCAACCTCTAACTCCTTTAAAAATTGTTGGTGGTCAGATTGCGCAAATCTGCCAGAAACGGTAGTCTGATTTGAAAAATTTATTCCAATTAAACCATAACTCCAAATACTCTGAAAATTTAATGACTAATCCCCTATGATGTGCATTAATTGGGTTGAAACAGTTTTGAAAAATTATTTTGGGAAGTTAGTCAAATACGTTCAAAGTCTCAACCTTTGCAAGCCTGAAAATCAGACTGCATTAGTCTCAGAACTTTAGACATTTGGATCACTTATCCTTATCCAAAAGGGTTGAAACTTACGCCAAATTAACCTTAAGACGTGTGGCTATGATTCTGGAAATTATTGTGATTTTTGAAATTCGTTTACTATTTTTAATAACGTGATGAAAAACGATGCATAGTGCTAAAACTGAAAGTAAGTGCTGAAAGTAAATAACACCAGGAATTATACTGGTTCGGTTAAAACAAACTACTCATGTCTTCAAGGACACCTTCCTCGGTTAGCACTAATCACAAAATACAAATAACACCTTACCACAGGGTTGATGGAGTTACACACCAACTCCAAACCTTTACAAACCTTGTAAATGAATACAATGATCACAAACACCACCACCTTGCAAGTGCAAGATTGATCACACGTTGATCAATCTTTTACAACAATAAAGAGTATAGGGTGTTATGTAAGAAGCCTGTTGAGAAAAAGGGGTTTGAGTGATTCACAAAATGCATGATTTAAATAACGTGTGCTAAAAAATACATGACACATTTTATGACTTGACACGTTTTTGCAACAAACCTGCCTTATATACTTTATATATAATGTTGTCGTACTAACAAGCCATGAAGTTTTAAAGCTTACATCAAATGACAAACATTTGTTGTGTTAGAACTATTTTCAGGTGCCACCATTAATGAACTAAACTAGTTCATTAAGTGAAGTACTCAGTTAAATAAACTAAGTAGTTCATTAAATAGAGAAATATTTGGAGAATGCATAAAGGCAACAAACATGGAAATGGAAAGTCTTCTTCTACCCTTAATCACACGTTTTTCATATATATATATATATATATATATATATATATGTTCAGATTTTGTTTTAAAGGCACTATACACATATATTCCAACGTACTATCGACACGTTATATATTTTATGAACGTATGTTAACGTCACACCACTATACTTACCTCATATTTATGAGTATATTCAGATCTTATATCATATGATATAAGTCATGGTGATGACAAAATTATTACGACATGTTACAAGGTTGTAAACCAAAAATTGTCGTATCGGGTGACTACCGAAACTTCGCCAACATATCACGTACTTGCCATATATAGATGGCGAGGCCCTACACTTCAAAAATGGCCACGAATTTCATGGCTTACATGGTATATTCAGCCATAAAATTATTCCATGTTTGCACACACAAATCACCCCCAATTAAGGCCAAATTGTTGAGATTTCAAATTCAATATTTTTGTCACATGGGATGCCACTTTTAATCAGCCATTAGAGCTGAATATTCAAGTTATTTTATGTATATTATATGTGACATAATATATATAACATGTGCAAAAAGTTTGAATTTAATCGGAGAAAAATCGCGTAATCGATAAAAGTCGAAAATTCGGTTTTCTACGAACATAACACATGGAACGTTTTTGGCATGACATGTAACATGTATCTAGACACTTTTTACATATTCAAGACATATTAAAGTGTTCTAGAATATTCAAATTAGGGCTGATTGGAATTTACCATATATGTGTAAATATTATACATTATTTGACAAAGTTTACCAAAAGAAAATTCACCACATGTGCACGAATTTCACACACCATTTTCAGCTTTGTTGGAGTCTAGATGGAGCTTATTTGGAACTTTAATTGGTGGAAAATAAGCCACACATGATGGGTGACTTTGAAGAGGGTAACACACAAGGAAAGATTTCAAAAATGCAACACATGCTGAAAATTTTCAGCACATGTGAATAGTGGCCGAATTTACTATTCATTTGTCCTTAATTTGCATCCCAAAATTGAAGGGTGTTGTACCCCGCGAAAATCGGTATATACTAAGAATCGTATAAAGCGGTTTAAGGAGGGAATAATGTTATACCCCACGGGAACTCGTCTATACCGCCGACTCTTATGAGATGAGTCACTAAGAATTAGTCAACCGGTTACATTATTTAAATGTAACTACATTAATTTGACATTCTCTGATAGAATTTCCTTAAAGTAAATATTATAGGAAATCTAATATAATTATGTAAGTGTGCCACACAACACAAGTGAAATGACAAACTACCCTTCCAACATTATGTAAAATTCGGCCATAAGGGCCTTGGAGGAGTCTAGAATTTTCCTTATTATCACAATTATGTAATTAGTAAGACTACAATAAAATAGGTTGTCTTGGAACAAGAAAAATTAAGCATGGTAAAGGGGTCAACCAAGCCTAGAAATTGGCCCCCCTAGTTGACCAAGAAAAATTACCATGGTTACTTAATATTTACTACAAGGTAACTCTAATTGGGTAAAGTAACCAAGGTTGGCCATAAAGTAACCAAGGTGGCCATAAAGTAACTATAGTTGACATAAAGTAACTATAGTTGGCATAAAGTAACTATAGTTGACATAAAGTAACTATAGTTGGCATAAAATAACTATAGTTGGCATAAAGTAACTATAGTTGAACTAAAATAACAAACTCTTATTCAAGAAATAAAATAAAATATACAAAAGGAAAGACAAGACAAGTTGTCATGGAATAAAATAAAAAAAATAAAAACAAAAAAAAAGAATTGCAAGCGTGGGGGACAAAAGGGCAGCCCAATGCAAGACACAAGAAACTTCCTCTTTCTAGGCATTCTTGGAAATCCTCCATGTCTCCCTTCCCCTCCCTAAGGCACGCCCCCCTCCCCTTGTCTTCTCCATGAAGACTTCTTCAAGTCATGAAGGAGCTTAACTTCATCCATGGAGTTTTATCTAAATTCATACTAAGAAGCTCCATCATCTAAGTCTTGAACACCCTCAAGAACTCACCTAAACAAGCCATGGAGGACTCATTGAACACTTAGGCAACTCCTCTAACATCATCATCAATTTTCGGCCATGTGGAAGCTTAGGAGTGTCAAGTCAAACTCCATCTTTAACCTCCAAGAACTCATCTAGGTAAGTTGAATGTTAAACTTCTACGTGAGTTCTATATTTCAAAGGATGAAACTCACCTAGTACCCCTTTCTCCTTGCACAAAAACGTGACTTTCATGAGGTCACTAGGAGAAGATTCTTCAAGCTACTAAGGAGAAGCTAACATCTTGATGGTTTGAATCCATTTTCAAGCTTCATTTTGGTAAGAGAATCATAACCTCAATGTAGTTATTTCTTCATTAAGAAGGTAGCTAATGATTCATCTTTTCTTCCTCTCAAAAACGTGCACTACATGATGAAGTTGGAGGAAGACTTCACTCCATATCAATCAAGGTTCAAGCTAAGAAAAATCTCTAAGGTTCAAGGAGGCAAGTATATTCTAGCCAATCTTGCCTTATTTTTGAAGTGCATGCTTGAATGACTAGCCATTTTTAAGTTATGAATCTTAGTTGAAGAATGCTGAACAATAAAAAGGTGAAGAAGTGCTGAAACTACTGGAACTGGTAGATTTGTGTTGCTGATTGCGTGACCTGAGAACGAACCTTAAAGGTGTTCAATTAAGCTAAATTTTGACATGACACTAGCTCTGTGTGTGTAGTACAAGGGAGAGTTGGAATTGCAGTAAAAAGAGTTATGGTTTATTTTTAATAAATCTTTTGGTAAGACTGCTCAAGAAGCAATTACTGGGACTGGACTGTTTCGATGTGTCATGTTGTACGACCTGAAAATGAACCTTAGGAGTGTTTCAATTGGCTAATTTTTCGTATGATGTTAGCCTCTTAGGTATATGAAGTGTGAGAGTTGGAATTTCATTAAAAGGAGTTGTGGTTTGTTTTTAATGAAATTTTTAGTAAGGGTTGGCCAAACAGAAGTACTGGAGCTGAACAGTTTTATGTGTCGTGTTTCACGAGTTGAAAATGAACCTTAGGAATGTGAAAATTGGCTAATTTTGGGTATGATGATAGCCTGATATATTTATGACATGTGTGAGTTGAAATTTTAGTAAAATGAGTTGTGGATTATTATGAATGAATTTTGTAGTAAAGCTGCTCAAACAGAGTTGCTGGAACAGGACAGTTTTGAGTAGTAAGTTATGTGGCTTGAAAATGAACCTTAGGAATGTGAAAATAAGCTGATTTTTGACATGGTGATAGTTTGATGTGTGTATGAGATCCGTGAGTTGGAATTTTAGTAAAAGGAGTTGTGGTTTGGTCACAATTCAATTCGTGATTTAATTGGTCCTTCCAGTTTCCACATGTACCCATTTTGGGAAAGTAACTAGATGACCACCTTAAACTTATTGGATTGCCTTGGAATTTTTTATGGTAATCACCTAGGGTATGATGTACATGTTCATGTAGAGAAACCAGTATGAAACTACCATTTTGATGGTTAACAACTGAGTTGAAGTTAGTGTACAAAACTGGAAAACAGGACAGTTTATTGTCATAAGTTGTAAGGCTCTGATCTTGCTCATTTAAGTTTAAATGTGATGGTTAGCCTTATGAATATTGTTCCTTGGTGAATTAGCTATGTTTCCAGGGGTTGGATCAAAATGAATAAGGTTTTATGACCCACGAAACTGAGGTAAGGCGGTACTGCCCTGCTAATTCCAGCAGTACCTTTGAGGATAGTATGATGTTTTGAGGTCCTTAGACATTTCGGAATGTTACAAAATTTTTATAGCATGTGTCTAAGCCTTCATTATGCATATGTATGGCATGAGTTTATGAATATGAGCACGAATTGATGAGCACGAAGCAGTATGAATGATGACCGTGCGGGCCCAGAATAGAATAGACCCGGCAAGTATGATGACCGTGCGGGCCCGGAATAGAATAGACCCGGTAAATATGATGACCGTGCGGGCCCGGAAGAGAATAGACCTGGCAAGTATGATGACGTTACCGTTCCGAATCCGGGTGTAATAGATTCGAAGGGGAGAAGTTACCGCCTCAGATCCGAGAAGATAGATCTGAACACTCTATTGTTTTATGACGATGATGATTTGAAAGAAGAGCATGAAAAGTTCATATTCTCATTTATCATGATGTATCACACGTACATATGCATGCATGTTATATTAATTAAGTCGTTGCGTAGTGACACATGATACTTAGACTATGTTGTGATGACCTCGTAGACCCTAAGTATGAATTCCCTAAGTGATGACTCTCGTTATGTTATGAATTGATACGAGGTACAATCTTTTATTGTTATGCTCTTTAAGTAACGATCTTGCTTAAGTTATGATCTTGATGCATTAAGCGTTGATCACAACGGCATGGGGTGGAGGGCATTATGCGCTACTTTTGCACATTCATACGCATTGCATATGGTCATGAGCATGATGTTGAGTCTATTTGCACTAGGCTGTATTATTACTTGCTTCGTGACTAAGTTATGACTTTATTGCCTTATCGGTTATTAATTGAAGGGATGAGACGCTAGCCAAATACTAGAGGTAATGTTACATAGGTTATGATCCTCCTATATCTTGTTACCTAAGTTATGATTTCACTACTGTTGATACGATCTTATTCATGACGTTTAGGTCAAGACGTTATGAATTGGTAGCTCCTAGGTTATGATCTTTATTGAGTGATGACCTTTTTGTATGCCATGATCTTTATTGAACGACGATCCTTTCATAAGCTATGATCTCTGTTAAGTTTCAATCTCTGTTAAGCTATGACCCTGGATATACTTGTGATGACTTCTTACGGGTGTTTAATGGAAGGTCAGGTATGTTCTAAACCGAATTTTGGGGGTTCGGTTCTCGTATGTACTTTCCAATTAATGCATGATTGTTTATGGTATACTTGCTGGTGACTTTGTCACTCACCCCCTATTTTTCCTCCCAGAGGCTGCAGGGAACAGGGTATTACGGATTGAGGATGGACATAGGGACCCCTACCCGCGAGTGCAGCGAAGGATAGGCGGATTAGGAGACATGACTTGACGATTATGACTGATGACTGATTATGTAATTGTGATGTGAAACATCTACTTTTGAGAATGTCGATACTTTGGCTTGGGTTGTAAAACAAAGAATGATCTAGTGGATGCTTTTAATTTAAAGTTTTAAATTCTGCCACGGTTTCGCATACTTATCTGGTAGGCGCAAAAATCCATGCATTATACCATGGATCATGATACGTATGAGACGACGCCTAGTACTCTCCTTAGTGAAGTACGGCGGGTGCACCGACTTCGGCGGGGCCGGGGTACGGGGCACCACAAAGGGATTGAATGGTGATTATTTGGTAGTGTTTTGAATTCTTTTCGGCACATGTTTTTCAAGTTAATCTCAGATTTTTACAGCACACTAAATGGTGACAAGGTTGGACCAATCATGAAGTGCGAAGTAAGCAAAGCCAAGACGTTCATCCAATCAAGTTGTGCCAAGTAAGCAAGTTGATGTCACATTTACACTAGGCATTCTTCCAAGGACTTAAAAGAGAATTCTCAAGATGGAAAAGAGCCCTAGGGGACGGCCAAGGCTGATTAAAAGGAGAAGAGATGTAGCAAACAAAAGCAAGACAATTCTCATATTCTCTCAAGTGCAAAAAGTGTCTTCCACTTTCTTCTTCTACCTTCCTTTCTTCTTCTCTCTCAATCCTATTGTTCTTATATTCAAATATATTGAATAGGCTTTGTATATACCACCATACACGCTCATTGTTGTAAAAGGTTGATGAAGGTGTGATCAATCCTTCATTCGTTTGGTGGTGATGTTCGTGAAAGGTGTGATTGCTTGTATCGTCTGTAAAAAGTTGGAGTTGGTGTATAACTCCTTCAACCCTGTGTGGTAAGGTGTTGTTTGTTGTTTGTTGTTTAGTGATAACTGAGGAAGGTGTCCTCGAAGACTGGAGTAGGTTGATTTAACCGAACCAGTATAAAATTCATTGTGTTCTCTACTTTTCAGCACTTTACTTTCAGTTTCCTGCACCGTGCATCATTTTCATCACGATCTTAAAATATCAAACGAATTTCAATAATCACGAAACTTTCCAGAAACATAGCTACACGTTTTAAGTTTTATTTGGCGCAAGTTTCAACTTATTTGGATAAGTATAAGTCGTTCAAACGTCCATAGTTCAGAGACTAGTGCAGTCTGATTTTCAGACTTACAAAGGTTGAGACTTTGAATGTATTTGACTAACTTCCCAAAAGAAGTTTTCAAAACTGTTTCAACCCCATTAAATATATATAGTAAGGGGATTGTCATTAAATTTAAGACCATTTGGAGCCACGGTTTAATCGGAATAAATTTTTCAAATTAGACTACCGTTTCTGGCAGATTTGCGCAATCTGACCACAAATGTTTTTTCAAAGGGTTAAAGATTGAATTTTGATATGAAATTTTTTAGGAGATACTCAGAACATCTGAGACTATAATCTCTCCAAATTTCAGAATTTTTAAAGGCTTGTAACCTAGTTTTTCAAACATTGCAAAACAGGGCCTGAAAACAGAAACTGTTTTCAGAAGTTGGCTTTTTTGGATCAAAACATTTTAAAAACCAAATTTTACGCACCTACTATTCAATCCCCCTTCTAGTGGTGTCTTTCAGGTCCTACAAAGCCTATTCAAGATGTATGAATATGAATACAATAGGCTTTTAGAGATAAGAAAGAAAGAAGTATAGAAGAAGAGAGGATGTATGCGTTTTTGATCACTTCAATTTGCAAGACTTGTCTTGTATTTTATTTGCTCTCTTCTTTCCTTTTTATCACCATATGGCTGCCCACTATGATGCCCCTTTCCTCTTGAAAATTATCTTCTAAGTCCTTGGAAGAGTATATTGCATCATTGTGACATTTCCTTGCTTACTTGGCAACTCCTCATTGGATGATCATTAAGCTCTTGCTTACTTGGCACTTATTGATTGGATGGAAGTTGTCATCATTTGATGACTAGATAAATCTGAAAATAAACCTTAAAGAGTATGTGCCAATTAGCCATACAATTATTTCCATAAGTTACATAATCATCCCACATAATTAGCAAGACAAATAACTTCAATTTTCCATCAAAAATTCGGCCATGTGCATCTCTCCACATGCTGAAATTTCAGCATGTGTAACATTTACACTTTATTCAAGTAGTTGGCAAGTTTGTATTTGATTTATTTCTTGAAAATAAAGAAGAAATCAATCATCATTTAGTACACAACATTTCTACTAAATTTGGAATAAATATTAGTCACCAAGAGGGCCAAGAATTCGGCCACATCCATTACACACATGCTGTAATTTTCAGCATGTATGATATTTGAAAAGATCACTTTGTTAATTCCATAATATATTCAAAACATTTCTGTACTATCTTTCAATTAATCCACATAATTCAAATTGGTAAATATGGCATAATTTAATAGCAAAATCGGCCAGCCTATGCATACATGCTGAAATTTTCAGCATGTGTTACAAATATGACATAAGTTTATAGCGATGCATTGAAAAATGGTTTAGGTATGTAAAATGTAGCATAAGGTTATGATTTTGTTTACCAGTTAAGTTTAGTCTAATATCTTGTTTTTAGGTTGTGTTTTGATGGAAAACGAACGAGTCATCGCATATGCTTCAAGACAACTAAAGCCTTATGAGCAAAACTATCCAACACACGATCTTGAACTCGCCGCAGTTGTGTTCGCCTTGAAGATCTGGCGGCATTATTTATATGGAGAAAAGTGCGCGGTATTCACGGATCATAAGAGTTTGAAGTATTTATTCTCTCAGAAAGAATTAAACATGAGGCAGCGAGATGGTTGGAATTGCTAAAAGATTACGATTTAACCATTCATTACCACCCAGGAAAGGCTAACAAAGTAACGGACGCATTAAGCAGGAAATCCAGCCATGCACGGAAATCACCGCTGGAAAGAGAAATAGAGGAATTTGATTTGGATTTGGTGGAGTCCACAGTGAATGTTTTAACAACATTAACCATCACACCGAGTTTGATTGACTAGGTGAAAGAGGCTCAGAGGAATGATAAGGCCCTAAGTGAGATAACGGAAAGGATGAAACATGATCAAGTTGAAGGATTTTAGATCAAAGAGGACGGGAGCCTATGGTTCAGAAAAAGATTGTGTGTGTCTGATGTTGATGAACTTAGAAAGGAAATTTTGCAAGAAGCTCACAGCTCAAGGCTATCAATACATCCTGGTAGCACCAAGATGTACAAAGACCTCAAACAATATTATTGGTGGTCCGGAATGAAAAGACATATTGCGGAGTTTATAGAGCGGTGTTTAGTGTGTCAACAAGTGAAGGCGGAACACCAACGGCCTGGTGGATTACTGATGCCGTTGGAGATCCCAGAATGGAAATGGGAACATGTCACGATGGATTTCATAGCGGGTTTACCAAAGACAAGAAATGGACATGATATGATTTGGGTCATTTTGGATTGTTTAACCAAGTCTGCACATTTCCTACCCATTTCAAGTGAATCTTCTCACAACAAGTTGGTAAATTTATATGTGGATGATATTGTCACTTCGCATGGTGTTCCTGTAAGTATAGTGTCCAATCGAGATCCAAAGTTTACTTCTAAATTTTGGACAACATTCCAGAAAGCCATGCGTACACAATTAAGATTAAGTACAGCGTATCATCCCCAAACCGATGGACAGTCTGAGCGGACCATTCAGACTCTAGAAGATATGTTAAGGGCTTGTGTTTTGGATTTCAAAGGGAGCTGGGATGGAATGGTAAAGCTAATGGAATTTTCTTATAACAACAGTTACTATAGTGCAATTGATATGGCTCCTTTTGAAGCTTTGTATGGAAGGAAATGTAGGTCCCCGGTTTATTGGGATGAAGTTGGCGTGAGAACCATCACTGGACCTGAGTTACTCGAGAAAACATTAGAAAAGGTGAAAATCATACGAGATAGACTCAAAACGGCTCAAGACCGCAACAAAAATTGGGCGGATTCCAAGCGGCGACCATTAGAGTTTAACGTTGGGGAAAATGTTTACTTGAGGGTATCACCTACGGAGGGCATTATGAGGTTTGGATTAAAAGGCAAGCTAAGTCCCTGTTTTATTGGTCCTTACGAAATACTTGAGAAGGTGGGAGCCTTAGCATATAGGTTAGCATTACCTCCGGTGTATGCACAAGTCCACAACATATTCCATGTGTCACAATTAAGAAAGTACGTGACGGATCCAAGCCATGTGCTTGAAGCCCAACCTTTGGAACTCAAGGACGATGTTACATACGAAGAGATACCTGTGAGGATTGTAGATCGAAAGGACCAAGTTTTGAGGAAACGGGTGATCCCTTATGTGAAGGTTCAGTGGAGCAATCACACGGAACGCGAGGCCACTTAGGAACTCGAAGGATAGATGCAAGAGAAGTATCCTCAACTCTTCAACTAAGGTACGTAAGTTTTGAGGACGAAACTTTTTGTAAGGGAGGTGGAATGTCATACCCCGTAATTTTTAAGTCCGGCTTTTAATAATTAGAAAACAGTTTAAAATATAATTTCATTAAATATATGGGTTATGAAGTTTAGTTAAACAAAATATAGGGGAGAAAATAGACAAAATTGGAAATTGAAGGAATTTGACCAAAATGCCAAAATTGCCCAACTACATGTGGGGGAGTTACACAACATTTGTATAACTCCCCACTAGGAAGCGTAGGTTACAACAAAAGGGAGAGAAGGAAAAACACCTAAACAGAAAGGAGAAGGAGAAAGGAGAAAGAAGAAGAAGAGAAGAAGAAAAGGGAGAAAGAGCGGCCAACCTTGGTTCGATCCTTACCGAAATTCTGCAGTACACTCGTAAGCCTAACTAGAAACAAAGGCAACTAATCTTTCTATACGCTTTACGCAAATTTTGATTCTATGGGCCCTATGTTCTTATAAAGAAAAAATCTGGATCACACGTTAGTAACTTTGATTTGCTTATGTTAAATGCTTTACTATATGTAATTGTTGTTGTTAGTTGAGTAAAGTCATGTTCTTTGGGCCAATATCTGAAAATGGTCATGTTGTGATCGTTGTTGTTAAATATGCCCATAAAGGTGTTATCCGTGATGTGTTCATTGTCTTGGTATGAGTTCTTAAGTTTAGTAACTACACCTTGGATGTTTTGAGAGTATTTGTAGAAAGTTGAAGGATGAATGATGGCATTGTTGTAAACTTGTTGTGTTGGAGAGTTTTAAGATATCTATTGAAAGTTGTGGGTGATAGAAGGTTTAGTGTGGATACTATCTTACATGTTTGAGAATCAACTCATGTTAGTGGTGTGTTAAGCATGATGAATCTAGTTGTTAAGATGGATCTTGAAGTGGTAAACATGAAAGGGGTGAAGGAGGAAGGTGATGGGAAGAAGTTACTGCAGTTCTGGAACCGTCAAAACACTTCGAACACCTACTTTAGTCGCTTCAAGTCACATTAGGCGCCTAAAGTAGGCGTTCAATGTGTCCCAGAGCGTCTCCGTCACTTCGAACACCTACATTAGGCTCTTCATGTCACATAAGGCGCCTCATGTAGGCGTTCGATGTGTCATTACACATTCCAGAATACTTCAAACATCTCCAAAGGCGTTCGATGTCACATAAGGCGCTTCATGTAGGCGTTCGATGTATACCATCACATTCCAGAACACTTCGAACGCCTAGTATAGGCGCCTCATGTCACTTTAGGCGCCTCAAGTAGGCGTTCCAAGTGTACTGGAAGTCTTTTTGACCCATTAGGCGCCTATGTACGTGTAATAACTTTATTATCTTCCTTTGATCATAAAATGCAAGGGTATTTGAGGTGTACTTGAGGAATAGATGTTAAGTTTGATTAAGTAAGGATAAGGATGAATCCCAAGTGAGTGGGAGAAATGAACAGACTTAGAAAGGTACGAGCATGGAGTGTTTCAGGCGCAAGGTCATGTACTTGATAAGTAAGATGTGTGTGTATATCACATGTTTGATATGAAGTTGCATGAGTATCCTGCATCATGATATGAACACTTTGCATTTGACATGAGAATTGCTTTGCGAAAGAACATGTGTTTACAAAAGAAGATTAAAGTTTTCGAAAAGCAAACTACGGCTGCTGTTGATGGCAAGGTATAAAAGTCACACCTGTGAAAGCAGGGTATAAAAGCATGACCAGTGAATCAACAGCAGGGTATAAAGTATTTTATGGGACCGTCGACCTATCAGCATGGATATATGACATATGTAATAGGGCCGTGGACCTTTCAGCAAGGGGTATAAAGTTATATGTGATGGGGCCGTAGACCTTTAGCATGGGGTATAAAGTTCTGTTTGCTGTGGACTGATCACCCACAGGGTATAAAGTTCTGCTACGTGAAGAATATGAAAAGTTTTGTGAAATGACATGCATAGCATATTTACGAAAGAAGTCATATGCATGGGTTCTGTGTGTGGTTTTGAAGAAGTACAAGTATCACGATACACGAAGCATAAGAATTGACATGCAAGAAATGTGACTAGTTTATGTTCTGTTTATGTGGTATGTTATGTTAGTTACCTGTTTGTTCTTGTATCCGCGTATCATTTATGTGATTAATTTGTTTTGAGGATTTGTTATAAAGATGTTATTTGCTAACCCGAGCACCTTATTTTGGGCAATGACTTATACACTGGTGACTCGTCGTGTGTGATCCCGTAAGGCATATAGACGGGTTACTTGCTGGCGATATTTTCGCTAAGAACAGATACTCCATTTTCTTTTCAGGTGAGCCAGAGTACGAAATGATATTTATCGAAGACGATGGCGAGTGGGCTCAATGGGATGATGGTCATGGAAGTAGATAGATTTTTGATTATTCTCTTTAAGTTGGAAGACTCGATGTTTATTATGTTGTACTGGAGGATAAGTTAGACCGTTAACCGAACACATTTTATTACCGCTGCATTTCTTTGGTTACATTGATGTTGGTGAAGTTTTAAATTTTACGACGTTCCTGCTGATTTATCTTACGCCATGAATGATGTACGTTTGATCTGCTTTGACGCTTCGTAGTCCTCGTAGTAGACTACGGCAGGTGCACGGGTTCCGATGCCAGTATCGGGCCGGGGCGCTACATATATTGTCTAAACTTTGTTAACCTTAATCCTCTGCGTCCATGAACTCCTTTCATGGACTATGTCCTCCGAGAGGTCCAAATCTAGTAGGTCATGTCTAATCCGCTCATCTCAAGTCAGTTTGGACCTGCCTTTACTCCTCTTCCCCTCTACAATGAGGCTTCAACTGCTCCAACAGACGCCGTCATATGTCTCCTCTTGACGTGCCCAAACCATCTCAGTCTCTTCTCCCTTATCTTATCTATTATACTATGCTCACACATCCACCGCAGCATCCTCACCTCTGCCACTTCTACCTTCTGCAACTGTGCCCTCTTGATGATCCAGCATTCTGTTAAATATAACATTGCCGACCATACTGCCACCCAATAATAAAAATTTTCTTTTAATTTAGTTGAAAAATTCTTGTCAAACTATACCCCTGAGACCGCCCTCCACCTACACCAGCCTGCTTGAACTCGGTGTGCTACATCACTATCTATTTTCCCATCCCGCTGTACAAATGATCTTAGGTACTTGAACTTACTTACCTATGGTACCACTTGATCCTCGATAGTCGAGCTGACTATTCTCACCATCGGCTGCCGCACTGAAGTTGCAGTGCAGATGTACGGTCTTAGAACGATTAATCCTTACGCTTTTTCTCTCTAAAGCACCTCTCCGCTGCTCTAATCGCATACTCAGGATATCTCTACTCTCTGCGACTAATACAATATTATCAGCAAAAAGCATACACCATAGAATTGCCTCCTGGATCGGCTTTGGCAACTCATCGAGGACAACTGCGAAAAGAAATACACTCAAAGTTGACCCTTGATGGAGGGCTACCTTAACTGAGAAAAAGTCTGTATTCCCCACAAGAGTATGAATGGTTGTTTTCGTCCTAGCATACACACATACATATAGTGCATATATCACAAGCCTTTCTTGTATTTCATGTCCTTTTGTTTTGTTTCATCTCATTCCATTTCACTTTGCTTTATGAAATCATTCTGCTTTGGGCTGCCTTCAGCCCATCGCAAACTAAAGTAACCTTCTACTGTAAGTTGAACCAATTTAGGTCCCAATATTATTTTCTCCCTACTTCGCTTCAATACATAGGTGACCTACAATTTTGCCCATACAAAACTTCAAATGGAGCCATGCAAATGATTCTTTGACAACTATTGTTATAGGCAGACTCCATCAATGTGAGATAGTTATCTCATCCATCTGTTATATAAAGAACACATTTGCTAAGCTTATCTTCTAATATCTGAATAGTACACTGAGATTGTTCATCTGTATGTTAATGGAATGAAGTGCTAAAGGTCAGCTGAGTCTCTAAAGCCTTATGAAAACTCTTTCAGACTCGAGAATCAAATATTAGATCCCTGTGTAAAAGAACACTGACTAACACCCTAAGAAGTTGCACTATCGAGTGAATGTACAACTCTTCCAATTGATCCATTGTAGCTGTCACTTCGCATGGAATAAAGTGAGCCGTCTTGGTTTAACGGTCCACCACCACCCATGTAGCATACTTTCTTTTTCTTGTCCTTTGTTACCCATCATAAAGTCAGTCATGCCGTGCTCCCACTTCAACATTGATATGTCAAGTGGCTGAAAAAACCTCCGGGTCTTTGATGTTCTGCTTTTGCTGCTGACAAACTATGCAGCTAGCTACTTGTTCAACGACTTCCGTTTTAATCCTAGGCCACTAGAAATGCCCATTCAAATCTTTAAACGTATTGGTAGCGCATGGGAGAATTGCAAAGCCAAGATGGTGCGTCTGATCTAATAATGTCTGCTTGATACTTAGGTTATTCGGTACACACAAACGACCTTTGAACCACAATGAACCATCTGTCTGAATCTGGAATGCTGATGCAACCACGTATGTTAGTTTTTCCTTAATACCTGTCAAAGCCGTATCATCTATCTGCTTATCCTTACTTGTTCAATTAAGGCTAGTCGTGCAACCAACCATGTGAAGATAGTCCTTCAATAGGTGTAATAGCTTTAGTTGCAACGTCTTTAATCAACTCTTGCTGCATTGTCAAAGTAGTTAAGGATTATTCACCTGATTTTCTACTTAGGGAATTTGCCACCAGATTCGCCTTTCCTGGATGGTGCTAAATATTAAGACTATAATTTTTAATTGACTCAATCCATTTAATTTAGCTAGTTGAAGGTGAATATACACTTGAGACTCTGATGGTTAGTGAATATCTTGCATGGCTCACCATATCAATAATGATGCCATATATTTAGAGCAAACACCACCTCTACAAATTCCATGTCATTAGTTAGATTAGTTCTCCTCATGTGTCTTCAATTGCCCTGAATCATATGCAAAATCTGTTGGATTTAATTTAATAAACCCCTGAATAGGACCGTTTAATCGAATCAATGGACAAAGTAACAAAATGCAGAAAATATACCTTGCTCCATTGCTGTTGTTAATCTGAACACGTATATTGCAACTGCTCTAGCTAATAAGAATCTGGCGTGATCCAAGGATTCACGACCTCCCACCAATTGCTGATACATCCCTTGACCGGAATCAACAATTCACTGCTTTACCCGATGGAGAGGCTAGGCAGTGTGGGCTTCATAGAACAAGGTTGGCACATCCTACCTCTTCTCCCTCTCTATGGCCGAATTCTTGATGGTTTGATTGATGATCTGAGGAGGTGAAGACCTCCTCATTTATATAGAGGGAGAATAGGGGAATCCTAATTGGCATATTCTTTAATGGATAAAGTTTCTTTTATCACAGATGCCTGGAATATACTTGATGCTATATTCAAGTTATCTTTATCCATTATCCAATAGGCATCCTGGTGGGCATATTCCTTTATGGATAGAGATTCCTTTATCCCAGATACCTGGAATATACTTGATGCTATATTCAAGATATCTCTATCCATTATCAAATATTATCTAATATTTAATTATTGTACCAACAATTATCTACTAGCCACACGTGGGTTGTCGCCCCTCGGGGACCAGATGTCATAACTTTATGGTCGTTGCACTTTGAGCCTATCCATTGCGGTCTCTGACCATATGACTGTCTACATATTCGGGGTTTCCATTTAGACCACACTATACATCCACGAACATACCTGATGATCACTTAACATGTGGATGTTTTACGTAACAATTAATATTATTACGTGACATATGCGACATATAATATTATCATACATAACGTCCACCTTATGATTAATTCGTATAAACTTTATCAACGTGCTGCGCATCACAGTATCTCAAATTAATCCCAACAATCTCCCACTTGGACTATGTATGTATCTTAAAGATTATATGTCACTCCATTCTGAGCTCATATACCGTATGTCCGTTAGTGTGTCTTTCTTTATCCGGTCCATCAGCAAATGTTAGCAAAAGACTTAAGCCGCACGCCGCCACATTGAATTAGTGACTTGTCCCTCTTAAATCATGATGCTAGCATTCTACTGAATGACATGGATACTGAAATGGATATGTAGTGTGGAATTAATATGCTAGGTGATAGTACATATTAATTCCAACTTGGCCCTAATTTAGTGAGATTAAGAGAATTCAGAATGTATGCCGTAACTGCTTAATGTACATTACTTTTGCAGAAAAACTTTAATATAACCGGAATGTACATTATACTGTTTGTCTGAAATAAACAATTTTATTGAACACAAGAAAAACCTCACAGACTCCCACTAGGATAAAACATCCTCAACTCGACTAAGACCCATCTGGCTAACATGCTTGTGAAACACTACCGGTTCCACGACCTTAGTCAAAGGGGTCGGCCACTATAGAGTCTGTATTGATATGCTCAATACTGATCAGACCACTCTGAATTTTTCTTTAACAGCCAGATACTTCATCTCTATGTATTTCGCTTTAGATGAACTCCGATTGTTATTTGAATATAGCACCGCAGCTTTACTGTCACAGTAAATCCTCATTGGAGATGAGATAGTCTCCAATACCCGCAGCCCTGTGACAAAATTGCGAAGCCATATCGCCTGATTGGATGCGTGGAATGATGCAACGAATTCCGCCTCCATAGTGGAAGACGCCAATAAGGTCTATTTTGCGCTTTTCCACGAGATCGCACCTCCGGTTAAAGTAAACACATAGCCTGAGGTCGATTTCATGCTATCCTGACATCCTGCAAAATCGGAATCTGTATATCCAGTGATCTCTAACTCATCAGATCTCCGATACGTCAGTACGTGTTGCGTTGTTCCTTGTAAATATCTCAGCACCCTCTTTGCTGCGGTCCAGTGATCCTTGCCCAGATCAGAGAGGTATTTGCCTAACATTCCTGTAACGAATGCCACGTCTGGTCGTGTACATACTTGGGCATACATTATACTCTCTAATGCCGAAGCATAGGAAGTATTCCTGATTTCCGAACGTTCAAACTCTGTTTGGGGACATTGTTTCAGGCTAAATTTGTCTCCTCTTGCCACAGGGCTATTAAGTGCTTTACACTTATCCATGCTATACCGCTTCAACACCTTTTCGATGTATGCCTGTTGTGAGAGACATAAGATACCTTGGGTACGATTCCTCCATATCTCAATTGCCAACACATATGAGGCTTCACTAAGGTCTTTCATCTCGAAATGCTTTCTCAGAAAGGCTTTGGTGTCGCTCAACATGTTTACATCGTTTGTTGCAAGCAGTATATCATCTATGTACAAGATCATTAATATGAACTTGCTCCCACTGAACTTGTGATACACGCATTCGCCAATTTGGTTTGCCTCAAAACCGAAGGAGACAACCACTTTGGCGAATTTGAAGTACCATTGTTGAGACGCTTGCTTGAGCCCATAGATGGATTTCTTTAGTCGACAAACCATGCCTTTTGGATCTCCCACCTCGAATCGAGGTGGTTGAACCATGTAAATGGTCTCGTCGAGTTCTTCGTTTAAAAACGCAGTCTTGACATCCATCTGATGTAGCTCAAGATCTAAATGTGCCACTAAATCCATGATTATCCAGAAGGAATCCTTCGTGGATACTGGAGAGAAGGTTTTCGTATAGTCTATGCCCTCTTTTTGGGTAAAACCTTTAGCAACAAGTCAATCCTTATATCGTTCTACGTTACCTTTTGAATCCTGTTTGGTTTTAAATATCCATTTGCAACCAACGGGTTTCGAACCTTTAGGCAACGAGACAACATCCCATACCTTTTTGTCGTGCATAAACTTTATTTCTTCTTCCATGGCCTTTATCCACTTTTCTGAATTTCGACATTGCAATGCTTGTTGGACATTTTCGGAGTCATCGTCCAACATACCAACATCGAATTTGTGTTCTTGGAGATACACCACATAATCACTAAGTATGGGGTTTCTCCGAGCATGAGTGGATCTCCTTAGGGGCACTTGTTCTTGGGATACTGTAGGTTCCTGAAGTGCATCAGCCGGCAATTCATCGTGTTCTTCAGTAACTTCCTCAAGAACATAAACTTGTTCCTGTGGAGCATCACTACTGGGATGAGGTACCTCAGTTGCGGGTATCGCTGATGCTATCTCCCCAAAAGATGGTTCGATTCGCATTTCTGTCGCATCTGAGTGTGCCTCATCTAACTCGATGATCTGCTGATGCAAATCATTCCCCCCTGGAACCAAAGTATCCTCAAAGAACTTTACCGAATTTGTCTCGAAAAATACTTTACTTGTGGGATCGTAGAATTTATACCCTTGTGACCTTTCCGAGTAACCAACGAAATAGCAACTAACTGTTTTGGTGTCCAGCTTTCTTTCATTTTGTCTGTAAGGCTTTGCCTCTGCTGGATAGCCCCAAACCTTTATGTGGTTAAGACTAGGCTTACGCCTAGTCCATAACTCATAAGGGGTCCTTATCGTTGCTTTAGTTGGTACTCGGTTGAGGATGTAAGCTGCGGTTTTAAGCGCTTCTCCCCAGAGGAATAATGGTAGTGTAGTTTCACTCATCATACTACGCACCATATCCATAAGTGTACGGTTTCGTCTTTCAGCAACACCATTCATGCTTGGTGACCCAGGCATGGTGTACTGAGGGACGATTCCGTTTTCCTCTAGGTATTTAGCAAATGGTCCTGGACACCATTCTCCTAATCCATCATATCGACCGTAGTATTCACCCCCACGGTCCGATCTGACAGCTTTAATCCTTTTGTTGAGTTGTAACTCAACTTCAGCTTTAAAGGATTTGAACATGTCTATTGCTTGCGCTTTTTTCTTTAATCAAGAATATGTATCCATATTGTGAATAGTCGTCAATAAAGGTGATAAAATAGGAGTGGCCATTTCGAGTAACCGAATGAAATGGGCCACTCATATCGGTATGAATCAACTCTAATGGACTATTTGCACGATTTGCTTCATATCTTCACACTTTAGTTTGTTTTCCTTTAGCACAAAATACACACGACTCTAAGACGGTTAAGTTTAAAGGATTGAGAATTTCTGTTTTGACAAGACGTTCTATTCTGTTTTTGGACACGTGTCCTAAACATCGATGCCAAAGTGATCCTGAATTCTCATCAGTTAATTTTGCTTTAACGTTTCGCGTTACAACATGCAAGGTTTCCTGATTTGAAGCAACATTTATTGAATAAAGTTTATCAATTTCGGATATTATACCGTGATCAATCAATCTAGAAGCATGATAAAGTTGGAAATTTATATTTCCAAAATAACCGTAATATCCACTTTTATCCAATCGATAAAACGAAATAAGATTTCGTTAAAACGATGGTACTACAAAAGTGTCATGTAAATCTAGATAGAAACCAGATGTCAACATCAATCTGAAATGCCCGATGGCTTCAAATTATTATTATTTACTTTATCCAAAGTAATAATAATAAACCAAATAAAAATGAAATAAGAACATAAAAAACTGGGGCCGTGTCGGACCTGCCCGACCCGAATTCTGAATTTCCGGATTTTTTTCTTTAAATATGTGATTGAATTAGGCCGAAGTCCTTATGCACCGAGTTATGGCCGAATCTGAAAACCCATCTGAAACCTTTTTTTTTGTTTAAATAGCCATTTGGGCCGAAGCCCTTTCTGCTGCAGGGCCGGACTGGCAGAAGCTGAATTGCCAGCGCAATACCCAGACAGCCCGCCAGCGCTGTCAGGAGCAAAGAAGCTCCAAAATTGTTGCTAGGAGGAGTCGACCCCGAGACCTCCATCTTTCTGTCCCAGGCGCTTGCCACTAGGCCAACAGCCTTTTGTGCTGTATTGAAGGAGGTTTTAATTTTATATTAAAATAAACAGAATGCAAGAAAATCTAAAAGGTCCTGAAATTTCGGGCAGGGGTTTTGAACACGAGACCTTCTAGTAGCAGGTTCATGCGCTGGCCACCAGGCCAGCATCGATTTTTTGGTCAAAAGCCGATACCAGTTTATATTAAACCTAAAAACAGAAGCTTTTTCTTAACCATAAATCGTTCCGGAAAAACATTTTTCAGCCAGAAAAATTTTGTTTTTCCGAACATGACCAGATTAACATAATGATTCGATTAGGCCTGCTCTGATACCACTTGTTGGATTTAATTTAATAAACCCCTGAATAAGACCGTTAAATCGAATCAATGGACAAAGTAACAAAATGCGAAAAATATACCTTGCTCCATTGCTGTTGTTAATCTTAACACGTACACTGCAACTGCTCCGGCTGATGAAGAATCTGGCGTGATCCAAGTATTCACGACCTCCCACCAATTGCTGATACACCCCTTGACCGGAATCAACAATTCACTGCTTTACCTGATGGAGAGGCTAGATAGTGTGGCCTTTATAGAACAAGGTTGGCACACCCTACCTCTTTTCCCTCTCTATGGCCGAATTCTTGATGGTTTGATTGATGATCTGAGGAGGTGGAGGTCTTCGCCTTTATATAGAGGGAGAATAGGAGAATCCTAATTGGCATATTCCTTAATGGATAAAGTTTCTTTTATCACAGATGCCTGGAATATACTTGATGCTATATTCAAGTTATCTTTATCCATTATCCAATAGGAATCCTGGTGGGCATATTCCTTTAACCCAGATACCTGGAATATACTTGATGCTATATTCAAGATATCTCTATCCATTATCAAATATTATTTAATATTTAATAATAAATATTATTAAATATTATTTAATATTTAATTATTGTACCAACAATTATCTACTAGCCACACGTTGGGTTGTCGCCCCTCGGAGACCAGATGTCGTAACTTTATGGTCGTTGCACTTTGAGCCTATCCATCGCGGTCTCTGACCATATGACTGTCTACATATTCGGGGTTTCCATTTAGACCACACTATACATCCATGAACATACCCAAAAATCACTTAACGTGTGGATGTTTTACGTAACAATTAGTATTATTACGTGACATATGTGACATATAATATTATCATACATAACGTCCACCTTATGATTAATTCTTATAAACTTTATCAACGTGCTGCGCATCACACGTATCTCGAATTAATCCCAACAAAATCACCTGGCCATCCTGAATCAACACACTGCTGAATCCCCACCTTGGAAGCATCACTGTAAATATAATATGGCTTCTATTTAGTAGGCAATCTTAGGAGTGGGGTTGTCACAAGTCCCTGCTTCAACTCTTGAAAGGACTTCTCACATTCCTTAGTCCACATAAGCATCTTAGTAAGTGGAGCTGCCAGTAAAAAGAAGCCTTTAACAAACTTTGTAGCCTATTATATCAAAAAAAGCTTCTGATCTTGGTCATTGTCGTAGCTTATCATAGGAAAAAGATATACATTTTTTTAGTTTGAAAAAAATGTTCCAACGGCAATTTTTCAGTCTCCTAACATTTGGTGATCGGCGAACTCAAAAGCTTGAGTTTGATAACCTTTACAGAAATATTTTGTCATCTAACTTTTAGTTTCTGACTCCGAACGTTGGGAGACCTTCAACAACGAACTTGGACTTTGGTCTACGAACCTTTACTTAGTCAAAGGTTTGGTCAAATCTGATTAAATTTGAATTTTGAAATTATTTCGCTGAATGTCCAACGATCTCATATTCCGATTTTGTTGACGGTGGTCAACGAACACCAACCAAGCTTTAACTGAAACGTCGCGGGTAGGACAAAAACTTTCTATAATGTCGTCGAACGTTATGCAAACCCAATATAAAGGTTCAGCGACTATATCGTAAAAAAACTCAAATTTGTTTTGCTATTCATTTGAAATTATTTATATTAGGGGTGAACAAATTTTTTTCAAACTAGACCAAATCATCGAACCAAACCAAGAAAAACGAACTGCTAAACTTTATTTTGACCTCCCATTTCACTCATGCTGACGGGTGCATTTGTCTGCTCTACCGAGTCGTCCATGTTGATCACGCCAATCGCCTCACGTACCACAGAGCTGCATTATCGGATCCACTAGTTCCTTTCATTGTCTTATTTATGTTTCGTAGGCGAAATTGTACACATTTATTTTTGGACATACATTTTTGGGTTTTGTTTCGGGAGAGTCTCCCATACGCATAGGAGAACTAATGTAACCACGGTATCCCTCTGGCACAAGTGAGGGCTGCAAATCAATAAAATGCTGGACGGTACCGTCCGTCTTCATCTAATATATATACACACACACACATATATATATATATTATAAAATATATATTTAGGATGTAATATGATATTCCTCCGACATAAGTGAGGCTGAAATAATATAATGTTGGCTTAAAAAATATATAAAATATATATTTGGTAAAGTATATAAATATATATTTTGGGCTTCTTGAAACCCCTCCTCCATGATCCTATCATAGTGAGAAACCCAATCCCATTTTCCAACCTTAAATCCCCCTCTCTCTCCACTTTTCCTTTCACTTTCCACTTTCTGGCAGATACTTCGACCACCTCCCCTCTTTCGATCTTCTCCTTCCTTCCTGCTCTTCCCTCCACCACCAGCAGCCTCCACCCCATCCCAGTCAGAAACTCAATTCTATTTTCCAAACTAAATCCCCCTCTCTCTCCACTTTTCCTTTCTACTTTCTTCTAGAGACTTCGACCACCTCCCCTCCTTCGTCCTTCCTTCTTTCTCTACCCTCCATAAGTGGCCTCCAGTCCTCATTAGTCCTCACCTGCACAAATTTTTAGTGAGAACCAAAAGATCACAAAGTCTGCTGTCATGCCTTTGCCATTACCATGCCGCCACCTCCTCCATCAGAAAAAGTAAGCCCCAGTGAGATACTACTGTAGGATCTGCAAACAGTCCGCAAAAAAATGTGGTTTTTAAAATTTCTTTAAACTTAAACAATTCAAGTTCAGAAAACAGTTTCTGTTTCCAGGACCAGTTTTAAAACGTTTTTAAAACTAGGTTAGAGGTCTCCAAAAATTATGAAATTTTGAAAGAACTTAGCTTCAGATGTTATGAGGGTCCCCTAAAAATTTCAAATTAAAATTCAACCTTTAACCCCTTCAAAAACTGTTGGTACTCAGATTGTGCAAATCTGCCAGAAACGATAGATGGTTTTGAATAATTAATTCCTATTTTTGTGAACGTCCAAATGCTCTGAAAATTTAACCACTAACTCCTTATATACTATATTTAAATGGGTTGAAACAGTTTTGGAAAATTCTTTTGGAAAGTAGGTCAACTACAATCAAAGTCTCAACATTTGCAAGTCTGAAAATCAGACTGCACTAGTCTCAGAACTTTTGATGTTTGATTGACTTATACTTGTCCAAAAGGGTTGAAACTTATGCCAAATTAACCCTAGGACGTGTAGGTATATTTCTGGAAATTTTTATGATTTTTGAAAATCGTTTACTATTTTTCCGAATGCAAACAAGAAGGATAATCAGTGCAGTAACTGAAAAGTAAATGCTGAAAGTAAATTGCACCAAGATTTTTATACTGGTTCGGTTATAAACAACCTACTCCAGTCTTCAAGGAACACCTTCCTTGGTTCACACTAATCACACACACAACACACCTTACCACAGGGTTGATAGAGTTACACCCAACTCCAACCCTTTACAAACCTTGTATGGTTAGTACAATTTGCACGAACACCACCACCTCGCAAGAATGAAGATTGATCACACCTTGATCAATCTTTTACAAAGATATATGAATGGTGGTTTATCTCAAGCCTATTCAAGATTGAAAGATATGAAAACAATAGGCTTTACAAGAAGAAAGAAAGAAAGAAGATGTAGAAGAAGAAGGCTAGAACACTTTTTGATCTTTCAATTTGCAACACTTGTTCTTGTTCTTGTTTTGCTCTTCTTCTCTCCATTTTAATGGTGTAGGCCGTCCCCCCTTAGTTGACTCCCCCTCTTGAAAATTATCTTTTAAGTCTTTGAGAGAGTGTAAGACATCATTGTGACAAGGCCTTGCTTACTTGGCATCTTCTTATTGGATGATCATTTAGTCTTCGCTTACTTGGCACCTCCTTATTGGTTCAACATTGTCATCATGATGACATGGAAAAAAATCTGAGATATACACTTTAACATGTGCCAAAAATCAATCATAAAATCATTCCATAAAACAAGAATTACATCATAAATTGCAAGACCAAAAAATCATTCCATATTCATGCCAAAAAATCGGCCATAACAATCTTGCCATGCTGAATTTTTCAGCATGGGCATCATGGGGATAAAGTTCAAATCATTACCATTTTCTTTGAATTTTTATCATAAAAATGAATCAACAATATATGGTAAGTCTTGCTACCAATTAAGAGATGAACATGGACACATTTTAGTGCTTGCATTCGGCCAACAAGGTTATACATATGCTGAGAACACACATGTAATATTCCAATCAGCCCTTAATTTAATTTTCTAGAATACTTTAAGATGTATATCATATGTAAAAAGTGTCTAGATACGTGTCACATGATGTACAAGAAAAACGTTCCATGATATGTGCGTAGAAAACCGAATTTTCGATGTTTATCGATTACCCGATTTTTCTCTAATTTAAATTCCAACTTTTGCACATGTTATATATATTATGTTATACATAATATATATAATATATACTTTAAATCTCAGCACTTGGCTGGTTTAAAGTGGTACCATTAACATGTGACAAAATTAAACTTGGAATCTTCATATTTTGGCCTTAATGTGGAGTAATTTGTGTGTGCCAACATGGAAAGTATTTTTGGCTGATTATTATGTCATGTGCACGAAATTTACATCATATTTTGATGTATATGGGCTGGCCATTTATTTATGGCAAGTACGTGACACATTGGCGAAGTTTTGGTATTCGCCCGATACGACAAATTTCGGTTTAGAACCTTTTATCATGTCGTATTTGATTTGTCATCACCATATCTTATATCATATGATATAAGACCTGAATATACTCATAAATATGAGTTAAGTATAATGGTGTGACGTTAACGTACGTACGTAAAATATATAACGTGTTGGTAGTACGTTGGAATACATATGTATGTGCCTTTATTTAAAAAAATCTGAAAATATATGTAGTGTATATATATATATGGCATGTGTATTAAAGATGGGGAGGAGGAGAAGACTTTCTTTCTTTAGCTTTGTTGCCTTTGTGCCTTTTCCAAATGAATCTTCCTTTAATGAACTACTTAGTTTATTAAACTAAGTACTTCACTTAATGAACTAGTTTAGTTCATTAATGGTGGCACCTGAAAATAGTATAAACACAACAAATGTTTGTCATATGATGTAAGCTTTAACGCTTCATGGCTCGTTAGTACGACAACATAATATATAAGCTAAATAAAGCAAGTATGATGCATACATGTATATATATCATGCACGTTTATGCTATGTTCGTTTTTGTGCACATTTAAATCATGTATTTGAAAATCACTCAAACCCCTTTTTCTCTACAATCTCCCCCTTTTGATGATTTTTAAAATAACTTATGCACATGATTTAAATCCTATCGCTCCCCCTTCAATTATGCAACCAGTATCTCTCTTCCCCTTAAATCATGCTTTAATTTCGAATCCGCTCCCCCTTGATTTATGCAATCAGTATCTCTCTCCCCCTTAAATCATGCTTTCTCTCCCCCTTTATTTTTGAAAGCAAATCAAAAGATGTCTGTAAAGAAAAAATCATGCATTTCATATACGTGCGTTGGTAAGGGTTATTTATTCAACCCTTTGAAAATGTCCCTTTTGGTACCCAAATTTGGGTGACCTTTCTAGGTCTTCCAAAAGGTGCGAAAGATGATGAAAATGCAACATAGTATCCGTTGGGGGCAAATGAGTTTGGCCTTTGGCCAAGAATCCCATCATGCATATAGTATGGTTTTCGTTTTTGGTTTACATGTACGGAGAGTGATCTAGATGCATTTTTATGATATGAATGTCGCATATGCATCAGTGGCTTTCTATATGGCATGTGATTTCTCTTTGTATGATAAGAAGTACGATGAGATGAGATAAATGGAGTACTAGTCTTGTTCTCATATTTATACGGCACATAATTATACTTCGTATGAGATGAAGAAGAGATATGACGTGATGTGGGGAGAGGAGGTTTTTGCTTTATTTTAGGCGCTACGTATGCCTTTGATGTGTCTACTTTCTTAGACAAAACAAACTTGGATGCTTTAGATGATGCTTCGTTTGTCTCGCTGTATCCTAATCCAGTTTTATCACTGTCATGTTTTTGTGATAAAATAATGCGATCTAGCATGTTGGATCCCGTATCAAATTGTTTCACCTTTTTCTCTACATGCGCATTCCTTGATTTCAAGTTTGAAATCTCGGATTTCAATTCAATGTTCTCTGATGTCAGTGATGAAATTTCAGATTTTAATGCATTGATGATGCATGATGACTCTTCTTTAGAATCGTTTAATTGAGAGACAAGATTTTCGTTAGATGATTCTAACAATTTCTTGTCTTCAATTAATCGCTTCTTTTCTTTTGCAAGAGTCTTTGAAAACTTATGCAATTCTAAATATTGACTAAATAAATCATCATATGAACATTCAGAATCGGAATCAGAGTCGGAAGATACCTCATTTGATGCTTTAGATGTAAAGCATACTTGTGCCTTGTGTTCTTCCGTATCATCAGTCTCAGAGTCGGATGTGTCACTCCAAGTGGAGGCTTTGAATGCTCTTCTCCTTTGCTTAGGTTCTGAGACGAGTCTATTCTTGTTCCGATCCTTGTCAGGGTATTTGTTTGTTTGTTTTTCTTTATTAGGGCAGTCATATGATAAATGTCCAAGTTTGCCGCATTCATAGAACTTTATTTCCTTATTTTTATTTTTATGATCCTTAGATGAGGTAGACTTATGTTTAGTCGATTTTCTCAATATTTTTCTTAATCTTTTAGCCATTGTGATTAAGTCCTCATCATCGGAATCTGTGTCACTATCATCTACGACGTATTCATTTGATTTAAATGCTATAGCCCTGTCATTATTAGAAATGGACTCAGAATGTCTTAAAGAAAGTTTGTTTTCATATGCCTTAAGTGATCCGATTAGTTCTTCCATTTTAATCGATTTGGTCTCTTTACTTTCTTCTATGGCTGTTACTTTAGGGTCCCACTCGGATGGAAGGCTTTGCAAGACCTTTTGTACCTTTTCCGTTGAAAAAACGAGACCTTACAGTTGACATTCTTTCTTGCACGGTTGTGGTTGCCATCTCACTGAATCGTTGGATTCTTTGAAGTGAGTGTTCCTGTACTCTGATACCAATTGTAGGATCTGCAAGGCACCACTAGAAGGGGGGTTGAATAGTGGGTGCGGAAAATGTGGTTTTTAAAATTTCTTTAAACTTGAACAATTCAAGTTCTGAAAACAGTTTCTGTTTCCAGGACCAGTTTTAAAACGTTTTTAAAACTAGGTTAGAGGTCTCCAAAAATTATTAAAGTTTGAGAGAACTTAGCCTCAGATGTTATGAGGGTCCCCTAAAAATTTCAAATTAAAATTCAACCTTTAACCCCTTCAAAAACCGTTGGTACTCAGATTGTGCAAATCTGTCAGAAACGGTAGATGGTTTTGAAAAATTAATTCCTATTTTTGTGAAGTCCAAATGAACTGAAAATTTAACCACTAACTCCTTATTTACTATATTTAAATGGGTAGAAACAGTTTTGGAAAATTCTTTTGGAAAGTAGGTCAACTACAATCAAAGTCTCAACCTTTGCAAGTCTGAAAATCAGACTGCACTAGTCTCAGATCTTTTGATGTTTGATTGACTTATACTTGTCAAAAAGGGTTGAAACTTGTGCCAAATTAACCCTAGGACGTGCAGGTATATTTCTGGAAATTTTTATGATTTTTGAAAACCGTTTACTATTTTTCCGAATGCGAACAAGAAGGATAATCAGTGCAGTAACTGAAAAGTAAATGCTGAAAGTAAATTGCACCAAGATTTTTATACTGGTTCGGTTATAAACAACCTACTCCAGTCTTCAAGGAACACCTTCCTTGGTTCACACTAATCACACACACAACACACCTTACCACAGGGTTGATAGAGTTACACCCAACTCCAACCCTTTACAAACCTTGTATGGTTAGTACAATTTGCACGAACACCACCACCTCGCAAGAATGAAGATTGATCACACCTTGATCAATCTTTTACAAAGATATATGAATGGTGGTTTATCTCAAGCCTATTCAAGATTGAAAGATATAAAAACAATAGGCTTTACAAGAAGAAAGAAAGAAAGAAGATGTAGAAGAAGAAGGCTAGAACACTTTTTGATCTTTCAATTTGCAACACTTGTTCTTGTTCTTGTTTTGCTCTTCTTCTCTCCATTTTAATGGTGCAGGCCGTCCCCCCTTAGTTGACTCCCCGTCTTGAAAATTATCTTTTAAGTCCTTGAGAGAGTGTAAGACATCATTGTGACAAGGCCTTGCTTACTTGACATCTTCTTATTGGATGATCATTTAGTCTTCGCTTACTTGGCACCTCCTTATTGGTTCAACATTGTCATCATGATGACATGGAAAAAAAATCTGAGATATACACTTTAACATGTGCCAAAAATCAATCATAAAATCATTCCATAAAACAAGAATTACATCATAAATTGCAAGACCAAAAAATCCTTCCATATTCATGCCAAAAAATCGGCCATAACAATCTTGCCATGCTGAATTTTTCAGCATGTGCATCATAGGGATAAAGTCAAATCATTACTATTTTCTTTGAATTTTTATCATAAAAATGAATCAACAATATATGGTAAGTCTTGCTACCAATTAAGAGATGAACATGGACACATTTTAGTGCTTGCATTCGGCCAACAAGGTTATACATATGCTGAGAAATTTTTCAGCATGTAACATGTAAAATATCACTATTTATTTATTTAAATAATATTCAAAACCTTACCATATCTTCTTCTAATCAATCTCCTAATAAAAGATGACAAAATATGTCACATTTAATAGAGGAAATCGGCCATTAGCTCCTTTGCACATGCTGAAATTTCAGCATGTGTAACATTCACTTTTGAATCAAATTATTTCCAATTTTACATTGATTTAATCCAACAAATCAAAGAATAATTCAATCATTATTTAGCATATAATACTCTTATCATATATGGAATAATAAGTAGTCACCAAAGGGCCATAATTTCGGCCATCTTTAAACTTAGTATGCTGAAATTTTCAGCATGTGACATAAGAGAGATATATGTTAAATTCTTACCTTTTGTAGCTTTTCTCTTTAATTCACCAACAATGTATGATTGATCCTTGACCAATCAATATGCCAACAAAGCTCTACATGTGCTCCAAATCAGCTGTATGTGCGTTGGGAGATGTATGTACAAGTGCTGAAATTTATTTTAGCTAACTTTGTAAAATAGTGCACATTTAATAATACACACATGTAATATTCCAATCAGCCCTTAATTTAATTTTCTAGAACAATTTAATATGTATATCATATGTAAAAAGTGTCTAGATACGTGTCACATGATGTACAAGAAAAACGTTCCATGATATGTGCGTAGAAAACCGAATTTTCGATGTTTATCGATTACCCGATTTTTCTCTAATTTAAATTCCAACTTTTGCACATGTCGTATTTGATTTGTCATCACCATATCTTATATCATATGATATAAGACCTGAATATACTCATAAATATGAGTTAAGTATAATGGTATAACGTTAACGTACGTTCGTAAAATATATAACGTTTTGGTAGTACGTTGGAATACATGTGTATGTGCCTTTATTTAAAAAAATCTGAAAATATATGTAGTGTATATATATATATATGGCGTGTGTATTAAAGATGGGGAGGAGGAGAAGACTTTCCTTCTTTAGCTTTGTTGCCTTTGTGCCTTTTCCAAATGAATCTTCCTTTAATGAACTACTTAGTTTATTAAACTAAGTACTTCACTTAATGAACTAGTTTAGTTCATTAATGGTGGCACCTGAAAATAGTATAAACACAACAAATGTTTGCCATATGATGTAAGCTTTAAATCTTCATGGCTCGTTAGTACGGCAACATAATATATAAGCTAAATAAGGCAAGTATGATGCATACATGTATATATATCATGCACGTTTATGCTATGTTCGTTTTTGTGCACATTTAAATCATGTATTTGAAAATCACTCAAACCCCTTTTTCTCTACAACCACGACCCACCATGATGCCACCTTCTTTCACAATCAACAATTTTAGATCAGGTTCTGATGAAGATCGAAGCTTTATTACTCAGTGATTTTGTTCATTCCGTGCTTCCTTAGTTTCATGTTATATTTTCATGAGTTATTGGACTTGCATGTGTTTATCTGGCTTGTGGTGTGAAACAAAATCAAGTCTGACTACAGATTTGTTGATTGGATGAAGTAGACTTTAATTTTATCCCATAAAATTTGGTTTGAATGCTTTTATGTGATGCTTTTCTGATCTACACTGGTCATAAATTCAAGCTTGTGCACTTGCTTCCTATTTTTAAGGGCGTCATAGAAAATTTTATGTCTCTGTACTTTAAAGCCCAATTATGTCTCCAACTAGTAGAAAGCTTAAACTGTTTCAGAATTTGAGTCACTGTTGTAGATGTTCTTGACTAAAGATGAGGATTTAGTTGAATAAATATTGGAGTATTTGATATGCATGTAAGTGAAAGTGTCGGCAAGGGAAATGTTTCTTTTTTTGATATCACTATTTAAATGGATGCAAGGAGCTCCATAGGTCTACCTGAAATATGCCAATTCAGTTTTCCTGTTAATTTGCAACAGATATTAACATGCCTGATAGTGATCATGCTTACTGTGGAATGGTGATTACTAGGTTAACTTCTACTATTTTGAACTTCTTATTTACTGTTTTCTTGCAAGGCTTTCCTTGTAGTCGTATGTTTTTAAGTCAGTAAGATGTCATCCTTGTTCTCATTTTGTTGTTTTTGTCTAAGATGTAAAGAATAGAAATGTTGAATCTCTGGTTGCAGCCTTGAGTGGTGGTCGTTTGAGCCTGTGAGCCTTTAGATTCTCATGTTGCTATTTGGCCCCTTCCAAATTCAATCAGCAAAACTGTTGAATGTTGCTAAATGGATCTAATGGAGAATAACAAGGTAAATTGCTTTTGTAAGTGTCAGAGTATGTGAGCTTGTTTGATAATGTTATATGAATTATTGTGTGATTGATTTTAGGATGTAATCTCCGATGAAAAGAACCTACTACAACCCCTTTCATCATTCTGGTTCCAAGTAATGCATACATGGATCCCATAACAATCCAGTCCGTTGCTCAACCTAGTGTCACTTGAAAACCTATAGATCAAGTTTATCCTCCCCAAAATAGAGTTAAAACCCAAGTAGTGGAGAGTAGTAGAGAAAGAAGCCAGTAACCGGTTTAGAAGTTAGGCTTGGAACCATTTCACCATTGTTAAAGGTTCTGATCCTATTAGGGCAACTTGCAATTATTGTGAAAAGAACTATGCAGCTAACTCTAGTAAGAATGGAACAAGCAATTTGTTCACTCATCTAAACAACTAGTGTGCCAAAGTTCCTTGGAAAAAAGGAAAGGACAAAGCAAATTGATAGATTTTACACTGCCAATTGACACCTCTACAAACAACAAGTCAAAAAATTTGGATGTGCTTGGTATAAGGAATAAGTTGCCGATAATGATCATACCTTTTAGCATAGTGGAAGGAGAAGGATTTAAACACTATTCAAATGTACTGGAACCAAAGTTTAAAGTCCCTTCTAGGGTTACTGTTGCTAGAGACTGTATAAGGTTGTATAATAAAGAGAAAAAGAAACTCAAAAAGGCATTGAAGGGGCGGAGAGTATGTTTGACTATAAATACTTGGACATCCTTACAGAATTTGAATTATATGGTTTTGACTGCTTATTATTTGATGATGACTAGGTCTTACAGAAAAGGATCTTGAATTTTTGTACAACAGAGAGTCATAAAGGGTCGATCATCAGTTGTAAGTTGGAGTATTGTTCGCATGCTTATAGGATTGATAAGATATTGAATTTAATGGCTAACAATGCTTCCTCAAATGACTTGTGTGTTCAAGAGCTCTTAAAGGATTTTATGTTTAAAGATGCCCTGCTAGGTAATAAATTCTTTCATTTAAGATGTCATTCGCATATATTGAATTTGGTTGTCAAATATGATTTTAAAGAACACTTTATCTCAATAAGCGTAAGAAATGGATGCAAATATGTTAGATCATCTCCTAAGAAATAGATGCAAATATGTTAGATCATCTCTTGCTAGGATGAGAGCATTCAAACAATGTACTGAGAAGGAAAAGATTGAATTGTCTCATTTAGTCATATTTGATGTTGAGATTAGATGGAATTCAACCTATGTGATGTTAGATCGAGCTGAGAAGTATGAAAAAGCGTTTGATGACTTTAAAGGTATGATAAATTCTTCCAAGTCTTCTTTGCTTCATATGATTATGCTTCTAATGATGATGACAAGGCTCTTGGTAACAGTAAGGAGAAAGTCATTGGTCCTTCGAAAAAAGATGATTGGATAGTAGCTAATAACTTTGTGACATTTTTACAATTGTTTTACTGTGTCACCTTAAAGTTTTCAGCTGCATTGAATGTGACTGCAAACATTTGTATACCTGAGTTATGTAAAGCAGAGCATATAAGCAAAGATGAGTACTTAACCAAGTTCAAGTATGTTCTCTCTATAACTATGAGCATGGGTGCCAAGTATAATAAATATTGGTCAAACTGGTCCAATATCAATCATATGTTGTTTGTGGCCATTGTCTTTGATCCATGGTTTAAAATAAGAGGTTTAGAAATTTGGTTGAGGAAAATATTTGGCATGGAAGCTAAGCGAAAGAAGATGGATTTTGAAAATCTCCTTCATGAACTATTCTTGCATTATTCAAGGGGGTTATCTTTCATTGATAAAGAGCATGATATTAGTCTGGCCACGTGGAGGACTAATGGAAATTGAAAGTGAGGACGTATTTGCAATCGCTGCAAGACAACTGGAGAAGAAGGCAGTAATGATAGTAAGAATGAGTTGATCACATATTTAAGTGATGGAATTGAAAAGGGTGATAGCTTAAATGTCTTAGGATGGTGGAAGTCCAATGTTCATAAATACCCAATACTATCTAGCATTACAAAAGTTGTTGAGAAATATGTTTGGATAATTTTCAAAGGCATGATTTTAAGTGGTAAATATATAAGAATATCATACATAATGATATATGTGTTTAAAAGTTGAAAAACTTGAAAAAGTTGACATTGATCTCTCAGGTTGTTGCACATCGATCGATCTATGTACATAGATCTCTCACATCGATCGATCTATGTAAGGCAGTGAAAGTTCAAGAGCTTACGGTGAGGCATCGATCTCTGAACCTGAGACACATCGATCGATCGATGTACATTGAACCCTCACTTCGACCGATCGATGCAGGTCAAAAACAAATTCAGAACCTTACTGTGAGACATCGACCTCTGAAGCTGAGACTCTTCGATCGATCGATGTCTAGGGTTTTTAGAAATAATTTTCTATAATGTGATAAAATGGTTGTTTTCATTTTTATATTATTTATACATGTTTATTATGTGATTATCATGTGTTTTTGGTGATTATAAATGTCTTGTGACTAACGTGCTTTGGAAGTTTCTACCACTTACCAAAAAGGGGCAAAATTGGAATTTTGAATTTTGTAGGAACATCACATGGTGAACATATTTCAAGGATGTATTCTTATACTATTTATCATGACAAAGGTGGTATCATGATTATTTCTGACCATCCAGGTCATTTCTGGAGTTTTCACATACCAGGGGTATTTTGATGATTTCACCCCAAGGGTATTTTTGGTATTTTCACTCAAGGAATATCTTGAGCATATTATTATCTTCATTCTGGAGTTGAGATATTATTGTCTTGAAGATTATATGGTGATTCTTTATTTTATTCTCTCGCATGATGATGTTATTGACTATAGCTGGATATATGACGATTTAAGATGTCATATTCTATTTTTTCTTGAAGACACTCTTATATATGTTATGGGAGCATGTTTATCATCATTATTCAGATATATCAAAGGTGTTAAAGGTGTGGAAATGATCACGACATATAAGAAGCAATATTGGGAATTTTGGTGTTATACGTTGACATAATCTTGTCAAGTATTAATAATCTATTGATTTCTTCTTCAAAAATTTGAGTTGCTACACATATATATATGTTGAAAAACGTGCATATGCAGTTGGATATGATGTGTAATTCATTTTATGGCTTGGTGACAAGTGGACCAACCAAAAAGGAGCTAGTTGGCAAAAATTGCCAACTAGGATATTTCAAATGTAGCCTAACAGCTACATGGCTATTTTCAGCTGAATTTGTTTGTCAAATGGCAGCCCTCACATATCCTAATCTTGTGATTGGAGTTGAAGAAATTTTGGTGGTATTATCCTTTCTTTTTATCTTCATTTTACAAAAGATATTCAAGTTTAGTTTTTGAAAAATACCAAGTAGTAGCCAACGGCTACTAAGGAGTCTTTGGAGCTAAATTTGTGTTTAAAATTGTAAATGTGCACATGCCTATTATCTTGCCAAAAAGTTGAGAAGATGATGGAGTTGTTATGGCCATATTATCTTCATATTTTCAAGATAATTCCAAGTCATTTCTTGGAGCTAATTTCCGGCCAACATCATTGTGCCAAGGTGGAAAAAGAGTCTACTAATACTCTTGATTCTTTTGAGAATAAAATTGAATAACTTAGGAAAAATGAACAAAAGTTAAAAATGGAAAATAGTATGTTACAATCTAAGTTAGAAAGTTGTGACAATGAGATGATGCAACTTAAGTCTTCTAAACTTACCTTAGAAAAAATGTTAGAACAATTTAAATCTGGTGCAAATATGTTAGATACACTTATTCATCACAAAAGTATGAAAATGATAAAACCGGCTTAGGTTATAAAGAAGAAAATGTAAAAATAGATAACAAGACTAAGTTTGTCTCATCTAGTACAAAGTTGCCGTATAATACAACAAAATCAACCTTGCCTACTACATCTTCTTCTACACCTTCTTCTGCTTATATCAAGACAAAAATACAAAACGCACCTACACATATACACACATATAAACGTACATCTAGGCTAAACTTTGCATCTAGACAACCTAGAAATTATACCTACATGTATACGAATACAACTAAACCTAATAAAATGCATTCAACTTATTATGAATCTAAGTATAGCAACACTCATATAAGTCTTATAGAAATGCATATGAACATACATATAGAGCACCATATAAGAAACAAAGTCACATGCCTTATACACACTATCAAAATCGGCCAAGACATAGTACTTATCAACAAAGATATAACATGTATGACAATGCAACATCTTTTTGGAATGGTCAAACATATGTTAATCCTTTATATTCAAACTATGTCAAAAATATGCCTAGAAGGTATGTTCAAGTTTGGATACCTAAGGGATATCTAAACAAGAATGGTGCCCCTAACATTCAAGGACCCAAATAAAGGGTACCTAAAACTTTGTCTCCATTGTAGGAAAAACGCAAGGAATGCAAGAAGGAGACAAAGTCAAAGAATCTAAAAACCAAATGGTTTTTAGATAGTGGATGTTCGAGGCATATGACGGGCAACCTCAAACTATTCACCGAGTTGGAACATATCAACAATGGAGGAAAAGTAACATTTGGTGACAACAACAAAGGACAAGCTGTTGGAAAAGGAAGAATTGGGGACCCTAACACATTTCAAATACGAAATGTGTTGTTAGCAAGTAATCTCTCTTATAATTTGTTAAGTATTTCTCAACTTATAGATTGCGGATATAATGTCTCTTATCTTCCCAATTCTTGTGATATAATAAATGAAAAGGCAGAAATAGTATTAAAAGGAAATAGAGATGGTAACATTCATACTCTTACCTTAGATAACATGTAATATGCTAAGGTTAAGTGTCTACTATCACATGACTTATATGTGAATTTATGGCATAGAAGATTAGGCCATATAGAAATTTCAACCATTAAGAAATTACCTAAGAAGAATTTAATTAGAGGAATGCCTAAGTTAGATAATTTTCAAATGTGTGAAACATGTATTAAATAAAAACACATTAAAGAAACATTAAAACCGAAACATGAAATAAGTACTAGTCATGTACTAGAATTGCTTCACTTAGACTTATTTGGTCCAAGTAGGACAAGAAGTCTAGGTGGACACTACTATGTGTGTGTCATAGTAGATGATTTACTCACGCTACACATGGACATTGTTCTTAACACACAAAGACGATGCTCCATTAGCAATCGAAACACTTATTAAGCAACTTGAAAACATTTACAAAGAAAATGTTAAACGAATTAGAAGTGATAGAGGTTGAGAATTTAAAAACAAAGACGTAATCAAATTTTGTGAACTACGTGGAATTAAATATGAATTCTCACCACCAAAAACACCACAACTCAATGGAGTTGTTGAATGTAAAAATAGAACTATTCAAGAAGTTGCTAGCACAATGCTGTGTTAAATAAAGTACCAAAATGTTTATGGGCTGAAGCTGTTAGTTGTGCATGCTATATAATAAATAGGCTTTCTATTAGAAAGAAATTGAATAAAGCACCTTATGAATTGTTAAACAATAGAAAACCTAAAATAGATTATCTTAGAGTATTTGGATGTAAGTGTTTTGTGTTGAACATTAAGGATAATCTAAACAAGTTTGAACAAAAGTTTATTGAATGCTTATTTGTTGGGTATTCAACTAACTCAAGAGCATATAGGTGTTATAATCCTGCATCTAGAAAAATAATTGAATCTATACATGTGAAATTCAATGAAAATACATGCTTTGATAAAACTCAACATAAACAAGAGAATAATGTTGAAAATATGTTTGATGATGATGATTATTACTTGAGCCTGTACTAGATTATCTAGAACCAACTCCCCCTGAACACGACATGCATGAACCCTTAGATACCTGAACACGACATGCATGAACCCTTAGATGAAACAAATGAAGAGACTTTGCAATTGGAAGATAATAATGATTCAATTGTATACGACAATGTTCAAACTAATGAAACATTTGAACAAGATGAGGGTGAACCTAGTCAATCTAGGAATTGGTGGCACCCTAAAGAATTAATCATTGAGGATCCAAGTGTTGGGGTTAGAACACGTAGAAACATAAGTCAATTTGAAGGACATAGCTTAATCTCACAGTTAGAACCTAAGAATGTAAAAGAAGCCTTAGGTGATATATCGTGGATATATGCTATGCATGAGGAATTAAATCAATTCACAAGGAACAACGTGCGAGACTTAGTACCTAAACCCGAAAATAAGTCCATAATAGGAACCAAATGGGTCTTTAAGAATAAAATGGATGGACAAGGAAATATTACAAGTAATAAGGCTAGGCTAGTCGCACAAGTTTATAATCAACAAGAAGGAATAGATTATGAAGAAACCTTTGTAACCGTGCACGACTAGAAGCAATTAGATTGTTACTTGCGATTGCAAGTCTAAGCAACATTAAACTCTTCCAAATAGATGTCAAGAGTGCATTCTAAAATGGATACATCCAAGAAGAGGTGTTTGTCAAACAATCCCCTAGATTCGAATATCCAAAGAATCATAACCATGTGTACAAGCTTAAGAAAACTTTATATGGTTTAAAACAATCTCCAAGAGCTTGGTACGATAGATTTGCAAACTTTCTTATTGCAAATAATTATCAAAGGGGAACCATAGACAACGCATTATTCCTAAGAAGAAAAGATATTGACTTATTAATAGTTCAAATCTATGTAGATGATATAATCTTTGGTTCAACCAACCCTACCTTAGTAAAAGACTTCGAAGAGTGTATGAAGTCAGAATTTGAACCATTGAACTATTTCTTAGGACTTCAAATCAAAAAAAAAACCCTCAAGGAATTCACATTAGCCAACTTAAGTATGTCAATGATACGATTAAGAAGTTTGGCTTTGAAGAGTTGAAACCAACAACTACCCCATGAGTGTTAGCACCAAACTAGATAAGGATGAAAATGGTAAACCTTTTGATGACACACTTTATAGGTCTATGATTAGCTCACTGTTATACTTAACTGCATCAAGACCTGATATCATGTTTAGTGTGTGTATGTGTTCTAGGTTTTAATCTTGTCCCAAGGTATCTCATTATAATGCAGTGAATAAGATCTTTCGATCGCTTAAACACACACCTCACTTAGGACTTTGGTATGATAGAAACGCTAAGTTGGAATTACATGCATATAGTGATGCTGATTATGGTTGTTGCAAATTAGATAGAAAATCCACTAGTAGTACGTGTCAATTCATCCGAAGCAACTTGATATCTTGGTTTTCTAAAAAGCAAGCTAGTGTAGCTCTTTCTACCACTGAAGCCGAGTATATTGCCTTAAGTTTATGTACTACTCAAATACTTTGGCTTAAACAACAACTTAGTGATTTTGGCATTAAAATAAAAAAGATTCCAATTTTCTGTGATAGCACAAGTGCGATCAATCTTTCTTGGAATTCGGTGCTTCATTCTAAGGCCAAACACATTGAGGTGCGATACCACTTCCTTCGAGATCATGTTCAAAATGAGGATATAGTTATAAATCATATAAGAACTGATCACGAAATAGCTGATATCTTCACCAAACCCCTTAATTAAGCTACTTTTGAAAACTTACGAGCCAAGTTATGTATGATGACTTACGATACCATTGCGTAGTTCTATCTTTTGCATGATTTGCAAAATAAAGGGGGAGATAGAATAAGGACATGATTTTAGTTGGTAAGTCAAAATTTGGTTGGTTGAATAATATAATTGGTGTAAGTTGAGCATAGGTTAAGGGGGAGAGTATAATTTGAGGGGGAGTATGTAGTGCCCTGGCCCGATGCTGTCATCGGTACCGGTGCACCCGCCGTAGCCTACTACGAGAACTACAAAGAGTCAATCAAATGTAACATACATCACCTATGACGTGGTATGAATCAGCGGAAACGTCGTGACAATTTAAAACCTCGATAACAATAATACTCCAATTTAAAATACAGCAGAATAAAAATGTGTCTGACTACATGACTAGTTTCAACCATCCACAAGTGAGTCAACTAATAGCTACCAATTAAAAGCATTCTAATTCCTCATTCAACATCTATCATCCCAATGAGCTCACTCGCCGTCGTCCTCTATGAATATCATCTCGTATTCAGTTTCACTTGAAAAAGATGAAATAATTGTTCTTAGCGAAACAACTCTAGCAAGTAACTCATCTATACATCTTAAGGAACCACGCATGACTAGTCAACAAGGTTCTTATATAAACAATGCCCAACATAAGGTGCTCGGGTTAACAAATACATCTTTATAGCTCGGGTTAACAAATACATCTTTATAATCACACATCAAGATCACACAAGTCATGTATTTAACATTAGGGAAGACAGCACGTACTAGATTAAACACAATTACATCAACATATATAGACTCAAACATCCCTTGCAACTCACACTTATGCTTCGTGCAACATGATGCATGTACTCTCTTCAAAACGTGCATTGAACAACAAACATAAACATATGACTTTTCGTAATTCATGTCATGCACTTCTTTTCACAAACTTTTAAAACACTTCTTGTCTTATTATTCACGTAGCAATATTTTATACCCCGTGGGTGATTAGTCCACAGCAAACATAACTTTATACCCCATGCTGATAGGTCCACGACCCCATAACGTATACTTTATACCCCGTGCTGATAGGTCCACGGCCCCATAACATAACTTTATACCCTGCAATTGATCCACATGTCATGCTTTTATACCCTGCTAATGCAGACGTGACTTTTATACCATGTGATCAAAAGCAGCTATAGCTTGTCTTTCGCAAACTTTAGATTCTCTTGTAACACTTGTAACCTTTTCACAAAACAAACGCATGTCGAATGTCAAATGCTCATGTCGTGATGCATATGCTCATGCCTCATAGTCACATACTTCTAAGCGCGAACACAAACTCTACACCTCAAGAACAATGCCCTCAACCTTAGAAACAACTTTCACAACGTTCACCAATTGCCCAACATCACTTGGGGGAATCCTTAAACCGCTTAACGTTCATTCCTAACTCCTGTACGAATAAAGGATCAAAACTTACAAAAGTGACCACATCGATCGATCGATGTGGTCTCACTGATCAATCGATGTCTTGTCTCAAGGACTTCGATCGATCGATGTCTTAATGCTGAGAGATCGATGTCCTCCAGAAACATTTTGACTTTTCACCCTCCGGACTTCGATCGATCGATGTCTATTTCTAAGGGGTCGATGTCCTCCAGAAACATTTCGACTTTTCACCCTCTGACTTCGATCGATCGATGTCTTATTTCTAAGGGGTCGATGTCCTCCAGAAAGTTTTAATCCTAATCCCCCAGGACTTTGATCGGTCGATGTGCTTCTTCTGATCGATCGATGTTCAGTCTCCTAGATATCGATCGATCGATGTCCCTCAGTCAATTGACTGAAGTCCTCCAGAAACGTTTTGAACATCTCCCATGGGCCACTTGGATCGATCGAAGTCCCTCCAGGATCAATCCAAGTCCCTGCCTCTGCAACTTTTTCCAGATTTCACCCTAAAATTGACCCAACTTTCCTCCACCATCATTCCAAACCTATAGAACACCTAGATTCAATCCTAAAACGTGATTCCAACCTATGCCACCACTCATCCTATTGCTTTCCAACCTAAACCCTAACTACAATTCGATCTCCACTCAATCTCCAATCACTCACTCACACACACCTCATGATCCTCACTTCACACCCCAAATCAACCCTAAAATCACATCCCACTCATCACATCTCCCAACCATCAATCACCTCCCATCAATCATAACAACACAACTATACAAATCTATAAACCAAGCATTCTTCACAAGGAAAAATAGCAACTTCAGGGCATGATTTTTACACATCAAATTCTACACATAATAATTCAAGATTTGGCCCAAAGATGGAATCTTTATTGTAGCAATACATAATACAACCCATAAAACACATAATTAACATGACAAAAAGGAAGATATCAATGTGTGATTCAATTTTTCTCTTTGCAGAAAATAGGCCCTAAGAATCAAAATTGCGTAAAACGTATAGAAAAGTTACTTGCCTTTGAATCTAGGGATTCTTACGATGATTGGATTGAACATTGGATAGATTGGACCTAGGGTTGATCGCGATCCTTTTTTCTTCCTCTTCCTTCTTCCCTTTCTCTTTTCCTCTCTTCCTTTCCCCTTCTTTTGGTCGACTCCCTCTCCTTTTCTCCTCCTTTAACCGACGTTTCCTCATAATGGGGAGTTATGCTGATTGGCATAACTCCGTTAATCTTAATTCGGGGGCGATTTCGTTATTTTGGGCCTAATTTTCTTAATTTCAGCTTCCTAATTATTTTCTCACCTACAATTCATTTAACTAGGCCTCGTAAATCCATACATTCAACTCAAATTATAATTTAAGTGATTTTCAAATTTATTTAATGTCAAACTTAAACTTTATGGGGTATGACATTCCACCCCCTTATAAAAAGTTTCGTCCTTGAAACTTGCATACCTTAGTTGAAGAGTTGAGGATACTTTTCCTGCATCTGCTCTTCAAGTTCCCACGTAGGTTCTCGTTCTTTGTGATTGCTCCACTGGACCTTGACATAGGGAATCACCCGTCTCCGTAGCACTTGCTCCTTACGGTCCATAATTCTCACCAGTACTTCTTCATAGGTCACATCGCCGTTGAGTTCCAAGGGTTGTGCTTCCAGTATGTGACTCTGGTCCGTCACATATTTCCTTAGTTGTGAAACGTGGAAGACATTGTGAACCTGTGCTAGCACTGGGGGTAGTGCAGTCGATATGCCAAATCCCCTATTCTTTCCAATATCTCGTAAGATCCATTGAACCGTGGACTCAACTTACCTCGGAGGTGGTACTCCTGGCAAAACTTCCGGAAATACATCAGGAAACTCGTTGACCACCAGAATCTACTCAATAGATGATACTTCCTGAGTAGTATCCATTGCGTACACTAGAAAACCTTCGGCATCACTTCTTAAGGCTCTGCACGCTTGAACAATTGACATATACACCTTAGGAATTTTCTTTCACTCCGCATCCCCTTGGAACATTACTGCTTCCATTTTGGCGTTCTTGATTGTCACTTGCTTCAATCGACAATCAATGTTGGCATGGTACTTGGCCAACCAGTCCATCCCCAAGATAACGTCGAAGTCATACATCTGGATGGGAATTAATGTAGCAGAGAAACTTTCTCCTGCAAACTCTAGTTCACAATCCCGGTACTGTTGGTATGAAATCATAACCTGATCTCCAGCCGCTTGAACATGGTATGGAATTTCTAACCACTCAGGTAGCTTAATGAGGTGCTTAGCAAATCTTTTTGACACAAAAAAGTGGATTGCGCCACAATCGAAAAGCACGTTGCAGGCATCTTATCAACTAAGGCAGTACTTAAGACCACATCAAGTTTTGTATAGAAGGTTAAACACATATGAACTTAATTCAACGATAGTTTAAACTTAAATTAAATCGCACCTGTTACCACATCAGTGGCTTCATGGGCATCAGTGTCAGTCATGAGATAGACTCGAGCGTTTGCTCTTGGTTTTGCTCTGGGCCGTTGGGCCGCTTCCCCCAGAGTGTTCTTCTTCATTTCGGGGCAATCCCTGATCATGTGACCCACTTGTCCACAACGATAACATGCCCCTGCCAACTTTCGACACTAACCCGCATGACTTTTGTTGCAATGCGGGCAGACTCCTACAGCCTGCTATATGATTGGGTTTTACGGTGGGTGTCTCTGGAAGTTTCCCACTAGCTCTCTCTTTGGGATCTTGACCCAACGTCCGGGTCTGCTCCCCACTCTTACCTTCTCTTTAAGTCTCTTTCCTTTGTAAGAAGACCCAGTGCCAGCCTCCCTTGCTACTAACCTTTGGCAATCGCTCTCCACCCGAAAACATGCATCTAACATATCCTCAAAGGTTTTCATTCTGGCGTTTACGATCGCCGATTGTATCCTCGAATCCAAACCTCTTTCAAACTTGGACATCTTGAGGTGGTTATCAGACATGATCGTTGGAGCGAACTTTCCTAAGGCATAAAAATGGTCCGCGTACTTTGAAACTGTCATCCGACCATGTTCAAGTCGGTCAAATGCCTGGACCTTATTCAGAATCGCTTTTTCCGGCACATAGTATTTCAAGAAGGTATCACAAAAATGTGCCCAAGTGATTAGTGGGGTCATTTTCAAAACCATGCATGCCCACCACTCTCCTGCTTTGCCACTCAGAAGGGGCGTGGTAACATCAACCTTGATTTCTTCCGGCACCTGCACCATCCGGAAACACTTCTCCACTTTAGCAACCCAGTGTTGCACCTCCTCAGGCTCCGTAAAACCCCCAAACTCCGGGACTCTTACCTTCCTCATCTCTCCATAGAAGAATCGGATGTTATGCTGGGGCGGCGGAGGTGGCGGAGGTTGTTGTTGTTGTGCATAACCATGAGCAATCACGGTCAGGGCATCGGTTAGCACCTGAGGTAATACCACTTGTGGGGGCTGGTCATCACGTCCATTTCCTGGGTTTCTGATGTTATTTCTCCTAGGAGGCATTCATGCTGAAAGATCAACGTTTCGTTAGACATTAATAAACATCGAATGTTGCTAAAGGTTGCATAGATAAGATTGGTTGAGATGTGGAAACATAACATTACTATGCAGATTAACGCGCTCGCACACAACCCAACCCTGATCACACTTAGATTTTAGCAGACCAGCACTTAGACCTAATGACCAAGCTTAAAGGGAGTTTGCACATTAGTTGGCTAAAAAATCATTAACTTAAGTTTCCGAGATAGATCTGAAGCCTAGGTCTCTGATACCACCTATGGGGCCCGGCTCGATGCCATCATCGGTACCGGTGCACCCGTCGTAGCCTACTACAAGAACTACTTAGCGTCAATCGAATCTAACATACATCACCTATGACGTGGTATGAATCAACGGAAACATCGTGACAATTTATAACCTCGATAACAATAATACTCCAATTTAAAATACAGCAGAATAAAAATGTGTCTGACTACATGACTAGTTTCAACCATCCACAAGTGAGTCAACTGATAGCTACCAATTAAAAGCATTCTAATTCCTCATTCAACATCTATCATCCCAATGAGCCCACTCGCCGTCGTCCTCGACGAATATCATCTCGTATTCAGTTTCACCTGAATAAGATGAAATAATTGTTCTTACCGAAACAACGCTAGCAAGTAACTCGTCTATACATCTTAAGAAACCACACATGACGAGTCACCAAGGTTCTTATATAAACAATGCCCAACATAAGGTGCTCGGGTTAACAAATACATCTTTATAGCTCGGGTTGACAAATACATCTTTATAATCATACATCAAGATCACACAAGTCATGTATTTAACATTAGGGAAGACACCACGTACTAGATTAAACACAATTACATCAACATATACAGACTCAAACATCCCTTGCAACTCACACTTATGCTTCGTGCAACGTGATGCATGTACTCTCTTCAAAACCGTGCATTGACCAACAAACATAAACATATGACTTTTCGTAATTCATGTCATGCACATCTTTTCACAAACTTTTAAAACACCTCTTGTCTTATTCTTCACGTAGCAATACATTATACCCTGTGGGTGATCAGTCCACAGCAAACATAACTTCATACCCCGTGCTGATAGGTTCAGGGCCCTATAACGTATACTTTATACCCCGTGCTGATAGGTCCACGGTCCCATAACATAACTTTATACCCTGTAATTGATCCACAGGTCACGCTTTTATGCCCTGCTAATGCAGATGTGACTTTTATACCCTGTGATCAAAAGCAGCTATAGCTTGTCTTTCGCAAACTTTAGATTCTCTTGTGACACTTATAACCTTTTCGCAAAACAAACGTATGTTGAATGTCAAATGCTCATGTCATGATGCATATGTTCATGCCTCATATTCACATACTTCTAAATGCAAACACAAACTCTACACCTCGAGAACAATGTCCTCAACCTTAGAAACAACTTTCACAACGCTCACTAATTGCCCAATATCACTCGGAGAAATCCATAAACTGCTTAACGTTCATTCCTAACTCCTGTACGAATGAAGCACCAAAACTTACAAAACTGACCACATCGATCGATCGATGTGGTCTCACTGATCGATCGATGTCTTGTCTCAAGGACTTCGATCGATCGATGTCTTAATACTGAGAGATCAATGTCCTCCAGAAACATTTCGACTTTTCACCCGCCGGACTTTGATCGATTGATGTCTTATTTCTAAGGGGTCGATGTCCTCTAGAAACATTTCAACTTTTCACCCTCCGGACTTCGATCAATCGATGTCTTATTTCTAAGGGGTCCATGTCCTCTAGAAAGTTTTAATCCTAATTTCCCAGGACTTCGATCAATCGATGTGGTTCATCTGATCGATCGATGTTCAGTCTCCTGGACATCGATCGATCGATGTCCCTCAATCAATCGACTAAAGTCCTCCAGAAACATTTTGAACATCTCCCAGGGCCACTTGGATCGATCGAAGTCCCTCTGGGATCGATCCAAGTCCCTGCCTCTGCAACGTTTCTCCAGATTTCACCCTAAAATCGACCGAACTTTCCTCCACCATCATTACAAACCTATAGAACACCTAGATTCAATCCTAAAACGTGATTCCAACCTATGCCACCACTCATCCCATTGCTTTCTAACCTAAACCCAAACTACGATTTGATCTCCACTCATTCTCCAATCACTCACTCACACACACCTCATGATCCTCACTTCACACCCTAAATCAACCCTCAAATCACATCCCACTCATCACATCTCCCAACCATCAATCACCTCCCATCAATCATAACAACACAAATATACAAATCTATAAACCAAGCATTCTTCACAAGGAAAAATAGCAACTTTAGGGCATGATTTTCACACATCAAATTCTACACATAATAATTCAAGATTTGGCCAAAAGATGGAATCTTTATTATAGCAATACATAATACAACCCATAAAACACATAATTAACATAACAAGAAGGAAGATACCAATGTGTGATTCAATTTTTCTCTTCGTAGAAAATAGGGCCTGAGAATCAAAATTGCGTAAAACGTATAGAAAAGTTACTTGCCTTTGAATCTAGGGATTCTTACGATGAATGGATTGAACGTTGGATGGATTAGACCTAGGGTTGATTGCAATCCTTTTTTTCTTCCTTCTTCCTTCTTCCCTTTCTCTTTTCTTCTCTTCCTTTCCCCTTCTTTTGGTCGACTCCCTCTCTTTTTCTCCCCCTGTAACCGACGTTTCCTCATAATGGGGAGTTATACTAATTAGCATAACTCCCTCAATCTTAATTCGTGGGTGATTTCGGTATTTTTGGCCTAATTTTCTTAATTTCAGCTTTCTAATTATTTTCTCACCTACAATTCATTTAACTAGGCCTCATAAATCCATACATTCAACTCAAATTATAATTTAAGTGATTTTCAAATTTATTAAATGTCAAACTTAAACTTTTACGGGGTATGACAGAGTACATGAGCATATGAATACATGAGAGTTGAAAATTTAAAAACCATGTGAAAACAATTGGTAATTTGTTGGAGATTAGTTTCTAAAAGAATTGGTACAAACTTGGTGAAATAATTGATAGATTTATGATAAACAATTGGTTATAAGTTGTGACATTAAAATCATGTTAGGTTATTTTGAAAATCATCCAAAAGGGGGAGAATGCTGAGAAGTATTCTTGGATAATTTTCAAAGGCATGATTTTAAGTGGTAAATATTTAAAAATATCATACATAATGATATATGTGTTTAAAATTTGAAAAATTTGAAAAGTTGACATCGATCTCTCAGGTTGTTGCACATCGATCGATCTATGTACATAGATCTCTCACATCGATCGATCTATGTAAGGCAGTGAAAGTTCAAGACCCTACGGTGAGACATTGATCTCTGAACCTAAGACACATCGATCGATCGATGTACATTGAACCCTCACTTCGATCGATCGATGTAGGTCAGAAACAAATTCAGAACCTTACTGTGAGACATCGATCTCTGAAGCTGAGGTACTTCGATCGATCGATGTCTAGGATTTTTAGAAATAATTTTATAAAATGTGATAAAATGGTTGTTTTTATTTGTATATGATTTATACATGTTTATTATGTGACTATCATGTGTTTTTGGTGATTATAAATGTCTTGCGACTAACGTGCCTTAGAAGTTTCTACAACTTACCAAAAAGGGCAAAATTGGAATTTTGAGTTTTGTAGGAACATCACATGGTGAAAATATTTCAAGGATGTATTCTTATACTATTTATCATGACAAAGGTGGTATCATGATTATTTCTGACCATCCGGGTCATTTCTGGAGTTTTCACATACCAGGGGTATTTTGGTCATTTCACTCCCAAGGGTATTTTTGGTATTTTCACTCAAAGAATCTCTTGAGCATATTATTATCTTCATTCTGGAGTTGATATATTATTATCTTGAAGATTATATGGTGATTCTTTATTTTATTCTCTCGCTTGATGATGTTATTAACTATAGCTGGATATGTGACGATTTGAGATGTCACATTCTATTTTTTCTTGAAGACACTCTTATATATGTTATGGGAGCATGTTTATCATCATTATTCATTGATATCAAAGGTGCTAAATGTGTGGAAATAATCACGACATATAAGAAGAAATATTGGGAATTTCGGTGTTATACGTTGACATAATCTTGTCAATTATTATCTATTGATTTCTTCTTCAACATTCTGAGTTGCTACACATATATATATGTTGTAAAACATGCATATGCAGTTGGATATGATGTGTAATTCATTTTATGGCTTGGTGACAAGTGGACCAACCAAAAAGGAGCTAGTTGGCAAAAATTGCCAACAAGGATAATTCAAATGTAGCCTATGGCTATTTTCAGCTGAATTTGTTGGTCAAATGGTAGCCCTCACATGTCCTAATCTTGTGCTTGGAGTTGAGGAAATTTTGGTGGTATTATCCTTTCTTTTTATCTTCATTTTACAAAAGATATTCAAGATTATTTTTGAAAAATACCAAGTAGTAGCCAATGGCTACTAAGGAGTCTGTGGAGCTGAATTTTTGTTTGAAATTGTAAATGCCCACATGCCTATTATTTTGCCAAAAAATGAGAAGATGATGGAGTTGTTATGGCCATATTATCTTCATATTTTCAAGATAATTCCAAGTCATTTCTTGGAGCTAATTTTCGGCCAACATCATTGTGCCAAGGTGGACCAATTATGTTGTCTCATTTTGCCAAGTGTACAAGGCCAACCAATGATGAGAAGACATTTGGACTTTATGATGAAGATGGTGACACATTGGAAGTCTTATCTCCAAGGCTCGATTCACACTATAAATAGAGGCAATGGTGAAGAAGATGAAACACACTTGAAGCTCACTTGAAAGCATTTGTTGAATTGTCTAGCTATCATATTCTTGTTGTTGTTCTTGTTCCATACTTTGTATCAAAGGTGCTCTTGTTGTATTTGTTGAGCTACAAGCCTCTTGATCTTCATTTGTAAGATTAATTAGCCAATTCTATAAGGCTACATCAATAGGTGGTAGATGTGTTGCAACTAAGTGTTGCATAGAAGGTGATTATCCAAGTCTTGCGTAGGGTTAGTGTATAATCCAAGGATCAAGCTTGGTTCTTGTTGTAAGGTGATTCATTTCATAGTGAAATCAAAGGAAAGGTGTTCCTTGGGACTGGAGTAGGTCACATTGACCAAACCAGGATAAATTCTCGGTGTTTTTGTCATGTTTCTTCATTTCTGTTTTCTGCCCGTTATTACTGCAGTTTTCACACAATTTCTCACAATTGGAAAAAATAGCTAAACACTTTCAAAATTCGTGATTTTAGGTGGAGTTACACTTCAGACTGTTAACTTTCATTTGCAACAAGAATCAGTGAATTTGAGCAAGGGAAAGTTAGTCTTTTAGTTTTTGCAAAATAACTGCTCCAATCTGGATGCAACCTAACAAGTTTTGAGAAAACTTAAATTCTGTGTTTATCAAGAGTTGTTTAAGGTCAGAGCCTTTTGGAAACATCATCTACACATTCTAAGGAGTGTTTTGATATAAAGATCAACTTTTTTGGTTGCGTATTCAAAGAGAAACGTGTTTTTCAAAATCAGCAATATTCTGTCCAATTCTGTCCTGATTGACTATCTGAATCTTTTTATTTGTTTGAAGGGTCAAACGGTCTTATTTTTATCTGAATTTTGGACAGAGTCTTGTTAACACATTGAAGTCAAATTTTGAAAATTTTCATAATTTTTGGAGTTGTGTACAATTATTTTTGAATTTTTCAAAAACAGGTTCTGAATATGAGGTGGTATCAGATTCTGTTTTCAAAGGGGATTTTTACTAAGGGATATAGTGTAATTCTCGATAAACACTATTCATCCCCCTCTAGTGGTGCTTATTGCAGGTGTCCAACAAAAGCTATCTTTGATAACCCAGTCTTAACGTTTGCCTCTGAACAAGCTTTTACCACTAGTGGCAGAGTTATTGATCCTGGTAGGAGTTCTCTAACTCCAATAACTTTTAAAGCAATAATGTGCGTCTAAAATTGGATATGTGGAACTACCAATATATGTGGACATATTGGAAGCCTTGGATGAAGCTGAGAAGTATGAAAACATTGCCCAAGATAATTTTTGCATTGTTCAATCCATTTTAATTTCATGTTTTTTTTTGCATTCAATTTATTGTTAAAGCTTCTGGATGATTTAAGATTTCTTTTATTATATTAATTTGACGTATGAAGTTCAAGCTCATGTATTACAAAGGAAGGGATTGAAGTGGACTCTGACTAAGATGTTATTGTGGTGTACAGTTGGTGAGGTATGCAGACATATGACACGTGTTTAGAGGTTGTACTGTTTGGCGTGTGTGCTTACCGTAATGGATACTGTGTTTGTAATTTATTTGATCGAAGTGGTTTGACTTTTGGAGGTTGCCCTGCTCCTCCTCTATGGTATCAAATTATCAATCATTTGCTATAATATTGACCCATCAGGTGGGTCTACATCCCAAGGTTCAGCTCCATGAGATTGCTTCTCACATCTGTGTCCATTCGGTTTATTTGTTTGTGCTTGTATGGAGCTGGTTATATCGGGGGTGTTCTTTGGGCATGGGTAATTGGCTTGTATTACTGTGGTTTATATTTTGTGGTATATTTTTAGTTGGGTGGGTTTTGGATATAATTGGTTCTAGATTTGTTTTGTGTGAGTTCTTTGATGGGTTGATTTTGTATATTTTATGTGGTTGTTCTGAAGTTTAGGTCATGGTTTTATTAAGGCAAGGTTACTGACCTAATAGTGTGCTGGGCAAGCTTGGTTTTCGGTTTACTCTTGATTTGTATTCCCTTCTTTTTTCTTGAACCACTTGGTCCTCTTATTCCCTTACTAGCCATGACTGTAGCGCCTTGCCCAGGACTAAGGTCTCGGCATGGTGCACCCGTCGTACTCTGTTACGAGAAGTACAAGGCGTCAATGACATTTATATGCACGTCAACATAAAACGTATCGAAATCGCAGAAGCAATATAAAATGTACAAAGCATAAAATAGAGTCACTAAATCCGAATACATCAGAAGTGACGCCGGTACAAAATTATGATACAAATCCTAGAATAACATAAACAAAACTACATCCACTGGATCCATATGTCATCACTGTTGTTCCGTCCCTGACTCATCCTTAACTGTGTCTGAACTAGCTTATGTCCCTGCGATATGGTAAATGATGGGGCGAGCGCAAGTCTATCCGCCTAGGTTCGTCATGTAGATCATGCATGGTGAACAATACACAAGACAGGAACAATGACATAATATAACAGGTAACAACAGATAATGTAAAGTAAAACAGATATATAGGAACAAACATATTGCAGAAAGTAAATTGGAGAATAATTCATTCTTATAACTTTTGTACTTCCTTTCTTCTTACTTAGTATTTAAATCTTTCGTTCATGTTTCGTAGTCAACTTTTCTTTCTACATGTATGCCCAAGCCCTATGCTGAAAAATAATCCTTAGTATGCTAAGAGTCTAGGCTTACGTCTGGTAGTGTGACACCGGTAGAGATGCGTATGCATATATGATGAAAAGTCATGTGTCGTTTTCAGAAATAAAAATCTATGAAATCATGATCATGTCGGAAATTATCATATCAAAACTGTCACAGCTGTATTCATAACATGTTGTAACTTTCACAAAAAGTACACAAGACACACCGACTGAACTCCTCGAGTAGTCAGGTACGGTCTATGAATCCCGATAGTCAGACCCTGGTGTTACACCATACGTACCTAGACTAACGGTGACGCGTTATAGCGGAGATCTCGAGTCTCAAACGTGGTGTTACACTCAGCCATAACGTATTTCACCCCTGACATCCTCCCCTTAGACCAGATGCCAAGCAACTCTCTATAGCATAACATCATAGATGTAACATTAAGGCGGAGATCCCTTGTCCCGGATAAGGTGTTACACTCGGATAACATAAACATACATAAGTTGTATGGAGTCAGTTGACGCAAGGAACGGTTCGTTAAAATCCTTTTTAAAACTTTTTATGCGATAAAATCATTTATGAAAGCATGTCATGCAAAAACTTGTTTCAAATGTTTTCCATGATAACTACTTTCGTACAAATGTATCATAAGATAGAACATGTCATTTTCTAAAATGTCTTTGTCGTATGCATGACAGGATGTTTGGTATTGGGCTGTTCTTATGCTTTTGAAAATTCTATAACTTAACACTAAGGTTGGCTCATTTATCGTATCGTATACTTAGGTGATATGTCCATTTTACCCTTTCTTGGGTGCTTTCGGTTATATTCCCCAAATCCACACACTTTTTTTTCTAAATTAATATATTCATGTCCTAATGTCCTTTCCATGTCACATTACATAATTCTTCTAAAACAATCACTTCTTAATTGTCAGTTTCTTAATTTGTTTTTGTTCTCATTTCTTAATTGATTATATACATGTAAAATATATATATGCATTATACACATCTTTATATGCACATATGTATCTAAATAAATGTTTACATCATTAAGTCCTCAAATTCGGCCTCCTGGCCGAAATTCCACATGCACACACATTGTCACACATTTAACACATCAAATTCATCTTCACCTATATATATATACACCCTCAAATAAATATTCAAATCATCATGACAAATAAATAGGCCATTTGGTCGAAACTTGTACCCACACACAAACTTATGCACATTACGACTTGTTAACTACATGACTACAACAAGTTGTCTATGTATGTATTTAATAGTTCATCGAGATGCCATCATCACATTTTATGGCCATTATGCATATGAATCAACATTATAATGATACACATTCTCAAACTCTCACTTTTCATCATGTTCTTACACATAGTTCATTTGCATGCAACCATTTAACTATCAAAGAACTTTTCTAATATGCAAAAATCATGCACATGCCGTGGGGTGAATGTACCCACATCACTTACACTTCATTAAAATATATTTCATATGCGTGTGACAAGATTTCAAAATAAACACATATTTGATATCCCATCTTGGCCGAAATTTACAATCCTCACATACTTGATTTTTCTCTGTTTTAAGCACATACAAATTGATTAAATACACACTCAAACATATTTTTTTACACATGTACATTTCAAGAACATACACAATGATGATTATGATGCCTACACATGCATATGTACATATAAGGCACATATCATCATGAAATTTAACATGCAAGACACTTTTCTTCCTTCCATCATAATCATAAACATACTTATATGCAAGGATTTTATCAAGGTCATAAGATGATGATCATGCAAGTACACTTTTTTTCATGTTCTTAGTATTTACATCCTTTAATCTTATGCATGCATGTTACATCCTTAGATATTAACATAAAAGACTCCCTTTTTAACATGCATGAAGAAACTAGGAAGAGATAATTGTCTCTCTTTCGATTCTTATACTTAAAAATGAAACGCTCCTTTCTTTCCTTCTTCTTTGGTACCCTTTGGCCTAATGGCCAAGATGGATAGAAAACGGGTTATATTTGTGGTGTCTTGTCCAATAATTTCCTAAAATCAAATCTTAATAGCCTTACCTTTGGAAATCCTTTGAAGTTGTCTCACTTTCCAACTTAAGAGATCTTTGCTCTCCTACACTATAAAGCCCACGGTTAAATGAAGAAATGGAAAGAAAAGAGGAACCTTTTTAGTATATGGAGGGTGGAAAAGTGTTTAGAAAGATGGTTTTGAATCTTACCTTAGAGATTCCTACACATGCAAGTTGGTTTTTCTTCACTTGATTGGTGAATAATCATCCTCTTTATTGCATGTCCAAATTCACGGTTTGGAGCCTAAGGAGGGAGAAAGTTTGAGTCTTTTTGGAGGGTGGATGAAAGAAGGATGTTTAGAAATAAGGATAATGTGTTTACCTTAATGGTTCTTAGATTTTGACCTTGATTTTTACTTGAATTTTGGAAGGATTTCTCTCTTATTTTTGGCTATGGTACATACGGTTTATAAGGGATAGAAGGAATAGAACTTTTAATTTTCTTAAATGAGAGAAAAGTTTAGAGAGATGGGAGAGAATTTGAGGAGAAGCTTTGGTTGGAAAATGAAGAGTGAAGTGGAGTGGTGGTGTAGGAAGATTTTATTTATTTATTTGGTCCCTTGAGTGCTCGGCCGAAAATAGAGAGAGAGAGTGGGGGTTTCATCAATGGTTTTACGGAAAGTGAGGAAGGTGTAAGGAGAAATGCAATGCATGGAAGATGATTGGGAGGTTTATTAAAAGGTTTATGACATGGAGTGTTGTGAGGGAGTAGGGTTGTAAGACAAGTTGTCTTACTTTGTATGGGTGTGGTCGGTTACCTAGGGGGTGATTGGTAGGGGTTTGTGCATTAGAATGGAAAATGAGGGATGGACGGGAATCTTACATGGGAACTAGTAATTGGAAGATTGAATGTGGGTTAAACCTTCATTGTCCCCTTTTTCTCTTGTGGTCGAAACGGTTCAGGGGAGAGGAAAAGAACTTTTCAGCATTCGTCTTTTTGGGGATAAAAGAAATGTTGGGGAATTGGAAGAAAATGAAGTGATGGTGGAGTGTAATAGAAGTTACAGAAAAAATACTTTCCATCTTGTCTTGTAGGTGGCTTGACCATGGGGAGGGGTTACGGAAGGAAAAGAGAAGCTTTTGTCTTATAGTATGGTTAAGAAAAGGACTAGAAGGGTGTAAGAAAGGTATGAAAGGGTGTAAGAGTGATGTGATGTATGAAAGAAAAGGAAAATTGTGATGGGGGTGGACTGTCAAAGTAGAGGGGATGGAGAAGATTACAGCTTTGCCCCCCACTATTTTGTCTTATGTCCCATTTTCTTTTATGTTTTATTTAATTGTGAGACAACTTGTGTCTTAATGGTGTTCTTATTTAAATTAATTGTTGAAATATCGATATTGTCTAGGTTTGCGATTTATTTGTACAGGTGCTTAACAACATTTTATCTTGACCGCTTTGCGTGGCGCAACGATCGCATTCCGAATTCCATCGTAATTTTCTTCCGTTTGCCTTTTTCAACTTTCCTGGGGATGCGAGTCATAACATTCATCCCTTTTTATAAAAAGTTTTGTCCTCGAAACTTGTAAGTTTAATTGTAATCCATCACTTAACGTTACTCTACCGACTTCACCCTTATTATGTGTTCTGAACCTCATTTAATGTCCTGATTTGGCGTCCAGACACGCTATTCCAAAATCACAACTTATATGGCTCTATGTTGAGTATTTTGTGTTTCTGGCTCTTGAGGTATAATCTCACCTTCGGAGGGCCCGTCACATTACCTGGTTAGGATTTACTAGCCTTCATACTTTTCAGGTGTTATTCCGATCTATTATGTTTTCTGGTGTGACCATCTTAACTATTCTTGATTGAACCCAAATTCCAACCTTGAAAGTAATGATCCAAATAAATTACGAACTTTTTCATACCTGCTATAATATCCAACATCCGAAGTATCCGTATCCAGTAGCTTCTAATGCTGGGTATTGGTCTGTGATGGTCTTTCTTGCCGCACCCTTCTTAGTAAATATGGTCTTCTCCATGGGCAGTTCCTGATCACATTCCAATCTTGCCGCACCGAAAACACATATCGGTCCCAACTCGGTATTCACCTATATACCGCCTCTGACATCTTTGGCATATCAGAACTGCTGCTATCGTCCTCCACCGTTGCTGGGACTGATGCCAATTGGATGACTGCTGGTGGGGTCGCATGCCTGCCCTCTGAGGGTATGCACCCCATCTCTCGGTGTGATCCTCAATCTCACTCTGGGGTCTCCTGTTTCTAGCCTCTCGGTTCGGTACCGCAACAATGCGTTCCACTCGGTAGCATTCTTCTAGTAGTTCCTCGAAATTGCGTGGATGGGTACAAACTAACCAGTTCCGGATCCGAGGATTTAAGCCAAGCCGAAACCTGACCATCTTAAACCTATCATCACCCATTATCTCAGGAACATAGCGGACTAGGGTGACGAATCACCTGGAATACTTACAAACAGATTCATCTGTTTCCTGTCTCACTTTATCGAACTCCCTTATTCTATGTATGATTAGTGCTGGGAGAGATAAAATATGCAGAAATCCTCCAGAAACTACGGCCAAGTCACCGGTCGAGGTAGTGGCTGAATATAAGTCCACCACCAATGATTGGCTCTACCCACCAGAAAGGGCAGAACAATCTGTGCCTTCACCTCTTCAGGCACCTGTGCTAGCTGGAAGCCCCTCTCGATGTCATCCAGCCATCTCTCCGCCTTGCCAGTATCTGGCTTCCCATCAAAACTAAGAACCCTGATGGTGACTAGCTATCCGTAATAGAAATCACTATTCCTATGAGGCCATGGCTGGGTGGGTGGTGGTGGTGCCTGAACGGCCTCGTTTATCTGGTAGAATCGTATCAGAGCCTTGAAAAATGACCGAAGTATCTCCCTTAGAAATTGAGCCACCGAAGATAAAATCTGTGTCAGCGGTGACGGTGTCTGCTCTGAAGCTGTTGATGACCCCTGTGGGGTAAGTGATGGCGTCCATCTATCAGATTGTGCTGACATCCTATTTTAAACAGTTAATTGGCACAATTAGTCGATACATGATATAAACATAATGAAACATCTTGAAATTGAAAGTGTTATGTATCTTCAGAGGGAAGCAGTTCACTTATTATAATTCTAAGTTAATCTATTTGGTACTGATGAGATGTAAGGTTATTCTTTGTATTTCGTCAAGCCGTTTTAAGGGTTCCTATTCTAAGGCTGTCGCACTCAGTTTAAGATCAGGTACTTGGATGCTACGATTCTTATTTAAGTTCTACAGTCATGGCTTAGATTCTATAATCATATCTTAGGTTATACGATCATAACCTAATACATGTCATTGGTCACTTTATGTTGTCCGCTGTGGATCTAGAGTCTCGAATCTGATACCACCTATAGCACCCTGTCTGGGACTAGGGTCTCGGCATGGTGCACCCGTCGTACTCTGCTACGAGAAGTACAAGGCGTCGATCACATTCATATGCACGTCAACATAAAATGTTTCGAAATCGTAGAAGCAATATAAAATGTACAAAGCATAAAACAGAGTAACGAAATCCGAATACATCAGAAGTGAGGGTATAAAAATATGATACAAATCCTGAATAACATAAACGAAACAACATCCACTGGATCCATATGTCATCAATGTTGTTCCGTCCCTGACTCATCATTAACTATGTATGGACTAGCTCATGTCCCTGCGATATGGTAAACGATGGGGTGAGCGATAACGAATCGCTCAGCAAGTCTATCCGCCTAGGTTCGTCGTGTGGATATGCATGATGAACAGTACGCAAGACAGGAACAGTGACATAATATAACAGGTAACAGCAGAAGGTAACAACAGATAATGTAAAGTAAAACAGATATATAGGATCAGACATATTGCAGAAAGTAAATTGCTGAATAATTCATTCTTATAACTTCATACTTCCTTTCTTCTTACTTAGTATTTAAATCTTTCGTTCATGTTTCATAGTCAAATTTTTCTTTCTACATCTATGCCCAAGCCCTATGTTGAACAATCATCCTTAGCCTGCTAAGAGTCTAGGGTTATGTCTGGTAGGGTGACACCGGTAGAGATGCGTATGCATATATGATGAAAAGTCATGCATCGTTTTCAGAAATAAAAATCTTTCAAATCATGATCATGTCGGAAATCATCGTATCAAAACTGTCACAGCTGTATTCATAACATGTTGTAACTTTAACGAACAGTAAACAAGATACACCGACTGAACTCTCCAAGTAGTCAGGTACCGTCTATGAATCCCGATGGTCAGAACTTAGTGTTACATCATACATACTTAGACTAACGGTGACACGTTATAGGGGAGATCCTAAATCCTGGATGCGGTGTTACACTCATCCATAACGTATTTTGTCTCTAACATCCTCCCCCATGACCAGATGCCAAGCAGCTCTCCATAACATAACATCATAGATGTAACATATAGGCGGAGATCCCTTGTCCCGGACAAGATGTTACACTCAGCCAACATAAACATACATAAGTCGTATGGAGTCAATCGATGCAAGGTACGGTTCGTTAAAATCCTTTTTAAAACTTTTCATGCGATAAAATCATTTTTGAAAGCATGTCGTGCAAAAACTTGTTTCAAATGTTTCGCGTGATAACCACTTTCGTACGAATGTATCATAAGATAGAACATGTCGTTTTCCAAAATGTCTTTGTCGTACGCATGACATGATGTTTGGTATTGGGCTGTTCTCGCACTTCTGACAATTCCATAACTTAACACTAAGGTTGACTCATTTATCGTATCGTATACTAAGGTGATATGTCTATTTTACCCTTTCTTGAGTACTTTCGGTTTTATTCTCCAAATAAATATTCAAATCATCATGACAAATAAATAGGTCATTTGGCCGAAACTTATACCCCACACACACTTATGCACATTACCATTTATTATCTACATGATTGCAACAAGTTGTCTATATATGTATTTAATAGTTCATCGAGATGCCATCATCACATTTTATGGCCATTATGCAAATGAATCAACATTATAATGATATCCATTCTCCAACTCTCACTTTTCAAAATGTTCTTACACATATTTCATTTGCATGCAACCATTTAACTACCAAAGAACTTTTCTAATATGCAAAAATCATACACATGTCGTGGGGTGGGTGTACCCACATCACTTACACTTCATTAAAATATATTTCACATGCATGTGACAAGATTTCAAAATAAACACATATTTGATACCCCATCTTGGCCAATATTTAAAATCCTCACACATACTTGATTTTTATCTTTTTTATGCACATACAAATTGATTAAATACACACTCAAACATATTCTTTTACACATGTACATTTCAAGAACATGCACAATGATGATTATGATGCCTACACATGCATATGTACATATAATGCACATATTATCATGAAATTTAACATGCAAGACACTTTTCTTCCTTCCATCATAATCATAAACATACTTATGTACAAGGATTTTATCAAGGTCATAAGATGAGGATCATGCAAGTATACTTTTTTTTTCAGGTTCTTAGTATTTACATCCTTAAATCTTACACATGTATGATCCATCCTTAGATTTTAACATAAAAGACTCCCTTTTTAACATACTTGAAGAAACTAAGAAGAGATACTTGTCTCTCTTTTGATTCTTATACTTAAAAACGAAAAGCTCCTTTCTTTCCTTCTTCTTTGGTACCCTTCGGCCTAATGGCCAAGATGGAAAGAAAATGGGTTATATTTGTGGTGTCTTGTCCAAGAACTTCCTAAAATCAAATCTTAGAGCCTTACCTTTGGAAATCCTTTGAAGTTGTCTCACTTATGTTGAGTTATCTCACGTTCCAGCATAAGAGATCTGCTTTCTCCTTCACTATAAAGCCCACCGTTAGATGTAGAAATGAAAAGAAAAGATGAATCTTTTTAGCATATGCAGGGTGGAATAGTGTTTAGAAAGATGGTTTTGAATATTACCTTAGAGATTCCTACACATGCAAGTTGGTTTTTCTTCACTTGATTGGTGAAGAATCCTCCCCTTTCTTTCATGTCCAAACACATGGTTTGTAGCCTAAGGAGGGACAAAGTTTGAGTCTTTTTGGAGGGTGGATGAAAAAAGGATGTTTAGAAATAATGTGTTTACCTTAATGGTTCTTAGATTTGGAGCTTGATTTTTACTTGAATTTTAGAAGGATTTCTCTCTTCTTGATTTTCTTAAGTGAGAGAAAAGTTTAGAGAGGGAGAGAATTTGAGGAGAAGCTTTGGTTGGAAAATAAAGAGTGAAGTGGAGTGGTGGTGTAGGAAGATTTTATTTATTTTTTTGGTCTCTTGAATGCTCGGCCGAAAATGGAGAGACAGAGTGGGGGTTTCATCAATGGTTTTACTGAAAGTGAGGAAGGTGTAAGGAGAAATGCAATGCATGGAAGATGATTGGGAGGTTTATTAAAAGGTCTATGACATGGAGTGTTGTGAGGGAGTAGAGTTGTAAGACAAGTTGTCTTACTTTGGATAGGGGTGGCCAGTTACCCGGGGTGATGGGTAGGGGTTTGTGCGTTAGAATGGAAAATGAGGGATGGACGGGAATCTTACATGGGAACTAGTAATTGGAAGATTGAATGTGGGTTAAACCTTCATTGTCCCCTTTTTCTCTTGTGGCCGAAATGGTTCAGGGGAGAGGAAAAGAACTTTTCAGCATTCGTCTTTTTGGGTAGAAAAGAAATGTTGGGGAATTGGAAGAAAATGTAGTGATGGTGGAGTGTAATGGAAGTTACGGAAAAAATACTTTACATCTTGTCTTGTAGGTGGCTTGACGATGGGGAGGGATTACGGAAGGAAAAGAGAAGCTTTTGTCTTATAGTATGGTTAAGAAAAGGACAAGAAGGGTGTAAGAAAGGTATGAAAGGGTGTAAGAGTGATGTGATGTATGAAAGAAAAGGAAAATTAGGATGGGGGCGGACGGTCAAAGTAGAGGGGATGGAGAAGATTACAACTTTGCCCCCACTATTTTGTCTTATGTCCCATTTTCTTTTATGTTTTATTTAATTGTAAGACAACTTGTGTCTTAATTGTGTTCTTATTTAAATTAATTGTTGAAATATTGCTACTGTCTAGGGTTACGATTTATTTGTACCGGTGCTCAACAGAATTTTATCTCGACTGCTTCGCACGGCGCAACAATGGCATTCCGAATTCTATCGTAATTTTTCTTCGTTTGCCTTTTTCAACTTGCCCGGGGATGCGGGTCATAACAATGACAATGTTAGTGTTGTTGTCAAATTGAGCTTTGTTTATTGTGTTTCGCCATTATTTAGTTGGTTTGTAATTTATTAAGTTGGCTACTTGGTTTGTAATTTATTTAGTTGGCCACTTGTATTCTTAGTTTGCTACTCGGTATATAATTTATTTTTTCATGTTTCTTGCTTGCATTTTCGAAACTCTTTTTTTATTTCATACCATATTTTGGAGATATTCTTTTCAAGTGTGTTTTTAAAACACACTTTTTATTTACTTGGCTACTGTTATAGACATTCTAGATTTTTATTGCTAAGAATTTTGCTTAATAAACAAGGAAAAAACGAAACCAAGTCAAACCAAACTAGACCGGTCATGTTTCGATTTTGCCATTTCTAAAAATTATAAACAGTCAAGTTTTTAACATGCTCAAAAATGTAGGACCTCAGACGCTACCAACTCTCCCAAAACCAATTGGTGATAGGAGATGCACATACACTAGCATTATAGTGCATTCAAAACACACAAGCACCCATGGCATTCGACTGTGACTTGTCCCATACAGCCTACGCGCCACGGGACAATTGCTGCACCCAATAATCTCTCCCTCAGCAATTGATCCCGCTGGGAATCGAACCCATGACCTTGACTCTGATACCACTTGTAGGACCTGTATAGCACCACTAGAAGGAGGTTGAATAGTGGGTGCAGAAAATTTGGTTTCTAAAAACTTTTTAACCAAAAACCTCATTTCTGAAAACAGTTCCTGTTTTTAGATCCTGATTTGCAATAATTAAACGACCTAGTTAGAGATCTCCAAAAATTATGAAATTTGGTGAGATTCTACTCTCAGATGTTTTGAGTATCCCATAAAAATTTCAAATCAAAACTCAACTCTTAACCCTTTGAAAATACATTTTCAGTCATATTGCGCAAATCTGCCAGAAACAGTACTCCGACTTGAAAATTTTATTCTGATTAATTGGTAACTCCAAATAATATGAAAATTTAATGGAAAACCCCTTACAATATTTATTGTAATGGGTTGAAATATTTTTTCAAAATTCCTTTAGATAGTATGAAAATCAGATTGCACTAGTCTCAGAACTAATCACGTTTGACTGACTTATACTTATCCAAATGAGTTGAAACTTGCTCCAAATGAAAGCTAGGATGTGTGGCTATGTTTCTGCAAAGTTTTAATGATTTTTAAAAATTGTTTGCTATTTTTACGACTGCAACGAAATCAATGCAGAAACCAAAAACTGGAAGCAAAGTGCTGAAAGTAAAGACACCAAGGATTTTATACTAGTTCAGTTAAATCAACCTACTCCAGTCTACAAGGACACCTTCTCCGGTTATCAGTAAACACAATATAACACCTTACCACAAGGGTTGCTAGAGTTACACACCAACTCTATCCTTCTACAAACGATACAATCAAGCACACCGGATCACGAACACCACCACCTATTGAATAAAGGTTTAATCACACCTTGATCAACCTTTTACAACGATGTATGAGTGTGGGTGGTACAATCAAAGCCTATACAATATTTTTAATATATGAGCAATAGGCTTGAGAGAGGAAGAAGAAGAAGAAAGAAATGTAGAAGAAGAGAGTAGAGATCCTTTTGCACTTAAGAGAAAATGAGAGTTGTCTTGGCTACACTTTGCACTACTTCTCTTCCTTTTATCTTAATGTGGCCGCCCCCTTTAGGTCTTCTACAATCTTAAGAATTCCCTTTAATGCCCTTGATAGATTGTCTTGTGTAGATATGACACCATCTTGCTCACTTTGCACATTTTGATTGGATGGATGACTTGGCTTTGCTTACTTGACACTTGATGACTGGTCCAACTTGTCATCATTTAGTATGCTGTATAATCTTAGAATAAATTGCAAAACATGTGCCAAAAAGAGTTCAAAATATTGCCAAATAATCATCATTTAATCCCTTCAATTTTAGGATGCCAATTAGCCACCATCAAGACCATAAAATTGGCCAGCACTTAGTGGCACATGCTGAATTTTCAGCATGTATTACATTTGTAAAATATTTGAATTGTCACCTTGTGTAGCTTCATCTTTTATGTCACTAACCTTGTGTGGCATATTCTCCACCAATTAAGATGCCAACTAAGCTCCACATAGGCTCCATCAAGACTGAACATGGCATGTAAGAAGTCTAGCACATGTGCTGAATTTCATTTTGGTAAACTTTGTAAAATAATGCACAATAGTTACACACACATAGTAAATTCCAATCAGCCCTAATTTAAATTTTCTAGAACAATTTAACCTGTCTTGAATTTGTAAAAAGTGTCTAGATACATGTTACAACTCATGCCAAAAACATTCCACGTGTTGTGTTCGTAGAAAACCTAATTTTTGACTTTTGTCGATTATGCGATTTTTCTCCGACTAAATTCAAACTTTTTGCATGTTATATATATTATGTCACACATGATATACATAAAATAAATTAGATATTCAGCTCTAATGGCTGACTTAAAGAGGCGCCCCATGTGCCTTAAACTTTGAATTTGAAATCTCCACAATTTGGCCTAAATTGTGGGTGATTTGTGTGTGCCAACATGAAATGATTTCATGGCTAATTTGAATGCGTGAGACACAAAATTTTTGGCTATTTTTGGAGTATATGGGACGACCATCTTTATATGGCAAGTACGTGATACGTTGGCGAAGTTTTGGTAGTCACCCGATACGACAATTTTCAGTTTGTATCCTTGTAACGTGTCGTTATAATTTTTTCATCACCATAACTTGTATCATATGATATAAGACCGGAATATACTCATAAATATGAGGTGTATATAGTGGTGTGACATTGACGTATGTTTGTAATATATGTAACGTGTCAGTAGTACGTCAAAATATATGTGTATTGTGCCTTTTTAAAAAAATCTTAATATATATAATATATATATATATATGTAGGCATGTATATCCAAATGGGGATGAGACTTTCCTTTTCCAAATTTGTTGCCATCAAGCTTTGTCCAAATATATCTTCATTTAATGAACTAGTTCGTTCATTAACTTAAATACTTCAATTAATGAACTAGTTTAGTTCATTAATGGTGACACCTGAAAATAGTTCAAAGACAAAAAATGTATGCCATATGATGTAAGCTTTAACGCTTCATGGCTTCTTAGTACGGCAGCAATATATATAAAACATATGAGGCATGTATATCACAAAAACATGTCATGTAATAACTTTGTCATGCATTTCGTAAACTCGTACTATTTAAATCATGCATTTGTAAATCATTCAAACACTTTTTCTCAACAATCTCCCCATTTTGATGATTTACAAAATAACACTGGTTCATGATTTAAATATAATTGCTCCTCCTCCAATAGACACAAATTCAAATTTTGAATTTTATAGCATCGTTGTATCCCCCTTAAACTGTGCAATCATGCTCTCTCTCCCCCTTAAATCATGCACTCTCTCCCTCCCTTTGTTTTGTAAATAATATCAAAAGTGTATGTAAGAAAAGAATAGCAGTTTATAGTATATTAAAAATCATGCATTTCAAGTGCGTTCTTAAGGGTTATTTATTCAACCCTTTGCAAATGTCCCTTTTAGTACCCAAACTTGGGTGACCTTTCCTAGGCCTTCCAAAAGGTGAGAAAAGAGATGAAGACGCAATATAATAGACATAATATGGGTATGTGTTTGGCCTTTGGCCGAGAATTCCTTCATGCACATAGTATGATCTTTGTTTCTGATATGCATTTGTATTCATGTGTATACTGCATGATCTAGATGCATTTATGTTGAATGAATATCATGTATGCATCAAAGGTTTCTTTTCATATTTATACGACACATAATTACACCTTGTATGATATGAAGAAGAGGCACGATGGGATGAAGTAGGGGGTGATTTAGGCGTCTTTTTAGGTGCCACATTTGTCTTGAAGGCATCTATTTCTTAGATGATGATAGAATGAATTTGGTTGATTTATTTCATATCTCGTTTTTCTCAATGTATCCTAATCCGGTTTTGTCGCTATCATGCTTTTGTGAAGAGATAATGTGATTTAGCATGTTTGTACCTGTGTCAAACTGTTTCACCATTTTTTCTAGATCTGCATTCCTTGATTTCAAGTTTGGGATCTCGGATTTCATTTTATTATTTTGCGTTGTTAATGATGAGACCTCTGATTTTAATGCATTAATTGCGCAAAATGACTCTTCTTTTGAATCGTTTAATTGAGAAACAAGGTTCGTGTTAGATGATTCTAACAACTTCTTGTATTCAATTAATCGTTTCTTTTCTTTTGCAAGAGTCTTAGAAAACTTATGCAACTCAAGATATTGACAGAATAAATCATCATAAGAAAGTTCAGAATCAGAATCAGAGTCCGAAGATACCTCATTTGATGCCTTAGATGTAAAGCATACTTGTGCCGTTTGTTCTTCGGTATCATCAGTCTCAGAGTCAGATGTGTCACTCCAAGTAGAGGCTTTGAAGGCTCTTCTCCTTTATTTAGGTTCTGAAACGAGTCTAGTTTTGTTCCGATCTTTGTCATAGTTTTTGTTTGTTTGTTTGTCCTTGTTCGGGCAATCATATGACAAATGTCCAAGTTTCCCACATTCATAGCACTTTATTTCCTCATTATTTTTATTTCTATGATTCTTAGATGAAGTAGGCTTATGTTTGTTTTTAATCGATTTTCTCATGATCTTTCTTAATCTTTTAGCAACAGTCATTAGATCTTCATCATCGGAATCTGTGTCACTATCATCTACGCGATCATAAGAAGTAGAGACGTATTCATTTGATTTAAACGCTATAACCTTATCTTGTTTAGAAGTAGATTCAGTATTTCTTAGAGTAAGTTTGTTTTCGTATACCTTCAAAGATCCGATTAGTTCCTCCATCTATATTGATTTAGTATCCTTACTTTCTTCGCTTGCAGTGACTTTAGAATCCCATTCGGATGGGAGAATTCCTAGTACCTTTTGAACCTTTTCCTGTGTAGAAAAAGCTTTGCAAAGAGACTCAAGAGAATTGTAGATATTAGTCAATCGTAAGTCCATATCAACGATAGATTCATTAGGCAATAATTTAAAAGACTCAAGAGTAGGCATAAGCATATTTTCTTTAGACTCTTTGACTTGACTAGTCTCTTCATGTTTCATCTCAAGAATTCTCCACATCTCTTGGGCATTAGAGCAGTTAGACACATAACTTGATTCGCTTTTACTTAACCCGTTTAAAAGAAGTTGCATCGCTCTAGCATTCATACTTAATCTCTTTTTGTCCTCACTAGTGTATTCTTGTTCCGGTTTTATGACTTCTAGTGTGACACCATCAACAGTAGATAACTTAGAAGGATTGAAAGGACCGTCTTCTATAATAGACCACAAATCAATATCAATAGCCATAAAGAAAAGTTTCATTCTAAATTTTCATTGTATAAAAGACTCACCATCAAAAAGAGGAGGCTTTACGGTTGACATTCCTTGTTGCTCGGTTTTGTAACTAGTGGTTGACATCTCACAAAGATCGTTGGATCCTCTTGTTGTGAGTGTGCCTGCGTTCTGATACCACTTGTAGGACATCAGGCATTACCAACTCTCCCGAAACTCATTGATGATAGGAGATGCACAATACCCTAGTCTTATAGTGCATTCAACACACACAAGCGTCCACGGCATTCGACTGTGACTTGGCCCACATGGCGTACGCGTCACGGGACAGCACCCAACAAAAAACCAATTAGACCAGCCTATGTATTGTCCTGATTTATATGCTTACTTTATATACACCATCGAACAATTACATAACCCAACAAAACCACTGTATTTTGACGCAACAGAAGTATTTGGGCCGTAATCTCAGACTATACTTTTTCGGCTTCCGGAAACAACAATGTTTTAAAATATTTAACTTTTTACCATTAGTTGGTGAAGCACAACATGGCATCCACTAGAAAGATGAGGGAGAAGATGTTTTATAAAGTAATTGTGCTATATCAATAATCCACTTCGGCCAAAAATCAAATATTATTTCCCTAAAAAGGATTATCATTTACCCTTATCTACTAAGTTTGTGATGCCTCTAAACGCATCACCTTTTCTCCCTTTTCTACATAGGCCGTCTGAGATTAACAATAAGAAGTTGTATATTGCTTAATAAATTATTAGTGTCTAAGCTTTTTTGTACATAACATAAAGCGGTATAATACATACTACCGTGTCATTATATGTATGGTGAAAAATAATCTATTATAACATAAGTTATGCTATGGAAGAGAATAAACAGATATAATATAAAATAAATTAATTATAAAATGAGAAATAATTCTATATTTATAAAAATTTAAACACAAGAGTTTTTTTTTTTGTTGGTGACTTGGTGGTCTAAGTTATATAGTGGAAAAAGTCATGTAAAGGGGGATGATGATGATTATATTGTAAGAGATTCACATTCATGTGTTGAGAAAGATTTGAAAGATAGGGTTTGACCATATATCTCAATTGTCATCTACATTCCCACGTCAACTTCATTCCAGCAGCAGCCCAAAGTGCATGGCACGATCAGTATTTGGAAAGTCTCGGAACAAAAGGTGAAATTCCTTACTATAAATCTCTATCGTTCCAACTCTAAGGAGCATGTGTGGAGGATGCAAATCAGGAGCCCAGCCGACTCCTAGATTGGATGAGATCTTACGCAGTGACCCACACAAGATGTCCTTCCGCAAACCAGGCCTTTGGACTAGCAGCAGAGGAACAACCATACTGTGCGTGTTTCTGGAATCGAACTCTTCACCTTTTGGAACAAATTTCAACCCGAGTACCAACTGGACTATGCTATGTGGACGTGTTTGGACAAGTCTTGGGCTTGGGCAGTTTAGTCTATTTCTTGATTAGAACATGCATTGTCCAAAAAGGACAGCCCATGAGGCTGCTTCAGCTCCTTTTTTGCTCAAAAAAGTCTTTTTTTTTTTTTTACTTTAACTTTGAAGAATTTAGACCCGAGTCTTCTCTTCTACGTTTCCAGGTAATTGATAATTCAACTAAACATCTGGCTTGCTCTGAAAACTAATGTTGCGCAGTGGATTATTGTTAGTTCAACTGTTAATTTGAGGTTATTTTATGTGTGTATGTATTTCACGAGTAGAAAAAGAATATGTGAGAGGAAAAAAATAGAGTCTGATTTGATTTTAAATTACGTTTCCTTTTATTTGATATAAATCATCTGATTGCAAAAGTTTAGTACACACATCATGAATTTAGAGTATATAAAATATTCAACATGGTATTTCTTTTAATCTCCGTAGCATGATATTTGAAATAATGTGATCGATTTTTATAAATACCGACATTATTTTTTTAAAAAAACCTTTTTTATATGAAAAAATATAGAAAAAATGATAAGTTGAATCTTAAGTTGGAAAATGCATATAACTATAGGTAATGTTTTGGACATCCTACCCAAATACTCCCTCGGCTTACATATTTAATTTCTCCATAACTTTACTTTTAGGAACAGAAGAAGACCATCTAAAGTTTTGCATATATATCTAGATATATGATAAAGATCTTCCGTTTTTAGGTTGATTTTTTCGCATTATCTACGCGTGCATGCTCGCGAACTTTCTATTTTTGACCAAAACTTTAAAATTTTTTATTGTTAACGAAAAGATTAAATACAAAGACGTGTCACACCATATAATATTAAGACAACAGAACTGTTACCAAATATTTTTTGCAAAAAAAAGATATGCACTTGGACCGCACCCCAGTCACCCCTCTCTCTCCCATCTCTCTTTTCATTTTGCCGTGGATACACTATTAACCAATGTGAGCAAATTAAAGCAGTTAAGCAACACAGGTGCTTGCTGTAAAGCAAGAGAAACGTCAGCAAAGGGGAAAGTATGCATGACAGAGAACCACGTCAGCTCATATACATGCATATGGATAAAAGGATCAACTTTAAATGAAAATTTTTGCGTGTTTGTTCGTAGGCTCAATCCATAAAAAAGGGTTGGCCTTCGAATTTTCTAAGGAAAGATTCGAGAGGTGATCGGCGGTCCAACTCAACGTTTTGCCCAGCTGGAAAATCATTTCCTCTTTCTTTGTGTCAAAAGTCGTTATCAATTACGAAGAGATGACAAATCTGCAAATTTAATAAAATATTATGGTTTTGATAACAAATTCTTAAATTATGGTATAGTTTAGAAACGATTAGAACATACTTCCAGTGCTGTCTAAAGGAATATAGAACGACACTCCCAGTTCCATCCAAATACCACCCTTGGACGGTACTGTTAATTGCGTCCAAAAGGTAAGTGGTTTCCGGATGCAGAAAGACTGTTTTGATGACGCAAAACAATCCAGGCCCAGAACGGTACTGTCAAATATGTCCAAGGCTTGGACATTACTGTCAAGTGCATCCTGAGCCTTAGACGACACTGACAAAGTTGTCCTAAGGTGCTAGATTCGACTGTGAAAAAGGAGACCACGTCCAGCGTATTTCTCGTGCATGAAATCATTTTCTTAATTTTTTAATTTGAGTGGTTAAGAGTAGAAGACAACGAAGGTATGACTAGACAAGGGGAAGCTACGACTGGCTATAACCAAACGAACAAACCAATAAATTATTTTCTCACTGTTATTGTAATTATTATTGTTTACCATGTTATTATTGTATGTATTTTGGCTATCATATTATTATTGTAATTATTACTATAAACTGTTATTTTATTTATTACCATCAACCATTATTGTAAATCATATGGTGAGCGTATTATCGTAATTATTATTCTCATTTTGTTATTAGTATTATGTTTTTATGTTTTGCATATTATTATTCAACTTGTTACCATGTTATTATATAATTTATGTCAGCATGTTATTATTTAATATTTTTAGCATGCTAATATTTAATTTATTAAGCAAAATGCATGTAGTTAATTATTTTATTTAATTTACGTTCTTATTTAATTTTTAAGTAGTCTGATTTTTCTATGTCAAAAGTATATGTCTTTGATATATAATCATGTTATGTGGCTGCAAACGTATGTGTACTTAGGGTGTCACAGTTAGTGTTAGTAGTTCTGAACAGATGGAATAGTTGAGTCATGGTATTCTCGATTTACTAACTCTTCAGAGAAACCATAGGACACTTTTACTTAGGAGTATCGATAGTTATAAGACATCGGATCATATACGTAGAGTAGACATGTACAAATGGTATTTGGACATCTCGTTTAGGTGCGTACTGTACATGGAGAAGGTAAGATTTGAGGAGCTATCTCCTGCAGTAAAATAAAGATAACCATGCATTGATCACATCGTTTGCCAAAAGACGGAGACATGAGATCCATACGTTTTATCTACCTGTGGGTGAGGTGATTGTCATGGTACTGGATGTAGCGATTCTACTTGAGTTGATGATTGATGAGGATGCTCTTTCAGGGATAGAGCATAGGTACACATGGAGGGATGGAGGGATCTTTGTATGTTGTTGCTAGGTTAGACCTCTAGTGCTGAGGATATTAGAGAGCCACGTGGACCAGGTTAAGGTAACCCCTCTCGATGACGGCACATTTGACTTATAGGTATAGCAAAGAACACAGACGTTGGTGTTCCTCTATACCACAATACTACTCTGTGATTGCACCAGTAGCGTGCCCAGCTACTATGCTTACATGTCCTGTATGACTTTTGGAGCCGCATCCATGTATTCTTGGGGAAGCGTGGTACTTGCATGTCTATATCGCAACCTCTGTAATGCGGTTCTTGTCAGTACAAAGCATAAGTATTCAGGACTGTAGCACCCACCTGAAACTAGAGTTTCGACCTGGTGCACCCGCTGTACTCTGCTACGAGATGTACAAGGCGTCGATATCATACATGTACATGTCGACAAAATCATGGTACGAATAGTAGAAGCAACATAATATAAACCATAATGTTCTAAGCCTGAAATACTCTGAATACATTATACTTCAATGGCTATCATCTTCAATATAATCTCTCCGTACACTTCATTACTATCGGTGATCTATTTGGGCCCATTCTCAACAAGCTGTATAGTGGCACCTGTTCCCTGTAAAGCGGTGCGGCAAGTATGAGCGATAACACTAATCACCCAGCAAGTAGTCTTACTAGATACGACATGTCGATCATACATGGGGAGAAGAGGTGGCAAAATAATAACAAATCATAAATAGTGAACATAATAAACACGTCTACATTTTAAATTAAAGTGTCATAACATAAACATAATAAACAACATAAACACATATGGAATTTATCATTGTAGCACAGTAAACATTTCATTCAATCTAGTCCGCAACCTCACATACATGCCCATATTTAGCTCCTAAACCATAACTTATACTAATGTCACACATCTTACATTCACCATACTTTCATGCATAATCTCTACATTGGTCAACTTAGTCATCGTAAACTTAAAGACATTCTAGAAGTAATCTAAGGTAATGGTGGTCATGATATGACGCATAAAACATGACTTTTCGTAAACATGCATGACATGACATGACATGAACATAAGGGCATAATATTTCCATCCTATGATATGTAACGTGAATGACAAGGATCTTCATCAAAACATAAGAATTTGAATCATCTAAATCCAATAGTATCACACACACACACACACATATATATATATATAGACACACACAGAGAGAGAGAGCTTATAGTCCATGTCCTAAACTAAGGTCATAAGCTTATACAACTATAATTTTATGCATAAGTTCTATCATGATTAGTCTAAAGATATCATAAACTTCAGGACATTCTAAAATAACCTAAAGGTATGATGATTATACTATGATGTATAAAACATGGCTTTTCATGAAAACATATCGTAACTTTCTATAACATGCATATCATCACATTTTCGTAAACATGAAGACATAACATTTCATAATGTCTATAGCATATCCATATGAACAATATCAAACGATATGCCGAAGGATTTCACATAACATAATCGTGACATAGGTAAGGCGAAGATCCCTTGTCCCAGACAAGGTTTTCCACTTGGCCAACATAAAAGGTAGGAACAGACATATGCCCATGACACCAGCCTCTCCCCAAGTTCCAGTGTCATGCTGGCGCTTTGGTCACATAACATATGCCCCTGACCCAACCACTCCGAAACTATGTTAGGACGGCGCACCATGATCATAATATAACATGACATAACATATGAAGCGTCCCACCCGGGACTAAGGTGTAGGATCTGCAAGGCACCACTAGAAGGGGAGGGGTTGAATAGTTGGTGCGGAAAGTGTGGTTTTTAAATTTTGTTTAAAATCAACCAACTCAACTTCTGAAAACAGATTCTGTTTTCAGAATCAGTTTTAAAACGTTTTTAAAACTAGGTTGTAGGTCTCCAAAAATTCTTACATTTGGAGAGAACTTATCCTCAGATGTTATGAGGGTGTCCTAAAAATTTGAGATTTAAATTCAACCTTTAACCCCTTAAAAAATCGTTGGTGGTCAGATTGCGCGAATCTGCCAGAAACGGTAGACTGTTTTGAAAAATTTATTCCTATTTTTTCTTAACTCCAATTGCTCTGAAATTTTAACCACTAACCCTTTATATGTTGTATTTGAATGGGTTGAAACATTTTTGAAAAATGCTTTCGGTAAGTTAGTCAAATACACTCAAAGTCTCAACCTTTCCAAGCCTGAAAATCAGACTGCACCAGTCTCAGAACTTTGGATGTTTGAACAACTTATACTTATCCAAAAGGGTTGAAACTTATGCCAAATTAACCCTAAGACATGTGGGTTTGTTTCTGGAAATTTTCGTAATTTTTGAAAATCGTTTACTATTTTTACAAACGCAAACAAAAAGAGTAAACTGTGCAGAAACAGAATGTAAATGCTGAAAGTAAATGACACCGAGAATTTTATACTGGTTCGGTTATAAACAACCTACTCATTTCTTCAAGGAACACCTTCCTTGATTCACACTAGTCACACACACGCAATACACCTTACCACAGGGTTGATGGAGTTACACACCAACTCCAATTCTTTACAAACCTTGTACGATGAATACAATTCGCATGAACACCACCAACTTGCAAGATTGAAGATTGATCACACCTTGATCAATCTTTTACAAAGATAAAGAGTATGTGGTGGTATAATACAAGCCTATTCAAGGATAGAAATATAAGTACAATAGGCTTTCAAGAAGAAAGAAAGAAAGAGAGTGTAGAAGAAGAGAAGGCTAGGCGTTTTTGTCACTTGAAATTGCAATGCTTGTTCTTGTCTTTTGTTTTTGCTCATCTTCTTCCTTTTTATCACATTGCAGCCGTCCCCTCTAGGTCCTTCCCCTCTTGAAAATTGTCTTCTAAGTCCTTGGGAGAATGTGTGGCATCATTGTGACATGATCTTGCTTACTTGACATCTTCTCATTGGATGATCATTTAACCTTTGCTTACTTGGCACTTCATGATAGGTTGAATGTTGTCATCATTTGATGACTTGGAAAATCTGAATATTTCACTAAAAACATGTGCCAAAATCAACATAGAATAATTTTCATAATCCACAAGATTGTCACATAAAGTTAGCAACATAATTTTCTCACAAAAAGGGATGATAATTTCGGCCATTAAGAGACTTAGCATGCTAAAATTTCAGCATGTGATACATACACATTTTTGTTCAAAATATTTCCTATTTTAGCATTGTTTAATTCAAGAAATCCATCTCCATTTAGTACAAGACATCTTCTTCAATTTTGGAATAAAACTTTATCAAATACAAGCCTAAAAATCGTCCAAGACATATTGTACACATGCTGAAAATTTCAGCATGTGTGATATTCAAGAATATCACAATTTTAATTCCATAAGTTATTCAAAATACTTCCAAATCATCTTCCAACCAATCCACCTTAATCAAGAAGTAAAATATGTCTCATAATGACATAGAAATCGGCCAGCTATTTTGTACACATGCTGAATTTTCAGCATGTGTCACAATTGTGACAAAATTTGAATTGTTACCTTTTGTAGCTTCTTTCTTTAAGTCACCAACTTTGTATGATTGATTCTTGACCAATCAATATGCCAACATACTCCACATAGGATCCATCTCAGCTGTATTAGGCGTGTGCAAGTGTATATGCATGTGCTGAAATATTATTTTTACTAACTTTGTAAAATAGTGTACATGTGATAATACACACATGTTATATTCCAATCAGCCCTTAATTTAATTTTATAGAACACTTTAAGATGTATGATATGTGTAAAAAGTGTCTAGATACGTGTCGTATGATGTGCCAAAAATGTTCCATGTGTTGTGTACGTAGAAAACCGAATTTTCGATATTTATCGATTACCCGATTTTTCTCTAATTAAATTCTAACTTTTGCACATGTTATATATATTATGTTACACATAATATATATCATGTGACAAAATTAAAATCAGAATCTAAACAATTTGGCCTTAATGTGGAGTGATTTTTGTGTGCCAACATGGAATGATTTTATGGCTGAAAATATCACCATTAGCACGAAAATTATAAATTGTAGGGGCTGACCATCTATTTATGGCAAGTACGTGACACGTTGGCGAAGTTTCGGTATTCGCCCGATACGACAATTTTTGGTTTAGAACCTTTTAACATGTCGTATTTAATTTGTCATCACCATGAATTATATCATATGATATAAGACCTGAATATACTCATAAATATGAGTTAAGTATGATGGTGTGACGTTAACGTACGTACGTAAAATATATAACGTGTCTGTAGTACGTTGGAATACATGCGTATGTGCCTTTTTCAAAAAATCTGAAAATATATATATATATACATATATATATATATATATGTATATATGCGTGTATATATGTATAATTGGCATGCCATAAGGTGAGAGGAGGAGGAGGAGACTTTTCTTTCTTAATCTTGTTGCCTTTGTGCCTTGTACAAATGTTGCTTCCTTTAATGAACTACTTAGTTTAATTAACTAAGTACTTCACTTAATGAACTAGTTTAGTTCATTAATGGTGGCACCTGAAAATAGTATAAACACAACAAATGTTTGGCATTTGATGTAAGCTTTAAAGCTTTATGGCTCGCTAGTACAACAACATTATATATGGACTATATAAGGCAAGTAATATGCAACATATCATGCACATTTATCTTATGCACGTTTTTAAGCACATTTAAATCATGTATTTGAAAATCACTCAAACCCCTTTTTCTCTACATAAGGTCTCGACATGATGCACCCGCCGTACTCTACTATGAGAAGTACAAGGTGACATCTTCATACATGTACAAATCGTAATAACATGTATTGATAAATGGAAACAAAATGACATAAGCAGACATAAACGTAGCAGGAGTACATCCTAATACATCCGCATAAGTGTCATAAATACATCCATAATACAAAAGGTCAAAATACAGAGCTCAATATCCCAAAATACAAAAGAGGTTGTAGCCAACTACTAATCAGCTCCATACATCTAGTTCCTGGGCTCGTCTTCAATGAACTTTGGTTTAGGGTCCTGTGGATTTGCGTGGTAATATAAACGGGTGAGCGATAATGAACCACTCAGCAAGTAGTTCTACCTAGGTTCGTCAAGTGGATCATACATGGGGGTCAGGGTGACGGGTGATACAGTATGGTGTAACACAATGAATCATAAAACTCAATGTAATAGAAAGAGTAAAGCATAGAGTAGATGTTGACAAATAAAACTTAATGTAAACGCGGAAGTAAGAACGCAGGTATCATATCATGCATCGTTATCACAGATCGGAAGCATTGTAAAGAAGACATACTATCTTGCTTAAACAAACTTGCCTTAGCTCATAGTTACTTCGTTCTTGCATACGATCTTCTTGGGCTTGTTCTTGTCCTTTTGTAATATTAATTATCTTATTTTCAAGGTTCATGAATTACTGTTACATGGTACATGAGACATGATCATGACATATGCAATGGAAAAACTTTTCCGAAAAGAAAACACTTTATTTCATACTTGCATAAACATGACATGACACGGCGGCTATAGCACTTCTCATAACGTGAGATTGGTACCCACGACATACCGAATGATTCTCTGAGTAGCCATGACTACGATCTATGAATCTCGATGGTCCTACCACAGTGTTACATCATATGTACATAGGAATAACAGTAACACGCTATGGCAGAGCACCTGGGTCCCGGAGACGGTGTCACACTCTGTGATAACGTAGTTTGCCCCTGACATCCTCCCCCAGGACCAGACATCAGGCAGCGCTCCATACTAAACGTCATAGATGTAACAGAAAAGGCAGAGAAATGTTACCCCGGGCAAGGTGTTACACTCAGCCTGCATATCATGCGTATAAAGATAGGTACAGAGCCCTTTGTCCCAGACAAGGTGTTACACTTACCTATGAGTACATGCATAAGTCATATGGAAGCAATCGTCTCGCGGTACAATTCTTAAAATCTTATAGTCTTAAAACATTTCATGCAGAACTTCAGTTCGTAAACATGCTCCATAAAACAAAAAACATGAGGACACTATGCATGACTTGAATTTCTTTTGGTAGATATCTTCATGGTCATTCTTGATTAAGTCGAGTTCCTATTGGTGCATAGGTGTACATACATAGTTTTGACTAGTTGGTGTACTTCTTGTGCATTATAATATTATACATATGAATTTAATTCCCTTGACTTATACATTTGGGTAAAATAGTGTACTTATAATATACGCGTATTAATTACGAGGGTGCACTTGATTATACTAATCATAATGGTTTGAGTTATGTCTTTTGGGCCGTATATCTTGACTTGAAACATTTTCGTATTCACAATCTTAGACATTCAAGCCACATCATTTTATCAATTAAGTTAATCTTAAGACATACTTAACTCATACTCCTATGTAAGGTCTATGGTTACTTCAAATATGGTTAATGGCCAAAATTGGGCTTAGGGCCGAAAGGCTCTCTTATTCGAATAGCATTTTGCTCATTCTTCTCTTATCAAATTCCCATTGGGCTTTAATTGTTTTGGCCAATTATAGTTTGTGCTACTATTGTGGTCTCATGAAGATTAATACATAATGAACCTTGTTAGTCTAGTTACCAAAAAGCCATTGGACCGAACGTAAGGTGACTCAACAATTTAGACTTCCATATTATGTAGTTGTGACATTTATAGCCCTTTTTCCTTTTTGTGTGAATGTCATAGTTACGAATACACTCTAATAATAATTTGTACATCTTAGTTACCTATCTTTAAGCCTTGACCGAAAGTGTGGGTGCTTAAATGAAATTCATCATTACCAGTACAAAGCTTGAGGTTCATAATAAGTCTAAAGTATATTAATCATGATAATATACTCAAGTCATATCATACATACATGTTTTTACTCACCAAAAATGAAAGGGAATTGAAGATGATCATACTAAAATAACATGCATGCATATAGTATGTATCCTATGCTACACATAACATACAACTTATGAAGCTAAAAACAAGGATTTCTATGTCATTTCTCCTCTCTAAGACCATGATTATCGAAATACACATCATGATGATGGTGATGAATTCATGTACTTATAAAGGGGGTCATGGTCATCCCCTATAGAAAGGAAAAAAATGTTGATGCTAACATGGATGATGTTCAAAACTAGCATCTTACTATGCATGCATGCATAAAGGAGTAATGAATATTGAATCATTATAAGACTACCATTCTCTATTTTCATGATATTCTTTTCCATCACATATGAGTATAGAACCAATGACATGCATGTACCAAAATGACAAAGGAAATGATTCTTAGCACACTTATTAGCATAATATACTTATATGTCTACCATTTGGCATTTAAGTGTAAAGATAATAAGAAAGATGCATTCTTCTTGACATGCACGGCTTAGATGGTCTATTAGTGACCAAATTTCATCTTGCATGCTAGATTAGAGTAGTATTCTAACCACACTTGATGGTTTCATTCAATAAAAGAACACATGCATCATCAATGTCAACATGCATGCCTTCATTCATGTCAATAAATTAGAGACCATAATTTTGTTGCATGCATGATCCGTTAGTTATTAATGAGCATACTAAACTTAGATTTCAATTTCCTTGAAGGGACTAGGAAGAAATACTTGCCTTTTATTTTGATTCTTGCACTTAAGAAGAAAAGATTCCTTCTTGCCTATTCCTTTTTGGTGACTCACGGCCCTTGGGCCAAAATGGAAAGAAGATTAGTCATTTTTGAGATAGAATGACTAAGGATTACCTAAAATCAAATCTTAAGAATCTTACCTTGGAAGTCCTTGAAGTTGTCTCACTTTTCCACTTAAGAGACCTTCTTTTTCCTCCTCCTCTAAACTCACGGTTGGTTAGCTAAAATGAGAAGAAAGGCTAAGTCTTTTGGAAGGTAAAGTGTGGAAAGATGTTTAGAAGGCTAGGATGATTCTTACCTTGAATGTTCTTGGACTTAAATGCTTACTTGAAATTGGATGAATCCTTCTTTCTTTTGGATGATGGTACTCATGGTTGGAGAATAGTAGAGAAGGAAAAGAGAGCTTGATGAGAGAGGGAGAAGTAGAGAGAAGGTGGAGCAAAGGAGGTAGTAAATGAAATAAAATGGAATGAAAGGCTTTGTCTTGCCTTTGCCCCCTTATGGTCAAATTTAAGAAAATAGAAAGTGGAAATTCATCATTTCGTTTTATGAAAAGTGGAGGAGTGTAAAAAGGTAATGCCATGCATGAACTTTTAGTGGTGGAAAATTAGGTGGTGTAAGAATAAGAAATGATAACTTAGATGATACGAATTGTCTTACACTAAGGAGGGATTGGCCGAAATTAAAAAAATTAGGGAGTGGGGCTCCATTTTTTCTTTGGTTGGAAAATGAGTGTGTAAGTGTAGCGCTCTGCATCCCGGCCCAGCCGGTTACGGTGCGCCTGCCGTACTTCACTACGGAGAGTACCAAGCGTCGATCCATAACATGTCGTAGTCCATGATAAAATACATGGACTTTCATGCTTATGTGTCAACAAGTAAGCGAAACTGTGACAGAATAAAAACTTTAAATTAAAAACATCTACAAAATCATCCTCAGTTTTACAATCCAAATCATAGAGTACGGAAATTCTCAAAAGTAACTGTTTCCATCACAATTACATAGAAAGATCATCAATCATAATCAGCTCGTCATGTCTCCTAAGCCATCCATCTCTTGCACGTCTTACGGGTAAGGAACCCTAGGTTCATCTTCAATCCATTCTACCTTATTCCCTGCAGCCTCTGAGAGGAAAAATAGGAGGTGAGTGACAAAGTCACCAGCAAGTAAACCATAAATAACTGTGAATTAAATGGAAATTTAATGATCATAAGCCTAAGCCACATAACTGAGTCTAACCCCATTAAGACAAGGTCTTACAACAAGTTCCCCAATCCTGCACAAATTCCAGCTTAGTGACACTAACTTACCCTTGGTGATTACTCTTTAAAATAATCAGGTTAAATCAAGTGGTTTGCATATAAACGCTCTCATACGTCCTAAGAAATTTTCATATAAGTTTCGCGGAATTATAATCTCGTTGAAGGGGTTATTTATTCTTTTTTCCGAAACGGTTACATGCTGAATTCTGGAATGACCAATTTTACTACGAATTACATTGTGACCAATCCATACGTCATTTTTCAAAAATTCCAACTCACACACCTAGAAAACACATAGTGCTAGCATCCTACCAAAAATCAGCCCAATTTCGTATTTCAAAGGCCCATTTCCTGGTCAATCAATATGTCATATGAAATCTGTTTAGCCCAGTAATTTCCCAGCATGACCAGTTTTAGTAAAAATTTGGTTAGAAATAATCCGTAACTCCTTTTAACGAAATTCCAACTCTCATATTTACTATACACATGGGGCTAGTTTTATACCAAAAATTAACTAAATTAAATACCTCTAAGGTCTCTTTTCAGGTCCAACAAAACGGCCTAAAAATCTGCCCTGCTCCAGTGAATTTCAAATTTTTGTCACACTTCCTTCCTAAAAGGTCCTAACTTGCATCCACTCTCCATCCAACCGTCCCCCATCAATGTAAAAGACAAGATCTTTGTCACATTCATCCTAGGTTTACCACATATCCCTAGTTAAAAATAACAAAGATTCCATCTTTGGAGAAAAGCTCACACATGCAAGCCATTACCCCCTAAAACCCGAAAGTTTCACACATAAAGCTTGGTATTGCACAACTAAGATTAAATCTTAATAACATCTAGACATTCAAGCATGCACTTTCACATTCAAGCCACAAGTATGTATAGTGTACTTGTCTCATGGTCCTTAGATCTTGCTTGAACTTGTTGACACAAGGAACACCTCCTCCCACCTTTTCCTATTACACACGGTGTAGGTGGAAATGTTTATTTGCCACTTCTTTAACTACATAATAAACCTAAGTTGAGGGTTAGATGTCTTACCATTTGCATCTTGAACGGGTTGAGAGGAGTCCAATCTCACTAAGGCACTACCTTTGTTCGGTGTCTTGTAAGCCTCCACCTAGAACCGTGAGATTCACGGTTTTGTCAAGGAAGAAGATGCCATATGAGTTTTATCCTTTAGAGTGTGAACTTACAAAAGATTCTTAATGTTTGTCTTACCTAGATAAGACTTGAGTTTGAAGGGGGTTCTTGGACTTCTTGGCTCAGTGCCCAGCCGGTTACCTTGAGGAAAAAAGGGAGGAATACTTCTTGTTCTTGGATTAGTCTCTTGGATATCCATTATTTAAGAAGATATGAGAAAGGTTTCTTGTAAAAAAAAAGGGAAATTAATCCTTCTTGGTTAGGCAACCGGTGGCCTTAATCATTAGGAAGGGGGATGCATCTTTAAGGGAGTAACTCACTTAATTACCTATCTACAATTTTGATTTTGAGGTTCCTTAATGGTCTTGAATTCAATTGCCCACCCCATAAAACTTCATGACCAAAATATGGGTGGTTTCACTTATATATGTATGAGGCTAATTCCATCTTTTTCCATGACCCTTGCTTTCCCCATCTTCCAACTTATATATATATATATATATATATATATATATATATATATATATATTTATTTATAAATAATTACTTGTATACATGTGTTTGTGTATTTTCCATATACTGTGCTTTGAGTAACTTTTCATTGTATTGTAATCCATTAAGCCCTTTAATACATTGTAGTTTCCACTTTATACTATACATGTACACTTTTATATATATATACATATATATATATATGAGTCCATATATATATAACCCATTCTCCACCAAGTTGAATTTGCTAGACCTTAAAAGTTGCTATGATAAAGTTCCTCTTGTCTTACTTTAAGAGGATACCCGGCGGCCATAATGGTGATGGTAGGAGAAAGTTCCTCATGTATAAGACACCATTATGACATTCATTAAAGGCTTAATTATGCCCAATTTTTTGGGTTTGTATCAGGAATCTTATCCCACTAGTTGTTTCTTAAGACCCCATGGACGAAAACATATATATATATATATATTTAATCTAATTTCATCTTATTCATGATTCATAGCATACCCACTTTCCTATCTTAATATATATATATATATATATATATATATATATATATATATACACACAGGTGTTTGTGTATCTTTATTGGTTGCCCTTTGAATACATTTTCCATGGAACCATGATCCTTTAAACCACTTATTACATCATAGCCCAACATGTAACGTATACGTATATTTTATTTTTGAAAAGAAAAATTTTATTAAGTAGCAACCTCACTTATGGCGGAGGAAAACCATATTACAAAAGTCAGAGTATGTGAATAAATGAATTAACGAACTAATGATCTCATATCTCCAATCGTATATGATATGCCGCATTAAAACCTTGCCAAGTAAAACCACCCTTGTGGATAAAACCTTGGCGAAGGAAAAAGCGTACATATTTATACGGCTGTCATTGATATGATGTAGATGGAATATTGTGTACAAATGAAGAGATGCTGCAGGCGGATGTAGTATTAATGTGAGGCTGCAGACAGTGTAATCGCCAACATTTGATCTTAGATGCCCTTTGTCGAACCAACCCTCGGAGTTGCCATGGAAAATTTGATGCCACCGTGACAGAAGGATGAAAGGAAAAACTTGGTCAATCGGAATGTTAATGTCCTTGAACGCAGAAAGATAGTACGCCACAGGTGGAATCTCGCGTTGATGAAGAGAACATATTAAAAGAGTATAAAGTCCAAAAGTAATAAGCGTAAGCATAATGCCAGAATGCATACCCAAGTCGCCTTGACTAGGCAGCCAAGGCGACAGTGTGTAGATTCCAGCAGCAAAAAATATGAAAGTATCTGCTTCTTGATGTAATCTTATGATCCAGCAAAATAGCCCTCCAATCGCCAATGCGGAAATAAGGATGTGACAGATGCGCCAGTGTGATGTCCAAGTCGCTCCAATTAAACAAAACAACATGTTATGTGTATGTAAGAAACCACGTAAGTCGTAGAAAAAGGGATGTTTAAACATACCGTGCCTACCTGCAGCCCAATAGGTGCAGGCAGGTGATGCAAAACAGCGCCAATCCATATGGAAGACCAGATAAATGTCAAGGAACTCGTAAGTGAGCAGATGTGAGATCCAAAGTGACCGCCGCCCTGACCAAAGAAGGGAGAGTAGACGATGTATAATATTTCGTCCTTGGGTATAACATTGCCTGCTATGCTAAGTAATGTGCGGCCATGTTTGCTTCGCGATAAATATGACTGCTAGAGAGCCTATGAGAATGAACGAGCGTAAGAAGCCAACGAAGATGGGAATTCCCATTGACGGCGTAGGAGTGCGCGAGCCGATCAGTCAGTTGGGCGCAATCTGACTCGAGTGTGATTGAGCGATAAAATGGAAGGAAATAAAGAAGGCCAAAAAGGGCAGCTTGGATCTCTGCATGAAGAGGTGGGCATTGCGGGAGTCGGAATGAGATTGCTCCGAGACATAAACCCCTATGATTACGTAATATAGCACCGCCTGCTGCAAAGTGCCGCCCCACTGCAGCATCCACATTTAGTTTCAGTCGGCCCGAAGGCGGTGTGATCCAACGAACTATGACTGGTCGAGGTGGTCGAGGAGGAGGAAGCCAACTGAAGATCTTCCTTGGGTAAGTAGAAAGTTTGGAGCCTACTATTGTGCTGTGCCACAGATTAATATCATACTGGATGGAGGATCGTAGGGAAAATGTTGTAAAAGTTGTTTTGTCCCCATATACCATGGAAGTATAAGCACACCAAATGTTGTAGACAACGATTGCGGGAATCACTATTTTATAAACCCCAATAAGAGAAGAAAGAGATGACCGATACCACCATGCAAGAAGATACTGACGTAGCTGCAATGAAGAAGGAAGAGGACAATGCAGCTCACTGGCAAAGTAATGCCATATAGGGTGAACGTAAGAACAAGATAAGAAAACATGGTCTATCGTGGCCGAAGCTCTCTTGCAGAACGGGCATTGTGTTGGCTGTGCCGCTATATATCGTCCAATATAATCCTGAAAAGGCTATCTTCCTCGGCAGATGGCATAGGCACTCTTGAGTGAAAATTCCCCCAGTGTCGTTGGTAACCATGTGAGCTGGTCACCCTGTCCTACCGTGTGCATTAAGCAGAAAGAATGAATCCGACAAATCTTTTTCCAGATAGGTGAGTCCGTTAGCCGAGGAAGATAGTCCTGTCGCTGGCCATATTTCGCATGCATGAATTTTCTCCACAATGTTGAGTTCTGATGATACAACCACCAAATACGGCAATGATATGCCTTTTGTAGCACATTTAAATCCCTTAGGCCTAAACCTCCCTCAGCATGCGGTTTAGTAATGTTAGTCCATGAGACCCAATGATGTCGACGACCCCAATAAAATGCAGCCATTTTGCGATGGATTATCTTTATAACCGATTTCGGTATGCCACCCGCTGCAATAACATGAAGAGGTAACGCAGCAATCACAGATTGTAACAGCACTAGTCAGCCTGCAGCAGATAGTAATTTGGAGTGCCACCCTTGAAGTCTGTCATCAATATGATGTAGCAGCGAGACACAGTGATGAGAACGAGAGATACCCTTGTGTAAATAAGAATCAAGATATCGAAATGGAAGATTTGAGAGACGCATGCCCAGAATATGCATGAAATGTTGACGTTGTTGTGAAGTGACAGCAGCAGAAGGAATCATACTACTTTTTTGGAAATTCACTTTCTGGCCTGAAGCAGTTTCATATTGTTTAAGAAATGTATGAAAGTGTTGCAAGTTCCGCTGTGTACATCGAAGAAATATCAGAAGGTCGTCTGCATATGCCAAGTGCGTAATTGGAAATGGTATTCGTCCCAAACGGAACGGCTGAACAACACCTGCTGCTGTCAAAGCATTTAAGCCTCTGCTAAAACCTTCTGCTGCTAAAATAAATAGTAAAGGAGATAAAGGATCTCCCTGCTTGACGCCTCTAAATGGGCGAAAAGAAGTAGATGGCTGGCCATTGATTAACACTGCAAATGTGGTAGCACTCAAGTGATTCAGAATAATAATATACGTATATATATATATATATATCCCTATATGTATGTATCATATAGACCTACTTTCCATTAAGTTTGAAATTGCTTAATCCCATAAGAGACTATGTTTTAAATGACAAAGTCTCCCTTGGCTTTCTCCAAAAATAAGCCAGCGGTGGGAGGGGTCCTTTCCCTCCCAAGTGCAATTACTCCACAATTAGTGTGTCTCTTCCTAATCCTTTTGTCATTTATCATTGTGATTAAATGAGCACCATGAACTAACCATGAGTTCAAACCCGGTGGTTAGGGGCTTTAGTATCCTTATTGAGCTTGAGTCACTTTTTAGGAATTTAATGAGAAGGCTACTAGGAGACCATTCTTAATACCATCTTGATCCCTATATCATCCTTCCATGTCTCTTACGATTTCCAAAGAAATTTTTAAGAGTTTACATATCCTTTTTTAACAACATCACCTTGTGATTACCTTATGCATACTATCTTGTGTAATTGCTTTAGTAAGCAATTAAGAGGGTATCTACCTTTTTCTATAAAAAAACCCCTTAATGTCCTCCCCCTAATCCCGGCGGCTAGAAAGACGAGAGGAGCTTTTTACTCTTTTCATCTTTTAAACCCTTAATTAGTAGAACCCTTAAATGCTTTTCATGGTTTCTAACAAGGATTTGTGGCTTGTAGTAAGAGTAAATTCCACTAATTATACCCATCCTTATAGGCCGACTTTTAGATAGTAAAAAAAATATTTCAGCAACCCACTTGCTTCCTAGTTCATACTTTGGGGTAATATGCGGTTTTCCTTTACTGGTGAAATAAACGTGAGTATGGCCAAAATGTTCTTCTTTCGAAATATCGTTCTAACTTAGGCGGGGTACAACAGTAAGAGTTATCACCATGCATGTAATGTGATTGGGAGGTGGTATTACATATTGTAAAAATGGAAATGATGGAAGAATATAAAAAGTGGAAGAATTAATAGTTAGTGGGTAAGGCATGCATAAATTCCATTGGTTGAGGGTAGGTGGAGAAAATAAATAAAAGGGAATAAAGTAAAATGGAAGACAAGTTTGTCTTATTCAAGGGGGTGGGACGGCCAAGCTTGGATAGGGTGTGGATTTTACTATTTTGTCCTTTCCTCCTTTTCTTAGGTGATATGTCTTTTTCCTTTTAATTTAATTCCTAATAAAAGTGTACAATTCTTTATATGTCTATCTTAATTATACTTATGTCTATTACGAGGCTTTAGTAGTTCTTAAAATTTTTTATTCAAGATACACTTACATACTTATTATACTAAGTGCAGTGCCACGATTGCACTTAATTTCTGACGTAATTTCCTTTGTTCTCTCTTCAACTAGCCTGGGGGTGCGGGTCGTAACAACATAACATATCATAACATGTGTCAATGAAATCAATGGTCTCGTTGGTATGTTCCATTAAGCATAAAACTTTTAAAAGGCGTGATGCGATAAAATAAATTTTTAATTTTTGTTTCATGCAATATGAATTTCGGCCAAATAAGGTTATTTTGGTCACACTACAATCATAACTTAAGAAAATACCATTTTACCCTAAAAGGGTACTAATCGGCCATAATAACAAAATAGCCCTCTTTTTTTATTATTTCCCCCCAACACCACTTATTCATTTGTTTTTTTCCTTATAAATCTCATATTCCCAACACTTAAGCATTCTGCCCACCTATTTTCTAATTTCTTTGATATGTCATCTAGTAGTACATAACATATACCATAATTTTCTTCTTATCACCTATTATACATATGAATATATGTAACGTGAAATAAAGTCATTTATGTCATAAAAGTCTTGTTTGGCCGTGTGTATGTATTTATCTATATACATATTTATATTTTGATACAATATACATATGAGTGTTATTTTACACACTAGAGCTATTTTCATCATAAAAAGGTCTTTATGGTCGTTTAATACATATATGTATACTTGGAAATATATTTTCATACTTATCACATATAATACATAATTTAATCATTTTTATACCTTAACATATATATATTATACATACATGTATACAAAATATATATAAGCCCATTTTTTTACAATAAAAAGGCCTTATGGCTGTATAGTATATAAGTACATATATATGTATCTATTTTTTTAAATAATGGGGCTTACGGTCTCTTGCATTTTATTAGGATATGTGCCCTCATCTTATGGCGGAGGAATACCATGAATACATAAAAGTGCATAACTTAAAAGGATAAAGCAATTCAAAGGTCGAAAAATAAAGCTAAGAAGGCCACATAATCCATAGATTATGGATGTATGCCCAATTTGGATGTGATATGCCTCATTAAAACCTTGGCAAGCAAAACCACCCTTGTGGATAAAATCTTGCACAAAGGAAAAAAGAGTACATATTTATCCAAGTTGGGACATTGACGCATTACAAGAGAAAATAGACAGCGATCCAATGCTAATGCCGTTGTTATGGTGAACCGCCAGCGTCATCCGAATCAGTCTGTGCAAAACAAAATAGAATCATAATTATGTGCATGAAACATGGAAGTAATATAAATCCAGAGAGTAGAAACAGCGTACCCAGTCTGCCTGCATCCATAAGAATGCAGACAGCCAATTCTATAAATTGGCCAATCCATGTGGAAGACGTTATGAAGACCGTATACGCTGTATATCAAGCATGACAAATATGACCTGTAGTAACATCTAGTGCAACACAACTGCGTACAAGAGGTGGAAGTGTGCCCTGGGCGAAGGAACATGTCATAGTAGTCAGCATACCGTGTTGTGCCAAATAATGCACCGATAAATTTGCTTCTTGGTATGTATGACCGACTTATGTGTTAGTCTGTCTGATCAATAAATATAGCCGTCGTAGATGATAATCATGTGGCATAAGCGTGGAATCTGAAAGCAATTTCACCAACTCCTGACAATCTATCTCCGAGACAATACACGGATGTGCTGCTAAAAATATAAGAGGCCGAAGTACGCAGCCTGTGTTTCTACAGCAAATGGTCAAACAAGGGGTAATTGAAAAGTGATAGCACCGAGACATGTCCCAGTGGAATCACGCAAAATAGCACCACCTGTAGCAAAATTACGACCATGGCTGCATCGATATTTAGCTTCAAGCGGCCAAAGGGGGGGGGCATCCAACGTGCTACTTGTACCCTTTCTGGCCGAATAGGGGGTATAAGTCCCGCCAGCTGAAGAGAGTTAGAGCCCAATGCAAGTTTAGTACAATCAATTGTTTTCCCCCATGAATAAAGGTCAGCACGTATCTTTGACATTAACCAAAACTTCGTCCAATTAGAGTCCTCATTATATATGATAGACGTGTAAGAGCACCATATATTATATAAAATAAGTCCCGGGACTATTATGCGTAGAACACCCATCAGTGAACTTGAGGAGGAAGACAACCACCAAGCCATTAAATATGGCCACAAATTCATAGATCTCGAATATGCCCCATCCAAACAATCCGCATAAAATATCCAAATAGGACGGATGTTTGGACAGTGTAGAAATAAATGTGTAACCTTTGCCGAAGCTGATTTATGAAAAGGACATTGCATTGATTGAATATTCATGAAAGCACACAAAGAATCCTCCAACGGTAAGGCACGATGAGACAAATGCCATAGAAAATTACTAATGGAATGCCTCTAACGTTTATGCCAAATAAATGTGGAAGATAAAATGGCTGGGTGAGATAGATGACATACCGCAAATGCTGAACATAATGAGAAAACACCAGAAGTGGTGAGTCGCCAAATAAGAATATCCGCATCCCAATGACAATGTTGAAGTCATGAGGAATGAAATCGACAGATGAGTTTCCATGTGGAAGAGTCAGGAAGGCATGGTCGATAATCCCCTCTAACGCCATACTTTGTCGTCATATATTTACTCCACAACATATTTTTCTGATGATACTGCCACCAAATACAATAGCAATAAGCCTCCTGCAGTGTGGCAAGATTTCGAAGCCCTAACCCACCTTCAAATTGAGGTGTTTGTATTCATTTCCAAGAAACCCAATGTCGCTTTGGTCCCGAGTAAAACCTCACCATTTGTCGATGTATAGCATGGATGACTGACTTTGGCAGTCTCCCGGCAGCCATTACATGTAAGGGTAACGTTGAGATAACATAGCGTAATAAAACTAACCTGCCTGCCTGCGGTAATAATTTATTGTGCCAACCATTCAACCGGGAGTCAATATGCTGCAATAATGATGTACAGTAGCGAGCCCTTGGAATACCTTTGTGTAAGAATGATCCAAGATATCGTAACGGCAAAGATGCCGACTGCAAACCAAGAAGCGTCTAAAATTGGTGACTGCAACAGAAGTAACATTGAATGAGGCAATAAATCGGCTCTTATGGAAATTAACTTTTTGCCCTGAAGCGTACTCATATCCAGTCAAGAACTCCTTGATTACGCGAAGGTTACATTTTTCACCACGCAAAAATACTAAAAGATCATCTGCATAAGCTAGATGAGTGACATGAAAAGGCAATCTTTCCAATATGAAAGAGGATAAATGACCATGTGCTACATAAGCTTTAAGGCCCCGACTGAAGCCTTCTGAAGCAAGAATGAACAGCAAAGGGGATAATTGTAGAAATAAGAGGGTTTGAGTGATTTCAAAATAAGAAATTTGAATGCATATATATATATATATATATAAACGTGTATAAGTGTGTACATGTATGCATGATAACTTGCCATTACTTGCCTTATTTAGCTTATATATTATGTTGCCATACTAACGAGCCATGAAGCATTAAAGCTTACATCATATGGCGAACATTTGTTGAGTTTATACTATTTTCAGGTGCCACCATTAATGAACTAAAGTAGTTCATTAAGTGAAGTACTTAGTTTAATAAACTATGTAGTTCATTAAAGGAAGATTCATTTGGAAAAGGCACAAAGGCAACAAGGCTAAGGAAGGAAAGTCTTCTCCTCCTCCCCACATTTAATTTCACACGCCTTTCATATATATACACTATATATTTTCAGATTTTTTTAATAAAAGGCACATACACATGTATTCCAACGTACTACCGACACGTTATATATCTTACGTACGTACGTTAACGTCACACCACTATACTTAACTCATGTTTATGAGTATATTCAGGTCTTATATCATATGATATAAGTTATGGTGATGACAAATTAAATACGACACAATAAAAGGTTCTAAACCGAAATTTGTCGTATCGGGCGAATGCCGAAACTTCGCCAACGTGTCGCGTACTTGCCATAAATAAATGACCAGCCCATATACATCAAAAATTGATGAAAATTTCGTGCTACACATGGTATGATCAGCCAAAAATACTTTCCATGTTGGCACACACAAATCACCCCACATTTAGGCCAAAATGTGAAGATTCCAATTTTAATTTTGTCACATGTTTATGGTACCACTTTAAATCAGCCAAGTGCTGAGATTTAAAGTATATATTATATATATTATGTATAGCATAATATATATATCATGTGCAAAAGTTGGAATTCAAATTAGAGAAAAATCGGGTAATTGATAAATATCGAAAATTCGGTTTTCTACGCACATAACATGGAACGTTTTTCTTGAACATCATGTGACACGTATCTAGACACTTTTTACATATGATATACATCTTAGAGTGTTCTAGAAAATTAAATTAAGGGCTGATTGGAATATTACATGTGTGTATTATTAAATGTGCACTATTTTACAAAGTTAGCAAAAATGAAATTCAGCACATGCATATACATGTATACACGCCCCTACAGCTGATTTGAAGCATATGGGGAGCCTTGTTGGCATATTTATTGGTCAATGATCAATCATACAATGTTGATAAATCAAAGAGAGAAGCTACAAAAGGCAAGTATTCAACATATACCTCTCTTATGTCACATGCTGAAAATTTCAGCATGCTACACACATCTTGGCCGATTTCTTCATGGCTAAGATAACATATTTTGTCAATTTTTATTAAAGGATTAATTAAATATGTTATGAAAATGATTTGAATATTATGTAAGGTAATTAAGTGTGATATTTTACATATCACACATGCTGAAATTTTTCAGCATGTGTGAAGGTTGTGGTGGCCGAATTTTACACTCTTATTGTGTCCAAGTTCATTCTTCAATTGTTAGCAAGACTTACCATATATGATTGATTCATTTTTATGATAAAAATTCAAAGAAAAATGGTAAATAATCTGATTTTACTCCATAATGCACATGCTGAAAAATTCAGCATGGCAAGACACTTATTGGCCGATTTTTTGGTTGGAAAAGGAGGATATTTCTTGTCTTGAAATTTATGAGAGGATTTGTGATTTATGGTATGACTTAATGGTTGATTTTTGGCAAATATTAAGTGATTATTTTCAGATTTTCCATGTCATCAAATGATGACAACATTGAGCCAATAAAGAGGTGCCAAGTAAGCGAAGACTAAATGATGGTCCAATAGAATGATGCCAAGTAAGCAAAGCATTGTCACCATGATGTCTTACACTCTCTCAAGCACTTAAAAGGAAATTTTCAAGACGGGGAGATGGCAAGGGGGGACGGCTGCAATGCTATAAGGAGAGAAGAGAAGAACAAACAAATACAAGACCAAGAATTGCATTCTAAAGTGATCAAATTGCCAAGCTTCTTTTCTCCTACACTTTCTTTCTCTCTTTTCTTGTAAAAAGCCTATTGTACTTTACATCTTTCAATCTTGAATAGGCTTCATATAAACCACTATTCATACATCTTTGTAAAAGATTGATCAAGGTGTGATTAATCTTCATTCTAGCGAGGTGGTGGTGTTCGTGTGAATTGTACTCGTCATACAAGGTTTGTAAAGGGTTGGAGTTAGGTGTAACTCTATCAACCCTGCGGTAAGGTGTACTGCGTGTGTGTGATTAGTGTGAACCAAGGAAGGTGTTCCTTGAAGACTGGAGTAGGTTGTTTATAACCGAACCAGTATAAAATTCTTGGTGCAATTTACTTTCAGCATTTACTTTTCAGTTTCTGCACTGTTTATCCGTTTTGTTCACGTTCGGAAAAATAGCAAACGATTTCCAAAAATTATAAAAATTTCCAGAAACATACTTGCACGTTCTAGGGTTAATTTGGCACAAGTTGCAATCCTTTTGGACAAGTATAAGTCAATCAAACATCAAAAGTTCTGAGACTAGTGCAGTCTGATTCTCAGACTTGCAAAGGTTGAGACTTTGATTGTATTTGACCTACTTCCCAAAAGAATTTTCCAAAACTGTTTCAACCCATTAAAGTATAGTATATAAAGAGTTAGTGGTCAAATTTTCAGATCATTTGGACATTCACACAAATAGGAATTAATTTTTCAAAACCATCTACCGTTTCAGGCAGATTTGCACAATCTGAGTACCAACGGTTTTTGAAGGGGTTAAAGGTTGAATTTTAATTTAAAATGTTTAGGGGACCCTCATAGCATCTGAGGCTAAGCTCTCTCAAAATTTCATAATTTTTGAAGACCTCTAACCTAGTTTTAAAAACGTTTTAAAACAGGTCCTGAAAACAGAATCTGTTTTCAGAACTTGAATTGGTTAGGTTTAAAGAAATTTTAAAAACCATATTTTTTCGCACCATCTATTCAACCCCCTCCCCTTATAGTGGTGCCTTGCAGATCCTACAATAATAAATCTCCTCGTTTAACCCCATGTGTAGGACGGAAAAAACCACAGGGTACACCATTGACCAATACTGAAAATCTATTACTTCGCAAATGGTTCGTAATCAGCCGTATAAAAAAGGCAGAGAAGCCAAAAGCAGACAATAATAACTCTGAATATTCCCAGTTGACTCTATCAAACGCCTTCTACATATCCAACTTCAGACACAATTGTGCGCTTGCACCCCCTCTATCCAGCATATGAATCATTTCATGAGCTAAAAGAACCTGCGACGAGATGTCATATCCTTTAAGAAATCCAGTTTGCTCTGGTGAAATGAGCTTAGTAAGTAAGGCGCTAAGTCTCATAGTGACTACGCGTGTACAATTTTACTCATGAAGTTTGTCAAGCAAATCGGCCTAAAGTCACCAAATGTGCGTGGAGATGAAACTTTTGGCAGCAAAGTGATTAAAGCACTAGGCATGATAGCATGTTGCGGAATGCCCAGAAAACATTCTTGTGCCGCTTTAACAACATCAACAGAAATGATATTCTAGCAAGAACGAAAGAAACTACCATGAAAACCATCCGAGCCAGCAGCACTGTGGGGATCCAGATGCCATACCGCAATTTTGATTTCCTCTGGCAGCAGAAGTTGTGTTAAAAGGACATTCTCATCTGAGGGCAACAACCGAGGGATATGCTCTAAAATCCGATCATATTTACTGGTATCTTGTGTAGAACATGTACAGCACCACTAGAAGGGGGGTTGAATAGTGGGTGCAAAAAAATTTGGTTTTTAAAACTTTTTAACCAAAAACCTCACTTCTGAAAACAGTTTTTGTTTTCATATTCTGATTTGAAAAGATTTAAAGACCTAGTTACAGACCTCCAAAAATTATCAAATTTACTGACATTCTACTCTCAGATGTTTGAAGTATCTCATAAAAATTTCAAATTAAAATTCAACTCCTAACCCTTTGAAAATACATTTTTTTGTCAGATTCCTCAAATCTGGCAGAAACGGTACTCCGATTTGAAAAATTTATTGCAATTGATTTGAGACTCCAAATGGCCTGAAACTTTAACGACAAGACCCTCAAAATATGTATTTAAATGGGTTGAAACAGTTTTGGAAATTTTCCTTGGGAAGTATATCAATCACGTTGATGTTCTCAACCTTTACAACTCTGAAAATAAGATTTCACTAGTCTTAGAACTATTCACATTTATTGACTTATACTTGTCCAAATGGGTTGAAACTTGCGTCAAATGAAACCAAAGAGGTGTGGCTATGTTTCTACAAAAGTTTACGATTTTTGAAATTCGTTTGGTATTTTTATCATCGTAATGAAAACGATGCAGAGAACAGGAAACTGAAAGTAAAGTGCCGAAAATAAGAACACCAAGAATTTATACTGTTTGGTTAAAACAACCTACTCCAGTCTTCGAGGACACGTTCCTTGTTTATTACTAAACACCAAAAACACCTGATCACAAGGGTGACTGAACTTACACACCAATTCCACCCCTTTACAAACAATACAATTGAGCAAACGAATCACGGACACCACCACCGATCAAATGAAGGTTTGATCACACCTTGATCAACCTTTTACAACAATGAAAGAGTGTGTGTGGTATATTCAAAGCCTATACAATATTTAGAATATATGAATAATAGGATTGAGAGAAGAAGAATGAAAAAAGAAAAGAAGAAGAAGAAAGTAGTTAAGCCTCTTGCAATTGTGAGAATATGAGTTGTAGTCTTGCTTTTGTTTGCTATACTTCTTCTCCTTTTAATGTTTCTTGACCGCCCCCTTAGGTCATCCTCCTCTCTTGAAAATTATCTTTAATGCCCTTGGAAGATTACCTTGTGTAGATATGACATCATCTTGCTTACTAGACACACTATGATTGGAAGGATGACTTGACCTTGCTTACTTGTCACTTGATGATTTGTCCAACTTGACATCCTTTAATGTGCTGTAAAAATCTGAATAAAACTCATAAAAGATGTACCAAATAGTAGTCAAAACATTACCATAAAATCACACATTAATCCCCTTCAATTTTGGAATAAAAGTGAAGACAAAAATGCTCCTAAATTCGTCCATAATAAACCACACGTGCTGAAATTTCAGCATGTGTTGTATTTTGAATTGTTTCCTTATGTATTGCCCTCTTCAATTCCACCAATCATATGTGGCTTTTTTCCACCAATTAAAGTGGCAAATAAGCTCCACCTAGGCTCCAACAAAGGTGAAAATGGAGTGTGAAATTCATGCACATGTGCTGAATTTTCTTTTAGTAAGCTTTGTAAAATAATGCACAATATTTACACATATATGGTAAATTACAATCAGCCCTGATTTGAATTTTCTAGAACACTTTAACATGTCTTGAATGTGTAAAAAATGTCTAGATACATGTTACAACTCATGCCAAAAAATGTTCCATGTGTTGTGTTCGTAGAAAACCAAATTTTCGACTTTCGTCGATTACGCGATTTTTCTCCGATTAAATTCAAACTTCTTGCACATGTCATATATGTTATGTCACACATAATACTCATAAAATAAAGTGTATATTCAGCACTAAAGGATGATGTTTTAGGCGCCCCATATGCTTAAATGAATTGAATTTGAAATCTCCACAATTTGGCCTAAATTGTGGGTGATTTGTGCGAGCCAACTGGAATGCTTTAGTGGCTGATTTGACCATGTGAGCCAAAAAATTGTTTGCTATTTTTGAAGTATATGGGCTGGCCATATTTGTATGGCAAGTACGTGACACGTTGACAAAGTTTCGGTAGTCATCCGATACGACAATTTTCGGTTTATAACCTTGTCACGTGTCGTTATAATTTTGTCATTACTATGACGTATATCATATGATACAAGACCTGAATATACTCATACATATGATGTGTATATAGTGGTGTGACATTGACGTACATTTGTAATATATGTAACGTGCCGGTAGTACGTTGGAATATATGTTATTGTGCCATTTTTAAAAAAAAATCTGAATATATATATATATATATATATATATTGTTTTAAAACGAGATATTTATTATGTAAATCCCTCACTTATGGCGGAGGAAAACCATAGTACATCAAAATGAAACAATGGACAATATAGCAGTAACTGATTATCAACATCTAGTCTATATATGATATGCCGCATTAAAACCTTCCCAAGTAAAACCACCCTTGTGGATAAAACCTCAGCGAAGGAAAAAGCGTACATATTTATATAGATGGACTGTTGATATATGCTAGTGTGTAATGAATTACAAAATGTAAACCAAGTACTACACAAACATAATGAAGTAAAATGCCAGATGAACAGCCATACATCAAGAGGATTTCGCATCCAGTCGGTATGCCCATCAATGCCGAAAAAATGAAACGCAAAGCCTGCTTCCTTCCATTCAGTCCAATAAACAATAGCGCAGCTAAGGGAAAGAAATAACAGCTTCCGCCGTCGATGACGGTGCCAGACCCAGGTGACAGACACATAAAATGTGTTGGAGTAGACTATCGATCCATGCTCTCATCCACGCACAATAAAGAGAAATGTTTGAGTAAATCATAAGTCCAGAAGATAAATAAACATGAAAGGTTAGCTGGGCATAGATCAAACATGCGATGCCGGCACAACTCAAAGTGCCGGCAGAGATACTTGTTACATGCCAATCTATATGAAAGACTGGGAAGAATAGACAACAGAGTGCCAGTGATGTCTGATGTTGATGATGATGAGGGTATCCTTTAACATAATCAAGATGCCTCGCAGCCACGGACAAAGGCCATAAATGTATTGTTGCGAGACATACACGTTGCAAGAAATGAAATTGCGGCGTCAGCGTGTGAAAAATTATATATGGAGACCATCGTAATGAAAGAAAAGAAAGCGTACCAACTCATCTGAATATATATATATATATATATATATATATATATATAATATGTAGGCGTGTGAGATGAGTAGAAAGGAGACTTTCCATTTCCAAATTTATTGCCATAAAGCTTTGTCCAAATATATCTCCATTTAATGAACTAGTTAGTTCATTAACTTAAATACTTCACTTAATGAACTAGTTTAGTTCTGTAATTGTGACACCTGAAAATGGTTCAAAGACAACAAAAGTATGCCATATAATGTAAGCTTTAACGCTTCATGGCTTTTTAGTACGGCATCAGTATATATAAAACATATGAAGCATATATATCACAAAAACGTGCCAAATAATAATTTTGTCATGCATTTCGTAAACTCGTACTATTTAAATCATGCATTTGTAAATCATTCAAATACCTTTTCTTAACAATCTTCCCTTGTTGATTATTTACAAAATAACATTTGCTCGTGATTTAAATATAATTGCTCCCCCTCCAAATATGCTCAAATTTGAACTTTGAATTTTATATTAGCGTTGTCTCCCCCTTAAATTATGCAATCATGCTCTCTCTCCCCCTTAAATCATGCTATCTCTCTCCCCGTTTATTTTGTAAATAATGTCAAATGTACATGTAAAGATAGTAGTTTATAGTATATCAAAAATCATGCATTTCAAGTGCGTTCTTAAGGGTTATTTATTCAACCCTTTGCAAATGTACCTTTTGGTACCCAAACTTGGGTGACCTTTCTTGGTCTTACAAAAGGTGAGAAAAGAGATGAAGAAGGAATATAATAAATATTAGGGGCATTTCTATATGGCTTGTGGCCGAGATCATTATGGTGTGCATAATATGGTTTTTGTTTTTGATATGTGTTTCGGTTTACATGATTAGTGTGCGATCTAGATACATTAGTATGATACGAGTGTCACACATGCATCAATGGTTTTCTTTTATATCTATATGGTACATGATGATACTTTCCACTTGATTAAAAAGAAGTAGTGCGATGAAATACAACGCGGGGATGGTTAGTTTGTACTGTCACCTTCTTAGGCTTTACGATCGTTTTAAATACATGTTGTTTCTTAGATGAATATAAAACAAAATTTTGTAGAACCTAATTATCTTAAATACACCCTAATCAAGTTTTTTCAGTTTCATGTTTTTGTGAAGAAATGAGACGATCTAACATGCAAGTTCCTCTATCGAATTGTTTTATCGTCTTTTCTAGATCTTTGTTTATTGATCTCAATCTGAGATCTCATCTTTAATTTCATTATTCTCCTTTGTCAAAGATGAACTTTAAGACTTTAATGAATTTATCATGCAAGACGACTCTTCTTTTGAATCGTTTAATTGAGATACAAGATTTGTGTTAGAAGATTCTAACAATTTCTTGTCTTCAATTTAACGTTTCTTTTCTTTTGCAAGAGTTCTATCAAATTTATGTAATTTAAAATATTCAACATACAAATCATTATAAGATAGTTCAGAATCCGAATCAGAATCAGAATTTACCTAATTATCAAAAGGTGGAGGCCTTTGACTTGACATACCTTCTTATTCGGTTTTCTAGCTAGTGGATGCTATCTCACAAAGATTGTTATATCCTCTAGTCATGAGTGTGCCTGCGCTCTGATACCACTTGTAGGACTTTTATAGCACCACTAGAAAGGGGTTGAATAGTGGGTGCGGAAAATTTGGTTTTTAAAACCAAAAACCTCACTTCTGAAAACAGTTTCTGTTTTCAGATTCTGAATTAAAACGATTTAAAGATCTAGTTATAGACCTCCAAAAATTATAAAATCTGGTGAGATTCTACTCTCAGATGTTCTAAGTATCTCATAAAAATTTCAAATTAAAATTAAACTCTTAACCCTTTGAAAATACGTTTTTGGTCCGATTGTTCAAATCTGCCAGAAACAGTATTCCGATTTGAAAATTTATTCCAATTGATTTGAGACTCCAAAGGGTCTGAAAATTTAATGACAAGACCCTCAATATATTTATTTAAATGGATTGAAACGGTTTTGAAAAATTCCTTTGGAAAGTATACCAATCACGTTAATGTTCTCAACCTTTGCAACTCTAAAAATCAGATTGCACTAGTCTCAGAATAATTCATGTTTGATTGACTTATACTTGTCCAAATGGGTTGAAATTTGAGCCAAATGAAACCTAAGAGGTGTGGCTATGTTTATGCAAAAGTTTATGATTTTTGAAGTTTGTTTGGTATTTTCACCGTCGTAATTAAAATGATGCAGAAAACGGGAAACTGAAAGTACAGTGCTGAAAATAAAAACACCAAGAATTTATACTGGTTCGGTTAAAACAACCTACTCCAATCTTCAACGAAACCTTCTTTATTTATCACTAAATACCAAAAACACTTGATCACAAGAGTGACTGAACTTACACACCAACTCCACCCCTTTACAAACGATACAATCGAACAAACGAATCACGGACACCACCACCGATCAAATGAAGGTTTTATCACACCTTGATCAACCTTTTACAACAATGAAAGAGTATGGGTGGTATATTCAAAGTCTATACAATATTTAGAATATATGAATAATAGGCTTGAGAGAAGAAGGAAAAAATAAAAGAAGAAGAAGAAAGTAGTAGAGCCTCTTGCACTTGTGAGAATATGAGTTGTAGTCTTGCTTTTGTTTGCTATACTTCTTCTCCTTTTGATGTTGCTTGGCCGCCCCCTTAGGTCATCCTCCTCTCTCAAAAATTATCTTTAATTCCCTTGGAAGATTGCCTTGTGTAGATATGACACCATCTTGTTTACTTGGCACACAATGATTGGAAGGATGACTTGACATTGCTTACTTGTCATTTGATGATTTGTCCAACTTGGCATCCTTTAATGTGCTGTAAAAATCTGAATAAAACTCATAAAACATGTGACAAATAGTAGTCAAAACATTACCATATAATCACACATTAATCCAATTCAATTTTGGAATAACATTGAAGACAAAAATTGTTATGGCCGGGAAAAAAAATAAAATAAAATAAATATATATATATATAATAGATATATGTATACATTAATATAACTAAATAAAATAATAATAATAATAATAATAATAATAATAATAACAACAATAATAATAATAATAAAAGGTAATGATGATAACAAAGATAACTATAAACTAGATAGCGATTAGAGTTACATTAGGAAACCTAAACCAAAACCAAATGGGAAAACCTAAAATCTACCCTAACTCCCCCACCATATATACGCATACATGCATAGTATATACGCATACACGCATAGCCACACACAAACGCACGGCAGAAGAGAAAGAAAAAAAAAAGAAAAAGAAGAAAGAGAGAGAAGAAGAAGGAAGGCGAGACCCCGAACCCAAGTTTTAGACCGTCGAATTTATTGGTGATATCGTCAATTGAGGTAGGTGCCTCTTCCCCCTCAAACGAGTATGATTCATGCATGCTTTGATTGTATACTAATGTGATTCGTTGTTTTTATTTGTTAAGATGTGAATTTTGTTTTGTTTTATATGTGAAAGCATGAGATGTGTTGTGTATGGTTGTATGTATATGTGCGTGTGTATTGAAATTGATGGTAATTGTGATTCGGATTGGAAACACCCTTAAATGGAATCAAAAGGTTGAATATTTTCATACTTATGGTTCTCTAACATTGCGTTTTGGCCTTAGAATAGGTTCATCTAGCCCGGAATAGGTTGCGATTGAGTTGAAAGTCGAAAAAACGGGTATGACGGACGCGTTTTAAGGGGTGGCGCGTGGGGCCCACGCGCGGCCCCTGACAGCGCGTCCGGACACGTGCTGACGTGTCCACCCTCAAAAGTTGTGTCGCGTTATAACGAGTCCAACGCAACTGGTTTGAGGTCAATCGGAGTTAAAACAAAGATTTTATTGAGGTTTGAAGAAAATAGAAATTAATTGGAAAACAAATTTTAAAAAAAAAGAAATTTCCAGGTCAGCCAGGTCAGACCGACCCGGATTCCTGGTCTGACCCGACCCGGTTTTCTGGTTCTGGGTTGGTCCGAAAATAAAAAAAAGGAGGAATGAGTGGACCGGACCTGGCTGCCGGACCGGGCCGGATGGCCAGCGGACCGGACCAGGGTAGCAGGCCGGCCCAACCAGAAATAAAAAAAAGAAAAAAAAAGGAAAATCTGAAATTTAATTTCTAAAATGAATAAATAATTAATTAAAATTAGTTTAAAATTCTAGACAAATATATTTAATTATCAGAAAATTTTAAATAAATTCCAGAAAATATAAAAGGTTAAAAATTAAATTATTTTCACTTAATTTTTGAATTTTGAGTAAATATAAGCAATAAAAAATAATTAGTAATAAATAGAATTAAATAAAGGAAAAATAGGGAAAATTGGTAGAAAATTCTAGAAAATTAGTACAAGTTAAGGAAAAATAAGGGAGATGTTAAATAACAACTTTCCAATATTCGTGAAATTTACTAAACTAAATATTGAGTGCCGGAGATGGTGAGGATGGGCGTACAGGCCCCAGGCGACTAAATATTGAGTGCCGGAGTTGGTGAGGATGGGCGTACGGGCCCCAAGCGACTTTTGTTGTTGCATTCATGGCACGTGCATTTGCATTTGGAGTGGATTGAGATGTACGGGTCTCAGACGCTCGAGTGAAGTGGACCATAGTGTACGGGCCATGAGTATGTGATTAAGATGGATCATGGTGTACGGGCCATGGATACTTGGTTATGGTGGATCGTGGTGTACGGGCCACGGGCATCGGTTGGGGTGGATCGTGGTGTACGGGCCACGGGCATCCGCAAGGGTGGATTGTAGTGTACGGGCTACAGGCATCCAGTCAATCCTGGGATCATGAATTGCATATAGGTCTAGGGCATATTGCATGACATGATTCTTGTTGCGTGTGACACGTTAATTGAGCATGCATCACGTACTTGCGCATTTCTATGTGGAGTGCTTTACTTACCACATTTACTTTATCTTATGCATGTTATCTGATATTTATGTGCTATGTGTTATATCATGTTTATGTGCTATGTGGCTATATCATTTCGGTATGTACGCTTTTGTATTTGTTTGACGCGGGCATCTACTGGGTGATTTCTGTCACTCACCCCTACTTCCCAGGTGATCCGGATGAGGACTGTGAGCATATCTTCATTAAGGACGGGGCGGACATAGCAGAGTGGGCTGGTTGAGAGCTGCGGCTAGGATATGAGGGGACTCTGTAGCTGTTTTGTTCTTATTTATATTTTGAGGATTTTCCACATACTACTTTACTATTTTTATTCTCAGAATTTTTATTTAGCAGTGTAATGACGGTTATTGGAGTTTAGTATATGCTATGGGTTACGTTTCCGTGAAAAAATTTCTACGTCATTTTGACAAGTAAGAGATTGGTTTGACGCTTTGTATTCTCCTTAGTGAGATACGGCGGGTGCACTGTTCCCGATGTTAGGGCTCGGGAGCGGGGCGCTACAGGTGGTATCACAGCCGAGGCTTCAGATCCGCCTCGGAAACGCATGATTAATTAGAACACTTAGACATAAGCTACGATTTTACCCCTAATAAACAAAGTAGACTTAAGGAATGATTTTAGACCTAAGTTATGATCGGGTTATAGGAGGTGTGTGCCGATGGTGAGCTTTCCTTACTTAATTACCGGTTATAAGCGTCCAATCCTTCAACTTACTCTGGATTAATCTGCATTCGTCTTATGAACTCAAATTCTGGATAATGCCTCGACGACGCGAGCCTCCAGCTGGAAACAGATGACACGATGCCGATGATCAATAGGGTCAGGGGACCATTCCTCAGGTCCTTGCAGATACCCTGGCCACGCTGACTACATTGGTGGCCCAGCAGCAGATACAGATGGCTCACCTACAGCAGCAATTGCAGCCACCACCAGCACCACCACCACAGGGGGCTTCGATTTTTCTATCAGAAGAATGTAGACTTGCCAGATACCTATGTTCAGGGGTACAACATGAGCAGAGGAGCAGAGATCTGGCTCAAGAATGTGTATAAGCAGTTGAGGTTGATGCAGGTTTCGGATGGCCTGAAGGTTGATGTGGTTGTACCATTCTTAGATTGTGATACCGAGCAATGGTAGCAGTGTGTGACATGCAGGCTGATTCCACCGCCAACATGGACCTAGTTTAAGGTGAAGTACCAGAAGCACTCTATTTCAGAGAATGCCTACACCAGCACAAGCACCCCCTCCATCATCAAGTCAGATGCAATAGAAAGTAAAGGGGCCGACCAACACTCGTGTACATGTTATGACGGACACTGAGGTAGAGGAGGTCAGGGACGTAGTTATAGGTGAGATGTTAATTAGCAAAGTCCTAGCCTATGTCTTATTTGATAGTGGTGTCAGCCACTTGTTCGTTGCCAGGAGATTCGCCAAGAACATGAGTATTCTATCAGAACATCTTGAGATCCTTTATCGTGTTCAAGCCGCCAGCGGCCAGGTGCTTGTATCCCACTATCAGTACAAGAAATGTCACTTGGAGATTAATGAGCTGGAGTTCTCCGCAACCCTGATCCCGATCCAGATGCAGGACTTCGACATCATTCTGGGCATGGAGATTAAGGACTGATTGGAATATAAAATATGTGTATAATTATTGTGCACTATTTTACAAAGTTTGCAAAAATAAATTCAGCACATGTACAACCATTATCACACGCCACTTCAGCCTTATTGGAGCATATGTGGAGCTTTGTTGGCATCTTGATAGGCCAAGAATGAAGTATACAAGGTTGGTGACATAAAGGAGAGAGCTACACAAGGTAATATTTCAAACTATGTCACATTTGTGACACATGCTGAAAATTCAGCATGTGTAATTTAAGGCTGGCCGAATTTTTAATCTTCATGGTGCCATATTTAATTCTTTGAATTAAATGGATTGATTGGAAGATAAAATGGCAATGTTTTAAAGATGTTATGAAAATATTGTGATGATATTTTAAAATATCACACATGCTGAAAATTTCAGCATGTGTTGGAATGTACTTGGCCGACTTTTAGTCTTGGAATTCAACATATTTGATTCTTTATTCACAAGGGATAAATCTACTATCTACGTGGCAATATTTTGAATATTGTGTGAATATCACACATGCTGAAATTTCAGCATGTGAAGCATTCAAGTGGCCGAAAATTATGAGCTTATTGATGAATATTTTGTCTTGCAAAATTTATGAAATTTATTATGTGACTTATGACAACATTTTTATGGCTAATTGGCACATGCTTTTAAGTGTTATTTTCAGATTTATCTAGTCATCAAATGATGACAACTTTCATCCAATCAGTGAGTACCAAGTAAGCAAGCTATAATAATCATCCAATGAGGAGTTGCCAAGTAAGCACGTGAATGTCACAATGAGGCAAGATATTCTTTAAATGACTTAAAAGATAATTTTCAAGGGGAAGATCAAGACATAGGGGGGCCATTGTTGATAAAAAGAGGAGAAGAAGAGCAAATCAAAAATAAGAAAAGTCTTACAAGTCCAAGAGAGCAAAAACATTTCTATACTTTTCTTCTACACTTCTTTGAGACTAAGATCTCTCCAAATTTCAGAATTTTTGAAGACCTGTAACCTAGTTTTCAAAACGTTTCAAAACGGGTCCTGAAAACAGAAACTGTTTTCACAAGTTGGGTTTTTTGTCTAAACAATTTTAAAAACAAAATTTTCCGCACCCACTATTCAACCCTCCCCTCCTTCTAGTGGTGCCTTGAAGATCCTACACTTAGGGGTGGTTTAAACTTAATGTTGATGCATAGGGACAATTCTGTGGTGCAATAGTCTTCTATCTCCCTATCTCTTCTCCATTTCAGGCCTCTGCAGGCAGCTACTTTATCTTTGATATATTTTGCCCAGCGATATCACAACAAAGACATGGAGGTGGATTCACTTGCGATGGTTGAATAAGTACAGACACACACATCCGCTATGCTTTCCACTTTTCTCCTGCTAGGCGCCAGTCATATTTCGTACATTCTATGACAGATTAATATGGCAGCACATCTATTGGATTAGCAAGGGTAGTTACATCCTGGTTTCATAGTGTTTTCTCGCTATGATGATCTCCCGACTTTTGTTAGTGCTGCACTCCTCATGGATCTTTCCACATTATACATAGGACATAGTGGCATCATGCTTATAGTACAACATCAATTACAGATTTGTTGCCTGTGTCATTCCAACGTAGGCAATTCGGGTACTCTTTCTTTCCCTACTCCTTATCATATGGTTTTCGATATTGTGGGCTTACATTCATCATTGTTGTTTGTTGCCTGTATCTGGGGATACGAGCAACATGGGTTTATCTCCTGCACAGCTTGGTCATGATTACTCTTTCTCTTGCTTTGTTACACTTACTCATCTTCATCTTTTCTGTGTCTTGCATGGGTTATTCATTGCTGTTGCTTGGGAGTTCATACTGATTAACACATTCATTGATGGAGCTTTTTTGCGTACGGATCACTCTTTTCTTCTACTGCTTCGACCACCTATGAAGACGGTCGAATATTCACCACCATCCTCCGATTGGTTCTTAAGTGGTTGTTTGGGTCTTCACTTTGCTGGCTTCATCCTTTTCGAACTTTTGCGGCATCTCTTTTTTATGCCTTTGTATTCGTGTTTACAGTATTTCAAAATATGTACGCTTTTTCCTTCGACTAAGGTTTTATCTACAAGGGTGGTTTTACTTGGCAATGTTTTAATGCGGCATACCATGTAAGGTCGAATGTTTATTTCTTTACTGTGTAGCACAGGATGTATGATACTCGTTGTTTTTGGATTTGTAGCCACTTATTTCTCTTGTACTATGGTTTTCCTCTGCCATAAATGAGGCCATCTGAATAAAGTTATTTTTCCACAAAAAAAATATATATTCATTTTCTATTTTTCTTGTCCAAGTTATTTATTATATTCTACATTCCTTTTATTATTTTAAATGGTGATAATCATTGTGTCATGTATTTCTATTTGATTTAGTTTAGTCAATACGATGAAAATTTTTTAACTCCTATCTTTTGTTCAAAAATGTTTGATACAAAATTTCGTCGTATATCGATATATTGATTCCCTTATCGTTCGGATAGTTTTTCAAACATTTCTAATGACGATATGTACTACCAATGTCTCATTGAACCCTAATTCAAAATTTTAATTCCACCGAATTTCATCGACATCGCACTTTCGTTCTATTTTCTATTATCTTATTTTATTTTCTACCGACCCAAAAATGCGGTTCGTAACATTCTCCCTTCCTCATAAAAAGTTTCATCTTCGAAACTTAGAGGTCGATCGATCTTACTGTTAGGAATTTCAAATACTTGAATTCTATTGTCAGCGCTTAATCGTATATTCTTCAACTTGATATTTACTATCCCCGTACCGCTAGCGAATTCCTTAATGTATTTACTGCACTTTGTTCCACGATAAACCCCAAAATTCGAAATCTATTTCCATTCAATGTCGATCTTATGCTATGATTTATCCTTATTTATACGGTTAATTCTTACCTAAGATCCACCACTGTTTAGTCATGCTTCCCGATTGCTAACTCTAGTCAATAATTCGAAGAGGAATTCGTAATTGATCCCCGATATATAATAACTTATTATTTCCTCATCTTTACATATACTATTATACGCTAATCGCTGTGGATTTACATACTTATTGTGACTAATTTTTTTGACCTTACTATGACAATTCTAAATTCTTCCACTGAACTCTGGTTGTAATCCTTTGTACAATCCCTTTGTCAAAACCCTATTTGTGATAATCTTAATAAATCGTTTATAAATACTTATGGTTATGCTACACATCTTGACTTAGGCATGGTAATCTTAATTCTAACAGATTACCCTAGATATATGCGAGTTTATTTTTGATACAATCATATCTTAATCTAAAATCATCACTTATTACTAGGATTATGATTATTTTGAAATTCATTATTAGTGTGATAGTTTAATATTGTAACTTAAGTTCTAAAAATCATTCCACATGGCTCAGGTCATTACTTAATTTCAAGGTCATCTTATTGGAATTATTTCTAAGGGTCAGGGTTCCAAAATAACCCTACAGTAAATAATGTAGGGTTCCTTGAACCGTTTAACTCTATACCATTCTAATTGGCTTAGACTAAGGTTGTCACTCTCAATAGAAGATCATTGCTTAAATCTACGATCATTTCTTACATTATAAGATCACTTCTTAAGTTCTTGCGTTGTTTACTTTATGTGTTCGCAGTGGATCTAGAGCCACTACTCTGATACCACCTGTAGCGCCTCGCCTGAAACTAGGGTTTTGGCCTGGTGCACCCGTCGTATTCTGCTATGAGAAGTACAAGGCATCGATACCATACATGTGCATGTCGACAATCATTGTACGAGTAACAGAAGCAATATAATATAAACAAAATACAATCGACATGCATTAAATTACAATGCAAAATTTTACGAATCATAATGTTCTAAGTCCTGATATACTCTGAATACATGATACTCCAATGGCTATCATCTTCAATACAATCTCCCGATACACTTCATCACTATCGATGATCTATCTGGACCCATCCTGAAAAAGTCTGCATAGTGGTACCCGTTCTCTGTAAAGTAATGAGGCAAGTATGAGTGGTAACACTAATTGCCCAACAAATAGTCTTACTAGATATGACATGTGGATTATACATGGGGAGACGGGGTGATAAAAAAATAATAAATCATAAATAACAAACATAATAAACTCGTCTTCATGTTAAATTAAAGAGTCATAAAATAAACATAATAAACAACGTAAAACACATATGGAATTTATCTTCGTGGCACAGTAAACATTTCATTCAATCTAGTCCATAACTTCACGTATATGCCCATATTTAGCTCCTAAACTATAGCTCATACTAATGTCATACATCTTACATCCACCATACTTTCATGCATAATCTCTACATTGATCAACTTAGTCATCGTAAACTTAAAGACATTCTAAAGGTAATCTAAGGTAATTGTGGTCATGATATGGTGCATAAAACATGACTTTTCGTAAACATACATGACATGACATGACATGAACATAAGGACATAGTATTTCCATCCTATAATATATAACATGAATGACAAGGATCTTCATCAAAAATAAGAACTTGAATCATTTAAATCCAATAGTATCACACACACACACATATATATACATATATCTATATATATATGGCAAGAAAATATATAATATACTCAAAAAACGGAATGGCACAGGGCTTCTGGCGATTTCCTTCCCGGCGGCTCTAGCCGCCGCCGCCGTCTGTGTTGATCAGCTCTTCACCGTCGTCTATTCTCTGCGACTTCATTCCTTATATGATGTTTCATCTCGCCATTGTTTCGATCGATCTACAACGTAACTCACGTTTCAATAATGTCGACTTCGAAGCCACCATCTTTCACCGACATTGTTGTCGGCGACGCATCCGCACAAAAAATCAATATTTCGCCCAAAACAGTTTCACGACATAAAGGTATTCCTATGATCTCATTTCTCGATTCTGAAATCGATGCCCTAGCTGCGCCATTCAAATATTCCTTGGTTGGCACGTTTTGGTATGGACGGCCTCCACTGAAGGTGATCAGAGAGGTTTTTGAAAAAAATTGGTTTTCATCAGGATTTGAGTATAACTCTCATCGATCAAACCCACATTCTTTTGAATTTTCGCCATGAAGCCGATTATCTTAGATGTTTTTATCGTAGATCATGGCTTATATCAGGATGTCATATGCGTATAACCAAGTGGACTGTGGATTTTGATCCTTCTGCTGATGTACCCATGGTTCCAGTCTGGGTTGCCCTACCTGGCTTGCCAATCCATCTGCACTGTCGCGATGCTCTCTTTGAAATAGTGAAACCGATTGGCTGTCCACTCAAGCTAGATGTCACGACCTCTGACGGTCTCAGGCCATCCGTGGCACGAATATGTGTTGAGGTCGATGTATCGCAAGATCTGCCGCAAAAAATATATTTACAAGCAAAGAAAAGACTCATACTGCAGTCGGTGATCTATGAGGATTTGCCCAAATTTTGTACTACTTGCCATCGTCTTGGGCATGACCAAGCGTCTTGTCTGCCAAAGCTGTCAACGCCGTCGTCAGTTCAACCGCCTCCGCCGCCACCCCCGTCTCGTCCGTCGAAGCAACGATGGACGCCTGTCAAGAAGAAAGCAACAGCACCGCCTCCTATGGCGCCATCATCTCCCCTGCCACCTAAAGATTATATGCCTGGCAAGCCACCGGCTGAGATGCCTCCATCGGGTGCTCCTTTACACGCCACTTGTGATGAGTCAGAAGATGTGGAGGAAGGTCAGATACAAGACACTTTCTGTGATGCCGCAGATCACCAAATGCCAGATGACGTCACACATACGGATATTGGACATTTGTCAGATAATGACTTGCCGGCTGAGGCCCATGCTGAGGACATTCCTACGGTGCCTGCGGAAGTTGCACGTCGCATGCAACTGCTTGACTCGTCGCCTGATGATGAAATATTAATATCCAGACTGAATGATCAGACCGAAGAGGCGCCATTTGTAACAGTTGTCCCTCGTCGGAAACGCCGAACTCGAAAGGACCTACCTCCCTGCCGCCATCGACCATTCTGACGCGCAGTGCGTCTCACATCATCCAGGGAAGTGTTTCTAGCCTTACTCAATTAATATATTAATATGGAACATTCGAGGCATGCGCACGTCATTACCTCGATTACAACAGTTGATTAGGGACCATCGTTTAAATTTAGTTGCTTTAATTGAACCTAAGCATAACCCCACACAAGTACATACATTTGGTTTGCGTCTTGGATTTTCACACTGCTATGCTTCACAGTCGGAACATATCTGGTTTTTTTGGCGTGATAATGAGTTCCGTTTGCTTGCCACACAGGATCAAGATCAAGTGATCCACCTGACTTTGTCATCGGTTTTGCTGCAGCACACTTTTGTTCTCTCTTTAGTCTATGCAAAACATAATGCTACACAGCGTCAGCAATTATGGCGCACATTATGTGATTTCTCCACAGGGTTACAGTTACCTTGGATGATTGGAGGAGATTTCAATACGTTTCGTGACCTTGAAGATGATAGTGGCCGCTCCACACATTCTTTATCTGCTTTACAGGATTTTAATGACTGTATAGAAGCATGTTCTCTTATGTTGCCGCCATACCAAGGTTCGCATTTTACTTGGGCTGAAGGCCGCGGTCTTGGACGTGTTCGGCGACGGCTGGACTGGCTATTTATTAATTCTTTGATGCATGATATGTTTGACACTCTGCGGCTTTCTCATTTACCACGCGTAACATCGGATCACACTCCACTTTTGATACAATGTCAGCTAAGTACTCAGTCTACCCGTCGCTCGTTCTGGTTTTTAGATGCATGGCTTCACCACCCCGATTTCCATACTTATGTGAAGCATGCATGGCTATCATATCCAACTACAGGCGGCATGCAGGGTTTCTACACAAAATTATTTTCTCTTAAGAAAGACATTCAACTCTGGGATAAAAATATATTTGGGAACATTTTCAGCACTCTGAAGGATGCAGAGGAACATCTTAATAGAGCAGAAAGTACTTGGGACGCTAACCCCACAGAAGAGGCGCGTGAGGCATTTTATCAGGCCAAAGCGCATTATCTACTCGCCACAAAGTATGAACTACAATACTGGAAACAAAAGGCGCGGGTAAAATGGTTACAAGAGGGCGATGCTAATACCCGATACTTCCACTCCCTTGTCAAAGGTAAACGCTCACAACTATGTATTCGACAGCTTCAGAACTTGCAGGGAACACTGTTGACACAGCCGGATGACATTATGACAGCTGCTGTCGATTTTTACAAGGACTTATTTGCCCGTGCGCCCACAAGTAATCACTCTGCTATATTATCACACATTCCACATCTAATATCTGACGCAGATAATCTAATGCTTACACAGTTTCCATTGGAGTCAAAGGTAAAAGCAGTTGTATGGAGTTTAGACCCGCAGAGTGCAGCAGGGCCAGATGGTTTTCATGGAAATTTCTACCGTTCATGCTGGCCTATAATACATTTGGATGTTCTAAAAGCGGTGCAAGAATTTTTCATTAGAGTACCACAGCCGACTATCATGGCTAGTGCGTTACTTACGCTAATCCCGAAAACACAGTCGCCACAAACCTTTGGAGATTTTCGCCCTATTTGTCTTACAAATTTCCTGAGCAAGGTTTGCACTCGTATCATTGCCACTCGTTTGGGTCAGCTGCTACCACAGTTAATTTCGCCAGAACAAACAGGTTTTCTTCCGGGTCATGATATTTCAACTCAAGTGCTTTTGGCCTGAGAAATGGTACACATGATGGACAGAGGGGGAACTCAATTATGTTTGAAAATAGATATAATGAAGGCTTTCGACCGGGTAAGCTGGGAATATCTTCAACTATTACTGCGCCGGGTTTTCAGATTTCTTCATTTGGATTATCATTAACCAACTAAGTGCCACGAGGATGTCAGTTTTAATCAATGGGCAGCCATCATCCTATTTTTGGCCTTTTAGGGGAGTCAAGCAGGGTGACCCCTTATCACCATTACTGTTTATTCTATCATCTGAAGGATTCAGTAGAGGACTGAAGGTGCTGGTTGCAGCGGGAAGCGTCCAATCGTTTCGCCTAGGGAGAATACCTATGTCCATCTCACACTTGGCCTATGCGGATGACTTGCTTATCTTTTTACGAGGTACGCAGCGCAACCTTAGACGGTTCCACTCATTTCTCACTACATATGAAACTGCATCAGGACAAAAGGTAAATTTTAATAAAAGCAGTTTCATACCATCGTCAAATATCACCTCACGTCAATGTCGAATATTCAAAGATATACTAGGCATGCGATCAACACTTTGCCTTTTAGATATCTTGGTTCATATCTTCATAAGGGCATCACTCGGTCTGTGCACTGTTCGACCCTCTTACAACATGTGGATGACTGATTACACGGATGGTATTCTCGTCTTCTCTCATCGGCGGGACGATTAGTCCTTTTACGTTCAATGATTGCGGCGCTTCCGCTTCATATTCTGGCGGCAGGCGGCTTGCCTAAGTCAATCATTCGCATGCTAGACAGAAAGATGTCAACAATTTATTGGGGAGATAGACATCATTGGGTGGCATGGAAAAACATCACAAATCCTGTTGAAGAAGGCGGCTTAGGACTTCGTAACCTCAGTGACTTACAACAGGCATATCAGTGTCGGATTTGGTGGACATACCAAAGGCACAATACCTTATGGAGTCAGTATATGCATTTGAAATACGGAAGGCGGGGTGATTATCATCCGTGGCTACCAGACTCAGCCGTATGGAAATTTATATGTCGAATTCACCACACTTGTATCTCTCATACGACTGTTACGGGATCCTTTCTTTCATGGACATCTACGCCTACAAGTGAGTTCACTCTCAAGTCGGCCTACAATATCTGCAGGGTGTCACGACCAACACAGCTATCGACAAAATTTATTTGGTTCAAACACCATTCTCCATCCATAAGAATATTGTTGTGGCGCTTATTTCATTCGGCCATGCCATTTGAAGGCTACATAGGACAGTATTTGGTGGCACGTCCTACACAATATCCTTTTTGCAGGGAACACTCAGCCACAGTGGATCATGTATTCATTTACTGTACTCGCATTCGATATTTATGGAGTTTTTTTGCTGCTGAGTTGCATGGCATACCTTTGACGTCTCTATCTCTGCGACAATATTTATTAGCTTGGTGGTATCGTTCAAATTTTTCATCCCTATTTGGAGTCTTAAAGATAGTCATTCCATCAATTGTAGTTTCAAACATTTGGCGTCAGTATGCGCTGTTACTATATGGGGACACTACAACCTTTTCGACTGCGGGGCTGCGTAATTCCATACACTTTGATATTCACATGTGGATACTAAAGATCCAAGGATCCAAACTGGCAGTGGGTCCAACGCTCTCTCTCTCCTGGATCCCCCAGATTCGCCCTCTACGTTATTCGGTGGCAAACTCCTCCTTCAGGTAGACTCAAGTTAAATGTTGATGCAGCGGTTGGCCGCCACTACACTGCGGGTGGGACAATATTGCGTGATCAAGAGGGTCGTTGCGTACATGCACTTTCATTTCGTCTGCCTCCCAGTACACCTTTGCAGGCAGAGATTCAGGCTACGCTTTTTGGATTGATGTATTTTCTTCCATTCTATCGTTTGCTCTTAATTGAATCTGATTGTGCTCAAATGCTATCACGACTGCATAAGCCACAGCATGTTTCTGGAAACTATCATCTCCGACGACTACATACACTGATTCAGCAGCATCGACTGGAGATCATTCACACATATCGTGAGACTAATATGCCAGCTCATTACCTTGCTCAACATGCGATGATGCATCCTGCAACGCGTGTTTTCAACATACACATTCTCCCAGCTATTGTCCGTGCATCAATCACATTAGATCTCACATCGGCGAGCTTGCGCATAGGCTGACACTCTAGTCTTCCTTATGGATTGGCACTTTTTAATATATTCTGCTCGTGCCGTAAAGGTTTCGGGCAGGCACGGTACGCATTGCATTCACTTGCTTCACTGCTGCATCTTTTATATCCTCATCATATTTAATGTTGTCTTTGTTCCCGTGATAAATGGCCACCACCGCAACTGCAACTGCAACATCCATTTGGCGCGCCGGCACCGCATTCGCATAGCTACAGTCTTCCACAAGGATTGGCTACGTCAAGCTTTACCTGCATGTACTTCATTTGGTACAGGCAGCCTCGGTACGCTTGCTTTTCTTTCATTATGCTGGTTCCAGTATGTCATATTCTACCCGCTGATGACGCTGTTTGTTTATTTGATACGTGTATGGACGGCAACATCACATTTGTGGTCTTTGCTCGCGGCTGCGAGGCCTTTTCATTATGCTCATGGCTATCCTCATCATAATCTACATCAGACGTCATTGCCTCACACACTCTGTTGTCTATCATTACAAGTCTTCCAAATGGATTGGCGTGTACCCGATATCTCTGCCGGCACACTGGGTTGTGCCGGCAGATCAGGTTTGATTTACACCCAGCTAACCTCTCATGTTTCATTATGTCTTGGACTTCTGTTTTACTCAGACCAATATTTTCGTTGTGCGTGGACGAGGACATGGATCAAACTTCTACTCCATACATTTCATGCGACTGTCACCTGGGTCAGGCATCATTATATACAGCGAAAATTTCCCCTGCTATTGTTTTTCTTTAGTTGCTCTGTTGTTTCTTGGAATACATGGAAGGAAACAGGCCTTGTGCTCCTTTTCTTCGACACTGAAGGGCATACCGACTGGTTACGAGAAACCCATCATGTGCGGATGTCCATATGGCACTTTATTTTCTTACGTTTGTGTAATACTCGGATTCCCTTTTGTTCTTCATTACATTATAGCGCCTATCAACAATCCATCGATATAAATATGTACGCTTTTTCCTTCGCCAAGGTTTTATCCACAAGGGTGGTTTTACTTGGTAAGGTTTTAATGCGGCATATCATATATTGACTGGATGTTGATAATCATATACTGCTATTTTTTCCTTGTTCCTTTTGATGTAATATGGTTTTCTCTGCCATAAGTGAGGGTTTTCATAATAAATATATCGTTTTTCAAAAAAAAATATATATGGCAAGAAAGATGTTTATTATTAATAAAAGAATCCCTCACTTATGGCGGAGGAATACCAGTGTACAAAACGATAAAAGAGATAATAGTACGCGAATCGTGTCAAAAATGAGAGGCATGGAGGGACAACAAACTGCAGTATATGATATGTCGCACTAAAATATTGCCAAGTAAAACTACCCTTGTGGAAAAACCTTGGACGAAGGGAAAAATGTGCATATTTATACTGCTGTTTGTGAAAATATAACATGCCTACACCAATACAGTTAGGGAAAGCACAATCCGAAATACAAACGATATACAAAACATAAATGATGTGCAGCTGATTAGACATCCGTCCGACGAAAGTAAGGCAATGACGCATCTGCGTTGACATATCCACGAATATGCGAAGGCAAGGACGTAGACGAGGAATAAGTTTGGAAGGTCTGAGAAATCATGGCCAATTGTGCTAAGCAGTGTGCAGGTTGGTTTGCCTCGCATGCTGCATATGTAAGACGGAAAGATGTGATACCGAGAAGCTAGCGCAGGCGGCATAAGTCTGAAGCTGAATGCGTATCCGATGAACTTATGTAGTGAACTAGCTCTTGACAATCAATTGAAATATCAAGCTCCCCAAAGCGCGGTATGTAATACAAAAGAGCGAGAGAGACAGCCTGTGCTTCAACCCTTAGAGGATAATCATGGCAAAGTGGAAAGGATATAGCATGCAGAAAGCGTCCATCTGAATTTCAAAGGATTGCACCTCCACCGGCACAATGGCGACCCACTGATGCATCCGCATTAAGCTTTAAGTGACCAACAGGTGGAGGACCCATCTAATAATTCGCATCCGTCTAGTACGCAAAGGAGGGGAAAGGCCGAGTTGTATAAGACGTGCATGTGATTGAGCATTTCTCGTACCAGATCTAGAAGATGCCCAGAAATATAAATCCTGCCGTATGGCTCTAATGACAATTTGCTGAGACCAAGATGAGTCATCATATATAATAGCTGCATATCTTTTCCATTTATGCATAGGAGAAGGCCTGGATAAATTTTCTACATCTCTCCTAAAAAAGAGTTTGGGGCAGCAAACCAGATGGATAACAGATATGTGCGCTAAGATGTACTCCAACCAACATCAATTTCTAGTAGTGCATTAAAATAATCCCATATGAAGCGAACTCATGGGAAAGTAAAAAAGAGATGAACCTTAGTTGCCGAGGCCAAGCAACAAAAAGGACGGATAGAAGGCTGGATGACGCGAAGACACTGAAGGACATCTGGCAAAGGCAGTGCATTATGAAAAAATTTCCAAAGAAAAATTTGAATAGCAGGAAGTTATGACTTATACAAAATGTAGGAGTCGGAGATCAATGAAGCCTTGATTGGGCGGAAAAGCGAATAGGCATTAGTCAATGTAAATGCTCCCGTAGGAGATGGCCAAACTGGAATGTCGTTCTCCATTTCCACTTGCGATACACATAAGGGATGTATTCGACAAATGCGGTGCTAAACTGGTGAATCATACAATCATGAAATATAGTCTGTGCGTGCCCCATAGCGTGCTCGAAGATATTGCGCCCAAAGATTATCTGAAGTATGATAAAGTGTTGTATCCCAAAAAATTGGCCTTTACCTCCGACTCTTATGAGATGAGTCACTAAGAATTAGTTATCCAAGAACAAAGGCAAGTATTCTTTCTAAACACTACATGGATTTTTTCAAATGTTTAGTATATATGTTTATATCAAAGTTGGAACATCATGTAGTATGTTCAAGAATTTCCTTCAAGGATATATACAAATCTAACTTTTATATGATATACATATGTATGTATAGATATATGTATATGCGTGTATATAAAAGTGTATATGTATGTATGTATTGGTATATATATGCGTGTATATAATGTATATGTGTGTACAGGCGTGTATATAATATGTAGAAGTATATTTACGTGTACATGAAAGGTGTATATACATAGATGGTATGTATGTTAAGATATAAAAAATGAATATTTAAAATATGTTCGATATGCTTATGTAAAAAATTTCTACAAGCATATATATACATACACACAAAAATCGGCCATATGGCCTTTCCTAATAAAATGACTATTATTTTGTATAGCTATGTATATATGGTAATATGAGATATATATAGTAGAAATGCATTATACAAATATTAGAAATTATATGTATACACATGGTTATACATATAAAAGATAATATATATATACTTTAGGTGATATACATATTGTATATTTAAAACCTTATAAGATGTCTTGGAAACAAAATAAGACAAGAAAGAAAAGAAAGAAAATTGAAAATGAAAAGAAATTGTAGGCATGGGAGACCAAGTTAGTCAAAGTTCAAGACACAAGGGAGACATCCTAGCTTTCTATGCACATTGGAAAAATCTTGTTCCCTTGACCCCCTTATGGAACGCCCCCTCCCTCCTCCTCCCCACTTGAAGTTGTCTTGGATTATCCAAGAAGCTCACCTTCATATTCAAGACATCCAAGAAGCTCTTCTTCATCTTGGATTATCAAACACTCTCAAGAACTCACTTAAGCAAACCATTCAAGATTCATTGAGCACTTGAACAATCCTATCTTCATCACATATTTCGGCCATAGTAGGACCTAGGAGTGTCAAGGCTATCTTCATCTTCAAGCTCCATTCAAGCTTCATTTTGGTAAGAAAATCATAACCTCAATATAGTTGTTTCTTCATTTAAGGTAGTAACTAATGTTCAACCTTTTCTCATCTCAAAACCGTGCTACACATGTTCAAGTTGGAGGAAGACTTCACTCCATTTCAACCAAGGCTCAAGCAAAGGAAAAGCTCTAAGGTTCAAAGAGTCAAGTATACTCTAGCCAATCTTGCCTTATTTGTGAAGTGCATTCTTGAATGACTAGCCATTTTTAGGCTAAGAATCTTAGTTGAAGATTCTAAGAACAAGACATGAAATCTAGTTGTTAAAAGAAAAGTGTTGGTATGAAAAGTGACATGTTCTAAGTGTAAATGGCAAGGCTGTTGGTATGAGTTATGTGTAGCCTAAAATGAGTTATAAGACTTGAAATAACTATGTTTAAACGTGTATTTGATGTATAGTAAGTCATCTTAAGGAATGAAGTTAGTTGAAGAATGCTTGAACAATAAAAAGTGAAGAAGTGCTGAAACTACTAGAGCTAGACAGATTGGTGTAGCTGATTGTGTGACCTGAGAACGAACCTTAGAAGCGTTCAATTAAGCTAATTGTTGGCATGGCACTAGCTCTATGCATGTAGTACAAGTGAGAGTTGGAATTGCAGTAAACAGAGTTATGGTTTAGTTTTAAAAAATCTTTTGGTAAAACTGCTCAAGATGAAATTACTGGAACTGGGCAGAACAGTGTGACGTGTTGCATGACCTGAAAATGAACCTTAGGAATGTTCAAATTGACTAATTTTTGGTATGATGATATCCTTATGTGTGTACAAGTGTGAGAGTTGGAATTTTGATCAAAGGATTTGTGGTTTGTCCTTAATCCAATTTTTAGTAAGAGTTGGTCATCCAGAAGTACTTGAGCTGGGCAGATTTATGTGTCGTATTGAACGACCTGAAAATGAACCTTAGGAAGGTTCAAATGGTCTGATTTTTGGTATGGTCATATCCTTATGTGTGTAGTAAGTGTGGGATTTGGAATTTCACTAAAATGAGTTGTGGTTTGTCCTTAATTAATTATTTAGTAAGGGTTGGTCAGACAGAAGTACTGGAACTGAACAGTTTTATGTTGCATGTTGTACGACCTGAAAATGAACCTTAGGAGCGTTAAAATTGGCTAATTTTTGGTATGGTGATATCCTGATATGTGTAGTGAATTTGGGAGTTGGAATTTTAGTAAAAAGAGTTGTGGATTATGCTTAATGAAGGTTTTGGTAAAACTGCTCAAACAGAGTTGCTGGAACAGGACATATTTGAGTAGTAAGTTGTGTGGCTCGAAAATGCACCTTAGGAATGTGCAAATGAGCTTATTTTTGGTATGATGATATTTTGATGTGTTTATGACATCTGTGAGTTGGAATTTTAGTAAAAGGAGTTGTGGATTATTTGTAATGAAGTTCTTGGTAAAACTGCTCAAACAGAGTTGCTGAACAGAACAGTTTTGAGTAGTAAGTTGAGTGGCTCGAAAATGCACCTTAGTAATGTGCAAATGAGCTGATCTTTGGTATGATGATATTTTGATGTGTTTATGACATCTGTGAGTTGGAATTTTGTTAAAAGGAGTTGTGGTTTGGTCACAATGCATTTCGTGATACAACTGGTCATTCCAGTTTCTGCGTGTACCCAGTTTGGAAAAGTAATTAGATGACCCCCTTAAACTTATTGGATTGCCTTGGAAGTTTTATGGTAATTACTTAAGGCATAGATGTATATGTTCATGTAAATAAACCAGCATAAAATAACCATTTTGATGGTTAACAACTGAGTTGAAGTTAGTGGTATAAAACTGGAAAATAGGACAGTTTAATGTCTTAAGTTGTAAGGCTTCGATCTTGATAATTTAGGCTTGAATCTGACGTTTAGCCTTATGAATATTGTTTCTTGGTAAATTAGCTATGTTTTCCAGGTGATGGATCAAAACGAATAAGGTTTTAAGACCCACGAAACTGAGGTAAGGCGGTACTGCCCTGCTGATTTCAGCAGTACTTTTGATGATAGTATGATGTTTTGAGGTCGTTAGACATTTCAGAATATTACGAAATTTTTATAGCATGTGTCCAAACCTTCATTATGCATATGTATGGCATGGGTTTATGAATAAGAGCACGAATTGATAAGCACGAGGCTGTTTGAACAGAATGTGATCGCTGGACAGTTTTTTCCAGTTTAAACGACAAGTCCGTGTATGCATGTTATGATGCATTTGTTCACGAGTCGCATAATACATATCATATATTGCATCATCGTCACTTACATGATTTACAACATTGATTTCATGCGAAAAAAAGATGAAAAGCGTTTTCAAAAAGATGATTTTTGTTTTTAAAAGAACGCTTCCCCACCGGAACCGTGTGTGAGTATGAACTTGGCCAGTAAGAACCCGCTCAGATCTAGATTAAGTGATCTGACAGTATGACCGTTTAGGCATGGGGATAATAGGCCTGAGGATGACCGTTCGGGCCCGGAAGAATAGACCCGACAAGAAGATGACGTTACCGTTCCGAATCTGGGAATAATAGATTCGAAGGGGACACGTTACCGCCTTAGATCCGGGAAGATAGATCTGAACACTCTATTGTTTTATGACGATGATGATTTGAAAGAAGAGCATGAAAAGATCATATTCTCATTTTTACCATGATGCATCACACGTGCATATGCATGCATGTTACATTCATTAAGTCATTGTGTAGTGACACATGATACTTAGACTAAGTTGTGATGACCTCGTAGACCCTAAGTATGACTTCCCTAAGTGATGACTCTTGTTATGTTATGAATTGATGCGAGGTACAGTCTTTTATTGTTATGTTCTTTAAGCAACGATCTTGCTTAAGTTATGATCTTGATGCATTAAGTGTTGATCACAACGGCATGTGATGGAGGGCATTATGCGCTACTCTTGCACATTCATACGCATTGCATATGGTCATGAGCATGATGTTGAGTCTATTTGTACTAGGTGTGTTATTAATTGCTTCGTGACTAAGTTATAATTTTATTGCCTTAACGGCTATTGATTGAAGGGATGAGATGCTAGCCAAATGCTAGAGGTAATGTTACATAGGTTATGATCCTCCTATCTCTCGTTACCTAAGTTATGATTTCGCTACTGTTGATACGTAAGCTATGATCTTATTCATGACATTTAGGTCAAGTTGTTATGAATTGGAAGCTCTTAGGTTATGATCTTTATTGAGTGATGACCTTTTGTATGTCACGATCTTTATTGAATGATGATCCTTTCATAAGCTATGATCTCTGTTAAGTTTCAATCTCTATTAAGCTATGACCTTGGATATACCTTGTGTTGACTTCTTACGGGTGTTTAATGGAAGGTCAGGTATGTTATAAACTGAATTTTGGGGGTTCGGTTCTTGTATGTACTTTCCAGTTAATGCATGATTGTTTATGGTATACTTGCTGGTGACTTTGTCACTCACTCCCTTATTTTTCCTCCCAGAGTTTATAGGAAACGGGGTACCAAGGATTGATGACGAGCATAGGGTCCCACATCCATGAGCATGCGAGTGGATGACATCTTAGGGATTCTATTATGATGGATTTATATTATGACGAATTTATGTTGGGAGCAATGATTGCAGAATTACTGGTGTAATGAATTTGGTTGTAAAACGTATGTCGGATGTATAGAATGGTTTATTTAAAAGTTTTTATTCCGCCTAAGTTTTACTTACCTAATGAAATAATGACATGGAAATCCATGAATTTATTATGGGTTGTTATGTGTTATGCATTGACGCTTGGTACTCTCCTTAGTGAAGTACGGCGGGCGAACCGTATCCGGCTAGGCCGGGGTGCAGGGCGCTACAGGTGGTATCAGAGCTTAGGCTCTAGATTTGGGCATAATGAAACACTAAGTTATGATTATAGAAATCTAAGCTTGATCTTAGATCTAAGTTATGATTATAGAAGAGTGTTGACCTTAGACTAAGATGACTAAGGCTGGAATTAGGGCCTTATTGTAATGATTAAGCCCTAATCGACGAAATAGGAAATCCCCTAAGATACGAGATGGAATATGGTAACGCCTTCAGAAAAGTAAGAATAAGATTTGATGTGACAAACCTATCAAGGACAAAGATGAATCTGAAGAACTCATACCCACATTTCTTTGACTGATACCCTTAAGTTTCGAGGACGAAACTTTTTATAAGGAGGGGAGAATGTTGTATCCCAAAAAATTCGCCTTTACCTCTGACTCTTATGAGATGAGTCACTAAGAATTAGTTATCCAAGAACAAAGGCAAGTATTCTTTCTAAACACTACATGGATTTTTCAAATGTTTAGTATATATGTTTATATCAAAGTTAGAACATCATGTAGTATGTTCAAGAATTTCCTTCAAGGATAATACAAATCTAACTTTTATATGATATACATATGTATGTATAGATATATGTATATGCGTGTATATAAAAGTGTATATATATGTATGTATTGGTATATATATGCGTGTATATAATATATATGTGTATATAGGCGTGTACATAATATGTAGAAGTATATTTACGGGTACATGAAAGGTGTATATACATAGATGGTATGTATGTTAAGATATAAAAAATGATTATTTAAAATATGTTCGATATGCTTATGTAAAACATTTCTACAAGCATATATGTACATACACACAAAAATCGGCCATACGGCCTTTCCTAATAAAATGACTATTATTTTGTATAGCTATGTATATATGGTAATATGAGATATATATAGTAGAAATGCATTATACAAATATTAGAAATTATATGTATACACATGGTTATACATATAAAAGAGAATATATATACTTTAGGTGATATACATATTGTATATTTAAAACCTAATAAGATGTCTTGGAAACAAAATAAGACAAGAAAGAAAAGAAAGAAAATAGAAAATGAAAAGAAATTGTAGGCATGGGAGACCAAGTTAGTCAAAGTTCAAGACACAAGGGAGACATCCTAGCTTTTCATGCAGATTGGAAAAATCTTGTTCCCTTGACCCCCCTTATGGAACGCCCCCTCCCTCCTCCTCCCCACTTGAAGTTGTCTTGGATTATCCAAGAAGCTCACCTTCATATTCAAGACATCCAAGAAGCTCTTCTTCATCTTGGATTATCAAACACTCTCAAGAACTCACTTAAGCAAACCATTCAAGATTCATTGAGCACTTGAACAATCCTATCTTCATCACATATTTCGGCCATAGTAGGACCTAGGAGTGTCAAGGCTATCTTCATCTTCAAGCTCCATTCAAGCTTCATTTTGGTAAGAAAATCATAGCCTCAATATAGTTGTTTCTTCATTTAAGGTAGTAACTAATGTTCAACCTTTTCTCATCTCAAAACCGTGCTACACATGTTCAAGTTGGAGGAAGACTTCACTCCATTTCAACCAAGGCTCAAGCAAAGGAAAAGCTCTAAGGTTCAAAGAGGCAAGTATACTCTAGCCAATCTTGCCTTATTTGTGAAGTGCATGCTTGAATGACTAGCCATGTTTAGGCTAAGAATCTTAGTTGAAGATTCTAAGAACAAGACATGAAAACTAGTTGTTAAAAGAAAAGTGTCAGTATGAAAAGTGACATGTTCTAAGTGTAAATGGCAAGGCTGTTGGTATGAGTTATGTGTAGCCTAAAATGAGTTATAAGACTTGAAATAACTATGTTTAAATGTGTATTTGATGTATATTAAGTCATCTTAAAGAATGAAGTTGGTTGAAGAATGCGTGAACAATAAAAAGTGAAGAAGTGCTGAAACTACTAGAGCTGGACAGATTGGTGTAGCTGATTGTGTGACCTGACAACGAACCTTAGAAGCGTTCAATTAAGCTAATTGTTGGCAGACACTAGCTCTATGTGTGTAGTACAAGTGAGAGTTGGAATTGCAGTAAACAAAGTTATGGTTTAGTTTTAATAAATCTTTTGGTAAAACTGCTCAAGATGAAATTACTGAAACTGGGCAGAACAGTGTGACGTGTTGCATGACCTGAAAATGAACCTTAGGAATATTCAAATTGACTAATTTTTAGTATGATGATATCCTTATGTGTGTACAAGTGTGAGAGTTGGAATTTTGATAAAAGGATTTGTGGTTTGTCCTTAATCCAATTTTTAGTACGAGTTGGTCATCCAGAAGTACTGGAGCTGGGCAGATTTTTGTGTCGTGTTGAACGACCTGAAAATGAACCTTAGGAAGGTTCAAATGGTCTGATTTTTGGTATGGTGATAGCCTTATGTGTGTAGTAACTGTGGGATTTGGAATTTCACTAAAAGGAGTTGTGGTTTGTCCTTAATGAAATTTTTAGTAAGGGTTGGTGAGACAGAAGTACTGGAACTGAACAGTTTTATGTTGCATGTTGTACGTGTTGTAACCCAATTAGAGAGTCCTTCTTGTACCTAAGGATGAGTTAGTAAACATGTGACAATATACGCTTGCGTTTGAAATTTCAACGATCATTATAAGTATATCATGAAGAGTACTATGTGTATTACAAGGAAGGATCCAATTTCTCCATGGCTTTGTAAGTATCGGCCCATAGCCAAGAAAGGCTATTTCTTAAATCCCTATTTAAATATAAACCAATAGAATAAATATGTGTCATTTTTTTAGGAAAAACAAAAGATGGCTAAAGAAATTACAAAGGCTTAGTTGGGGTTATTAAAGACCCCAACCGCCGGCGGGATTAAGAGGGAAAGGGGGGAGAGGCTAATTAAGAGAAGGGTGGCTAGAAGTTAATAAGGTGTAACCTAACTAGGCCTAAGTAACTAAGGTTAGTCAAAAGAAACCATGATTAGCCTAAAACTAACCTAGGGTTAGGAATTTAATTGAGGTTAAACCCTCACCCACCCCTTTTGCCCAACGGCTAACCTAGCCAAAAGAAGAAGAGTTTCCCCCCAAAATACACTTGAGCACTCTCTAGATTTTTCAAACACTCCAAAGTGTCTCAAGAGCAAATGAACTCCTTCTCTCCCTTTCTCTTCCAAACCCACGGCCAAGAAGAGCAACCAAGAGGGATTAGGTTATTCCAAGCCTAAAAGACATTAGGTAAGTATTCTTAGTCTCTTGAGAAGACATTTACATTTTTCTTGAGATGAAACTCATGGTGTATTTTCTCTTGTTCATAACCGTGACCTCCAATGGTCACTAGGCTCAAGTCTCAAGCTTCTAAGGATTCTAAGCTAGAGAAGCTTGGATACCACTCAAGCTTTTGGTAAGTCCCCTGGCTTTTAAGGATATATCTTGGTTAAAGGTGTAGACTAACCTTACTCCTTTTTCCTCCTCACCACCGTGGGATGCATGCATAGAGAAGGCAAGAATTCAACTTTTTCAACATCTCACCAAGAAGAGTAAGAAAAAAAAGGCAAGTACACTATACTCTTTATGGTTTAGATGTGAAAGTGTGTGCATGAATGGCTAGATATACCTAAGATCTAATCTTAGTTGTAAAATGGTAAGTTGTAAGCCCAAAACTTTCGGCCTAAGATATTTAAATGTGTAGGAGTGGAACTTTGCTCCAAAGATGGGTTCTTTGAGGGTTATATGCATATTTATGTGCTAATCTAGGCTTGGATGTGTTAAAGATCCTTTCTTTCATGATGAAAGGCTCACGGTGGAAGGGTTAAGGGAGGTTGGGTGATTTTACATGAAAAGTGCAAATATAGCAAGGAAGTGGGGACAAGTTTTGATTTTGTTGTGTGTTAGGTTTAATATACTCTTGGTTATACCATTTTCTTGCATGCACCAAAGAATGAGGCTGTTAGTGAAGGGTGCGTGTGTTCATCTCAAAATTGTTGCTAAGGGTTGGTGACAAAAATGTGAGCTAAGGACATTTAGGAAGAATATATGATCACTGGAAAATTCTGGAGCTGGACCGAAATTTAGACTGTTTTGTGAAGCCAGAAAAGGGACCTTAGGAACCTTCAATTCCACTGATTTTTGGTATGCTATTATTCTTATGTGTTTTTTAGATGTGAGAGTTGGAATCACATTAAAAAGAGCCACGGTTTACTTTTAATGAATTTTCTACTAAGACTGGTCCTGCTGGAAAAAGTTGCACTAGACAGAATTTAAGTAACGTGTTTGGAAGTCTAAAAATAGGCCTTAGGGGTGTGAAAATCCACTAATTTTTGGTATGACACTAACCTCATGAATAAAGAAAAGGTGGGAGTTGGAATTTTGTCAAAATAAGTTGTGGTTTATTTTTAGTAAATTTTCTAGTAAAACGGGTCAAACTGAAATGTGCTGGATGGACAGAAATTGTGTAACAAGTTGCATGATCTGAAACAGGGCCTTAGGAAATTGTGATTGGGCTAAATTTCGACAGGATGCTAGCCCAATGAGTTTATTATGTTGGAGAGTTGGAATTTACAGAAAAAGATTAAAGGGTTGGTCACAATAAATTTTATAGTAGAGTATGGTCATTTCAGAATTCAGATTACATCGTTTTAAGAAAAGAGCAAACGAGTCCCTTATCGACATCGTAATTCCATAATGCATGCATGGCATTCACTTATGATATTTACGGAGAAGAACATGTGGTCAAATGGGTCTAACTCGTGCATTTTAGTAGGAAATCCCTAAGGAGAAGTAGACACTACTAAGCTGGAAATTTCCAGCTCGGCAATGAAACGTGTCTATTCGTTTACGTCATGCACTATGCCGTGAATTGCATAATACATGTTATGCATTGCATCATCGTCACGTACATGATTTACAGCATGTCTTTTTATGAGAAAGAAAGATGAAAAAAGTTTCAAAAGATGATTTTGTTTTGTAAAGAATGATCCCCCACCGGTACCGTGTGTGAGTATGAACTTGGCCAGTATGATGACGTTACCGTTCCAAATCCAGGAATAATAGATTCGAAGGGGAGACGTTACCGCCTCAGATCCGGGAAGATAGATCTGAACATGAGTACGATGACGTTACCGTTCCGAATCCAGGAATAATAGATTCGAAAGGGAGACGTTACCGCCTCAGATCCGGGAAGATAGATCTGAACATGAGAAAGATGACGTTACCGTTCCGAATCCGGGAATAATAGATTCGAAGGGGAGACGTTTCCGCCTCAGATCCGGAAAGACAGATCTGAACACTCTATTGTTTTACGACGATGATGATCTTTAAAGAAAGGCATGAAAGTTCTCATTCTCATTATTTTTTCATGATGCATCACACGTACATATGCATGCATGTCATGTCTAGGGAGTTATTGTGTAGTCACTCATAATACTTAGACTAAGTTGTCATAACCTTGTAGAACCCAAGTGTGACTTCCTTAAGGGATGGTCCCTGATACATTACGAATTGATACGAGTTACAGACTTTTACTGTTATATTCTGTACTAAGTGACGATTTTAATTAAGTTATGATCTTGCTATCCTAAGTGACGATCCATACCGAATATTGGACGAAGTGTTGAGAAATCATGGTTTGAATGATTTACAAGTGCATGATTTATATGATTACATGATGTTATGAGATTTCAAAATGCGTATGTCTTATATGTCTGTATCTATCACTGTTGTACTAACGAGCCATGAAGCGTTAAGGCTTAAATCATATGGCACACATTGATAATATTCTCAGGTGATATACACGGCATATATACATCTCTTGGATATGGCATATATATATCTTGGACATACTCGGCATATATATTTTATGTATACACACATCATATAATTCTTGGAGTCATACGGCATATATACATTTCATGGATATACATTCGACATATATTTCTATCTCCGAGACGACAAGCTATATCTTTCTATCTCGACACTTTGTCAATATGCCATCAACACATGTCAACGTCAAGAGAGTCATATATACATCATATACACATCCATGATACTCTCAATACATATATTTCATGTCATCAAACTTCCAAAATTACATCGACATGACAAAAGTGCATAAACCGAAATGTATCATATTATATGACTACCGAACCATCTCCGACACATCATATACTTATCATACAAAGATGGCCAGCCAATATACATTTCCAATACTCAAAAATTTCGTGCACTACATGGAGAGATCAATACCAAAGTCACAAAACAAATACATATATCAATTCTCCATCATCTTCCTTATTTCTCAGAAAATCAAATTCAAAATTGATATACCCCTTGGCCGAACATCTTATACACATTGGAGCTGAGATTATACATATTTATATGTATATTGCATGTTACATTACACATTTTATATGTTGAAGAGGTTTGAGACAAAACGGAGAAAAACCGAGCAATCGACGGAAGTTGAAATTTGAAGTTACTACATCATCGTACATGGAACGTTTATTTGCTACATGATGCCACATGTATTTATTCATGTATTATACATGAATTACACAGCCAAAGACATATCTTGAAAGGTTCTAGAAGGAAAGGTAAAATGGTAAAAGAAATTTACCATGTTCATGAAGAATTCTACATTGTTACCATGCAAAATTCAGATTTGAATTCAGCACATTGGCTGACCAGATGGGGCGGCTGAGACAGCATGTTGGGAGCCTTGGAGGAGTTCATATTATAATATAATTGATGAAGAAAGACAAAGCAATGATGGAAGACAAAGATACACAAATTAAGGAGTCAAAGATAAGACCAAACAAAGCTGAAAATTCTGTTTTTTAATTTGAAATTTCAGATTGGTGGCTGAAGTTTTGGGGGGAATTAATGACCTAAAGCATTCAAATTTATTCAAAGGCATTACAAGACAATTCAAATCATATTTGGGAGGCTCCTCTCAACCCTCTTAGGCGCCCCAACCATCTATAAAAGGCCAAGAGATGATCAACACAAAACAAGAACAACAAGTGCAAAATTCTGTTTAGTGTTTGCAAGACTTCACTTCATTTTCCATATTCATCTCTTGTATATATTCAAAGCCTATCATTCTTACATGTTCAGAATAGGCTTCATACACATCACCCAAACAAGATTCATTGGTGTACAAGGTTGATCAAGGTGTGATCAAACCTTCATTCGGTGAGGTGGTGCTGATTGGTGATCATTCGGCGTTGTTCTTTGTGTAGAACATTGTGAACGGGTTTGGATTGAAGGAGTTGGTGTATAACTCTATCCAACCTTGTTGTAAGGTGACTTTGGTGACTAGTGAAAACCAAGGAAGGTTTCCTTGAAGATTGGAGTAGTTCACGTTGGCCGAACCAGTATAAAATTCTTGGTGTTCTTACTTTCAGCATTTTTACTCTCATTTTCTGTTTCTGCATCATCTTTATGGTCTCGGTAAAAATAGCAAATCATTTTCAAAAATCATAAAAATTTCCAGAAACATATCTTTGTGTCTTAGGGTTCATTTTCCACTGGTTTCATTGAATTTGGATAAGTATAAGTCATTCAAACGTTCATAGTTTTGAGACTAGTGCAAATCTGTTTTTCAGATTGGCAGAGGTTGAGAACATCAACTTGATTGACATACTTCCCAAAGGAATTTTTTTAAAACTATTTTAACTAAGTATAATACACATCCTAAGGGTCATCTCATAAAAGTTTCAGGTCATTTGGAGCTGTCATCAAATAGGAATAAATTTTTCATTCTAAGGTACAGTTTATGTCCAAACTGACACAGTCAGATCACGTGCCACATTTGAGTGACTTAAACATTGAGTTTTAATCTGAAATTTTTATGACACCTTCATAACACCTGAGAGTACATTTTCACAAAATTTCACTATTTTTGGAGGTCTACAACTCAGTCAACCAAGTGTCTAAAAACGGGTTCTGAAAGCAGTCTCTGTTTTCAGAAGTGAGTAATTGGTCCTTAAAATTTTTACAAACCAATTTTTTTCTGCACTCACTATTCAACCCCCCTTCTAGTGGTGCTATACAGGTCCAACAAGTGGTATCAGAGAGAGGTACACTCACAACAAGAGGATGTAACAATCTTTGTGAGATGGCATCAACTAGTCACAAAACCGAGCAAGAAGGTATGTCTAGCCAAAGGCCTCCACTCTTTGATGGTGAGTCTTTTAACCATTGGAAACTTTGTATGAAATTGTTTCTTATGGCTATTGATATTGATTTGTGGTCTATAATAGAAGATGGTCTTTTTGTTCCATCTAAGATAACCGCGGTTGATGGTGTTGATATAGAAGTTACAAAGTCTAAACTAGAGTATACAAGTGATGATAAGAAGAAGCTATGTATGAATGCCAAAGCTATGCAACTTCTTCTAAATGGTTTGAGCAAAAGTGAATCTAGTTATGTATCTAATTGTTCTAATGCACAAGATATGTGGAAGAGTTTAGAAATGAATCATGAAGGAACAAGTCAAGTAAAAGAGTCCAAAATCAATATGCTTATGTCTACTCTTGAATCCTTCAAATTGTTGCCAAATGAATCCATTGTTGATATGGATTTGAGATTAACTAACATCTACAATTCTCTTGAGTCTCTTGGCAAAGCTTTCACTTCACAGGAAAAGGTACAAAAGGTATTAAGAAGCCTTCCATCCGAATGGGATCCGAAAGTTACCGCAATAGAAGAAAGCAAAGAAACCAAGTCAATAAAAATGGAGGAATTGATTGGATCATTGAAGGTATATGAAAACAAACTTACTATGAGGAAATCTGAATCAACTTCCAAACAAAGTAAGACAATAGCTTTCAATTCAAATGAATACGTCTCTACTTCTTCTAATTGCGTAAATGATAGTGACACGGATTCGGATGATGAAAATCTAATTCTATTGGCTAAAGGATTAAGAAAATTTATGAAGAAGTCATTTAGAAACAAACATAAATCCACTTCATCTAAGTCAAACAGAAATAAGAACAATGATAAAGACATGAAATGTTATGACTGTGGGAAATCTGGACATATTTCCTATAACTGTCCAAACAAGGACAAAACAATGAACAAAAACCATGACAAGGAACGGACACATACTAGACTCGTCTCAGAACCGAAACAAAGCAATACAAGAAGGGCCTTCAAAGCTTCTACATGGAGTGATTCATCCGACTCATAAAATGAAGAAGCTGAGGATGAAACGGCTCAAGTTTGCTTTGCATCAAAGGCGTCAAATGAGGTAAATTTCGATTCCGATTCTGATAATGAAGCTTCATATGATGATTTGTTTAGTGAATATCTTGAATTGCATAAATTTTCAAAAGCTCTTGCTAAAGAAAAGAAACGCTTAGTTGAAGACAAGAAATTGTTAGAATCCTCTAACACAAATCTTGTGTCTCAATTAAACGATTCAAAAGAAGAGTCGTCAAGTATAATTAGTGCATTGAGGTCTGAAATTATTTCTTTAACATCCGAAAATGTTGAAATGAAATCCGAGATCGTAGACTTGAGATCAAGAAACATAGAATTAGAGAATATTGTTAAGAAATTTGATAAAGGAACTTGCATGCTAGATCATCTTATCTCTTCTCAAAAGCATGACAATGACAAAATCGGATTAGGGTATAGTAAAGATACTCATGTACAAAGTAAATCTACAAACTTTGTTGCATCATCATTCAAACAACAACATGTCTTCAAAACAATTGAGAAGCCTAAGAAGGTAACAATACAAACTAGCAAGACATTAATGGCATCTCATCGCACTACCTATAGTTCATCACATGAAAAATACAAGCATGTTCCATATAGATATCAAAGGAAGTCATCAAAGCATATGCAACATTCATATCGTACAAATGCATCTAGATCACACACATTGCCAACAAACCGAAACACTTATCACAAATCAACTCACATTGGCACATTCGGCCACTATAGGCAAAATAGAGATGAAAACAACATGTACTATATCTTATCATCTTTTGGAAGACCAAGAAAAGTTACCCAAGTTTGGATACCAAAAGGTATTCTTACAAAGGTCTAAATTACTAACCCGTAAGGACCCAAAATTAAAGGGTACCTAAGTTAGTGTTGTGTTTTGTAGGTAGCAAAAGATATAGGAAATAAGTGATTTCTTGATAGTGGGTGTTCAAGACATATGACGGGTGATCCAACTCTATTTTCCAAATTAAAGAAAGTTGAAAAAGGAGGATCCGTAACCTTTGGAGATAACAATGAAGGTCGAATCATTGGAAAAGGAACAATCGGAAATCCAAGTACTCTTCAAATCTCCAACGTGTTCCTAGTAAGTAATCTATCATACAACTTACTTAGTATTTCACAATTTCTTGATAATGGTTATGATGTGTGTTTCTCTCATCCATATTGCAATATTGTTAATAAAAATGGAGAAACCGTACTAAAAGGAAAAAGAGAAGGAAATATTTTTACACTATCCATAGATGATATGCTAGATGCTAGAGTAAAATGTTTTATGACAAATGAACCAAATGTAAACTTATGGCATAGACGGTTAGGACATATTGGCATATCAACTCTTGAAAAACTTCAACGAAAGAATCTAGTACGAGGATTGCCTAAACTTGATACGGATAACTTTAAGTTATGTGAATCTTGTATTAGAGGCAAACAAACACGCGAATCACTTAAGTCTAAGAATGAGATCAGCACATTTACTATCTTAGAACTATTGCACATTGATTTGTTTGGTCCTAGTCGTACTAAAAGCCTTGGAGGGAGACACTATGCATGTGTCATAATTGATGATTTTTCTCGCTATACATGGACTTTATTTCTTGCAAATAAAGATGATAGTGCAGTTGAGATTGCCAAATTAATAAAACAACTTGAAAATGAATATGGCATAAATGTGAAGAAAATTAGAAGCGATAGAGGCGGTGAATTTAAAAATAAAGATTTGATTGCATTTTGTGAAGAAAAGGGTATTAAACATGAATTTTCACCACCTAGAACACCTCAATTAAACGGCGTAGTAGAAAGAAAGAATAGGACACTACAAGAAATTGCAAGAACAATGTTATGTGAAAATAAACTACCTAAATTCTTGTGGGCAGAAGCTGTAAATTGTGCATGCTATATAGTCAACCGTTTATCAATTAGAAAGAAAATAAACAAAACTCCTTATGAGATTTTAAATGATTGAATGCCCAAGATTGACTATTTTCGTGTGTTTGGATGTAAATGCTTTGTACTCAACACAAAAGATAATCTAGATAAATTTGAGTCTAAATTTATTGAATGCAACTTTGTTGGATATTCTGTAAATTCTAAGGCATATAGATGTTATGATCCTATCACTAGGCAAATCTTAGAATCTATTCATGTGAAATTCAATGAATTCGGTGAACATGAAACAACTAAAGATTATGATGGTGATTTTGAACTCGAATCTGTGATTGATGATATATAAGAATATATAGTACATGATGAACACAACACACTAGAAACGCATGATCACTTAGAAATGCATGAGAACTTAGAAAATAATCAAACAAGATTTCATAAGAATCATCCACATGAACTTATCATAGGCGATATATCACAAGGTGTACGACCACGTAGAAGAATAAATCAAGATGAAATAAATCAATTCCATGCTATGATTTCGGAAATAGAACCCAAGAATGTGTTTGATGCTTTAAATGATTCTTCTTGGATTGATGCTATGCATGATGAACTTAATCAATTTACAAGAAATGATGTTTGGGATTTAGTACCTCAACCACAAGATAAAACAATAATAGGTACAAAATGGGTGTTTAGAAACAAAATGAATGAAGATGGTAAAGTGGTTAGAAACAAAGCTAGGCATCAAGAAGAAGGCATAGACTATGGTGAAACATTTGCACCCGTAGCACGATTAGAAGCTATACGATTACTACTTGTTATTGCTTGCATAAAGAATTTTAAACTTTACCAAATGGACGTAAAAAGTGCATTCTGAAATGGTTTTATACAAGAAGAAGTCTATGTAAAACAACCACCTGGCTTTGAGGATATGATATATCCTAATCATGTATACAAGTTAAAGAAAGCGCTATATGGCTTAAAACAAGCTCCTAGAGCTTGGTACGATCGTTTTGCCACTTTCCTCTTAGAAAATGGATTTAAAAGAGGAACCATCGACAGTACACTATTCTTAAAACAAGAAAAATCAGATTTACTTATTCTTCAAATTTATGTTGATGATATTATCTTTGGATCTACTTGTGATAAATTAGTTGAAGAATTTGAAAACTGTATGAAATCTGAATTTGAAATGTCAATGGTAGGTGAACTAAATTATTTTTTTGGCTTGCAAATTAAACAAATTAATAAAGGAATACACATAAGTCAAGCAAAATATGTGAATGACATGATTAAGAAGTTTAGTTTTGAGAATTTAAAGCCATCTACCACTCCCATGAGTACATCAACTAAGCTCGATAAAGATGAAACCGGAAAAGACTTTGATAAAGAATTGTATAGATCTATAATTGGCTCTTTGCTTTATCTTACTGCAAGTAGACCTGATATCATGTTTAGTGTATGTATGTGTGCTTGTTTTCAAAGTAACCCGAAAGTCTCACATTATAATGCTATAAAACGAATATTTCGGTACATTAAGCACACTCCCACATTAGGTATTTGGTATTATAAAAACTCTGAATTCAATCTACATGCTTATACTGATGCTGATTATGGAGGGTGTAAGATAGACAGAAAAAGTACAAGTGATACATGTCAATTTATTGGAAACTCATTGGTATCATGGTGTTCAAAGAAACAAGCTAGTGTAGCATTATCAACTACTAAGGCAGAATACTTGGCGTTAAGTCTTCGTTGCACACAGTTATTATGGCTAAAACAACAAATTTCAGACTTTGGGATAACTGTAAATAAAATCCCCATATATTGTGACAGTACAAGTGCTATCAACTTATCTAAGAACCCTGTTTTACACTCTAAGGCAAAACACATAGATGTAAGATATCATTTTCTTCGTGATCATGTAAGTAATGGTAATATTATTATAGATCACGTTCGTACTGAAGAACAAATAGCTGATATCTTTACAAAAGCCCTTAATCAAGAAACGTATGAAAATTTACGATCTAAATTAGGCATGATTTTCATTGATATGCTATAAAATGTTGTTTTGCTCCAAATGTATCTTTTGATGTGATTTACAAAATCAAGGGGGAGAAAAATGCATGATTTCAGGGGGAGAAAAAGCATGATTTTAAGGTCAAAGAGAGTGAGAATTTGCTAATTCAAATGTATGATATAAAGGGAGAGATTGATTTAAGGGGGAGTATTTGAAATTAGATTTTGAAATACATCTTATGAATGCGTAAGTGTGATTATATCTAAATCATGACTAAAGGTTATTTTGCAAATCATCAAAAGGGGGAGATTGTTGAGAAATCATGGTTTGAATGATTTACAAGTGCATGATTTATATGATTACATGATGTTATGAGATTTCAAAATGCGTATGTCTTATATGTCTGTATTTATCACTGTTGTACTAATGAGCCATGAAGCGTTAAGGCTTAAATCATATGGCACACATTGATAATATTCTCAGGTTATATACACGGCATATATACATCTCTTGGATATGGCATATATATATCTTGGACATACTCGGCATATATATTTTATGGATACACACATAATATAATTCTTGGAGTCATACGGCATATATACATTTCATGGATATACATTCGACATATATTTCTATCTCCGAGACGACAAGCTATATCTTTCTATCTCGACACTTTGTCAATATGCCATCAACACATGTCAACGTCAAGAGAGTCATATATACATCATATACACATCCATGATACTCTCAATACATATATTTCATGTCATCAAACTTCCAAAATTACATCGACATGACAAAAGTGCATAAACCGAAATGTATCATATTATATGACTACCGAACCATCTCCGACACATCATATACTTATCATACAAAGATGGCCAGACAATATACATTTCCAATACTCAAAAATTTCGTGCACTACATGGAGAGATAAACACCAAAGTCACAAAACAAATACATATATCAATTCTCCATCTTCCTTATTTCTCTGAAATTCAAATTCAAAATTGATATACCCCTTGGCCGAACATCTTATACACATTGGAGCTGAGATTATACATATTTATATGTATATTTCATGTTACATTACACATTTTATATGTTTAAGAGGTTTGAGACAAAACGGAGAAAAACCAAGCAATCGACGGAAGTTGAAATTTGAAGTTACTACATCATCGTACATGGAACGTTTATTTGCTACATGATGCCACATGTATTTATTCATGTATTATACATGAATTACACAGCCAAAGACATATCTTGAAAGGTTCTAGAAGGCAAGGTAAAATGGTAAAAGAAATTTACCATGTTCATGAAGAATTCTACATTGTTACCATGCAAAATTCAGATTTGAATTCAGCACATTGGCTGACCAGATGGGGCGGCTGGGACAGCATGTTGGGAGCCTTGGAGGAGTTCATATTATAATATAATTGATGAAGAAAGACCAAGCAATGATGGAAGACAAAGATACACAAATTAAGGAGTCAAATACAAGACCAAACAAAGCTGAAAATTCTGTTTTTGAATTTGAAATTTCAGATTGGTGGCTGAAGTTTTGGGGGAATTAATGACCTAAAGCATTCAAATTTATTCAAAGGCATTACAAGACAATTCAAATCATATTTGGGAGGCTCCTCTCAACCCTCTTAGGCGCCCCAACCATCTATAAAAGGCCAAGAGATGATCAACACAAAACAAGAACAACAAGTGCAAAATTCTGTTTAGTGTTTGCAAGACTTCACTTCATTTTCCATATTCATCTCTTGTATATATTCAAAGCCTATCATTCTTACATGTCATATTCAGAATAGGATTCATACAAATCACCCAAACAAGATTCATTGGTGTACAAGGTTGATGAAGGTGTGATCAAACCTTCATTCGGTGAGGTGGTGCTGATTGGTGACCATTCGGCGTTGTTCTTTGTGTAGAACATTGTGAATGGGTTTGGATTGAAGGAGTTGGTGTATAACTCTATCCACCAATGTTCTAAGGTTACTTTGGTGACTAGTGAAAACCAAGGAAGGTTTTCTTGAAGACTGGAGTAGGTCACGTTGGCCGAACCAGTATAAAATTCTTGGTGTTCTTACTTTCAGCATTTTTACTTTCATTTTCTGTTTCTGCATCATCTTTATGGTCTCGGTAAAAATAGCAAATCATTTTCAAAATTCATAAAAATTTCCAGAAACATATCCTTATGTCTTAGGGTTCATTTCCCACTGGTTTCATTGAATTTGGATAAGTATAAGTCATTCAAACGTTCATAGTTCTGAGACTAGTGCAAATGTGTTTTTCAGATTGGCAGAGGTTGAGAACATCAACTTGATTGACATACATCCCAAAGGAATTTTTTCAAAACTGTTTTAACTAAGTATAATACACATCCTAAGGGTCATCTCATAAAAGTTTCAGGTCATTTGGAGCTGTCATCAAATAGGAATAAATTTTTCGTTCTAAGGTACAATTTCTGTCCAAACTGACACAGTCAGATCACGTGCCACATTTGAGTGACTTAAACATTGAGTTTTAATCTGAAATTTTTATGACACCTTCATAACACCTGAGAGTACATTTTCACAAAATTTCACTATTTTTGGAGGTCTACAACTCAGTCAACCAAGTGTCTAAAAACGGGTCCTGAAAGCAGTCTCTTTTTTCAGAAGTGAGTAATTGGTCCTTAAAAGTTTTATAAACCAATTTTTTTTCGCACTCACTATTCAACCCTCCTTCTAGTGGTGCTATACAGGTCCAACACGAAGGACATGTATGCTTCTAAACCACAAAATTTTTTGGGGTTTGGTTCTTGTTTGCACTTTCCATTTAACTCATGATTATTATAGTATACTTGCTGGTGACATTGTCACTCACCCTATTTTTCCTCCCAGAGGTGGTAGAAGACAAGGTAGAATGGATCGAGGACGAACCTAGGGTTCCCTACCCGTGAGTGCAGTGAAGGATGGCCAGCTTTAGGAGACCGAATGTACCAGCGTTAAGGGATGATGGTGATATGTAATTGAGATGGAAAAACAATTTGCTTTTGTTGCTTTCTACTACTTTTGATGTGGGTTGTAAACGTTAAATGGTTGTGATGACATTTTTAATTTGAAGTTCTAAATTCTGCCACGGTTCCGCGTATTTGTTGCACGTGAGCACGAAAATCCATGCAATTCTATCATGGATCACGACACGTATGGATGACGCCTAGTACTCTCCTTAGTGAAGTACGGCGGGTGCATCGACTTCGGCGGGGCCGGGGTGCGGGGCGCCACAGGTGGTATCAGAGCAAAGGCTCCAGATCCGGGCAGAATATAGAACTAAGTTATGATTATAGTCGACTAAGTTTGATCTTAGACCTAAGAATTGATCTTAGATGAGAGTTGACCTTAGAACAGAACGACTTCGACCAACAAATTAGGGCACGGCCCAGTAGTAGGTCCAACTAATGACCTATCGTAAATTTGAACAATAATGTATGTATGCATATGTTCTTCCGATATGCCGAGTTAAATTCTGTTACTAGTTGTGACATTCCTGTATTGAATAAAGTCGACACTGCGTGCTGCAGATGGTGCGACCCAGAGGGAGACCAGCCAGAGCCAGGCCCGAGGTGCAAGAGCCTATTCCACCCCCACCCGCTCAGGACCCTCCACCTCCACCGCCTCAAGGCCAAAATCCACCGCCAGCTCAGAATGTCCCTCCACCACAAGGACCTTTTCCACCTATGGTGCCAGACATCAACGCTTTTCAGAACTTCTGCCAAACAGTTACACAGATTGGGCAAGTGATGCTCCAGCAAAATAATCCTCAACCTCACGAGCCGATTAGAGATGCGCAATATTAATTTGAAAAGTTGAAAAGAGCCAATGTTCCGCCGTTCGAAGGAAAGTCAGATTCTGATATGGCTGAAAAATGGCTTGATGAGGTAGAAAATTGCTTCGAACTAATTAAAGCCCCAGAAGAAATGAAGACTCAAGCAGTTAGACCCTTTCTGTTAAGAGAGGCCAACCAATGGTGGAAGGCCAATCTACAAGCTTTATCAAGACCAATTCTCTGGGAAAGGTTCCTCCAGGAGTTTAACAAGTTCTACATACCCCCTTCAGTCAAACTACAGAAAAGACATGAGTTCGAATCCCTGATACAAGAGTCTGGAATGACGGTTGCCGACTACGCCAACAAATTTATAGCTCTGGGAGGATTCCAACCATCCACTATGAACGATGAAGAAACCAAAATGTTGAAATTCGAGAGAGGATTTAACCCTAGAATCCGAACATGGCTGGTTAATGCCAACCCAGCAAACTTTGGTGCCCTTCTAGATGCCTGTTATAGAATTGAAAGAGATATCATCTGTCGGGATGAGTTTAGCCAAAAGAGGGGAAGGGAGATGTCGGGGAGCAGTGGGCCCCGTAAGTTCGCCGAGCAAAACACAAAGGGGCCAGGGCGTCAAGGGAAGAACCAATTCCAACGCCGTTCCCAGAGAAACCAATCACAGAATCAAGGACAACAATCTGCCATCCCAAACTGCTCTCATTGTGGTAAGCGCCATGTAGGAGAATGTTATATCCAGGCTGGGAAATGTTTCGGATGCGGCCAGACTGGACACATCCTTAAGGACTGTCCGAACAAAGGAAACACCTGCTTTGAATGCGGGAAACCAGGACATATGGCCAGAGAGTGTCCGAAGAAAGGGGCCCAACAACAACCACAGCCACCAAAACCCCAGCGTCAGCGTACCAACGCACGAGTCCACGCTATGACTGACGCGGCTGCTGAGGAAGCCGACAATGTGGTGACAGGTATTTTCAGGAAATCGTACTAATTTTCTTTTACAACATTGTTACCTTATGGTTGCTTAGTAAGAATTATATGATTTAGGAGTTATACTAGTATGTTCAATACCTGCCAACGTACTATTTGACAGTGGCGCCAACCACTCTTTCATATCCATGAAATTCGCAAAGAATATTGAGAAAGGCCCAACCCATAGTGATGCACCTTATAGAATCCAGGCAGCTGGGGAGCAGGTGCTTGTAGCTCATCATGTGTTCAAAAATTGTGAACTTGAGTTTAATAACCATCGGTTTGACGCCGATTTGATTTCCATACCCATGACGGACTTCGATGTAATTCTTGGAATGGTCTGGCTTTCCAAGAACTATGCCAACATCGATTGTAGTGAAAAAAAAAGTTACCTTTAAGGACCCCACACATAAAGACGTAACATTTCAAGGGGGATCAAAGTTACGAAAGAATCCTAGGAACATTTATGTAAATGCAATTCGCGCCAGTAAAGCCTTAAAGAAAGGACATGAAGGATATCTCGTCTATGCCATAAACACTGATCAAGCACCCACCGACTTAACACAAGTTCCAGTAGTTCGAGAATATCCGGAAGTTTTTCCAGAAGAATTGCCAGGCCTTCCCCCAAAACGAGAAATATCTTTTGAGATCAACCTGATTCCAGGAGCTGAGCCAATATCGAAGGCTCCCTACAGAATGGCCCCCGCAGAACTGAAAGAGCTGAAGGAGCAGTTACGTGAGTTATTGGAAAAGAAGCTGATACGCCCAAGTGTTTCAGCTTGGGGAGCACCAGTACTGTTCGTCAAAAAGAAGGACGGAAGTATGCGGTTATGTATTGACTATAGAGAGCTCAATAAGATCACTATAAAGAATAAGTACCCCTTGCCAAGGATCGACGACTTGTTCGATCAGCTTCGGGGGGCAAGAATTTTTAGTAAGATTGATCTTCGCTCGGGATACTTCCAGTTGAAGATCAAGGCTGAAGACGTCCACAAAACTGCATTCAGAACCCGTTACGGACATTACGAATTCCTAGTAATGCCGTTCAGACTGACCAATGCGCCTGCCACCTTCATGGATATAATGAACCGAGTTTTTCAAGATCAATTAGACAAATTCATCGTATTCTTCATAGACGACATCTTGATATATTCACCAGACGAAGAGACCCATGCAGCTCATCTAAGGATTGCTCTGGACATTCTACGAAGGGAGCAACTGTATGCGAAGTTCAATAAGTGCGAATTTTGGCTGCGAAGTGTAGCCTTCCTAGGGCATGTGATATCCGAAGAAGGGATATCAGTAGATCCCAAGAAAGTCGAAGCAATCATGGAGTGGCCCAGATCGACAAATGTTACGGAGGTACGAAGTTTTCTCGGTCTCGCGGGTTACTATCGAAAGTTCGTAGAAGGATTCTCTTGGATTGCTATGCCCATGACCCGCTTAACCCAGAAGAAAACCAAGTTCGAATGGACCTCAGACTGCGAGAATAGCTTTACTGAATTAAAGAAGAAACTGACATCCGCTCCAGTCCTAGCACAGCCCATTCCCGGAGAAAACTTTGTGGTGTATAGTGATGCCTCTAAGAACGGGTTAGGTTGTGTACTAATGCAAAAAGATCGAGTAATTGCATACGCATCCCGACAGCTGAAACCATTTGAACAAAACTATCCAGCACACGACCTTGAGTTGGCAGCTGTGGTCTTCGCACTAAAAATATGGAGGCATTATTTATACGGCGAACAGTGCGAGATTTTCACGGACCACAAAAGTCTCAAATACCTATTCACCCAAAAAGAGCTGAACATGCGACAACGAAGATGGCTAGAATTAATAAAGGAGTATGACCTATCAATCCAATATCACCCGGGAAAAGCCAATAAAGTGGCAGATGCATTAAGTAGAAAAACAAGCCACCCACGCCAACCACCTTTGCAGCGTGACATGGAAGAATTGAATCTAGAGGAAGTCGATTCTATTGAGGGTATGCTCGCAAAGTTGATGATAACCCCTTCACTAATAGACAGAATTAAAGAGGAGCAAGAAAAAGATGAAACCCTAAGGAAGATAAAGGACCGAGCACAAACAAAACCCATTGGAGAATTTAAGGTTCGAGACGACAACAGTCTGTGGTTTCAGGAAAGATTGTGCGTACCCAATAACGAAGACATTTTGAACGAAGTTCTTAAGGAGGCACATAACTCGCGATTATCCATCCACCCTGGAGCCAATAAAATGTACCAAGATTTGAAACAACGATTCTGGTGGCGCGGCATGAAAAGACAGATTGCAGAATTTGTGGAAAAATGCCTCGTGTGCCAAAAGGTGAAAGCAGAACACCAGAAACCCACAGGGTTGCTGCAGCCTCTCGAAGTTCCGGAATGGAAGTGGGATCACATTTCCATGGATTTTGTGACTGACTTGCCTCAAACGAAAAACGGTTACGATGCCATTTGGATGGTTGTTGATCGTCTAACCAAGTCCGCCCATTTCATGGCTATGACAATCAAGGCTCCAATGGAAAAGTTGGCTACGATGTACATAGATCAAATTGTGAGTCTTCATGGAGTACCCCTAAGTATCGTGTGTGACTGCGACCCTTGTTTCACATCACGATTCTGGACAGCTTTTCAGAAAACAATGGGTACTGAAATTCACATGAGCTCGGCATTTCATCCCCAAATGGATGGTCAATCAGAAAGAACTATTCAAACACTGGAAGACATGTTGCGATCTTGCACACTCGACTTTGGGAAAAGCTGGGATCGAAGTCTCAAGCTAGTTGAATTTTCATATAACAACAGCTACCATCGATCTATAGGAATGGCCCCGTACGAAGCACTCTATGGAAGGAAGTGCCGATCTCCTCTTTAGTGGGATGAAATAGGAGACAAGATTCTCACTAGACCCGACCTAGTAGAGCAAGCTCGAGAGAAAATAAAAATTATAAAGCAAAAGTTACAAGCGGCCCAAGATAGAAGCAAGGTCTGGGCAGATGAGAAGCAGCGACTGTTAGAATTTCAAGATGGAGAAAAAGTGTTTCTAAAAGTGTCGCCAACAAAGGGAATTAAAAGATTTGGTATTAAAGGGAAGTTGAGCCCAAGGTTTATTGGGCCATACGAGGTTCTTGAAAGAATTGGAAAAGTGGCCTATCGACTCGCTCTACCGCCCACCCTATCTCAAATCCATGACGTGTTTCATGTCTCTCAACTGCGACGATATGTACACAATCCTAGTCATGTCATAAAAGATCAACCTTTGAAGCTGGAAGCTGACACGACCTATGAGGAAGAACCAGAAAAGATAGTCAATCGTAAGGAAAAGGTGCTAAGGAAACGAACTATACCAATGGTTAAGGTACAATGGAAGAACCAGTTTATGGACAAGTCTACCTGGGAACTAGAAGAGGACATGAAAAATTTGTACCCTCACCTTTTTGGTTAGCACTTTCAAGTTTCGAGGACGAAACTTATAATAAGGGGGGAGAAAGTTGTAACCCAATTAGAGAGTCCTTCTTGTACCTAAGGATGAGTTAGTAAACATGTGACAATATACGCTTGCGTTTGAAATTTCAACGATCATTATAAGTATATCATGAAGAGTACTATGTGTATTACAAGGAAGGATCCAATTTCTCCATGGCTTTGTAAGTATCGGCCCATAGCCAAGAAAGGCTATTTCTTAAATCCCTATTTAAATATAAACCAATAGAATAAATATGTGTCATTTTTTTAGGAAAAACAAAAGATGGCTAAAGAAATTACAAAGGCTTAGTTGGGGTTATTAAAGACCCCAACCGCCGGCGGGATTAAGAGGGAAAGGGGGGAGAGGCTAATTAAGAGAAGGGTGGCTAGAAGTTAATAAGGTGTAACCTAACTAGGCCTAAGTAACTAAGGTTAGTCAAAAGAAACCATGATTAGCCTAAAACTAACCTAGGGTTAGGAATTTAATTGAGGTTAAACCCTCACCCACCCCTTTTGCCCAACGGCTAACCTAGCCAAAAGAAGAAGAGTTTCCCCCCAAAATACACTTGAGCACTCTCTAGATTTTTCAAACACTCCAAAGTGTCTCAAGAGCAAATGAACTCCTTCTCTCCCTTTCTCTTCCAAACCCACGGCCAAGAAGAGCAACCAAGAGGGATTAGGTTATTCCAAGCCTAAAAGACATTAGGTAAGTATTCTTAGTCTCTTGAGAAGACATTTACATTTTTCTTGAGATGAAACTCATGGTGTATTTTCTCTTGTTCATAACCGTGACCTCCAATGGTCACTAGGCTCAAGTCTCAAGCTTCTAAGGATTCTAAGCTAGAGAAGCTTGGATACCACTCAAGCTTTTGGTAAGTCCCCTAGGTTTTAAGGATATATCTTGGTTAAAGATGTAGACTAACCTTACTCCTTTTTCCTCCTCACCACCGTGGGATGCATGCATAGAGAAGGCAAGAATTCAACTTTTTCAACATCTCACCAAGAAGAGTAAGCAAAAAGGAAAGTACACTAAACTCTTTATGGTTTAGATGTGAAAGTGTGTGAATGAATGGCTAGATATACCTAAGATCTAATCTTAGTTGTAAAATGGTAAGTTGAAAACTTTCGGCCTAAGATATTTAAATGTGTAGGAGTGGAACTTTGCTCCAAAGATGTGTTCTTTGAGGGTTATATGCATATTTATGTGCTAATCTACGCTTGGATGTGTTAAAGATCCTTTCTTTCATGATGAAAGGCTCACGGTGGAAGGGTTAAGGGAGGTTGGGTGATTTTACATGAAAAGTGCAAATACAGCAAGGAAGTGGGGACAAGTTTTGATTTTGTTGTGTGTTAGGTTTAATATACTCTTGGTTATACCATTTTCTTGCATGCACCAAAGAATGAGGCTGTTAGTGAAGGGTGTGTGTGTTCATCTTAAAATTGTTGCTAAGTGTTGGTGACAAAAATGTGAGCTAAGGACATTTAGGAAGAATATATGATCACTGGAAAATTCTGGAGCTGGACCGAAATTTAGACTGTTTTATGAAGCCAGAAAAGGGACCTTAGGAACCTTCAATTCCACTGATTTTTGGTATGCTATTAGTCTTATGCGTTTTTTAGATGTGAGAGTTGGAATCACATTAAAAAGAGCCACGGTTTACTTTTAATGAATTTTCTACTAAGACTGGTCCTGTTGGAAAAAGTTGCACTGGACAGAATTTAAGTAACGTGTTTGGAAGTCTAAAAATGGGTCTTAGAGGTGTGAAAATCCACTAATTTTCGGTATGACACTAACCTCATGAATAAAGAAAAGTTGGCAGTTGGAATTTTGTCAAAATAAGTTGTGGTTTATTTTTAATAAATTTTCTAGTAAAATGGGTCAAACTGAAATGTGCTGGATCGACAGAAATTGTGTAACAAGTTGCATGATCTGAAACAGGGCCTTAGGAAATTGTGATTGGGCTAAATTTCGACAGGATGCTAGCCCAATGAGTTTATTATGTTGGAGAGTTGGAATTTCCAGAAAAAGATTAAAGGGTTGGTCACAATAAATTTTATAGTAGAGTATGGTCATTTCAGAATTCAGATTACATCGTTTTAAGAAAAGAGCAAACGAGTCCCTTATCGACATCGTAATTCCATAATGCATGCATGGCATTCACTTATGACATTTACAGAGAAGATCATGTGGTCAAATGGGTCTAACACGTGCATTTTAGTAGGAAATCCCTAAGGAGAAGTAGACACTACTAAGCTGGAAATTTCCAGCTCGGCAATGAAACGTGTCTATTCGTTTACGTCATGCACTATGCCGTGAATTGCATAATATATGTCATGCATTGCATCATCGTCACATGCATAATTTACAGCATGTCTTTTTATGGGAAAGAAAGATGAAAAAAGTTTCAAAAGATGATTTTGTTTTGTAAAGAATGATCTCCCACCGGTACCGTGTGTGAGTATGAACTTGGCCAGTATGATGACGTTACCGTTCCGAATCCGGGAATAATAGATTCGAAGGGGAGACGTTACCGCCTCAGATCCGGGAAGATAGATCTGAACATGAGTATGATGACGTTACCGTTCCGAATCCGGGAATAATAGATTCGAAGGGGAGACGCTACCGCCTCAGATCCGGGAAGATAGATCTGAACATGAGAAAGATGACGTTAACGTTCTGAATCCGGGAATAATAGATTCGAAGGGGAGACGTTACCGCCTCAGATCCGGGAAGATAGATCTGAACACTCTATTGTTTTACGACGATGATGATTTTTAAAGAAAGGCATGAAAGTTCTCATTCTCATTTTTTTTCATGATGCATCACACGTATATATGCATGCATGTCATGTCTAGGGAGTTATTGTGTAGTCACTCATAATACTTAGACTAAGTTGTCATAACCTTGTAGAACCCAAGTGTGACTTCCTTAAGGGATGATCCCTGATACGTTACGAATTGATACGAGTTACAGACTTTTATTGTTATATTCTGTACTAAGTGACGATTTTAATTAAGTTATGATCTTGCTATCCTAAGTGACGATCCATACCGAATATTGGATGAAGGACATGTATGCTTCTAAACCACAAAATTTTTTGGGGTTTGGTTCTTATTCGCACTTTCCATTTAACTCATGATTATTATAGTATACTTGCTGGTGACATTGTCACTCACCCTATTTTTCCTCCCAGAGGTGGCAGAAGACAAGGTAGAATGGATCGAGGACGAACCTGGGGTTTCCTACCCGTGAGTGCAGAGAAGGATGGCCAGCTTTAGGAGACCGAATGTACCAGCGTTAAGGGATGATGGTGATATGTAATTGAGATGGAAAAACAATTATCTTTTGTCGCTTTCTACTACTTTCGATGTGGGTTGTAAACGTTAAATGGTTGTGATGACATTTTTAATTTGAAGTTCTAAATTCTGCCACGGTTCTGCGTATTTGTCGCACGTGAGCACGAAAATCCATGCAATTCTATCATGGATCACGACACGTATGGATGACGCCTAGTACTCTCCTTAGTGAAGTACGGCGGGTGCACCGACTTTGGCGGGTCCGGGGTGCGGGGCGCCACAGTACGACCTGAAAATGAACCTTAGGAGTGTTAAAATTGGCTAATGTTTGCTATGTGATAGCCTGATATGTGTAGTGAATGTGGGAGTTGGAATTTTAGTAAAAAGAGTTGTGGATTATGCTTAATGAAGTTTTTGGTAAAACTGCTCAAACAGAGTTGCTGGAACAGGACATATTTGAGTAGTAAGTTGTGTGGCTCGAAAATGCACCTTAGGAATGTGCAAATGAGCTGATTTTTGGTACGATGATAGTTTGATGTGTTTATGACATATGTGATTTGGAATTTAAGTAAAAAGAGTTGTGGATTATTTTTAATGAAGTTCTTGGTAAAACTGCTCAAACAGAGTTGCTGAACAGGACAGTTTTGAGTAGTAAGTTGTGTGGCTCGAAAATGCACCTTAGGAATGTGCAAATGATCTGATCTTTGGTATGATGATATTTTGATGTGTTTATGACATCTGTGAGTTGGAATTTTGGTAAAAGGAGTTGTGGTTTGGTCACAATTCATTTCGTGATACAACTGGTCATTCCAGTTTCTGCGTGTACCAAGTTTGGAAAATTAGATGACCCCCTTAAACTTATTGGATTGCCTTGGAAGTTTTATGGTAATTACTTAAGGCATAGATGTACATGTTCATGTAAAGAAACCAGCATAAAACCACCATTTGATGTTTAACAACTGAGTTGAAGTTAGTGGTATAAAACTGGAAAATAGGACAGTTTAATGTCTTAAGTTGTAAGGCTTCGATCTTGATCATTTAGGCTTGAATCTGATGTTTAGCCTTATGAATATTGTTTCTTGGTAAATTAGCTATGTTTTCCAGGTGATGGATCAAAATGAATAATGTTTTATGACCCACGAAACTGAGGTAAGGCGGCACTGCCCTGCTGATTTCAGCAGTACTTTTGATGATAGTATGATGTTTTGAGGTCGTTAGACATTTCAGAATGTTACGAAATTTTTATAGCATGTGTCCAAGCCTTCATTATGCATATGTATGGCATGGGTTTATGAATATGAGCACGAATTGATAAGCACGAGGCTTTTTGAACAGAATGTGATCGCTGGACAGTTTTTTCCAGTTTAAAAGACAAGTCCGTGCATGCATGTTATGATGCATTTGTTCACGAGTCGTATAATGCATGTCATACATTGCATCATCGTCACTTACATGATTTACAGCATTGATTTCATGCGAACGAAAGATGAAAAGCGTTTTCAAAAAGATGATTTTTGTTTTTAAAAGAATGCTTCCCCATCGGTACCGTGTGTGAGTATGAACTTGGCCAGTAAGAACCCGCTCAGATCTGGATTAAGTGATCTGACAGTATGACCGTTCAGGCCTGGGGATAATAGGCCTGAGGATGATCGTTCGGGCCCAGAAGAATAGACCCGACAAGAAGATGACGTTACCGTTCTGAATCCGGGAATAATAGATTCGAAGGGGAGACGTTACCGCCTCAGATCCGGGAAGATAGATCTGAACACTCTATTGTTTTATGACGATGATGATTTGAAAGAAGAGCATGAAAAGATCATATTCTCATTTTTACCATGATGCATCACACGTGCATATGCATGCATGTTACATTCATTAAGTCATTGTGTAGTGACACATGATACTTAGACTAAGTTGTGATGACCTCGTAGACCCTAAGTATGACTTCCCTAAGTGATGACTCTTGTTATGTTATGAATTGATGCGAGGTACAGTCTTTTATTGTTATGTTCTTTAAGCAACGATCTTGCTTAAGTTATGATCTTGATGCATTTAAGTGTTGATCACAACGGCATGGGATGGAGGGCATTATGCGCTACTCTTGCACATTCATACGCATTGCATATGGTCATCAGCATGATGTTGAGTCTATTTGCACTAGGCTGTGTTATTAATTGCTTCGTGACTAAGTTATAATTTTATTGCCTTAACGGTTATTGATTGAAGGGATGAGATGCTAGCCAAATGCTAGAGGTAATGTTACATAGGTTATGATCAAACTATCTCTCGTTACCTAAGTTATGATTTCGCTACTGTTGATACGTAAGCTATGATCTTATTCATGACATTTAGGTCAAGTTGTTATGAATTGGTAGCTCCTAGGTTATGATCTTTATTGAGTGATGACCTTTTGTATGTCACGATCTTTATTGAATGATGATCCTTTCATAAGCTATGATCTCTGTTAAGTTTCAATCTCTGTTAAGCTATGACCTTGGATATACCTTTTGTTGACTTCTTACGGGTGTTTAATGGAAGGTTAGGTATGTTCTAAACCGAATTTTGGGGGTTCGGTACTTGTATGTACTTTCCAGTTAATGCATGATTGTTTATGGTATACTTGCTGGTGACTTTGTCACTCACTCCCTTATTTTTCCTCCCAGAGTTTACAGGAAACAGGGTAGCAAGGACTGATGACGAGCATAGGGTCCCACATCCATGAGCATGCGAGTGGATGACAACTTAGGGATTCTATTATGATGGATTTATATTATGACGGATTTATGTTGGGAGCAATGATTGCAGAATTACTGGTGTAATGAATTTGGTTGTAAAACGTATGTTGGATGTATAGAATGGTTTATTTAAAAGTTTTTATTCCGCCTAAGTTTTACTTACCTGATGAAATGATGACATGGAAATCCATGAATTTATTATGGGTTGTTATGTGTTATGCATTGACGCTTGGTACTCTCCTTAGTGAAGTACGGCGGGCGAACCGTATCCGGCTAGGCTGGGGTGCGGGGCACTACATAAAGCCACCATAACTTAGCTGCATAAGTTTGTTGGAGAGTATGAAGATCCCGAATAGACAAACCACCCTCCTGATAAGGATAACAAATGCTGCGCCAATTCACCCAATGATGATGATTAGTACCCCAGAAGAAGCGTGAGAATTTACGCTCTAATGTTGCAACAACACTTTTGGGCAACCGAGTACATGCATATGTAATGGAAAAGAGGATATAACCGATTTGATCAACACCAAACGTCCTGCCGCCCCCAAAAATCGATGCTGCCACCCTCCCAACCGAACCTCCACATGCTGTAACAGAGACTGACAATGTGTAACCCGTGTGATCCCTTTATATAAAAAAGAACCCAAATATTTCATAGGGAGAATTGAGGAACACATGGCAAGTAATTCTTTATAAGCATGCTAACGGTGAGGCGCAATTCCTGTGGAGTATACCACTGTCTTTTGTTCCAATTAACTGCTCGGCCAGAAACCTCCTCATATGAAGTTAAAAACTGCTTAAACCTCGTTAGATTGCATGTTGAAGCCTCCAGAAACACTAAAAAATCATCAGCATTGGATGGATGAGAAATAATTAGCGGCATGCATCCCATTGAAAATGGTCGGATATAAGATGATGAGATTAACAATTTCAAGCCTCGACTAAATGCCTCCACTGCTAGAATAAACAAGAGAGATGATAAGGGATCCCCTTGCTTTACTCCCCTTGTTGGACAAAAGAAGCCTTTGGGTACGCCATTTATAAGAATCGAGATGTATGTACCTTCAACATGATTTAGTACAAGCGTAATAAAAAATGGCGAAAAACCAAAACGTAGTAGTACCTGGCGCAAAAATTGCCAGCTTACGCGATCAAACGCCTTTGCCATATGAAATTTAATTACTGCATGTGAACCTCTATGCATCCAATGTATAATCTTAGATGCAAGTAGGACTTGTTCAGAAATACCACGACCTTTCTGAAAACCCGTCTGTTCCGGAGAAATGATATGCGGCAGAATGTTATTCAAACGGGATGCTGGTATGTGTGTTTGTATCTTACTTGCAAAAGTGGATAGAGCAATAGGATAATAATCATTGAAAGTGCACTGAGTATTCCCTTTTGGCAGGAGAACCAACATTGAATGTGCCATTTCTTTTGGTACTGGGAAACCAGTGAAAAATTCCTGCACCGATTTGTAGACATCCAAATGGATAACGTCCCAACACTCCCTAAAAAATCATCCATTATATCCATCTGGACCTGCAACACTATCTGGATCCAGGGACCATGCCTCCTGCTTAACCTCCTCAAGCGTCAGCATTTACGTCAAAAGAGTGTTATCCGAAGGTGAGACCAGAGATGGAATGCAACGTAAGAAGTCATGACAAGGTTGTGTAGCTTGACTTGTAAAAATATATTGAAAATGAGAAACTGCAGTATCGTCAATAGACTCTGTTGTATCACATATTGTACCAGTATCTGTTTCAATTCTAGAGATTGTCTGCTGCCTTCGCCGCTCCTTGACCAAGGAATGAAAATAACGAGTAGTTGCATCGTCCTCTTGTAGCCATTTTACTCTTGCTTTTTGCCTCTAGAATTCCATTTCCTGATGGACGACTTTGCTATATTCAGCCTGTGATGCCGAACATGCAATGCGATTTTCTATAGATAGGTCACTATCATACACAATCTCAAGGCATTGCACTTGACGTTCCGCATGCTGAAGTCGTTGAAAGATATTGCCAAAAAAGTCTTTGTTCCATTTACTTATATCCTTTCTAAACCTTCGTAACTTAACAAACCGTGCATACCACCTATTGTGCGCTATGACGACCAAGATGTACGCATAAATGTGCGAAAATCTTCATGTTTGGTCCACACAGTCAAGAATCTGAATTGACGTGGTCCAGTAACTTGTTGGTCATGACATTGTATAAGAAGTGGGCTATGATCTGAGGTTGCTCGACTGAGATGTGTTAACTTTACCTCTGGGAACGCATCATAAAAATCTGCATTACAAAAAGTCCAATCTAGGCGGCGCCACACCTGGCCTAAGCCACGTCCGCCAATCCATGTATAACGAGAACCAATATGAGGAACAATATGCCATGCAGCCAAATCCACCATTTTATTAAAATCCGACAAGGATGATAAGCGCAGCTGTGATACCCCCTTATGATCCTGTAAAGAAAGGAACGTATTAAAATCTCCAGAGATAAGCCAGGGTTCCTGAGTGATGTTAGAGAATCGACGTAATTGTGCCTATAAAGTCCTACGATCAACCACTGTATGCAATCCATAAACACATGAATGCCAAAAGACAACATTGTTTGCTTGAGAGCGGAAGCGAAGGTGGCAACTTGCTGTGTTGATGATGATTGGAGTAAGGCTAGAGAATTATTGTGCCAAAAACACCACGCGCGATCATCACAAATACTTATCATAGAAGAGAATCCCAATTGCAACCGAATAGATGCCATCTGATTTATTGAAATCTGAGGCTCTATAAGCAATAGAAAATGAAATATATGCTGTTGAAGTAACAAATGCAAACGAGATAGCAAGGTGCAAATACCCCTTACATTCCATGTTATGAAATTCATTGAGAAAGAGTTGGTGGTAAGTTTGAAGAACGAGCAACACTACGTGTGATCACATGACGTTCTGGCCTGGGTATCTGCCTTTGCAGACGTCTGTTACGCTTACGAATAAAAGGTACAAATCCATCTGAGTTTAATACCTCTGACGACTTGTTAATACGCTGCAATAATTCTGCATCAGAGATATTATCTGGCCGGGATATCAGACGACGGGTCCACATGTCTGAAGCTTCACGAAACTCCTACTGCATATCCTGTAGCGAAACACCTTGGGCTATATTGATCGCATCATGCGCATCAGAATCTGACACTGAATGAATATTTTGTTGATTATCAATGAGAACAGGAGGAGGTTGTAAGTCATCTGTTGCAAAACCTATCACCTTCGAATTTTTTGGTGGCGGCAGGATACTAGCTGGCTGATCAGTAGTAGGAGTCGAAATTTCCTCAGTTGGAATGACTGCTGGTTGTATATCTCCCGAAATAACATGCTGTTAGTTTAGTATATGCGGCGGCGGTATAACGGTTGGCGCAGGCGCTTCCTCCTTCTCTAAATTTTTTTCGCCCTCCATGTTTTGACCAATGATGGAGCTGCTGGTGGATCTGACGGTGGTTTTTTGTCACAAAGTTCACGCATATGGCCCAAGATGCAACATTTCGCACAAAACTGGGGCACATCTTCATATACTACAGTCCAGAAATAATGATAATCACGAATTTGGAGATGTAGTTTTTCTGGCAATGATTTTGAAACATCAAGTTCGACACATCCTGGTTACAGACGGACGTAATATTTTCTGCGTAGCAGTATCCAATCTGATAGGAGTGTCAATCATGGCTGTGATGGCAAACAAGGCGGATTGATTATGCATATACACCGGAAGTCCAGATAATGAGATCCACACCGGTACAATCAAAGCATCATATCTAGGATCAAAATCATACGTATATTTCATTATTCTCATTGGATATCCCAGTACACTCCAAGTGTGGCGGCTAAAACAGCGATTATAGTCCTCTTCCCACTCAAAACGCGGAAGTACGTGTGATTTATCAAGAAGACCCGCCTTAACCTGCCCTTGAAATCTAATACGATCTAAAGTTTTCTGCAGTGCTATCATGCCAGGGCGGCCGTTCCAAAAAGATCCAACCAATGTATGGCGGAACGGCATAAGCATTGCCGAAACCTCCTCCTCTTCAAGAACCAATGATGGACATCTTTTATACCTCTGAGGAGGCTTTGAATGAATGAATAGTGGTGGGGGAGAGTTTCCGGTCAGAACAGAAGCAAAAGTAGGAGGTGTCGGGGTGATCAACCCCAGCAGCTGCGACGAAGAAGACGGGATCGCCAGGGCTGCGTGTCGTGGCAATATCAGGCAATTTATCTGGCCATTTTAGACATATATATATATATATATATATATATATATATATATATATCTGTGTGTGTGTGTCTATACCTAGCTTATCGTCGTGAAGCACTTTTTGAGATTGTTCGTCCCATAGGTTCGCCTATCAAATTAGATGTTGCAACAACGGAGGGACTCAGGCCATCTGTTGCTCGAGTCTGTGTTGAGGTTGATGTCTCTCAAGAACTGCCGTAAAAAATTTACCAGTAGGCAAAGAATAGATTTATTCTGCAGTCAGTGATTTATGAGGACCTTCCAAAGTTTTGTACCACCTGTCGCCGATTGGGACATGCATCCGGGACATGCCCTACACCGGCTAAGTCATCTGTGCCACCGCCGCCTCCGCCTCCTCCACCTCGTCCAAAATCTCAGCGTTGGACACCCATCAAGAAGAAAACGGTGGCTGAGTCGCCAATAGCTGTTCCGCCTTTTGAGGGGCAAACACAGGCCCACCATGTTGCTACTCTCCCGCCTTCGGAGACTGTCATTATGCAGGATCACGATAGTGACCAGCATGCGGATGTTTTCTGTGATGCTGCAGAACCTCCGTTACCTAATGATCCCGTTCATTATGACCTGGGCCACTCCTCGGACACAGAACTGCCTGCTGCTAATCCAACTGCAGATTTACCCATTGTCCCAGAGGATGTTGTTCAACACATGCAGTTAATCCCTCTATCTCCAGATGAGGTCTTGATCTCACGCCTGCAAGAGCCAGCTGAGGATGCTAATTTCATACCAGTGGTCCCTAGTTGAAAGCGTCGTGCACGAAAAGATCTACCCCCGTTGCCGTCATCCACTATATTAACGCACAGTGCATCGTAGGTCTTGCAGGGAAGTGACTCCACTCTTTCTCAATGAATTCATTAATATGGAATATCAGAGGCATGCGTGCCTCCTTACCTAGATTGCATCTCTTGATAACAGAACATCGCTTGCATTTACTAGCTCTTATTGAACCCAAGCATGCTTCTTCACATATTGCTAGGTTTAGTTTACGTCTTGGTTTTTCCAGTTGCTATGCTTCTCAGTCTGAATGTATTTGGTTTTTCTGGCGTGATTCAGAGTTTCGTTTGCTTGATATGTAGGATCATGGTCAAGTGGTTCATTTCACATTACAATTTGTTCCGCTTCAGCTCACCTTCGTTTTCTCGGTTGTATATGCAAAGCACACGTCAACCTTACGTCGTGATCGTTGGCAGTCATTATGTGACTTTGCTCTGGCGTCCACGTTACCCTGGTTGGTAGGAGGAGATTTTAATATTTTTCGAGCACTTGAGGATCATAGTAGTCGATCACATCCTCCTCTGGAAGTATTACATGATTTTAATGAATGCATGGAGCTTTGTTCTCTTATGGCACCACAATACCAGAGACCCAGATTTACTTGGGCATATGGCAGGGGACTAGGACGAGTTCGTCGCAGATTAGATTGGTTATTTGTTATTTCCTCTTTCCAAGATGTGTTTGAAGACATGCAGCTAACACATCTTCCGCGGGTTTCATCGGATCACACACCACTACTATTTGTGTGTCGTCTAAACACGACAGCTAGCCGTCGTTCATTTCGTTTCTTGGACTCATGGTTACTTCATTCAAATTTTCACTCCTACATGCAGAATGCATGGTTGTCATATCCAACTACAGGAGGTATGTATGGTTTCTATTCAAAGTTATTTTCTCTAAAACGAGATATTCAACGGTGGAATAAGGAAATATTCGGTAATATTTTTTCCAACCTAATGCACGCGGAATCTCATCTCAATATTGCTGAGGCTAATTGGGACGCTGACCCTACTGACGTTACTCGTGAGGCATATCATCGTGCCAAAGCTGAATATCTTCGTGCATCTACTTATGAGCTACATTTCTGGAAGCAAAAAGCGAGGATAAATGGCTTAAAGAGGGCGATGCTAACACACGATATTTTCATTCTATTGTCAAAGGGAGGCGATCACACCTTCGTATACAACAAATTCGGACCTCCACTGGCACGCTTTGTATGACGCCAACAGATATTATGGCAGAAGTTGTTTCTTTCTACACCACTTTATTTGCTCGGGAGGCAACACATAATCATTCCTCCATTCTTTCACACATCCCATGTCTTATATCGGAGGCAGACAATATTATGCTTACGTAGTTACCTATGGAGGCAGAAGTAAAGGAGGTAGTATGGCATTTAGATCCCCAGAGTGCAGCAGGGCCAGATGTATTTCATGGTACGTTTTACCGATCATGTTGGCCAGTTATACATTCTGATGTTGTTAAAGCTGTGCAGGAATTTTTTCTGGGTGTACCGCAACCCTCAGTCATGGCTAGTGCATTGATTACCTTGATTCCAAAAACACAATCTCCTGAAACATTCAGTGATTTTTGACCTATCTGCCTTACGAACTTTCTCAGTAAGGTTTGTATGAGGATCATTGCCACACGTTTGGGCACACTACTTCCCAAATTAATCTCTCCGGAACAAACAGGTTTTTTGCTAGGGCACGATATTTCCACACAAGTTCTAATGGAACATGAGATGGTGCATATGCTTGATAAGGGTGGATCGCAATTATGCTTAAATTTGGACATGATGAAGGCTTTTGATCACGTCAGCTGGGAGTATCTGGAGTTGTTGTTACGACAGTTTGGCTTCTCTAATTTCTTCATTCGGATAATCATTAACCACTTGCGCGCTACTACATTATCAGTTTTGATTAATGGCCAACCTTCGGAGTCTTTCCGACCGTACAGAGGTGTCAAGCAGGGTGACCCGCTGTCCCCATTGCTTTTTATTCTATCATCTGAGGGTTTTTAGCAGGGGCTTAAAATCATTGGTTGACTATGGTGCACTACAGCCTTTTTGCCTAGGCCGGATTCCATTTGCTATTACACATTTGGCATATGCAGATGATCTGCATATCTTCCTGTGGAGTACGCAATGCAATTTACGACGATTTCACTCTTTCTTAACTTTATATGAAACTGCATCTGGTCAAAAGGTTAATTTTCATAAGAGCAGTTTCATTCCCTCTGCCAACACCCTAGCACATCCGCGTCGCTCTTTTGAGACACTTTTAGGCATGCGATGTACTGCTTTGCGACTTCGGTATCTTTGTTCATATTTATATAAAGGCATTAATCGCTCAAGATATTGTACATCCCTCCTGCAACATATAGGTGATCGCATTCAGGGATGGCACTCTCGCCTTCTCTCTTCGGCAGGTCGACTGGTGCTGCTACGTTCAGTGATTTCGGTCCATCCTCTTCATATTCTTGCCGCAGGAGGTTTGCCAAAATCCGTCCTCAAAATCATCAAAAGGAAGATGGCATCATTTTATTGGGGTAATAGACATCATTGGGTAGCATGGTCCACAATTCCTTTGCCGATTGAAGAGGGAGGCTTGGGCCTCCGAGATCTTAGTATGTTACAAAAGGCTTATCACTATCGCATTTGGTAGTCTTATTAGTAGCATGACCCTCTTTGGAGTAAGTACATGCATATTAAATATGGCAGCTGAGGGGACTACCGCCCTAGGCTACTGGATTCGCCGGTTTGGAAACTTATTTGTCGCATCCATACTACCTGCTTTGCTCAGACTGAAGGCTCGGGTTCTCACCTTACATGGAAACCCACGGCGTCTGGTGAGTTTTCTTTGAAAACAGCTTATGATATTTGCCGTGTCTCAAAGCCCACACTGCTCTTTGCTAAATTCATTTGGTTCAAACGCCATTCCCCACCCACAAAAATATTATTATGGCGCATTTTCCATTCTGCTATGCCATTTGAGGATTATATTGGTCAGTACTCTACGGCTCGTCCCACACAATGTCCTTTCTGTAAGCAGCATTCGGCCACGGTAGATCATGTTTTCCTCTACTGCAGCAATATTCGCCCCATCTGGGATTTTTTTGCCACTGAGTTGCATGGTATATCCCCCATCTCAATACATCTTCGTCAATACTTATTATCTTGGTGGTATAGCTCTACGTTTTCGTCATTATTTGGGATTTTGAAGATCATAGTTCCAGCTATTGTTGTTTTTTAACATATGTCGCACCTATGCAACATTAGTATATGGCACATCCGACTCATTTGTTCCATCTGCGATTCGGGCTTCGATACATTATGATATTGAGATATGGATCAAATCAATACAAAGTACGAAACTTACGGTGGGTCCAGCACTTCGTCTTTCGTGAATTCCAAAGATTCAGTCACCACGTCTACAAGTGGTTCGATGGCAAACACCACCCTCTGGTAGGTTAAAGTTAAATATTGATGCAGTAGTTGGCAAGTACTATGCCTCAGGTGGGGTGATTTTGCGTGATCATCTTGGTACCTGTGTGGGGGCGATTTCTTTTCGGTTGCCTCTATGTACACCGCTTGCAGTGGAAATACAAGCGGTGGTATTTGGTCTGCTATACTTTCTACCACTTTATCGTTGCATTATTTTAGAATCTGACTGTGCACAAATGATTTCTCGACTGCGGCAACCATAGTCTGTCTTCGGCAACTATCACCTTAGATTATTACAGACACTACTGCATCATCATCGTCTAGAATTTGTTCATGTCTATAGAGAGGCCAATATGGCAGCACACTACCTGGCTCAACATGCAATGAGTTTCCTCAGACACAGTACTTCATGCACCACAGTCTACCATCACTAGTCCGTGGTACCATAACTTTGGACCTCTCCTCAGCAACTTTGCGGGTACCTTGAGTTATTGGTCTTCCATATGGATTGGCACTCCTTAGCTATCTCTGCCTGCACCTTAGTGGGTGCAGGCAGACTTGGTATGATCTGCATTCCCTTCATCATATACCTTTTTTTATGTCACATATGCTTGATTTACTCAGCATTTTATTTCTCTTGTGCATGGACGTGATCACGCGTCATACTTGCTTCCGTCACCGATGTCGCTGCTATGCCCACTGGGATGAGGGCTAAACATCAAGCGTGGGATTTTTCGTGGCTTACATTTCCTTTGTTTCCTCTGTATTACTTTCGGATTGTAATTTCTTTCCTATTGCACTATAGCGCATATCAACACTCCATTTCTATAAATATGTACACTTTTTCCTTCGCCAAGGTTTTATCCACAAGGGTGGTTTTACTTGGCAAGGTTTTAATGCGGCATATCATATATAATTTGGATGTTGATAATCATCTACTGCTACTTACGTCATACTTGCATGCCCTGTAATAAGGTTTTCCTCCGGCATAAATGAGGGCTTATTTTAATAAAATTTTCTTTCTATTAAAAAAACATGGCTTTTCATGAAAACATATGGTAACTTTCCATAACATGCATATCGTGACATTTTCGTAAACATGAAGACATAGCATTTCATAATGGCTATAGCATATTCACATGAACAATATCGAACGACATACCGAAGGATTTCACATAACATAATCGAGACATAGGTAAGGCAGAGATCCCTTATTCTGGACAAGGTTTTACACTCGGACAACATAAAGGGTAGGAACATACATATGCCCATGACACCAACCTCAGGTTTCAGTATCATGACGGCACTTCCGTCACATAACATAACATATGCCCCTGATACACTCAAAGTGATGTGGGTTGATGATATTTCCACCATAGAGAGCAATCATAAGATTTTTGGAGCGTTGCTAAATTACGGATACCGAGCCTGCCTGCTTCAATAGGTTGACATACTTTTTCCCACGACAGCCAATGATGACGATCGTTCCACAGAAAATTGGCCATCTTGCGATGTAATGAGTTTAAGATGCTGTTTGGTAATCTTGAACTAGCTATGATATGTAAAGGCATGGAACATAACACATGTCGAATAAGTATCAGCCGACCAGCCATAGAGAGTAGCTTTGTTGACCAAGCATTCAATTTTATAACAAAACGATTAAGCAAAGAGACACAATAAGGTGTCCGATTTATGCCCTTATAAAGAAATGAACCAAGATATTTGATGGGTAGAGATGTCACCCGCATGCCTAATGCTTGCGATACCCGCGAACTAGAAACTTCTGCTCCAATTACTACTTAACTTTTATTGTAATTAACCAACTGACCTGAAGCCTCCTGATATATTGCCAAAAACTGCTGAAAACGCCGTAAATTGCTTGCTGAACCATTAAGAAAGACAACCAAATCATCTGCAAATGCCAGATGTGAAATCTGAGGCATCCTACCTGCTTGAAAACCTTGAATGTATCCGTTGTGCATAAGGGCCTTTAATCCGCGTGAAAAGCTTTCCTATGCAAATATAAACAGTAAAGGAGATAAAGGATCTCCTTGCTTGACACCGCGCCCGGTTGAAAAGTACCCCACAAGCTTACCATTAATCAACACCGAACATCGTGTGGCTGAAAGATTATTTATCAAGATTCGGATTAAACGGGAATCAAATCCCATCCGACGCAAGAGTTTATCCAAGTAACCCCAGCAAGCACGATCAAATGCTTTTGCCATATCAAGTTTAACAATGACATGTCCTCCCCATACCGGTCTATCCAATATATGTACCATCTCTTGAGCTAGTAGAATCTGTTCTGTAATCCCCCGTCCTTTCATGAAAACCTGCTTGTTCCGAAAAAATCAATCGCAGAAGGAATGATGAGAGTCTCGTAGCTAGGGGCGGGTGATCACCTTGGAGATAAAAGTTGTTAAACAGATGGCTGATAATCAATAAAAGTTTGAGGATTTGTGAACTTTGGGAGCAGAGTAATAAGGGCCGAAGCAACTGCTGGAGGTGGAGGAATTCCCAAAAAAATTCTTGCACATCCTTAAGCACATCCATATGAATTACTTTCAAAAAGTGTCTGTAAAACGATCCTGGATATCCATCTGGACCGGCCACACTAGTAGGGCTGAGATCCCAAACTGCTTGACGAACTTCCTGTAAAGATGGAATAGACAATAGAGAACGATTATCCTCATCTTTTTGTACCTGAGGAATAGATTTTTTTTTAATATAGGCGTGATTTTATTGATGTTCAAACGCCTCACTTATGGTGGAGGGAACTATATTACAATAATGTATATCATACAAGAACAAAAAGTGTAAAGACGTAAAAATATGTAATCTCCAATCATATATGATATGCCGCATTAAAACCTTGCCAAGTAAAACCACCCTTGTGGATAAAACCTTGGCGAAGGAAAAAGCATACATATTTATATCATTGGAGTGAAAATACATGACTACAGTCACGACATAAAATAGTGGGAAATACAATAAGTCGTCGTTAAGATGATGAGGAGCCTCTCAATCATTACATGGAAAATTGACGAAGCATTGCAGCCAGCAGCGGTGTGTTAGGTAAGCAAAGTCAGAAAGTATCATTAGTCGCCAGTTTTGGAGTTGCAGAGTCCGGTTCAGCAAAGTACTCGTAATCATAGATAGTGGTGATCCTCGTCAGAAAGCAGCATAAGATGTATTAGTATCCACAGAAAGATATAATGGAGGACGAATAAGTGGATAATGGTACCAATAACGTACCAATGTTGCCCGAAGTGCAAAGACTATGGGCAACAAAACGAATGTGTTGAAGCCGATGAAATAGTACAAGTATAGCATACGGTAATAAAGATGAGTATGAAGGCATACCAGGATTGCCTGCATGACAAGAATGAAGGCAACAAAACAAGATTTCCAGCCATGAATTTTATGTTCTGAGCGCATGTATAACACCGTCGGTGTAATAGAACTCACGCGCCGTGGGTGGCAGCTGATTTGCAGATGTGAAAAGTCATGTAACTGGGGACATGCGTGCGAATTGACTTAAATAGTGTGCAACCATGTTGATCTCCCTCGGGATGTAACGAAGCGTACTGTCTGTGAGGCTCAGAAATAGATTTAACCGGGCACAGTCTGGCAATGCTGCAAGCTGAGTGTTTGATTGCTGAGTTATTTGCTTGCAGTCTATCGCAATTATAAGTTGGCGATGTTGTAGGCCAAAGAACATAAGACTGTAAAGGAGAGCTTGTATCTCCGCGTGAAGTGGTGGCTGGTGAGGAAGTCGGAATGAGATAGCAGCAACCATATGGCCTTGCGAGTCCCTCAGAATTGCTCCAGCCGAGGCATCAACATTGAGTTTTAATTTTATCGATGGTGGAAGTTCCCATTTTAGTGACAAGATAACTGGCCGTAGTCTTGGGGAGAAGCCGTCATCAATGAGGGATGGCACATATTGTGCCAAGGACGTACCAGAAAGAGATGAGGCCCAATCATAGCATGACTGGCGAGCAAGATTATAAATATTTGTAATTGGCAAATCAGCATCGCCATATGCATGGTTTGTGTATACTCTCCAAATGCACATAGCATTAGAGGGCCAATTACCCGGAAGTTGCCTTTGAGAGTACTAGCAGACGAGGACAACCACCATTGCAGCAAATGAGGTCGAAGGCATGTAACCTGAGGCATTGGGCCATCTAATAAACAAGATAATTGCAACCAAGCAGGCTTGACATGAGGGCAAAAGAAGAAATAGGTGACTGAGATTGGCAGAATTATTACGGCAAAAGGGGCAGATAGTTGGACAAATGACAGAAAGGTGCCTCAAATTATCTTCAATGGGCAGCGCCGAATGTAACAATCTCCATGCAAAGATGCTAATTGTTTTTGAGATGCCTCGCCACCATATAAATTTACGTGAAAACAAGTGTGCACGATATGGTCGAACATCCTCATATGCCTGCCGAATAGAAAAAGAACCAGATGCACTAGAGCGCCATAATGGATTTGGGAAATCCGATGAAAGTTGCAGACATAAATAATGAATGGAGCATATTCTCTTCCAGCCAGGAGAATCATATATGCGGGGTACATAATCCGTGCGAATCCCATAACGATTATGCATGTATGTCGTCCATAAGGATGTGTTAGTATGATAAGACCACCATAGCTTACAATCATAGGCGCGCTGAATGTGAAGAAAATTACGCACACCTAATCCAACTTCCATTTCCGGATAACATACATCCTCAAAAGAGATCAAGTGATGTTTGTCACCCCACAGAAAGGATGCAATTTTCCGGTTAAGGGCATGAATAACACTTTTGGGCAGACGTGATGCAGCTAGAATGTGGAGTGGTATGGATGACAGCACCGATTTTAATAATACCAGACGGCTCCTTGGCGAAAGAAGGCGACTGGCCCAACCAGTCAGTCTCGCATCAAAGTGTTGTAATTGGGAAGTACAGTATGAAGCTCTATTTATACCACGATAAAGATAAGATCCCAGATACTTGATCGGCATTGAGGACGGCTGCATGGATAGGACTTGTGCAACATTCTGCAGTTGGTGTGGTGTTACATAAGAGCTGACTACAAACTGACTCTTGGAATAATTAACAAGCTGCCCAGATGCCCGCTGATATTCTTGGAGGAAAGTATGGAATTTGCTTAAATTCTGTGTTGACGCATTTAAAAAGATCAACATATCATCCGCATATGTAAGTGTGAGACTGGTGGAACCCGGCCCAACGCAAAACCGTGAAAGAGACTAGAGGCGAATAAACAAGTAATACCTCGGCTGAAACCTTCTGAGCAAAGGATAAAGAATAGGGGAGACAACGGATCACCTTGTTGACTCCACGCGTTAGTGAGAAAAAACCATAAGATGAGCCATTAATGGCTATTGAGAGCTCCAAAAACCTCATATTATTCAGTATAATGCGGATGAACCGAGGATGGAAACCAAACTTAAGTAATATGGCCTCCAAGTATGACCAACTTACTCGATCAAAGGCTTTTGCCATGTCCAACTTGATCATGACATTGCCTCCATGAACTTTTCTATCTATTAAGTGTACCATCTCGTTTGCCATAAGTACATGTTCACTAATATCATGCCCTTTCAAGAAACCAATTTGCTCCACAGAAATTATTTTTGGTAGTAATGTATTCATACACGAAGCAATGATTCTAGTGGTAACTTTGCTAATAAAATTTGAGAGGCATATAGGTCGGAAATCCGCATAAGTGGCAGGCCGTGTTTTTTTGGGGATCAAAGTTATCAAGGATGAAATCATTACCTGTGGAGGAGGGACGCCCAGAAAAAATTCTTGAATTGCAAGAGCAATGTCAAGATGCAGTATTTCCCAGCAAGTTCTATAAAAATGGTCGTTGAAACCGTCGGGGCCGGCGGTGCTGTTTGGGCTTAGGTTCCATACGGCAGATCGTATTTCATTTATGTCCGGCATGGCCATGAGCATATCATTATCTGCCTGCGTTATCAACGAAGGTATATGTTGAAGAAAGTCTTCGACTCCACAGACAGCCTCTTGTGTGAAAAGAGTTTTATAAAAAGAGTCTGCTGCATCACCTAATGTTTGATTATCTTGCAGTGTATCCCCTGCAGAATTTTGTAGATCACAGATTTGTTGGCGTCGATGTCTATCTTTAACAATCGCATGAAAATAAGTTGTATTAGCTTCCCCCTCTGATACCCATTGAGTTCTAGACTTTTGTGCCCAATAAGAAGTTTGTGCTTTTGTTGCTTGGACAAGCTGAGCTTGAGCCAAGGAGAGTGCAGTTCTATTTGTAGGCGTAGGGTCATCATCAAACTGAGATTCTAAACGTTCATAATTTGTTTCAGCAACAGCAACATTGTTAAAGAAGTTGCCGTATATGTCACGGTTCCAACAACGGACGTCTTTCTTAAGCCTATTAACCTTTGAATAGAAACCGCGCATGCCACCGGACATAGCATACTGTTGCCATTTTTCTTTCACAAAAGCCAAGATGTCTGAATGTAAGGCCCATGCATTGAGATATCGAAAAGGAACATGGGGTCTTGCTTGAGATAATGTGCATTTGAGCAATAATGGGGCATGATCAGAAGTAGCCCTTGATAAATGATGAACCACAACATCAGCAAACAAATTTGAGAATGAAACTGTACACAAGTATCTATCCAGACGACGCATAATTCTGCCGTGTCCAGTCCCACGCGCCCAAGTAAAAAGAGGACCCCTAAAAGGAAGATCTTGTAAACCACAAAGATCTACGCATTCGCTAAAAAGCTCTAGTATTCGAAGAGATGGAGCAGAGCGGCCTTTATGTTCGTCTAAGGAAAGAAAGGAATTAAAGTCACCACCTATTATCCACGGAATAGATATGCTGCGAGATGCTTCAACAAGAGAAGCCCAAAGAGGTTGCCTATCAGATATGGTATGACGGCCATATACGACCGACCAGGCAAAAGATTGCTGTGTTTGTTGGTGTATAAAAGAGAAGAGAGTTGTTTCATCATCATGTTGCACGGCAAGTAACTGTAACGGTGAAGAATTCCAGAAGAACCAAATGTTTCCTTGACAAGTTTCAAGGGCATTTGAGAAACCCAGTTTTAAGCGAAAAGAGGTAAGTTTTGAAGAGCATTGTTTTGGCTCAATGATTACCAGGATATCCAGTTTTGTGTGCCGTAGCAGATTTATTAAGCGATCTAGAGAGGTGCGAATACCCCCAACATTCCATGTAATGGCGCTCATGATGATGTTTGTGGAGGAGTGGAGCCCAGACGTGTTGCACTTCGATTTACGACGGTCGATTGAGTCCTTGGCGGAAACTCATGCCGAAGTCGTCTTCTACGTCTTGGAGCCGCTGGAATAAATCCCTCAGAGTCAGGGGCTGTATCAGCAAAATATTCTTGCAGAATATCTTCATCACTAGAACTTGGCGGACGAGCTGATAGGCGCTTGGTAATATTTTCAGCAGCTTCGATCATCTGTTGCTGAAATTGTGATCTTGAATATGTGTCTATATTAATAATTGTATTGGCCAGTTGATCAATATCTGAGTCTGAAACTTGACAAATGTCTGGATCATTTGGGGGAATTTGTGTTCGTAGCAGTTGGTGATCTGATTGTCCTTGCAATTGCTGATGTGATATATCGTCATGGCTATTCATAACATCAACCGTGGCCACTTGTTGAGATTGCAAGGATGCTTCAGGGTCTTCTTGAATCAGATGGGAAGAGAAGCCCTCATGGCTGTCAACGTGATGAACAGGATCAGTAGAAGGCTGGATAGTGTCCTGCTCCACATCACTCGTCTTTTGAACAGAGTCTACGATAGGCTCTGCTATAACATTATCTTCTTGGCCATTTTTCTCTGCCTGAATTGGCTGTTTTTGAAGCAAAACAATATTGTCTTGATCCAAGGCTAGAGCTTTTTGATTTTTCTTTGGAGTCCAACGTGTGGATTGCTTTTGAGGCTTGGATGGATTCTCAACAGATGCATCACCACATGCAGAGGCAATGTGACCTAAACAACGGCAGTCAACACAAAAGGATGGAAGATCTTCATAGACTATTTGTTGCTGAATAATTTTTTGCTTCCCTTGCAAAAACAGCTTCTTAGGGAGATCTTTCGAAACATCAGCTTCAACATAAACACGTGCAACAGAAGGACGCAGACCATCGGCGGTGGCTATCCGAAAGCCCAGGGGAAGACCTACGACTCGCGCTATTTCGAAACATCAGTTTCATGGGATGACCTACGACTCGCGCTATTTCGAAAGAGCCACCTTTTGATGAAAATGTAGCGGCAAACCTGGAAAAGCCACCCAGATTGGAACGATTGGAGCATCTGCAGAAGGATCAAAATCAATCGTCCATTTGGTAACACGCATTGTGCAACCGGCGATCGTCCATGATCGTCAATAAAAACAGCGTATGTAGTCCGATTCATGAACAAAGTTCAGTAGTACATGGGATTGATCCAAAAGTGTGATCTTTACGTCGGATTTGAACCCTATTCGATCAAAGATTTCGCGAATGATATTCCGGAAGCCCTGGGGAAGACGACGCCATTGTGTGTCGCCATATATAAATATATGTGAATATGTATACTTTCATACATATATGTATATATATATGTCGTTTAATACATATATGTATACTTCAAAATATATTTTCATACTTATCACATATAATACATAATTTAATCGTTTTTATACCTTAACATATATATATTATACATACATGTATACAAAATATATATAAGCCCATTTTTTAACAATAAAAAGGCCTTTCTGGTCGTATAGTATATAAGTACATCCATATGTATTTATTCTCATGCAACTTACATATATATATATATATATATATATATTCATAATATAATATAGTCATTTTTATTATAGACTAGGGTTTATGGCCATATAAATATATGTATATCAACATAGTCATATTTTCGTACATTATACATATATGTACATATAGATGTAAATAATTTCTTTAAACCCTAAAAACACTTTTATGGCCAGTATATATATATATATATATATATATATATATATATGTATACCTACATATATATATATTTTAAACTTTATACATACGTGTATCTATAACATAAAATAAAGTGATTTTATTATGAAAATGCGTTAAGGTCGTATGCGTATATATGTATGTCTACTTATACACATATTTATACTTTATACACATATGTATTTATAGCACAAAAAATCATTTTTATTATAGAAAGGGCCTTTATGGCTGGGCGTAATATGTGTATATATATATATACCAACATAATATATTTTCCTACGCTATGCATATATATACTTATAACATAAAATAAATCATAAATACTCCCAAAATGGGCCTTATGGCCATTGGTATACGTGTGTATATTCTAATATATATTTTCAAATACGCCAGCTATATACATCACAGAATATATACTTAACGCATTATTACGGTGGAAACTTGAACATACTGCATGAATAATCCAACTTTGATATAAACGCATATACTTAACTTTTGGAAAACCATGTAGTATCTAGGAAGAATACTTGCCTTTATCACTTAACCTTAGTATGAAAGTGAAGATTTCTCCACTTGGCTTGAAGAAAAATGTTCCCTCTTCATCCCTTCATACCCACGGTTTTGAAGCTAACAAGAGGGGTTAGTGAGCGGCTTATGGAAATAGGTAAATGGAGAAATATAAACTTAATTTAGATGGTGTTCTTACCTTGATACATCTTGGTTCTTAAGGCTTAAAAAATTCGTCCAGGACACTTGTAATGAAGGAGAACGTTGTAGTTATTGTTTTTGGATGTGGGTAGAAGATGTAGAGAAGAAAACTCCCCCTTCTTGGCTTGATAAAACTAACAGCCAATATGAAGGAAATAAGGGTTGGAAGACTTGAGTTTGTTAGAATGAGAGAGCAGAGGGTATTCGCTTAGGTGTAGAACAATTTGTAGAAGTGTAAGAAAGGAAAGAGAAAAAAATTTTCTCATTGTTTTCCTTGGTATTTTCGGCCGTGAAGAGGAGAGGAAGAGGGTTTTGAACACTTGGTTACCTAGGAAGAGAGAGAAGAAGATATTTGGTTGAAGATGAAAAGTGTTGTGTGGTAAAGTAAAAAGGGAATAGGGTTATTCCCCCTTTTGTGAAGCTCAGCCAAAATGAGGGAAGGGGAAAGAGAAGAAGATTTTGTGGAGTGATAGGTGTGAAAGGTTAAGTGGTAGGCTAATGATGAAGGGAAAAGAGTGTGTAAGGAGGAAGAAAAAGAAGACAACTTGTCTTCTTTTGGGGCTAAGGGGCCGGCCTAATGGCGGGATATGAGGGAGAAGTTTTGTCTTGTGTTCCATATAGGATAAAGTAGGAGAAAATCTGATAATTGAGATAAAAGTGTGGGCGGTATTGTTGTGTAGTGGAAGATTAAACGGAAGAAAACATTTCTTCCACTTACATAGAGGGGCGGCCAAGTGGGGTTGGGAGTGTATAGAATAAGACAAAATACTATCATTTGGTTTCTACACAATTTTCTACACTTGTTATTTTGTTGGGGTATTTTCTAATCACAATTTCTTCTTCTTTTTCTTCCCTAAGTGGCGCCAACAACAACACTATATATACATATGTATATATGTATACATATATATATGTGTATATATATATATATGTGTATATATATATGTATATATATGTATATGTATATATATATAGGTATATATTTTTTTTATTATATTAGAATTTTTTCTAACAACGTACGACAAAAATAAACTTCAATAATATAATCGACAAATAAGTCACGTCTGTACTATTATTCTGGAGTAAACATAACACTCATAACATACCTAAATAAGGGATAAACCTTAATCTAATTTATTATAACTTCAATTGGTTACACGATCTAGCAGTTTAGGCTTATAACACTGAGTTTGAATGGAAATGTATTTTGTGCATAGTTGAATGAGACCAATTCTCCTTCTCTTATTCTACCACCATTTTTGAGTTAACAAACGCCAGGGGCGATCTTCTTGAAGGTGTTTGGATTAACAAAAATAATGGATGAAAAATCTCCACAAGCTATTTTCACGTTAAATACGCCATTCTTTTCTGATGCCTCGTTCACTATCTCCACACTGAAAATTGGGATATTCTCCTTTGTATGTCCTGTTACGCCTTGAGATATTGAAATGTCTCTTGGCTGACAAGCTGAAGTTGTAAAGGGAAACAAAAAGCAAAAAAGAACAAATGCCACGCAGTATTTAGCCATGAAGCCTGGAGTAAAGCCTTTGTTAGGGTAGACACTATTTGGCTTTATTTCTTTTCAGAGGAGTACTCTTAAGAACGATGGTTTTATATATAGGTATATATACATATATATACATATGATCAAATGTGGTAATGATCAAATGTGGTTTTTTTGGAAGGATGCATTTCTCGCTAGAGGAGACGAAGACTATGGCAGTCAGCATCATTCCATAAAATTCCAATGGCGTATTACAGGCTAATGCTTCTGGTTTACAGGAGTATATGGGAGGCATACAATTCTCTAGCGGCGAATACTATGGGATGAATTACGGCATTTTCATACATCACTTGATATCCCTTGGCTTATCGGAGGAGACTTTAACACGATTCGCACGCTGGAAGAACATAGGGGCAGATCACAACCGTCATTGCGTACGTTGCAGGACTTCAATGATTTTATTCTGCATTGTCAGTTACATGAACTACAATTTCAAGGCTCATGCTTCACATGGTCAGATGGAAGAGGTTTAGGTCGTGTGTGGCGACGCTTAGACCGTTTGTTGAGTTCGGATTCTCTTGTTGATCTCTTCCCATATATGCAAGTTCAACATCTCTCACATGCCACCTCGGATAACTCTCCTTTTCTTCTAACATGCGACTTGGATGTCCCACGAGCACCATCCCGGTTTAGATATCTTGATGTTTGGGCATCCCATGCTGATTTTGATTCATTTGTGATACATAGATGGCAATCATACCCAACCGTGGGCGGCATGTGGGGATTAAATCATAAGTTATCACTTTTGACTAAAGATTTACGTCAATGGAACAAAGATATATTTGGAAACATCTTTGATGTGGTATCACTAGCAGAAACAGAAGTTAAAAGCGCAGAACGTGATTATGATGCTAATCCCACGGAATCTACTCGATCCGTGTATCATCAGCGCATGGCTGAGCTACGACTGGATCAAAAACGCGCATATCTCTATTGGAAGCAAAAGGCCAACATTAAGTGGTTGAAGGATGGGGACGCTAACACAGCTTTCTTTCACCAGACAGTTAAGCGTAAACGATGCCACCAGATGATCCGCAGAATCACTAAACAGGATGGCACTATACTGGAGCAGCAAAGTGACATCCAAGCTGAGGCTATTAATTATTTTTCCCATCTCTTTGCTGAGGAGTCCATTTCAGAATGTGAATTAATTCTTCAACATATTCCATCGTTGATAACGGCAGATGATAACAGTATGTTGAAGGCCATTCCTTTGATGTCTGAGGTAAAAGAATCGGTGTGGGATCTCAGCCCCACAAGTGCAGCAGGTCCGGATGGCTACCCTGGCTCTTTTTACAGACGGTTTTGGCCCCATATCCAGAATGATGTTCATAAGGCATTTCAAGAATTCTTCTTGGGTATCCGAATGCCTAAGTCAATGGCAGCAGCGTCCGTTATTTTGATACCTAAGGTTAGCAATCCCCAATCCTTTGCAGATTATAGATCGATATGTCTAACAAATTTTCTTTCTAAGGCCATCACGAGGCTGATCGTTACCAGACTGGGATGCATCTTGCCCAGAATAATATCTCCTGAGCAGGCGGGTTTTATGAAAGGCCGCAATATCACAGAGCATGTCTTATTGGCACAGGAAATGGTTCGTGTACTAGATAAGCAAACACGAGGAGGACAAGTTCTTATCAAATTAGACATGGCGAAAGCTTTTGATAGGGTGAGTTGGAAATATCTTCAGCAACTGTTGCAATGCATGGGTATGGATGCTCGATTGGTTCGTATTATCATCAATAACTTGCGCAGCACGTCATGCTTGATTTTGCTCAATGGCACTTTGACAGAATCATTTCCTATTGGTAGGGGGTTAAGCAGGGGGATCCTCTATCCCCTTTACTTTTTATTTTGTCATCTGAAGGATTTACACGAGGACTGAATCATCTTATACGAACGGGAGAGCTTAAGGGATTTAGAGCAGGCCGGACTCCTTGTATTTCACATTTGGGATTTGCAGACGACTTATTAATTTTCCTTAATGGTACACCGCGAAACTTATCAAAATTTCGAAATTTTTTGGATATATATCAGCAAGCCTCGGGTCAATTGGTAAACTATAATAAAAGTCATTTTGTTGTGGGGCAAGGGGCCTCGGTGGCTCAGGCGTCCACTGCATTAGGGATGCGATCTACATCGCAGCCTATCAAATATTTGGGTTCATACTTATACAAGGGAATAAATAAAGCCAGGTATTGCTCCAATCTTCTAGCTCACTTTGACGCTAAGTTATCGTCTTGGTCTACCAATTTCTTGTCCATGGCGGGCAGGCTAACTCTTATCAAACATGTCCTTAATACATTGCCCACACATCTCATCGCCAGCTCTAGATTGCCTAAGGGCATCATACATATTCTCAATAGGCGAATGGCATCCTTTCTATGGAAAGGTCGTCATCATTGGCAATCCTGGCTTACTATATGTCAATCACATGAAGCGGGTGGTTTAGGCATTCGATCTCTTTTGCATGTCCAGCAGGCATATGATTGTCAAATATGGTGGCAGTACCTTACTTCAAACAATCTTTGGGCAGACTTTTGTCGATCCAGATATGGTCATCGTTCTTCCATCTATTCACATATTTATGACTCATCAACATGGAAGCGCATAGCACACACACATGAGTTCATGGAGGGGCATACTACCATACCAGAGGAGAATGGCCAATTTTCAATTCGGTCTGCATACAATTTGATATCAGCTCGGCTGCCCAAAGAGGAAGCAAAGTACATTTGGTGGAAAAATACGCATCCAAGACAAAAGGTCTTTCTTTGGCGTCTTTGGCATTCCTCGCTTCCAATGGTGAACAACTTCAGAGGATGGATCACAGTTTATCCCTCTCAATGTATCTTTTGTCGGCAATATCATGACTCCCAAGATCATGTGTTCTTGCATTGCCCGCTTATTCGCCCTCTTTGGGTTGACATGTCTATCACATTTCATGGCCCGTTGCCTCTCTCGCGTACAATCAAAGGACACTTGCTTCGATGGTGGCATAGGTCGTCATCCGAAACAATGGCAGGTCAGCTCACTGTCGTAGTTCCTTTTATTACGGTGTGGGAAATATGGAAAATGTACACTTCCTGTAGGTTTGGCGAAGAATCTTTTGATTATGATCGACTTTACACGAAGCTCAAAGGTTCACTTTACACGTGGTGTGCCTCAGTCAATGGGAAGAAATTTGCCCGCAACATACCACATCTCGTGGCTCAACGCTTTTCTCCACCATTGCGCGTGAATTGCTCCACTATTGTTCGATCGAGATTTCCACCATCAGGCAAGCTAAAACTAAATGTGGATGCGGCTGTAGGTAAACACATGTCAGCGGGGGCGGCCATACTTCGGACGTGCCAGGGTTCGTTTCATTCGGCCATCAGTTTTCCACTGCCACTTTTGAGTCCTCTACGGGCTGAGATTCACGCTTTGACGATTGCGCTCATGTACTACGCTCAGCATCATGACAGTCTCATAGTTGAAACGGACTGTCAATCTGTGCTCACCTTGTTGGCTGATCAAGATCGAATCACAGGAATGCTGTCATCGGACATTGCCTGGGCATCACAATTTCTCATACTCAATAATTCTACACTTCAATATTGCCCACGAGAAGCTAATTTGGCACCGCATAAGCTTGCCAGATATGGATACCACTCTCCTAGTCTCATTCGCTACTTTTCGGTCCAAGCCTTGCCATGTGAGGTAGGGGTGCATTGTATGTGGACCGTCATCTGCCAACACTTCGACTTTGATCCATGACAGCCCACTTTCTTTATAGTTGCCTGTGTTTTCGAACGCGGGCAACCTCGGTGCGTTTATCCTTCGTCTATATGACTCTTAGGCATGCTGCTCCTTTTATTGATTTTACAATGTTTCGGCTCACTTTTGCTCTTGTATCTGTTTTTTCATGGTGGCGCATCCATATACTGCCCGCACGGAACTTTTTGCACATAGTCTGGCGGCTGGAAACGGAATCATGCATAGCTTTTTCTTATGTCTTGTCGTCTTGGTTTTCATGCCAGGACGACTCCGGTATGTTTTGTCTTTCATCTGGTCTGCTGCTGCTTACAAACGTCTTGTTGCTACTAACGACTCTTCTCCCTATTTCTGAGGTGCTCGTCATTATAAAGCCACATACTCTTGGCAAGCTCTTCCCCAAGCTCAACAATGTCAAGTGCGGCCACACAATGTATCAAGCCTACACAAACGACATTCCAGCATCTTACACATCATATCACAAAATTTCATTCATGTATTCATTCACATATACGATATGCACTATTCCCCGACGAATAAATATGTACGCTTTTTCCTTCGTCAAGGTTTTATCCACAAGGGTGGTTTTACTTGACAAGGTTTTAATACGGTATATCATATTCGACTGGAGAAGCGCCATCATTAGAGATTTGTATTATGTTTTTTCGTATACTGAACCATTATATATTCGGATGTACTAAAAGCAGGGCAGGAGTTTTTTCTGGGAGTTCCGGAACCAGCAGTCATGGCCAGTGCATTGATTACATTGATTCCGAAGATACAATCTCCACAAACATTTAGTGACTTTCGCCCCATTTGTCTGACGAATTTTTTGAGTAAGGTCTGTACTCGTATACTTGCCACACGCCTCGGGACGCTCTTGCCGCAATTAATATCACCGGAGCAAATAGGATTCTTACCGGGACATGATATCTCGACACAAATATTATTAGCACAGGAGATGATACATATGATGGATAAAGGGGGATCTCAATTATGCTTGAAATTAGATATGATGAAGGCATTTGACAGGGTGAGCTGGGAATACCTGGAGCTTTTATTGCGTAAATTTGGCTTTTCGGATTTTTTCATACGAGTGGTTAATAATCATCTTAGTGCCACTCGGTTATCAGTTTTAATCAATGGCCAACCATCACCACAGTTTCGCCCATTTCGAGGTGTAAAGTAGGGTGACCCACTATCTCCGCTATTATTTATATTGTCATCTGAAGGCTTTAGTAGGGGCTTAAAGTCACTTACAGCAGCAGGACACATCCAATCTTTTCGGCTGGGGCGTATTCCCTTTGCTATCACTCACTTGGCATATGCTGATGATTTACTTATTTTTCTACGAGGCACACAGCGTAACCTTAGTCATTTTTGAGCATTCTTAACTCAGTACGAAACAGCATCTGGACAAAAGGTTAATTATCACAAAAGTAATTTCATCCCTTCGGCAAATGTTGCCTCACATCAGAAACGAGTCTTTAAGGAAATTCTTGGTATGCGGCTCTCTTCTCTTCCTTTTCGGTATCTAGGTTCCTATCTACACAAAGGTATTAATAGAGAAATGTACTGCACCTCCCTGTTGCAACACATGGAGGATCGTTTACACGGGTGGCACACCAGACTCCTTACACACGCTGGTCGATTAGTCCTGCTAAGCTCAGTGATTGCTGCTCTTCCATTACATATTTTAGCAGCAGGTGGTTTACCAAAATCAGTCATCCGCATTATCAATAGAAAAATGGCTTCTTTCTTTTGGGGCAACCGTCATCATTGGGTATCATGGTCCAAAATTACACATCCTATTGATGAAGGAGGTGTGGGTCTTCGAGACCTTATTCAGTTACAACAAGCATATCATTGCAGAATATGGTGGACATATCATAAAAATGATACTTTGTGGAGTAACCATATACATATGAAGTATGGCAGAAGAGGTGATTTTGTGCCGCGACTTCCAGACTCGGCGATATGGAAGTTAATCTATCGCATACATCATATCCCATACGACAGGTTCGGGGCAATTCCTTTCGTGGACACCATCTTCTACAGGTGAGTTCACACTTAAATCAGCATACAATGTTTGCCGGACATCCATCCCCACGCAGCTATCATCAAAATTTATTTGGTTCAAGCATCACTCTCCATCCACAAAAATTTTGTTCTGGCGTGTCTTCAATTCTGCTTTGCCTTTTGAGGACTATATTGCCGCTACACTGTGATGTGCCCTACGAAGTGTCCTTTTTGTAGGCAAGCTTCAGCCTCAGTTGCTCACATCTTTCTACACTGTGATCGCATCTTTCCGATCTGGGCCTTTTTTGCTTCAGAACTTCAGGGTTTGCTGCCGACAGTGTTCACTCTACGGCAATACTTATTATCATGGTGGTATCGTTCATTAACGTCATCAATCTCTGGAGTTTTAAAAATTGTTGTACCAGCTATCACTGTTTCAAACATCTGGAAACTCTATGCTCAGCTCACATATGGGGATTCAACATCCTTTTCGGCCGCCATGCTGCGGAATGCTATACATTTTGACATTAATATGTGGATTCACAAGATACAGGGATCCAAGCTTACAGCAGGATCACGTCTTTCTCTTTCCTGGATCCCACGCCTTCGACCTCCTCGCCTCAAGATTGTTAAATGGAAATGCTCACCATCTGGTAGACACAATCTGAATGTGGACGCCGCAGTCGGTGCTCGATATGCTGCGGGGGGAGCAATATTGCACAATCATCATGGGGATTGTGTGCGTGCCATATCCTTCCGGCTGCCACCATGCACACCATTGATGGCAGAAATTCAGGCAACTTTATTTGGTCTCTTATATTTTCTTCCATTCTGCTTATCACTTATGATAGAATCCGACTATGCGCACTTGGTGTCGCGACTACAAACCACGCAGCAAATTTTTGGCAATTATCATCTGCACCTTTTACACTCATTACTTCAGTCACATGGATTGGAGATCACACATGTGTATCGAGAAACCAATATGGCAGCACACTACTTAGCTCAGCACGCAATGCTTTGCCCTGAGACAGGATACTTCGGTAGTCAAAATCTCCCAGCCTTGGTACGCGCATCATTACTTCTTGATCTCACATCAGCAAATCTGCGCGCAAGCTGACAATCAGGTCTTCCTAATGGATTGGCGTAACTCGGTTTATTCTGCCCGTATCATTCGAGTTACGGGCAGGCGTGGCTCGCTCTGCGCACATTTTCCATCAGGATTGGCGGTTTTACGTCCTCTCTGCCTGTACTCGATTGAGTACAGGCAGACTCGGTATGATTTACATTCTCTTACACTGTTGGCTAGCGGCACACATTGTTAGGCCCCCTTATAACTTTCATGATTCTTTGACATATGTTTCCTGCCAACACAATGATGGGTTCCTTTGGCTTCGGAGCATTCACACGACTGTTGTATCCAATGGCGTGGCTTATTTGCCAACACACTTACCTCATGTTGCAACTCTTCCGAAGGGTTTGGCATGTCTTGTAATTGCTGCCGGCACATTAGTTTGTGCTGGCAGGCGTGGTATGATCTTCAACTGTTTCTTTTCCAGCAATCCAATCCATACAATATCTCTGCTTTACTCAGCAACTATTTTCTTTACTGCATGGCTGCAATATTGGCTCGGCATGGATATACCGACCGCTTACATGAGAGCTGTTAAAGCAACGGGTCATTTCCGAACGAAGATACTCGGCAAGATACTCATTCTAGTGCATTGGTGCAACCCACAGGATTGCTATGTTTTTCATTTAAATATATATATATGTATGTCTATATGTATATATACACATACATATATACATACATATATATATGTATATATATACATATATATATTTTTAATTAAACATTTATTTGATTAAAAGAAAGCCTCGTTTATGGCGGAGGAAAACCATATTACATCAGTTCAGAGTAGGCAAATAAATGAAATAACGAACTAATAATAACATATCTCCAGTCGTATACGATATGCCGCATTAAAACCTTGCTAGGAAAAACCACCCTTGTGGACAAAACCCTAGCGAAGGAAAAAGAGTACATATTTATACGACCATCATTGAAATGCATAGAGGCGAAATCTGAGTACAAATGGTTATATTCTGCAGGCTGGTGCGTATGTCGAATGTGGCACAATATTGTGACCTCCAGTAGTCCCTTCGAGTAAAACCAAGGTGTGGGCATGTCAATGATCGTTAAGTCCACCAATGTGAAAAAACCATCGCTTGCCAGAGCCGGATATAATCCAAGACATGAAAGAGCAGGCACAGAACGGTAGTTATGATACAGAAAGAAAAAATATAAAATGCAGGCCAATAGATAATCAGACATACCGAGCCTGCCTGGATCCCTTAGGAGACAGGCAGGATGTGTCAGAAAACGCCAATCCTTGTGGAAGACAATCGGAGGCATGGGACTCCAACGTGCCATATTAGCGTCCATCAAGGCATAGTCGATTGCGCGAAATGAGAACCCAGCCAGATAGCGGCTCCAGAGAAAAGCGATCATCCAAGGTTGTAGACATTCAAATACACATGCAGCAGCAAAATCAAAATATACATCACGTGTGCATAGCAAATCCAGCCCAAGAAAATAGACCAACAAGATGTTTAGCTCACCAAGGCTGCCTGCACCGAGAAAAGCACAGGCAGCAACAGTACACCTTTGCCAATCAATGCGAAAGACCTTGATATCACTGGCCGCGGCATGTACAAAAACAGATTGAGCGTCCTCGTATATATTTGTATATATATGATATCCCAACAAGCGTACATATTTATATGATTGGTGTTAGTACATGAGCATGAAACAGATATATTTGGAGTGTCCAATAGTTGAAAGTGTAGAGCACGAGCGCTTTGCTTGATCCACCGAAATATGTAGTTCCATTGTTGTTGTTGCTCCCCAGAATCCATGCACAAACACATCATATGGTTAGTAAAGTGATATAGGCTATAATATGCAGCATCAATAGCATGAGAGTTGAATCCAAAATCAGCAAGTTCAGCAGTGTAAAAATTACCATGGTTACCCATATTCACCAATATGGGTAACGAGATAGTATAACAAGTTGGATGTTCAAAAAATATGATGCAATGTAGGAGTATAATGTGGAGAAGTATGCGTACCCGCGTTGCCCATATCTGATGATACGGGCAACAACACTGATCAAGAGTTGTATCCATGCCTTATATGTGGGGTGTTTTCAGTATGATAGCTAGCTCGAACTAGTGGGGGAAGTGCTGCTACTGTTGTGAATATTGCAAGATGTTGATGAGCCTGACCATGTTGAGCTAGAAAATGAGCTGGTTGATTTGCCTCTCTAGGAATGTACGTTATCTCTGAGGCCATCGAAATTAACAGATTTCTGAAGATAGAAGTGTGTTGTTGACATGGGTTCAGAATCAGTGGAATTACTCCCTGTGCATCCACCTCAATATCCATAGGACCCCAATGCGTAGCAAAGTATAAGTAACTAAGATATGCTGCTTAAAACTCTGCCTCAGCTGGCGAAGAAAGTGGAAGGTGGAACGTTATTGCCCTTAAGAATACACCATTGCTGTCTCGCAATATTGCCCCTACTGCTGCTGAGTGCTTCCCATGTGCTGCATCCGTGTTTAGTTTCAACCTTCCCGGTGGAGGGTGAGTCTATTTAACTATTCTGCATCTTGGAATGCTGAGGTGCGGGCTTAATCCGAGAGCTATCAGTCCAGAGTCTGAGTGTGTGAATTTTTTGCCTTTTTGGGCAGATATCCAATCGTAAATTCCACGGCGTATGGCTTCCACCACAGAAGATTTTCTCCATAGCCCGTCCCCATACATGATGGAAGTATAACACTTCCATAATTCCCAAACAATGTAAGAGGGTGCAACAATTCGCAATATGCCTTTAAGTGTTGTACCTTTGGTTGACGTCCACCATTGGATGAGCTGCTGCTGTATTGTTCGTGCATTAATGGTTGGTCCATCCAAATACGCAGCAAAGATTTGCCAAATATCTTGAACTTCAGAACATCCCAAGAACACATGATCTGATGAGATTTGTGACACTAGACAAAATGGGCATCTGGTCAGATGAATGAAAACAAATCTTTGTAGATTCTCTGGTAGAGGTACTGCTTTTTGAGACAATCGCCATAAGTATAACCGAATATTTGGAGGTATGTGTTTATTCCAAATGTATTTGTATGAGAGGCGAATATTCCGGGGATGACGTACTTGTTCATATGCTGCTCGTATAGTGTAGTGCTCCGCGTCTATACTATGAGCACAAAATTGGTGGATTCTGCATATTCTTTTCCAAACTGGTGAATCCGTAATCCGTATATCATAGGAATTTCTGTTAGCGTAACGAGAATGAAGGAATTTACTCCACAAAGAATTGTTTTGTTGATATTTCCACCATATTTTGCATGAATAAGCTGATTGAAGATCTTCAAGTTTCCTTAGTCCAAGACCTCCCTCAACTGTTGGCCCAAAGAGTAGCTCACTTGAAACCCAAGAATGTCTAGTTTGATCTGGAGTGCTTCCCCAGAAGAACTTAACCATCCATCTCGTGATAGCACGAAGTAAACTTTGAGGCAACTTGCAAGTTGATATTATATGTAATGTGTTGTACCCCGCCGAAAAGTCGTATAGTATTTGAAGACTCATATAAGTGAATTAATAAAGTGGTATCTTCCAAGCGTCTTTCACTAAGTTTCCTTAGTGATTCTTTCATTTTAGGATGATAAGCAAATGATATAATCAATTCAAGCGTGAGTTAGGGACTATATGCAGTGACCGATTCATTCCCAAAGGCTTAAGAAATTTCGGCCACAAGGTTTAAAAAAGGCCTTAAAGGGGTTTTTCCCAAATTATAAGAAAGTTTAATTTTAAGGGCCTCCCTAAAATAAGCCCAAATGAAAATTAAGGAGTTGTAGGTAGTGGACAATTTTTCCCCAATTCTTGGAGAAAATTCGGCCCTAGCCTAAGGAGAATTGAGAATTTTCCTAATTTTGTTTTAAAACAAGAAAAAAAGGGGAAATTACCAATTAATTAGGGGACAATTATCCACATAACCCTTATATTAGAAAAATTAAGCATGGTAAAGGGGTCAACCCAAGCCTAAAACCGCCCCCCAATGGTTGACCAAGAAGATTAGCATGGTTACCTAGAATTTACTACAAGGTTAAGGAAGTAACACTAGTTGGGTAAAGTAATCTAGGTTAGCCATAAAGTAACTATAGTTGACATAAAGTAACTATAGTTAATATAAAGTAACTATAGTTGACATAAAGTAACTATGGTTTACATAAAGTAACTATGGTTGAACTAAAGTAACCATGGTAGACCTAAAAGTAACTATAGTTGCCTTAAAAGTAGCCAAGGCTAATTAATTCTAGTAGCCTAACTAAACTATAGTAAATTCCCTTCCCCTCCCAACATAACCCACGGTTTTCCTTAAGCAAAGGGGAAGAAAATCTTCCCCAAGCAATTCTAGAACACTTAGAATACTACATCATCATCAAACTTTCGGCCATGATGAAGCTAGGAGTGTGAGATCATCTTCATCTTCAAGCCTTGAAGAACCCATCTAGGTAAGTTGAATGTTAAACCTTCTAAGTATGTTCTATATTTCAAAGGATGAAACTCACATGGTACCTCCCTTATTCATGTCAAAAACGTGACCTCCAAAGTGGTCACTAGGTGAAATTCCTTCAAGCTACTTAGGAGAAGCTAACATCTTGGTGGTTAGAATCTATCTCAAGCTCCATTCAAGCTCCATTTTGGTAAGATGAATCTAGCCTCAATCTAGCTCCATTCTCCATTTAAAATAGTAGCTAATGTTCACCTCCTTGTCCTCTTCAAAAACGTGCTACACATATGAAGTGGAGGAGGACTTCATTCCATTTTCAACCAAGGTTCAAGCAAAGGAAAAGCTCTAAGGTTCAAGGAGGCAAGTATACTCTAGCCAATCTTTCCTTATTTGTGAAGTACATGCTTGAATGACTAGCTATTTTTAAGTTATGAATCTTAGTTGGAGATTCTAAGAACAAGACATGAACTTAGTTGATGTAAAGAAAAGTGTTGGTATGAAAAGTGACATGTTCATAGCAAGACTGTTGGTATGAGTCATGTGTAGCCTAAAATGAGTTATGAGACCTGAAATAACTATGTTTAAATGTGCATTTGATGTTTAGTAAGTCACCTTAATGAATGAAGTTGGTTGAAGAATGCTTGAACAATAAAAAGGTGAGGAAGTGCTGAAACTACTGAAGCTGGCAGATTGGTGTTGCTGATTGTGTGACTTGAGAACGAACCTTAGAAGTGTTCAATTAAGCTAAATTTTGACATGACACTAGCTTTACGTGTGTAGTACAAGTGAGACTTGGAATTGCAGTAAAAAGAGTTATGGTTTATTTTTAATAAAGCTTTTGGTAAAACTGCTCAAGAAGAAATTACTGGAACTGGGCAGAACAGTGTGACGTTTTGCATGACCTGAAAATGAATCATAGAAGTATTCAAATTGTCTAATTTTCGGTTTTATGTTAGCCTCATATGTATATGAAATGTGTGAGTTGGAATTTCAATACAAGGTGTTGTGGTTTGTCCTTAATGAAGTTTTTAGTAAGAAGTGGTCAAACAGAAGTACTGGAACTGGACAGATTTATGTGTTATGTTGAACGACCTGAAAATAAATCTTAGGAGTGTTAAAATTGGCTAATTTTTGGTATGGTGATAGCCTTATGTGTATATGAAATGTGAGAGGTGGAATTTTGATAAAAGGAGTTTTGAATTATTATTAATGAAATTTTTGGTGAAACTGCTCAAACAGAGTTGCTGGAACAGAACAGTTTTGAGTAGTAAGTTGTGTGGCTCGAAAATGCACCTTAGGAATATGAAAATGAGCTGATTTTTGGTATGATGATATTTTGATGTGTTTATGACATCTGTGAGTTGGAAGTTTGGAAAAACGAGTTGTGGTTTGGTCACAATTTATTTCGTGATACAACTGGTCAATCCAGTCTCTGCATGTACCCATTTTGGGAAAGTAACTAGATGACCCCCTTAAACTTATTGGATTGCCTTGGAATTTTTATGGTAATCACCTAGGGTATAGATGTACATGTTCATATAGAGAAACCAGTATGAAACTACCATTTTGACGGTTAACAACTGAGTTGAAGTTAGTGTACAAAACTGGAAAACATGACAGTTTATTGTCATAAGTTGTAAGGCTTTGATCTTGCTCATTTAAGTTTAAATGTGATGGTTAGCCATATGAATATTGTTCCTTGGTGAATTAGCTATGTTTTCCAGGTTTTGGATAAAAAAGAATAAGGTTTTATGACCCACGAAACTGAGGTAAGGCAGTACTGCCCTGCTGATTTCAGCAGTACCTTTGAGGATAGTATGATGTTTTGAGGTCCTTAAACATTTCGGAATGTTACGAAATTTTTATAGCATGTGTCTAAGCCTTCATTATGCATATGTATGGCATGAGTTTATGAATATGAGCACGAATTGATGAGCACGAAACAGTATGAACAGAAGGTAATTGCTGGACAGTTTTCTTTCCAGTTTAAAACACGAGTTCGTGCATGCATGTTATGATGCATTTGTTCACGAGTCGCATAATGCATGTCATATATTGCATTCATCGTCACATGCATGATTTATGGCATGGATTTTACGTGAAAGAAAGATGAAAAGCGTTTTCAAAAAGATGATTTTTGTGTTTTTAAAAGAACGCTTCCCCACCGGTACCGTGTGTGAGTATGAACTGGCCAGTATGAATGATGACCGTGCGGGCCCGGAATAGAATAGACCCTGCGAGTATGATGACCGTGCGGGGCCGGAATAGAATAGACCCTGCGAGTATGATGACGGTGCAGGCCCGGAATAGAATAGACCCGGCAAGTATGATGACGTTACCGTTCCGAATCCGGGAGTAATAGATTCGAAGGGGAGAAGTTACCGCCTCAAATCCGGGAAGATAGATCTGAACACTCTATTGTTTTATGACGATGATGATTTGAAAGAAGAGCATGAAAAGTTCATATTCTCATTTTTATCATGATGCATCACACGTACATATGCATGCATGTTACATTCATTAAGTCGTTGCGTAGTGACACATGATACTTAGACTATGTTGTGATGACCTCGTAGACCCTAAGTATGAATTCCCTAAGTGATGACTCTCGTTATGTTATGAATTGATACGAGGTACAATCTTTCATTGTTATGCTCTTTAAGTAACGATCTTGCTTAAGTTATGATCTTGATGCATTATGTGTTGATCACAACAGCATGGGGTGGAGGGCATTATGCGCTACTTTTGCACATTCATACGCATTGCATATGGTCATGAGCATGATGTTGAGTCTATTTGCACTAGGTTGTATTATTACTTGCTTCGTGACTAAGTTATGATTTTATTGCCTTATCGGTTATTAATTGAAGGGATGAGATGCTAGCCAAATGCTAGAGGTAATGTTACATAGGTTATGATCCTCCTATCTCTTGTTACCTAAGTTATGATTTCACTACTGTTGATACGATCTTATTCATGACGTTTAGGTCAAGACGTTATGAATTGGTAGCTCCTAGGTTATGATCTTTATTGAGTGATGACCTTTTTGTATGCCATGATCTTTATTGAACGACGATCCTTTCATAAGCTATAATCTCTGTTAAGTTTCAATCTCTGTTAAGCTATGACCCTGGATATACCTTGTGTTGACTTCTTACGGGTGTTTAATGGAAGGTCAGGTATGTTCTAAACCGAATTTTGGGGGTTCGGTTCTCGTATGTACTTTCCAGTTAATGCATGATTGTTTATGGTATACTTGCTGGTGACTTTGTCACTCACCCCCTATTTTTCCTTCCAGAGGCTGCAGGGACAGGCATATACTGCTGAATTTCCAGAATGAGGCTGATTATTTGCACTGTTTCTATCGTCGCTCCTGGCATATCTCGGGCTGCCATATGTGTATTACGAAATAGACAGTGGACTTCGATCCTACCACTGATGTTCCTATAGTTCCGATTTGGATTGCATTACCGGGTCTCCCTATTCATCTTCATCGTAAAGAGGGACGTTTTGAAATAGTTCGGCCAATTGGATCCCCTCTTAAGCTTGATGTCGCCACATCTGAAAGACTTCGACCATCGGTGGCTAGGGTCTGTGTGGAAGTTGATGTTTCTCAAGACTTGCCTCAAAAAATATATCTACAGGCTAAGAATCGTTTCATCTTGCAGTCTGTCATATATGAGGATTTGCCGTTATTTTGTACCTCATGTAGGCGATTAGGCCATGCAGCGACTTCATGCCCTCTGGCAAAAACTTCATCGGTACCGCCTCCACCGCCTCCCCGTCGCCCAATCCAGCGCTGGACGCATGTTAAAATTAAAAAATCTGCGCCTGCTGCCACAGTTACAGAGGCTCAACCACCGACTGATCCGGTGTCACCCCACGGTCCGAATGCTCTTCAAGATGATAATCAAGAAAATATTATCGATGAGGCTGTTTCTGCACCATTCCATAATATTTCGGATATTGGCGAATTGGGTCATACTTCGGATAATGATCTCCCAACAGAAGATCCTCCCTTTGACATTCCGACAGTCCCGGATGAAGTTGTCCGTCGCATGCAACGCATACCTCCTACACCGGACAGGACATACTTATCTCACGCTTACAGGACTCCACGGACTCAGCAGAATTTATTCCAGTCGTTCCTCGTAGAAAGCGTCGGACAAGAAAAGATCTCCCTCCCCTGCCGCCATCTACAATTCTTACGCGCAGTGCTTCTCACGCCATTCAGGGAAGTGACACTACCCTGTCTCAATGAATATTATGATATGGAATATTAGGGGCATGCGTACCTCTCTGCCCAGAATACATTAGTTAATATGTGATCATCGTTTAAATTTACTTGCTTTGATAGAGCCAAAACATTTATCTTCTAATATTGCTCGTTATGCTTTAAACTTTGGATTTACGGGACATTTTTCATCACAATCTGAACGCATTTGGTTTTTTTGGCGTGACTCAGATTTTCAGTTGGTGACGGTGCAGGATGAAGACCAAGTGATTCATTTTACGCTACTCTTTCGTCCACTTCAGTTTTCGTTTGTGTTATCTGTGGTTTATGGCAAGCATACGATTTTACAACGCCGACCCTTGTGGCATGCTTTGAGTACATTCTCAGAAACATCTATATTGCCTTGGATAGTTGCGGGGGATTTTAATACCTTTCGCTCATTGTCGGATCATAAAGGCCGTTCGAATCCATCACTCTCGGCATTACAGGATTTTAATGACTGTATTGAGACATGCAGTTTGATGTCACCACAATTTCAGGGGTCAAAGTTTACTTGGACGGATGGCAGGGGACTTGGCAGAGTACGTCGGAGATTAGACTGGTTATTTATTAACTCTGTTTAAATGATAAATTTGAAGATTTACAGCTCACTCATTTATCTCGCACTACTTCGGATCATGCACCTTTGTTATTTCTATGTCGTATATGCCAGTCCGACCACCGTCGTTCTTTTCGATTTCTAGACTCATGGTTGCTACACCCGAATTTTCGTACTTATGCACAACATGCTTGGTCATCTTATTCTACCACTGGTGGCATGTATGGCTTCTACTCCATGTTATTCCATTTAAAGAAAGACATAATGCGGTGGAACAAGAATATTTTTGGTAATATATTTTCTAATGTCAAGATGGCAGAATCCAATTTATCACGCGCTGAAGACGTTTGGGACGCATCTCCTACTGAGGCGAACAGGATTAAGTATCATAAGGCAAAGGCTGAATATCTTCAACCATCCTCCTATGAACTGAGTTTTTGGAAACAAAAGTCTCACATACGATGGCTAAAAGAGGGAGACTCAAATACACGATATTTCCATTCGATTGTCAAAGGAAAACGGTTGTATTTACGAATTCAACAAATACACACACAAACATGCAACTTATGTTCTACACCGGATGAAATTATGTCGGAAGCGGTAACCTTTTACACATCCTTATTTGCTCGTGAGCAAACTCAAAATTACGATGCTATCCTTTGTCATATTCCACGGGTGATTACTTCGGAGGATAACAATCTATTAACTCAAATACCCATGGAACCGGAAATTAAAGCAGCAGTTTGGCATCTAGATCCTGCTAGCGCAGCAGGCCCGGATGGTTTTAATGGTCATTTTTACCGATCCTGTTGGTCCATTATTCATACCGACGCAGTAAAAACAGTGCAGGAATTTTTCCTGGGCATTCCTCAACCTACGGTGATGGCAAGTGCGCTCATTACGTTGATTCCTAAAAAACACTCTCCTGCTACCTTCAGTGATTTTCGGCCAATATGTTTAACGAATTTTCTGAGCAAAGTTTGCACAAGAATTATTGCTAGTCGTTTGAGTACATTGCTCCCATGATTAATATCTCCAGAACAAACGGGCTTCCTGCCCGGCTCAGACATTTCCTCCCAAGTACTTATGGCTCGTGAGATGATACATATGCTGGATAAAGGTGGTTCACAGGTATGTTTAAAGCTAGATATGATGAAAGCATTCGATAGAGTCAGTTAGGAATACTTGGAGCTTTTACTGCGAACTTTTGGTTTCTCTGATTTTTTCATTCGTATTATCCTGAACCACCTGCGAGCTACCACTTTAGCAGTCTTAATTAATGGTCAACCTTCATCAACTTTTCGGCCATTTAGAGGGGTGAAGCAGGGAGATCCTTTATCACCATTACTTTTTATACTCTCTTCTGAGGGATTTAGCAGGGGATTGAAAGCATTAACAGCTGCTGGACGATTGCAACCATTTCGCTTGGGGCGGATTCCATTTAGCATAACACATTTGGCCTATGCCGATGACTTGTTGGTATTTTTGCGGGGAACACAGCAAAACTTACGGCATTTTCACACCTTCCTCACACAATATGAAGCTGCTTCTGGACAAAAAGTTAACTTTCAAAAAAGCAGTATGATCCCTTCTACTAATACATCTCCACGGCAGCGCCGCAATTTAGAGAGTATCATCAGCATGCGATGTTCATCCTTACCATTCAAATATCTTGGCTCTTACTTGCACAAAGGTATTCCCCGTGCCAGGTACTGTGTTCCTTTATTGCAGCATATTGATGACAAACTTCACGGATGACACTCTCGATTACTTTCCGCTGCAGGACGCTTAGTTCTGTTACGCTCTGTCATAGCAGCATTACCGCAACATCTCCTTGCGTCAGGTGGATTACCTAAATCAGTTATCAAGGTCATTAATCGGAAAATGGCATGTTTTTATTGGGGCAGTCGACATCACTGGGTATCATGGAATACTATTTGCACGCCTCAAGAAGAAGGAGGATTGGGGATTCGAGACCTAAACATGTTACAGAAAGCTTATCACTGCCGAATTTGGTGGTCGTATAGCAAAATTCTATGCTTTGGAGTACATATATGCACGCCAAGTATGGTCACCGCGGAGATTATTTGCCTCGTTTACCTGATTCACCTATCTGGAAAATAATTTGCAGGATACACCCTTTCTGCCTTTCTCAAACTACAGGTCAAGGTACACATCTAACATGGTTACACACGCCAACGGGTGAATTTTCTTTACGTAGTGCTTATGATAATAGTCGCGCACGACACCCGCATCTACTATCAGCAAAGTTCATTTGGTGTAAACAGCATTCCCCAGCTATTCAGATATTCTTATGGCGACTCTTCCATTCTGCGGTGCCAATGGAGGATTATATTGGCAAGTATTTTACATCTCGCCCTACGCAATGTCCATTCTGTAAAACAGCGTCGGCAACGGTAGATCATGTTTTCCTGCATTGTTCACATGTGCGGCCTTTATGGCATTACTATGCTGGAGAATTACACTGTCCGACACCGTCGTCATTGCAGTTGCGTCAGTATATCCTCGCTTGGTGGTATCGTTCATCTTTTTCGTCTCTTCTTGGGGTATTCAAAATTATAATCCCAGCGATCATACTATATAACATCTGGCGTGGCTACACCTCATCAATCTATGGAGATCAAACTAGCATTACACTCACATCCCTTTGAGCATCAATACGCTATGAAATTATCATTTGGTGCAAAAAATAGCGGGTACTAAATTTGCCACTGATGCTAGGCGGTATTTCTCTTGGTTACCGTCTCTGCCGATCCCGCGACCTTGCCTGATTCGTTGGCTAACACCACCGCCAGGCCGACTTAAATTGAACATAGATGCGGCAGTAGGTCGACAGTATGCAGCAGGGGGAGCTATATTGCGTGATCATATGGGATCTTGTGTGGGAGAAATTTCATTCAGGCTACCGACAAGTACACCGCTAAATGCGGAAATTCAGGCCGCATTATTTGGACTGTTATATTTTCTTCCACTACATCGCGTCATCGTATTAGAATCTGACTGTAGCCAGATGATATCTCGTTTGGCCCGCCCGCAGCTAGTACATTGGAATTATTATCTTCGCATGCTTCACACGCTAGTTCATCTCCACCGACTCGACTATCATCATATCTATCGAGAAGCAAATATGGCATCACATTATTTAGCTCAACAGGCCATGTTGAATCCCATCACACGATACTATTCATCTCGTACTCTCCCTTCATTGGTCCGCGCATCCGTCTCCTTGGATCTCTCCTCCATTCAATTGTGTGTCCCTTGATACTCTCAGGTCTTCCACATGGATTGGCGTATCCTCAATCTCTCTGCCTGTATCCTAAGGGCTACAGGCAGGCTCGGTATGTGTTGCTATCTTTTGGCCTGGCATTTTCTCTGCTACATAATCATTAATGTTTTGCTCTTTTTGCTTGCCTGGACATGGTTTCGATTGAATACTCTAATGGCGAGACTTCTCACGGTACTGCAATGTTCCTATCATGCGTTGGCGGACTATGCGACTATGCCTCCATTGGCGCATCAAATCATTGCAAAGTCTCCTTGGCATAAACTTAGCCAAGGCGACTCCGGTATGTGTTTGGTTTCTCAGTTTTCTTTTCTGTTGATTATCGCTATCATCGGTATAACTTCTTCCTGGCAATCTTCCGAGGTACGGCTGTTCCTGAAGACGCCCCGTCCAGCTTGCCACATCACACTATGGGGAAAGCGATTAACGCCAACATCTGCAACAACCATTGCTTTGTACTCAATTTTAAATTCATTTAATATCAATGACAGTCGTATAAATATGTACGCTTTTTCCTTCGCTAAGGTTTTATCCATAAGGGTGATTTTACTTGGCAAGGTTTTAATACGGCATATCATATACGACTGTAGATATGTCATTATTAGTTCGTTATTTCATTTGTTCTCATACGATGACTTCGTTGTAATATGGTTTTCCTCCACCATAAGTGAGGTTTATTATTAATAAAAGAATTCGTTTCAAATATATATATATATATATGTATTTATTTATTTATTTTTCTTCTTTTCCAAGTTATGTATTATATTCTACATTCCTTTTATTTTAAGTGGTGATAATTATTGTGTCAGTATTTCTATTTGATTTAGTTTAATCTAATACTTTAGTCGTTATGACGAAATTTGTTTAACTCCTATCTTATGTTCAATGCCTAGTTTCGTTGTATATCGTCATATTGATTCTCTTATCGTTCGGTTAGTTTTCCAAAAGTTTTTAACCCCGGCATGTACTACTGATTTTCCATTGAACCCTAGTTCAAAATTTTAATTCCACCGAATTTTATCGACATCGCACTTTCGTTCTATTTTCTATTATCTTATTTTGTTTTCTACCGACCGGAAATGCGGGTCGTAACAAGGACCAATGGATCTTCTGTAGTATTAGATATGAGGGCGATTATCCATGCTGAAGCCTACTATTATACTGATATGAATACGACATCTGCATCTTCCAGTTGTTACTCCTGGTACTCCTCAGGTCACTTAGTGGCTAAATGCACGTAATTTCTAGGAGATCCCTAGACATGCAGTTGATGCAGTTCGTGACTAGCTTGATGGTATTGCAGAAGGTGATTTTGCATGGCAGCCCTACCCCATAGATGTCATTATGTCATTGCCGAGTGTGTGTAACTAGAGATCAGAGTTGTAATGTGTTCGGGTGTCACTTATATTATAGGAATAGTCGAGATTCATTTGTCAGATAGGATCATACATCACTTATGCCACAAGGAGTGCCTGATCGCGTAGATACAGGTATCATGCTGTATGAGAGCAAGAGACGGCCTATCGGAGTTGATTATCAGGCTCGGATGCAGCAATATGTACACTAGCGGGCGACACGCTATGAGAGCATAGTGCATGGAGAACAGATCACAGGCACTATAGCGGATCCATCGTCGTAAATGATGTAGTACAAACCTCGCACAATTCTCTCACTAGGTCGACGACGGGTTCAGCGTATTGGTGACAACGGATTTCGCGGTGCTTTTGGTCGGCCTACGTCGCATGGTATATTTATCGTATTTTAAATGTAAACTATTATTATTTGATATAATAAAACTATAATGTATGTTAATGTAAAATGTTATAGATGGATATCCTAGCGCGTGTTTATTTGGCATCTCTGGCCGGAGATATGACTACCATTATATGTCTCAGTGGTGATATTCTGGGGCTAGAGGGTGTCGGGGCACTCCTAGAGAGACCTCCTGGAGATGCAGGTACGCATTAGAGCATATAGGACTATGTACTACATTATGAGTTTACCTAGACGCAGCCTCCGACACACACATGCAGGCCCTCGGGTGGAGACATTTCAAGACACTAATTGCACCTCAGAAGCATGCGTTCGCTAAGGAGAGATATGTTTTATATTTTTGAGTAACGCTTATACACAGTATGAGTTACTAATATGTGTCTAAAATTGCAGATTTGACACATATTCTATAAACAAGCTTATGGATCATGCTGATGCTGCTGAGGATGATCAAACTCGTATCGATCTGTCTCATAATGCGGTCAGTACTGAGTATTACAGATCACTTGGCTCAATTTATACAGCACTACCTCATACTAAAGATGTCGTCCATCCCAGGAGTTTTAGTCACATCCAGTATTCATGCCAACACCTCTACTGACCAGACCTGTCAGACATGGGGAACGGGTTAGACGAGCGAAGGCCCATGGTACGGGGTCAGATATTGGCTGCAAAAAAGGGAAGCCTGATATTTGTATCTTTTCCCTCTATGTACCAAGATTTGTATCGCTAATGTAACTTGTAATACATAACACAGTTGTTTTGATATACGAACATACATTTATTGTTTTTTACAATTTGTTTACCTATTGTTTTTTTAGTATAACATAAACAATAATATCACACATGATTTTATTAACTGAAATTATAGATTGGCTACTAACCCATAACTCTAACATATCCATAACCCAAACTCAAACTCTAACATTAGCACTAACCCTAACGTAATCCATACCTAATCCTATACTTAATCATAATCCTAACCCTAACCCTAACCTTAACCTTAACCCTAACTTTAACCCAAAAATAACCTTAAACCCTAACCCTAAGCTATCTCTATTCCTAACTTAAACTCTAACCCTAACGCTGATCGTAACTTAATCCGGCCCTAACCATAACCTAACTTAACCCTAATCGGAACCTAACCTAATCTTAAACATCGACATAACCTAATTCTAACCTGTACTCTAACGCTACCATAAAAAACGGAAAGACAAAACAAAAAGTTAAAAAAAAAAACATGTTGACATTAACAGATTTAACTCCAAAAGTTTGGTTACAACCTCCGGTGACAGCCTGTAGAGGCAAGAACTTGCCATCTGTTAAAGGAGAAAATTTTCTGAAAACTGCAGCAAATAGTCTAAAATGGCTCACTTTCTAGCGTGATCCTATGCATGGGAGGGAAAAAAATCTACAACCTAGCATGTTAACAATCTACAAAAGTAGCAAACTAAACAGGACAAGTGACACAAATATAATCTAAGGAAGTTCAAAACATCAAAGTAACCAGGGTGCCTCATGATATATGTGGAAGCAGATACAAGTTGCTGTCATAGAATAACTTCTGTATCCTGTTTATCTACTTAAAAGTTTTGCAACTACATCAGAAAACAATTAGATGCACAGAGCAGAACCTTACATTTTATTTGTTAATTGTTGACAAAATAGTGAAGAACAGAATTGCCTTTGAAGTGCAGAATACATCCCTTGAGGCTACACTTGGAGGTAAACTAAATTATAGAATCTGTTGCTTCTGTTCTGTGGGTATGTTGGCGTAGGATTCTATGCAAACTGATGAGAAAGAATGCATGTTTTGACTAAACTGAAGAAATATAATGCAACTTTTTCACCCTGCTACTTAACATACTAATAGCAAATCAAAGCCAAGGCACATAAAGTACACCAACGCACAAGGTCTCATTGTACTGTATTCATAAGAACCAACTATAGAAACCAAAACAAAAGGAAAAAATAGCGTGTGAAGTTCAAGAGAGATACAATGTAAACCACAAGTTTAACATGTTCTCAATATGTGAGAGTACTTTCTATTTCATAAATAACCCTGTTCAACAGAACCCAAAAAAATAAAGTCAATTTCAATAGAAACAAAGCCAATAAATAAAAGAAAAAAATTTTGGAACTTGCAGCTAATAGTCTAAAATGGTTGTGATCCTATGCAACGGGAAAAAAATCTACAAGTTAACCAACTACAAAAGTTCATCTATGTAGACTACAAGTTATTTTGATGTGTATAAAGGTCAATGAAGTTGTAGTACAACTAGTCTGAGCAGTTACTGAACACATGAAATGAATAGTTACAATAGTAATGATCCAGTATCAGCTACGCCTCACTTTTCTTGAATTTCTTTTTCTTTTCCTAACCCATAGTTAACGCTTCAGATACTCAGCCAGGTACTTTTGGTCTGGGATAGTGGCACATATGATGGAGAGTTTGGCCCTGCCACCAAGTGAATCCTCCAGTAATTGACTTAAACAAGACCATGCACCTAGAATGCCGGCAGCAATGCCCAGTTGACATTTTTTAAGCAGTGCGTTTATCAAGTTCCTGCAGTGATAGCATAAACATCCAGTCGATAACGAAAAAGGTGCCACGTAGTTTCTCATTTATGGAGTTCTCCAAAGAAAGAAGTACCTTTTCACCTCTGTGGTTTGACGAATCATCTCTGAAACTCCTTGTGGCTTTTTTTTTTTCCAACCTTTAGACCGCTTGTGTTTTTTGACTAAAATGGAAACATCATCAAAATGCCTAATTAAGGCCAACGTTTCTAACACGGATCCTAAATTTGCTGATAAAACCCTTGTCGGAATTTTTCGCCCACAGGTTGGACATAATTTTTGTTTCAAATTTACCCTTCTTCCTCAACCTCCCAAATCCACCATCCCCTGTAGGATCTGCAACGCACCATTAGAAGAGGATTTGAATAGTGGGTGCGAAAAATGTGGTTTTTAAAATTATTTTAACCAAAAACCCAACAGTTTCTGTTTTCAGGACATGTTTTAAAACGTTTTGAAAACTAGGTTGCAGGTCTTCAAAAATTCTGAAATTTGGAGATATCTTAGTCTCAGATGTTCTGAGTATCTCCGAAAAATTTCAGATTAAAATTCAACCTCTAACCCTTTTAAAAATCGTTGGTGGTCAGATAGCGCAAATCTGCCAGAAACGGTAGTCTGATTTGAAAAATTAATTTCTATTTAACCGTAACTCCAAATGTTCTGAAAATTTAATGACTAACTCCTTTTTAGGTGTATTTAATTGGGTTGAAACAGTTTTGAAAAATTCTTTTGGGAAGATAGTCAAATACGTTGAAAGTCTCAACCTTTGCAAGCCTGAAAATCAGACTGCACTAGTGTCAGAACTTTTGACGTTTGAATGATTTATACTTGTCCAAAAGGGTTGAAACTTGTGCCACAAAAACCTTAAGACCTGTGGCTATGTTTCCTGAAAGTTTCGTGATTTTTGAAATTCGTGTACTATTTTTACGAACGTGATAAAAACGATGCACTGTGCTGGAAACTAAAAGTAAGTGCTGAAAGTAGAGAACACACGGAATTTTATACAGGTTCGGTTAAAACAACCTACTCCAGTCTTCGAGAACACCTTCCTCGGTTATCACTAAACAAAATAACACCTTACCACAAAGGGTTGCTGGAGTTACACACCAATTCCAACCCTTTACAAACGATACAAGTAATCACACCTTTCACGAACACCACCACCGAACGAATGAAGGATTGATCACACCTTGATCAACCTTTTACAACAATGATCATGTATGGTGGTGTATACAAAGCCTATTCAATATATTTGAATATAAGAACAATAGGCTTCAGAGAGAAGAAGAAAGAAAGGTAGAAGAAGAAAGTGGAAGACACTTTTTGCACTTGAGAGAATGTGAGAATTGTCCTGCTTTTGTTTGCTACATCTCTTCTCCTTTTAATCAGCCTTGGTCGCCGCTCTAGGGCCCTTTTCCATCTTGAGAATTTTCTTTTAAGTCCTTGGAAGAATGTCTTGTGTAAATGTGACATCAACTTGCTTACTTGGTAACACTTCATTGGATGATTATCTTGGCCTTGCTTACTTGGCACTTCATGATTGGTCTAACCTTGTCACCATTTATTGTGCTGTAAAAATCTGAGATTAACTTGAAAAACATGTGCCAAAAAGAATTCAAAACACTACCAAATAATCACCATTCAATCCCTTTAATTTTGGGATCCCTTGGGATAGAGGTATTCTCTGCCTGCCAATTACCCTCTCCAGACCCTAGCGATAGCGTTTGCTGTCGTTGGGATATACTGGGTACGGATGATGATGATGATGAATAGTAAATTCGGCCACTATTCACATGTGCTGAAAATTTTCAGCATGTGTGCATTTTTGAAATATTTCCTTGTGTGTTGCCCTCTTCAAAGTCACCCATCATGTGTGGCTTATTTTCCATCAATTAAAGTGCCAAATAAGCTCCATCTAGACTCCAATAAAGCTGAAAATTGTGTGAAATTCCTGCACAAGTGCTGAATTTTCTTTTGGTAAACTTTGTCAAATAATGCCCAATATTCACGCATATATGGTAAATTATAATCAGCCCTAATTTGAATTTTCTAGAACACTTTAATATGTATTGAATATGTAAAAAGTGTCTAGATACATGTTACATGTCATGCCAAAAACGTTCCATGTATCGTGTTCGTAGAAAACCGAATTTTCGACTTTTGTCGATTACGCGATTTTTCTCCGATTAAATTCAAAATTTTGCACATGTTATATATATTATGTCACACATAATATACATAGAATAACTTGAATATTCAGCTCTAATGGCTGAAGTAAGCGGCGCCCCATGTGACAAAAATGTTGAATTTGAAATCTCCAAAATTTGGCCTTAATTGGGAGTGATTTGTGTGTGCCAACATGGAATGGTTTTATGGCTGAATATACCATGTAAGCCACGAAATTTGTGCCATTTTTGAAGTATAGGGGCTGGTCATCTATATATTGCAAGTACGTGACACGTTGGCAAAGTTTCGGTTGTCACCCGATACGACAATTTTTGGTTTAGAACCTTGTAACGTGTCGCAATAATTTTGTCATCACCATGACTTATATCATATGATATAAGACCTGAACATACTCATAAATATGAGGTAAGTATACTGGTGTGATGTTGACGTACGTTCGTAATATATATAACGTGTCGGTAGTATGTTGGAATATATATGTATTGTGCCTTTTAAAAAAAATCTGAATATATATATATAAATATATATAAAACGTGTGATGAATAGTAGAAGGAGACTTTCCATTCAATTTGTTGCCATCATGCCTTTTCCAAATATATCTCCATTTAATGAACTATTAGTTCATTTAACTAAGTACTTCACCTAATGAACTAGTTTAGTTCATTAATGGTGGCACCTGAAAATAGTTCAAACACAACAAATGTTTGCCATTTGATGTAAGCTTTAAAGCTTCATGGCTTGTTAGTACGGCAACATTATATATAAAGTATATAAGGCAAGTTTGTCACAAAAACGTGTCAAGTCATAAACGTGTCATGCATTTTATTAGCACACGTTATTTAAATCATGTATTTTGTGAATCACTCAAACTCCTTTTTCTCAACATCACCTACCGCCTACTTTCCCTCCTCTCCACAACCCCCAGCTTCCTTATCCCATCCACGTTCCACCAGCACCTCCCACAGTCCCACAGCCCATGTACTTCCCCTCCTTCCACCATCCCAATCACAACGAATGGGCTCTCATCACCCCCAAATTCCTCACTTCCATCCCCATCGCCCGACACGTGGAAGAAGTGGGTAGTGAGACTAGATGAGGGGGTAGGGTTGAAAGGTGTATGAGGCGAAGTGGCTGCCACGTGTCGGGCGGTGGAGATGTAGGTGAGGGATTTGGGGGTGAGGAGATCTCATCCCAATCACAACTCTCCCTCTCCTTTTCACAATGCCATCCCCACCTTCTCCCTCCCCCTCCCCCCTCCCCCTCCCCCCCTCCCCACACACACACCCACCCACCCACACACCTCTTTAACTCTTGATTTTCTCCACTTTGATGACGACCCCCCCCCCTTCTCCACCACTCTCCCCTATTCCGACTTGCCCAACCACCAGACTCCCCTATCTCAGTCACCTTCCACCACCACCAATCACCTCTTTCCCCCTCCTTTTCACTATTCCAACCCCCCTCTCCGCCCAGCACCTTAACCCCCACCAATTTTCTTTTTTCTTTTCAACGTGATCCCTCCCAGCCTTAACCTCTCTTCAATTTCAGTAACAATTATATCAAAGACACAGATTCAAGACACAAATCAAACAAAAACGAGGATTCTAGGTTTAAGAAACTGTATTATTCCTTGTGTCATTAATTGCTTCTCCTCTTGTCTTGAAAAACTTGGACAAATTAAATCCATGGCGGCTAAAAATGCAGCCTAACAAACTTGGTAATTGGGACAGTTGGAACGCCATTTGAATGGGATTAGTGTGTGGAACTGGCTAGAGTAGGAATACTGGTGGGGGTATAATTGTCAATTTACACGTAACATAATTAGGCAGCTTAATGGTGTTTACATTTTAGTCTACAACATAGGGGGTCTAAAGGTCGAAAAAGAAAACCACAAAGGGGTTTGGGAATGATTCGCCAAAGCACAAGGGGTGAAAACGCAATGTTCCTTTCTCCAAATCTTTTACGTAATTGAAAGGAGGTTGGACTTCTTAACAAAGAGCCATGCACTTCTTCCCTACACCCAACCAAAACAACCTGAATATGGTTGTGTCATACGTACTCAAGAGTCTTCACACCATTTCTTACTCCAGAGTCCTTTTAGGAGCAAATTATAACGCCCAACTATATTCACGGAATAAGATAAAAGACAACACTTGTCTTTTAAAAGAACGAGACTACCTGCAAAATATTATAGTCCATTTTCAACAGTCAAACCAATGTTTATCACGTAATACAAGAAAATGGTTCCAAAACTTAAAACCTGTGTCAGGGCTTCAAACAACTGACAATGCAGGGCTGGATAAAACGACGATAAAGCCTACAGAGGAGACTACTAGCTCTCAAGGTGAATACAAGGAGACCGTCCTCAAACAAGAGTATCCTGCTCTATGCTTCCATCTTGTGACACTGACATCCAGTCCATTTCTAAGAAAGTTCCATCCTGCCAAGGCTCCTATACTATACACTAACTTCTTAAACAGAGACCAAAAAAATTTCAGAATTTACTCTCCCATTCCTGGGCACAATAACCATATTATGTGAAAACTGACTTAACTTGCATCATAAATTATAATGATAAGGAGAGAGAAATGATTAGGTATTAAGATGTAATAACATTCTTCTTCAACCGCAGCAAATTACACAACCATTTCCTTCCACTGACTTATTTGTCAGATAATAGTTGCACAAAGAAACCTAAAACTTGAGCCAAGAAACATGAGGAATCTGCTCTGTTAGATTTGAACTACAAAACTTCATACAATGAGTGGAAAAGATCAGTTTGAGAAAATCAATTGGAATAACCAACCGTTCAAGTTTGCTCTTTGCACAATATCTTTAGTGTGAAGTACCTCGAAAGACCCCTTTCTGCATAGACGGCAACGTGAAAGTGCTGCTGGGAACTGCAGCAGAAGACCAATTGGTCTGCTTCAACTTTCTTTGTCCTTTCTATTTATGTATTTTTTTAATACATCCAGATTGACGAATTTACATAGAAATCAAATGCTAAATTAATTGCAATATAAAAATAAAAAAATTTATAAAAATTCTTATAAAATTCCTTCTAAGAGCTTTGCTCATGTTATTTAATTTCTTAATTAACATTTGGGGCTTATGTGGAGCTACGAATACCCAAGTATCAGAACTGGCAAAGGCGCCAATAGTTTGCAATTATGTTTGTTTCAAGTCAAATTGTCACGCCTAGTAACTAGAAAGGGCTTTGGTACCAATGTAAAGTCCAGTTGCAGAGAAAATATATACCAAAGTACAAGGATGGTTGTATTAGAGAAACAAAATATTCTGGCAATTGGCGTTCATTGTATAAAAGCTAAGAAATTAATCAGCATTATTATCGTTTCAAGCATCCCCGTATGCAACAAAACATGCCTAGACAAACTTCATTGTACAACTTCTATACCCACCGAACATTTTGGCAATCTTGACAATGATCATTTCACTTTCATTAAAGCTCAGCGACTATGAGAGCATTGTTTTATCGTTTTCACTACCCTACTATCCATCGGTAACAACTGTCATATCGAGCGATAACACTTGGTAGTGGTACAAGTCTTTGCTGCAAAATACCATGCCTAAAAATTAGCATAGTAAGGAATTTGGAGACAAGCTAGCAAGGAGCTTCTTTCTCAACATATGAACTCAAAAATTGAATGAAAATGACAAGAACTCTGCTACCTAAACAAAACAAAAACACAGAAGTTGGTGGAATTTAATACCTAAAAATCAGAAATCGGCAACTACCATCAAGACGGAGGAGTGCTCTCTACAAGCCTAGCACCAACACGATCAAGTCTACTAACTACTGCTGATGCCTTAAGATTGCCACCCTCCATAAACGCATCCACCATCCTCTCTCCAATCTCTCTTCCTTTCTCCTCATTGTCCGTCACCGCAACAGCAGTTGGTCCTGTTGGAGAATTTAAGGTTGGGCTTTGGCCCATCGTTGGAGATTGAAGATTTGGGCTTTGGCCCGTTAATGAGTGTTGCCAAACCTGGTTGAGCAACGTACTTTGAGCTTAATGAGTTTCCGATAATGAAATTGAAAACTAATGAATCTTTAATTATCTACGTAACGAGTAGTTAATGTTAGGATGTGGAATCACTCAATTGTGTATTGGGTGAATGCGAAATTAATGCTCAAAGTAGATAGAAATGTTGTTAATGGGTGATGTGTCACCCGTGTGGAGGAACGCCACGTTGGAGGGGTCCATGTGGCGTAAAAGGCATCTGAAGGACATGGATCGATGACATCGATCGATCGATGTCACTTCGATCGATCGATGTCATCGATCGAAGTGAATCAGAGGCCTTCGATCTCTTGGCAGATCGATCTAAGTCAATCAGAGGACATCGATCGATCACTTCGATCGATCGATGTCACTTAGATCGATCAAGTTGATCGAATGAAGTGCTCAGTCAGACATCAGTCGATCACATCGATCGATCGATGTCACTTCGATCGATCGATGTGATCGATCGAAGTCTGACAGCGGGCAGAATCATTTTGATTGCGCGGTTAGGTTTGAAACTTGAAACTAACACTATCCTCCGGTTTAAAATAAGATCAATCTGTTGTGATCTAACGGTGGTGGAGAAGCAGCTTTAATCTAACGGCCGAGATTTAAACTGTCTTAACCGCTTAACCGAATATGGTTTCCATCTAACGATCCAGGTTTAAACCTGCTAATCTATCTTCGATCTAAAGGCTGAGATTAAACCTTCCTAATTTAGATAGGAGGTTTTAATCTAACGGTCTAAATCAAACTTCGGTTTTGATCCAACTGTCACGGTACCTTGTTCTCCAACCGACTCTCCTATATAAAGAGTGCTAAGGGTGCAATCATACACACACCTTAAGCTCTTAGCATTTCAACGCATTCTGCATTCGTAGCACGTGAGTCCTACATATTGTCCGGGAGAAGTCAGGACACTCTAGCGTTCGAAGGAGTTCAAGTTCAGCAGTGCCGCTCAACTGAACAGGTACCAGTTGTATCCTGGGAGACGATTGCTCACACCGGTTGGGCACAGTATACCGGAGCAATACGTCTTAAGGACAGAGTCCTCGACTCGCCCCGGGTTTGATTTATTTTGTTGTTCCATATGCACACACTAAACGACTGCGTCTTAGTGCAGGAGTGATTGTTTCCAACAATCTTAAGACGTATTATTTTATTCAATTAATGCTGTACTATTTTGTTTATTACGCAAAGGCAGTTTCGTACTGATTTGCAGCCTTCTTCTACTCATTCTTGGACATGGGTCTGTTCTGATCTTTACGTTTTGATCGAACTGAACAGGAATGGAACACGAGAGCTCAAACTCTGTTCAAGGCTTCAATGGTGCTCACTCTGTGTCTGCACCTGAAGGGGCTCACAATGTTGCTGCCGGGCCGCAGATCAATACGGTCCCGTTGGCACCAACTGGAGGGCCACAAATGAATCCGGCTGCCACTGCTGCTCAGGTGGAGAAGCCGGAGAAGTTTGCTGGAAGCTTTTTCAAGAGGTGGCAGCAGAAGATGCTGTTCTACCTCACGGCGTTGGGGTTGGCCAGAATGCTGTCCGAGGATCCACCCGTGGTTGAGCCTGTGGAGGATTAACAACAAAATATGCAAAACGCCTTGGGTGCTGAGGCCTGGGCGTATACAAATTTTTGTTGTTTGAATTTGATTCTGGGTTGCCTAGATAATACTCTCTATGGCGTATTTTGTACTTTTAAAACTGCAAAGGCTTTGTGGTTGGCTTTAGATAAAAAGTACCGCACAGAAGATGCGGGTACTAAAAAGTTGATAGTTGGGAAATTTCTCGACTATAAAATGTTAGATTCCAAAACTGTAATTTCGCAGGTGGAAGAAATACAGATGTTGGTTTCTGAAATGGAAGAGGAGGGCATGACGCTCAGTGAATCTTTCCTAGTTGCGGCTGTGATTGAGAAGCTGCCTCCTTCGTGGAGGGAATTCAGGAGCTATCTCAAACACAAGCGAAAGGAGATGAAGATGGAGGATTTGATAGTCCGTCTTCGCATTGAGGAGGACAACCGTCGCTCCATAAGAAACCCGTTCATATCTTCTGGTCAAGCCAAGGCTCATGTTGCTGAGGCAAAGAACAAGAAGAAACATAACACTTTGAGTGTGAACTCCAAGGGCAAGAAAATTGCAAAGAAGTTCACAGGTAAGTGTTATAATTGTGGTAAACCAGGGCATCGAAGCAGTGAATGCAGGAAGCCCAAAAAGAATCAAAATCAGAATAAAGCGAAAGCAAATCTGGTCGACGCAATGGATGATTTGAACCTTTGCGCGGTGGTGACCGAGTGCAACGCAATGGGAAACCCACGGGAATGGTGGGTGGACACAGGAGCCACTCGACATGTGTGTGCGAACAGGGCAATGTTCAGGGAGTACGTGCCCACGACAAACAATGAGCAATTGTTTATGGGAAACTCCAACAGCTCAAAAATCGAAGGATCGGGCAAGGTAATCCTGAAACTGACCTCAGGAAGGGAGTTGACTCTGCAGAATGTGCTGCATGTTCCTGACATAAGGAAGAATCTGGTTTCTGGCGCGCTGCTAGTCACGCATGGGTTCAAGCTTGTTTTTGAGGCAAACAAATTTACACTTTCTAAGAATGGGGTGTATTTGGGGAAAGGGTATCTTTCAGATAACATGTTCAAATTGAATGTTATGACGATTGTACCCAAAAATGTTGCGTCCATTGAGGCTAATAAAATTGTTTCCTCTTCTGCTTACATGCTTGAGTCCTCCTGTTTATGGCATTTTCGTTTGGGACATGTAAATTATAAGTCAATACAACGAATGATTAATCTTGACTTGTTGCCCAAACTGGACTTTAGTAATAAAGGAAAATGTCAAATATGTGTTGAAGCGAAATTAACAAAAGCGCCTTTTCCTTCAATAGAACGAAACACTGAATTGTTGGGTTTAATTCACACAGATTTGTGTGACTTAAAGTTTGTGCAAACAAGAGGTGGTAAAAAGTATTTTGTAACTTTTATCGACGATTGCACACGATACTGTTATGTATATTTGCTAAGTAGCAAAGACGAGGCCCTTGATGCTTTCAAGGATTATAAAAATAAAGTTGAGAATCAACTTAGCAAACGAATTAGAACAATTCGTAGTGATAGAGGTGGCGAATATGATACACCGTTTAGTGAATTTTGTTCAGAACATGGCATTATTCATCAAACGACTGCGTCATATTCACCTCAATCAAATGGTATTGCTGAACGCAAAAACCGTACTCTAAAAGAGATGATGAATGCTATGTTGATAAGTTCGGGTTTACCTCAGAACTTGTGGGGGGAAGCAATCCTCTCAGCCAACGTCATTTTAAACAGGATTCCGTCCCAGAAGACGGATAAGACCCCATATGAATTGTGGAAAGGCTATAAGCCTAGTTATAAATACTTGAAAGTGTGGGGGTGTCTGGCGAAGGTTGCAATACCTAAACCAAGACAAGTCAAAATTGGGCCTAAAACGATTGATTGCATATTCATTGGTTATGCAACGAACAGTAGTGCATATCATTTCTTAGTGCACAAATCAGACGTTCCTGAGATACATGAGAATGTTGTCATGGAATCGAGGAACGCAGTGTTCTTAGAAAATATCTTTCCGAAGAAAGACAAAGACAGTGGAGAAGCAAGCACAAGTAAGCGTGTGCGTGAGACGATTCCTCAAGATATTGAGGAACCTCGTCAAAGCAAACGAGCCAAAATACCGACGTCTTTTGGACCAGATTTTCTAACCTATATGGTAGAAAATGAGCCAAGGAATTTTTCCGAGGCTATGTCAACTCCAGAAGCTCCATTCTGGAAAGAGGCAATTGACAGTGAAATAGACTCGATTCTTCAAAACCACACTTGGGAGTTGATTGATCTTCCACCTGGAAGTAAACCACTTGGGTGTAAGTGGGTCTTTAAGAAGAAACTTAAAGAGGATGGGTCTATTGGGAAGTATAAAGCCAGGTTAGTAGCCAAGGGCTATAGACAGAAAGAAGGCTTTGACTTCTTTGACACCTACTCACCAGTGACTAGGATCACTTCTATAAGGATGCTAGTAGCCATTGCTGCAGTCTATGATTTGGAAATCCATCAAATGGATGTAAAGACTGCCTTTCTGAATGGTGAGTTAGAGGAAGAAATTTATATGGAACAACCCGAGGGGTTTGTAGTTCTAGGACAAGAAAGGAAAGTATGTAGACTTGTTAAGTCTTTGTACGGACTTAAACAAGCACCCAAGCAATGGCATTTAAAGTTTGATCAAGTAATGATGTCAAATGACTTCAAGATCAATGAGTGCGACAAATGTGTGTACATTAAGAGCACACAGAGTGCATATGTGATAGTATGTCTCTATTTAGACGACATGCTTATCATGGGCAGTACTCGTGACATCATCTTAAGTACAAAGAAGATGTTAACACGAAACTTTGATATGAAAGACATGGGAGTTGCCAATGTTATTCTAGGAATTAAGATTTCTAGGGTGACTAAGGGACTCATACTGTCACAAACTCACTATATTGAATCAGTTCTGAAACGGTTCAATATGGATGATGTGAAACCGGTAAAGACCCCGCTCGACTTAAGTGTGCACTTAAGGAAGAATCGAGGCAAACCTGTAGCACAGTTGAAATACTCTCAGGTGATCGGGAGTCTGATGTACATAACGAATTGTACAAGACCAGACTTAGCTTGTTCGGTAAACAAGTTGAGCAGGTTTACCAGTAATCCAAGTGATGATCATTGGAAAGCTCTTAACAGAGTAATGAGGTATTTGAAATACACAATGAATCTTGGATTACATTACACGAGATATCCAGCGGTGTTGGAAGGATACTGCGATGCAAATTGGATATCAGATAGTAAGGACTCGAAGTCCACTAGTGGGTACGTGTTCACTATTGGTGGTGCTGCTGTGTCGTGGAAGTCCACGAAACAAACCTGTATAGCTCGGTCCACTATGGAAGCTGAGTTCATAGCGTGGGACAAAGCTGAGGAAGAGGCTGAATGGCTTCGGAATTTTCTGGAAGATATTCCGTGTTGGCCTAAGCCAATAGCTCCTATTATCATACACTGTGATAGTCAGTCAGCTATAGGACGTGCTCAAAGCAGCATCTATAATGGTAAGTCACGACACATACATCGAAGACATAACACCATTAAACAGTTGATCTCTAATGGCGTGATTTCCATTGATTATGTGAAATCAATGGAGAATCTTGCGGATCCGCTTACAAAAGGCTTGCCTAGAGATCAGATGTCAAGATTGACAAACGGAATGGGATTGAAGCCCATAATGCATGAATCTTTGTAATGGTAACCCAACCTTGTTGACTGGAGATCCCAGAATCTTGGTTCAATGGGACAACTAAGTTATGAAGGTTCAGTTAGCACTTACTCATTCCGTCTGATAAAAGTGCTATCTGCGGAGATCTTAGGGTAAGCTAAGGCTTTTAATGATGTCCTATATCTTGATACGTCAAGTGGAGTATGGCAGAATACTCTTGATAGGAATCACCTATGTAAGTGTGAAGTGGGGCCGCTTCTATGAGAAAGTCTGGGAGGCAAGATTTCTCTAAAACACTAAAAAAGGTTCAAAGCCAGAAGCTACCTCTTCTGATGCAATATTTCCTTGTCTGACTTCTCCTCAGAGTCTGCATATGTGTTTGCATTAATTTCCATTCATGTGGGGGATTGTTGGAGAATTTAAGGTTGGGCTTTGGCCCATCGTTGGAGATTGAAGATTTGGGCTTTGGCCCGTTAATGAGTGTTGCCAAACCTGGTTAAGCAACGTACTTTGAGCTTAATGAGTTTCCGATAATGAAATCGAAAACTAATGAATCAAACCTTCCTAATCTAGATAGGAGGTTTTAATCTAACGGTCTAAATCAAACTTCGGTTTCGATCCAACGGTCACGGTACCTTGTCCTCCAACCGACTCCCCTATATAAAGAGTGCTAAGGGTGCAATCATACACACACCTTAAGCTCTTAGCATTTCAACGCATTCTGCATTCGTAGCACGTGAGTCCTGCATATTGTCCGGGAGAAGTCAGGACACTCTAGCGTTCGAAGGAGTTCAAGTTCAGCAGTGCCGCTCAACTGAACAGGTACCCGTTGTATCCTGGGAGACGATTGCTCACACCGGTTGGGCACAGTATAACGGAGCAATACGTCTTAAGGACAGAGTCCTCGACTCGCCCCGGGTTTGATTTATTTTGTTGTTCCATATGCACACACTAAACGACTACGTCTTAGTGCAGGAGTGATTGTTTCCAACAGGTCCAGCCGCACTAATGGTGCAACCAAACGCCCCTGCCTCCAAAGCAGCAGCCTTGACAGCTTCCATTCCAGGAATCAAAGGAGCTCTTTTTGGCTCAACAATCTTATCCGACGACAAAGCCTTCCCCAAACCCCTTAAATCCCCCTGCAACAGCGAAGCCACCAGCGCCCCGGCTTGGCTGCAGTTCCAAATATGGTCGGACATTGCTATTTCTCTTGGTAAAGCTGCCCTCATTCGCTTGGTTAGGGCTTCAAATTCAGGGCTAACCAGCACAAAGAACAAATCTTTTTCTTGAGGAAACTTGAGGGGAAACAGTTCAAGAGGGTTATAGCTTCGGATAAACACAAATCCACCCATTATAGCCGGTGCAATATTATCAGCATGGTATCCGGAGACCTTTTTCTCCGATTCCAGGCCAGCAAAAACAAGGTCCGAAACCGGCAACCGGCTGCCAAACAATTCGTTTACAGCGACGGCAGCTGCAGCTGCGCTAGCAGCACTGGATCCGAGTCCACTTCCAAGAGGCAATCCTTTATCGAGGGAGAGGGAGAGGCCTACTGACCTGATGTTCAGCATTTTCATTACGGAAAGAGCAGCGATTCCGGCGCAATTCCAAAGAGGATTCTTGCTGAGTTTACCGCCGGCACCGGAGATATTATAGATGGATAGGTTCCCTGGGTGAACGTCGGGGTCAACGCGGAGAGTAACGTGGTCTCCAACGCCGTCAACGGCACAGCCGAGAAAATCGAAGCCAGGGCCGAGGTTGGCAACAGTGGCTGGAGCGAAGGTCTTGACGGTGGTGAAGACGGGCTGGGGTTCCGTTATTGAGTGTGTAGAGTTCCGGGAAGCAACAGCTGGGGTGATTGGGTATTTGAAATGGACTCCGGCTGAAGGTTGAGAAAGTACGGGTGTATTGAAGCTTGAAGGTTCGGACGAGGGGATAACATGGCGGAATACCGGGCGACAGCAAGCGCCAGCCATTTTATTTCGCCGGGGATCACAGCTTCGGAGGAGAGGTTAATTACGTGTACGAGCTGTTTTATGAGGACACGAAAAACAATTGACAGAGCGTAGACAGTGTTTTGAAACAAAAACAAAATCAATCAATCAATCATGTAGTACGTCTCAACATCATCAAAAACTATCGTTATAATCTGAAAATAGTGAACGGCAAGCAAACAATACTTCCCAATAAATAGAGAGTTTGCTTCCAGTGAGACCCCAGCTCTATAGGTACCTGCATAAATGACACGAGAATAGGATTATGATGTGCTAGTGTGTTAGTGAGGGGAATTCAGTAAATAGAAATATAAAGTTTCCGATATTAAAATGGTCATAAACATGTATATGCATATATAATGCAAGACAAAAATATAAAGTATGTATACACATATAATGCAAAACCGTAGATAGTATCTAAGCCCCTAAATATACTATAAGGTGCCCCTAGCCTTTCTCGAAATACTTCATTTCTGATCCAATCTAGCTTCGTATGCCCACACATCCACCTCAATATCCTCATCTCTGCCACTTCCATCTTCTACGATTGTGGCCTCTGATGGCCCAGCAGTCTGTTCCATATAACATTGTCGGCCGCACTGCCACCCTATAAAATTTTCCCTTTAATTTAATTGGAAAATTCTTGTCACACAGCACCCCGTAGGCCCCCCTCCATCTACATTGACCTGCCCGAACTTGGTGTGCTACGTCACTATCTATGTCCTTATCCTACTGTATAATTGATTCTAGGTACTTGAACTTACTTACCTGTGGGACCACTTGACCCTCAATGGTGAGCTGGCTATTCTCAGTGTCAGCTGCACCGCTGAAGCAGCAGTGCAGATACTCGGTCTAAAACGGCTAATCCTTAAACCTTTTTTCTCTAAAACATCTCTCCACTGCTCTAGTCTCATACCCAGGGTATGTCTACTTTATGCGACTAATACAATATCGTAAGCAAAAAAACATACACCATAGAACTGCCTCCTGGATCGGCTTTGAAAACTCGTCAAAGACAAGTGCAAAAAGAAATAGACTCAACGCAGACCCTTGATGGAGGCCTACCTCCACAAGGAAGAGATCTATATTCCCCACAAGCGTGTGGACGGTTGTTTTTGTTTTAGCATACATATCTCTAGTTATGTCTATATACTTTATAGGAACCCCTCTTGCATCAAGACTATCCCAGATCAGGCTACGTGGTATATGATCATATGCTTTTTCAAGATCGATGAAAACCATATGTAGATCGCCCTTCTTCTCCCTATACTTCTCCATCAATCTCCATAAGATGTGTATTGCTTCCGTAGTTGACCGCCCTGGCATAAAACCAAATTGGTTCACCGTAACCTGAGTTTCTCCCCTAATTTTGGTGTCTATTACTCTCTCCTATAACTTCATAGTATGAATTTGCAACTTAATCCTCCTGTAATTTCCACAACACTGTGCGTCTCCTTTGTTCTTATATAGGGGAAGCACGACACTCTTTCTCCACTCATCTGCCATTTTTTCTGTCTTGAAAATAAGGTTGAACAAAGTAGTTAGACATTGAATCCCTTCCCCTCCCAGATACTTCCACGCCTCAATGGATATGGTATCCAGACCAACTGCTTTAGCTCTTTCCATCTTCCGAAGTGCTCTCATCACCTCTCTTTGTGTAATGCTCCGACAATCGTAGTTATTATATTGTCGTTGTAGCGCCCCGACCCGGACAGCGGAATCCGAACCGGTTCACCCGTCGTAGCTTACTGAGAAGACTACCAGACGTCTCATCTCTCGGATACACATCATCAATGACGTAAGGGAAATAAATGCGGAAACATATCTCCATAAATCTAACTCATCGATCAATACGTCAAAGATAACGAGAATACTCAAATGTATATGGTCGCAGCCATCTAAAACCTCAAATGAAGAACAAAGCAGACTGAAACAAATGGAAGCAGTTTTAACTAGCTAATCAATCTCCTCAACAAGGTCTAGGTATCCCATTCAGCCCACTCGCCGTCATCCTCGATAAAGATCATGTCGTAACTAGGCTCATCTGCAAGATCAAAGGCAGTACCCTTAGCGAAAAAAACGCCAGCAAGTAACCCACTTACAAAACACACGGGATCAACACATGGCAAGACATGAGTAATAGATAACATGAGGGATGTGAGGGCACATGTCTTGTAAACTTTCAAATATAGAATTTTGGATAACGCAGTAAACAAGTACAGCAATTCGTTCACAATTAACACTTCATAGGCAATCAAGTACCACTCACGTTCATACCACATTGACTCTCATGATGCATGCCAAAAGATGCACTACACTACACATTCACGTATGCATGAACGCTTTCTCTTTCAAAACAGTGCAATGCATGTCACAATGTCCGGTCACTTCACATAACTTTATACCCTGTAACGCGCCCCGGCTTATATTTCCATCCCGGTTTACGTTACAGCCAACTTTATACCCTGTAATGCACCTCGGCTTATATTTCCATCCCGAGTAGCATTACAGACAACTTTATACCCTGTAACGCGCCCCGGCTTATATTTCCATCCCGGTTTACGTTACAGTCTTTTGTGCCCTGCAATGCACCCCGGCTTAAATTTCCATCCCGGTTAACATTGCATTTCACCTTCGCAAATCTATGCCGAAGCACATTTCTTTTTCAAAACCTTATGCAATGCACGTGCCATGATGCAGACTCCTTGTACATTCACATTTCACATTCACGTATGCAGTACATATTCACATGCGCAAGTACAAGCAACACGCACAAGCTTTTCCTAACTGACACATCAAAATCTTAGGCTTCCACTAGCTTATCAACGCTTAACTTTGATTCTAAAGTTCACAACCCAACGAGAGTATCCCTATCTTTCCTTCATTGAACTCTAAGACACCTCGTACGTTCATTTCCTAACCCGTCTAAGTCATTCCCGTTGAAACTCGATTCGAGAATCCGTTGAAAACACCGAGATTGACTCACCATCCTAGGGCTTGTTCCCCAGACTTAGACTAACTTTAATCAGGTCTTAAGAAGTCACTAAGGTCACCCAAAGGCTCCCCGAACGTCCCCTTTTCTTCCTCTATTTTCCACAAAATTTCAGGACATCATCCTCTATACATCGATCGATCGATGTCCAACTGGGGACATCGATCTCTCACTTCGATCGTTCGATGTCCTTCTGAGGACATCGATCTCTCAGGCTCAACCTACATCGATCGATCGATGTCCAACTGGGGACATCGATCTCTCAGCCACTACTACATCGATCGATCGATGTCCAACTGGGGACATCGATCTCTGACATCGATCGATCGATGTCAGTTCTATTCTAGAAATCCTTCTGCGATTTTCTGCAGACCTTCAACCACAATTCCCAATTTTTCTTTCCACCATTCCAAGCTTAACCTCTCTAGAATCCACTCTTAAATCCTCAACGCTGAAACCCTCTCAAAACCAACCCCGTGTTCAAGCCTAACCCTGCTATGATCTCATACTTGAACTACGGATTCACCGCTACGCACCACACCAACTCACGATCCACGCCTAAAACGCGATTATCCGACTCTTCCAACCCAAAAATCTAATCTTTCCTCTCAACCCATCGCCCAACTATGGGATCACACCAAGAGGGGATTCAGGGTAGGGATTTGCATGTTTTCACATAATCAACAACCACAACGAACGCTTTTCCAGATACATTGGCCAAATCTCGAGACGGAAGCACATAGATCATAATCAAATAATCAAAGAACAAATCTACTGCATGGTGATCCGATTTGATAACAAAATAGGCCATTTTCTTTCGCAAATCGTAAGAACTTATAAACAGATTATTTGCCTTTGATTACTCGAAGACGGATTGAAGAACGGATGCAAGTTGGATTGATTCCTGAAGGCTACCTTCTCTCACGCTGGGAGGAACGGCTAGGGCAGACAAAAGAAGCGTCGTTGGTTTCTGAAGGAACTGACGCTTCTCAGTTTATATATAGTCAGGGAAAAAGTTTGGTGTTTCTCAATTACATTTTATTTCTTATTTATCTTAAAGGATAAATCCTAATTATTTAATTCTAAAATTAATTACAATTAAACTCTAGTAATAAATCCTCCATTTATTCCAATTAATCCTCATATTAATGTCTAATTAATTTTCATTGACCGTCATTAATTTCCGCAAAATCCTTCTTTGTCTTTTAATTTCCCTACTGAGGGTGCGGGGCATAACATCCCTCCCCCCTTATAAGAAGTTTCGTCCTCGAAACTGGCGTACCTTATTGGAAGAGGTGTGGATATAACTCCTTCATTTGCTCTTCAAGCTCCCACGTGGCTTCGCGCTCCGTATGGTTACTCCACTGAACTTTGACATACGGAATGACGCGTCGGCGTAGGACTTGATCTTTTCTGTCCACAATCCTCAATGGATGTTCTTCGTAAGTGACGTCTTCTTTCACATCTAAGGGTTGGGCTTCAAGGGCATGGCTCGGATCCGATACGTATTTCCGTAGTTGCGACACGTGGAATACGTTATGGACTTGTGATAAACTCGGGGGTAAAGCTAGTCGGTAGGCTCTTTCACCAACCTTACCAAGAACTTCATAAGGACCAATATATCTCTGGCTTAACTTGCCCTTCACCCCGAATCTAGCAACTCCCTTAGTTGGTGAAACTCGTAGGTAAACTTTATCGCCCTCCTCAAACTCCAACGGTCGTCTTTTGGAGTCAGCCCAACTTTTACTGCGATCTTGGGCCACCTTGAGTTTCTCTCTTATCACCTTAACCTTTTCCACCGTTTGCTCAACCAACTCTGGTGCTGTGATTGTCCTTTCTCCAACTTCGTCCCAACAAACCGGGGATATGCACTTACGTCCGTACAAGGCTTCAAATGGCGCCATGCCAATTGCACTGTGATAGCTGTTGTTATATGAAAACTCCATTAACTTCAACATGCTATCCCAGTTCCCTTTGAAGTCCAAGGCGCATGCTCTCAGCATGTCTTCCAATGTTTGGATGGTCCTCTCGGATTGTTCATCCGTTTGCGGGTGGTATGCTGTGCTCATTCTCAATTCTGTACCCATAGCTTTCTGGAATGCTCTCCAGAACTTAGAGGTGAACTTGGGGTCACGGTCCGATACGATGCTGACTGGGACCCCATGTAGGCTTACAATGTTATCCACATAGATATTGGATAACCTTTCATACGAGGTACCATGAGGCATGGCTATAAAGTGAGCCGTCTTCGTTAATCGATCTACAATTACCCAGATATCTCATTTCCATTGCGGGTCTTGGGTAGTCCCATTACGAAATCCATCGTCACGTGCTCCCACTTCCATTCTGGAATCTCTAGTGGCTTCATCAAACCACCAGGTCGTTGATGTTCCGCTTTGACTTGTTGGCATATCAAACATCTCTCCACATATGCCGCTATTGACCTTTTCATCCCTATCCACCAATAGTTTCTTTTGAGGTCCTTATACATCTTAGTACTTCCGGGGTGGATAGAAATTTTTGAGTTATGCGCCTCTCGGAGTAATTCTATTCGGAGTTCGTCTTTAGCGGGTACGCATAACCGATTCTGGAACCATAGACTCCCATCTTCTCGCAACTGGAAGTCCTTTACCGGTCTCGTGGATAATTTGTCGCGGATCTCTTCCAGTGTCGGGTCCTCATACTGTGCCTCTTTGATTCGGTTTACCAAGTCTGGGCTGATAGACAAAGCTGTGAGGACATTTACCACTGAATCCACCAATTCCAGATCAAACTCTTCAATCTCTCTTTCCAATGGAGACTGTCTTGCGTGGCTAGACTTTCTGCTCAATGCGTCCGCCACTCTGTTGGCTTTGCCCGGATGGTAATTGATAGTCAAGTCATAGTCCTTGAGTAACTCTAACCATCTTCTTTGTCTCATATTCAACTCCTTCTGCGAGAATAGGTATTTCAAGCTCTTGTGATCAGTGAATACTGCACACTTCTCTCCATATAGATAGTGTCTCCAGATCTTAAGGGCAAATACCATAGCTGCGAGCTCCAAGTCATGAGTCAGATAGTTCTGCTCATATGGTTTCAGTTGTCTTGACGCGTACGATATGACTCGTTCGTTTTGCATCAAGACACAACCTAGTCCTTTCTTGGACGCGTCACTATAGATCACAAAACCGTCGGTGCCGGAGGGTTGTGCCAACACCGGGGCTGTGGTCAATCTCTTTTTGAGCTCGGTAAAGCTTTGCTCGCATTCAGCAGTCCACTCGAATTGAGTCTTTTTCTGCGTGAGTCGACTCAATGGTACTGCTATCGTTGAGAATCCCTCAACAAACTTCCTATAGTAGCCTGCCAAGCCTAGGAAGCTTCTGACTTCGGTCACATTTGTGGGTCTTGGCCATTCAGTGATGGCTTCTATCTTCTTAGGATCCACAGAGATCCCATCTTCAGAAATCACGTGACCAAGGAAGGCTACACTTCTCAGCCAAAATTCACACTTGCTGAATTTGGCATAGAGCCTTTGTTGCCTCAGAATTTGCAACACCACTCTTAGATGTTCAGCATGAGCTTGTTCGTCGGGGGAATAGACCAAGATGTCATCGATGAACACTACTACAAATTGGTCTAACTGTTCTCGGAATACAGTGTTCATCAAACCCATGAAAGCTGCTGGGGCATTAGTTAGTCCAAAAGGCATCACTAAGAATTCATAATGCCCGTATCGAGTCCGGAAAGCCGTTTTAGGTACGTCTCCGGCTTTCACAAGCAGCTGGTGATACCCTTGACGGAGATCGATCTTTGAGAACCAACGAGCTCCTTTAAGTTGGTCAAATAAGTCCTCTATCCTTGGCAAAGGATATTTGTTCTTAATGGTAATCTTGTTCAACTCCCGATAGTCGATGCATAACCTCATGCTGCCATCCTTCTTCCTTACGAATAGAACCGGAGCTCCCCAAGGTGATACGCTGGGGCGAATTAGCTTTTTGTCTAACAACTCCTGAAGTTGCCCCTTCAGCTCTTTAAGTTCAGCTGGAGCCATTCTGTAGGGTGCCTTAGATATAGGCTCGGCTCCAGGGATCAAGTTGATATCAAACTCCACTTCTCTCGATGGCGGAACTCCCGGTAAATCATCCGGAAATACGTCCTTAAATTCATTGATTACCGGAATTTGATCCATGGAGGGAACTTCTTGTTGAGCATCTATAGCATACACCATATATCCCTCTGCTCCTTTCTGTAAAGCCTTAAAGGCCTTAATCGCCGTCATGTATATTTTCTTAGGAGCCTTGGTTATCTTGGTATTCCCTTGCACCGTGATGTCATTCATCTCAGGGTCTTTGAGGGTCACTCGCTTAAGTCTGCAGTCGATGTTGGCGTGATTCTTGGTCAACCAATCCATGCCCAAAATTATGTCAAAGTCCTTCATCGGAATTGGGACTAAGGTCACTGAGAAGAGTTTCTCACCTACTTCCAAATCACAGTCTTTGTACTGATGGTGAGAAATCAGTACTTGTTCACCTGCTGCCTGCACCCTAAATGGGTTCTCAAGCCATTCGGGTAGACAGTCGAGCCCTTTGGCGAATCGCTTAGAGATGAAGGAGTGGCTAGCTCCACTATCGAATAACACGTTGGCAGGTACTTTATTAACTAGGAGCACACCTAGACATGAAAGGGTAGCACATAAAGACTTCACATAAAAACACATTTGTTCATCAACTTAGAAACTAAAATTCAACTTAAGCTACTATTATTGAACTTAAGTCGTACCTGTCACAACATTAGCGTCCTCCTGGACTTCAGCGTCCGTCATCGCGTGGACCCTCGCATTGGGCCTACCTCTCTGCTGTTGAGCTGGTCCTGCTCCGGCTTGCGGTTTAGGATTCCATTCTGGACAGTCCTTGATCCTATGGCCTGGCTTTCCACATCTGAAGCACGCACCTGATATTTTCCAACATTCGCCCATGTGTCTTTTATGGCAGTGCGGGCATTCTGCAGGTGCTTGGTGATCAGGTTGATTTGGCTGCGGTGCCCTTTGAACTGGCCCCGCTTGTCCCTTCCTGGGAATCTTGACCCAACGTCCGGGTCTACTTCCGCTTTGCTCTACCCTTGGTCTCTTGCTCGATTCTTCCCGAGCCTCTCTTTGTTGCGACCTACGCATGTCACTCTCCACCCGGTAACATGCGTCTAACATTTCCTCAAACGTTTTCAAGCTCGACCCCGCTATTGCAGTCCGAATGCGGGGGTTCAGTCCTTCCTCAAATTTTAGCATCTTCATTCGGTTGTTTTCCAGTACCAAGGGTGTGAACTTACCCAAGGCATGGAACCGATCTGCGTAATCAGAGACAGACATCCTTCCCTGTTCGAACTTGTCAAACTGTCTCATTTTCTCCAAAATGGCAGTCTCTGGCACATAATAGTCCTTGTAGGACTTCACAAATTGACTCCACTGGATGGGAGAAGTCATCTTGGGCGAAATGCCGTTCCACCATGCATTCGCTCTGCCAGTTAGGAAAGGCGTGGCCACATCCACCTTGTGTTCTTCAGGCACTTGGACTAGCCTGAAGCATTTCTCTACTTCGTCCAGCCAAAACCCAGCCACCTCTGGGTCAGTTGTCCCTTCAAAGTTTGGGGCATGCATCTTTCGCATTTCCCCAATATAGTACCTTATGCCGTGCTGTGGCGGCGGGGGGAGGAGGTTGCTGCGGTTGTTGCTGCTGCTGAGCAACCCCTTGCGCTATCACTGTGATAGCATCAATCAGCGCTTGTGGGACTAGAACTGGTGGTGGTGGAGGAGGAGGGTCATTGCTCCTATTGCCACCGTTACCTTGGTTATCTCTGCGAGGAGGCATTTTCTGCAAGATCACGCTCATTAGTGTCGAGCAGTTCCAAAATAAAACTTGAAATCCACAAGGGGGTACAAGGCGTAGTTCATAGGTTAAAACGATTACATCTATTTGATTTCACTAATCGCGCTCGTACACACACCCATCCCAGATCAAGCTTAATCTGAAATTGTATACTTAAACTAATAGATCAACTTAAAGTGAAGGTCATAACTTAGAACTCTACATGTCACAACCTAGGTCTCCGAGGTAGATCTGAAGCCTAGGCTCTGATACCACCTGTAGCGCCCCGACCCGGACAGCGGAATCCGAACCGGTTCACCCGTCGTAGCTTACTGAGAAGACTACCAGATGTCTCATCTCTCGGATACACATCATCAATGACGTAAGGGAAATAAATGCGGAAACATATCTCCATAAATCTAACTCATCGATCAATACGTCAAAGATAACGAGAATACTCAAATGTATATGGTCGCAGCCATCTAAAACCTCAAATGAAGAACAAAGCAGACTGAAACAAATGGAAGCAGTTTTAACTAGCTAATCAATCTCCTCAACAAGGTCTAGGTATCCCATTCAGCCCACTCGCCGTCATCCTCGATAAATATCATGTCGTAACTAGGCTCATCTGCAAGATCAAAGGCAGTACCCTTAGCGAAAAAAACGCCAGCAAGTAACCCACTTATAAGACACACGGGATCAACACATGGCAAGACATGAGTAATAGATAACATGAGGGATGTGAGGGCACATGTCTTGTAAACTCTCAAATATAGAATTTTGGATAACGCAGTAAACAAGTACAGCAATTCGTTCACAATTAACACTTCATAGGCAATCAAGTACCACTCACGTTCATACCACATTGACTCTCATGATGCATGCCAAAAGATGCACTACACTACACATTCACGTATGCATGAACGCTTTCTCTTTCAAAACAGTGCAATGCATGTCACAATGTCCGGTCACTTCACATAACTTTATACCCTGTAACGCGCCCCGGCTTATATTTCCGTCCCGGTTTACGTTACAGCCAACTTTATACCCTGTAATGCACCTCGGCTTATATTTCCATCCCGAGTAGCATTACAGACAACTTTATACCCTGTAACGCGCCCCGGCTTATATTTCCATCCCGGTTTACGTTACAGTCTTTTGTGCCCTGCAATGCACCCCGGCTTAAATTTCCATCCCGGTTAACATTGCATTTCACCTTCGCAAATCTATGCCGAAGCACATTTCTTTTTCAAAACCTTATGCAATGCACGTGCCATGATGCAGACTCCTTGTACATTCACATTTCACATTCACGTATGCAGTACATATTCACATGCGCAAGTACAAGCAACACGCACAAGCTTTTCCTAACTGACACATCAAAATCTTAGGCTTCCACTAGCTTATCAACGCTTAACTTTGATTCTAAAGTTCACAACCCAACGAGAGTATCCCTATCTTTCCTTCATTGAACTCTAAGACACCTCGTACGTTCATTTTCTAACCCGTCTAAGTCATTCCCGTTGAAACTCGATTCGAGAATCCGTTGAAAACACCGAGATTGACTCACCATCCTAGGGCATGTTCCCCAGACTTAGACTAACTTTAATCAGGTCTTAAGAAGTCACTAAGGTCACCCAAAGGCTCCCCGAACGTCCCCTTTTCTTCCTCTATTTTCCACAAAATTTCAGGACATCATCCTCTATACATCGATCGATCGATGTCCAACTGGGGACATCGATCTCTCACTTCGATCGTTCGATGTCCTTCTGAGGACATCGATCTCTCAGGCTCAACCTACATCGATCGATCGATGTCCAACTGGGGACATCGATCTCTCAGCCACTACTACATCGATCGATCGATGTCCAACTGGGGACATCGATCTCTGACATCGATCGATCGATGTCAGTTCTATTCCAGAAATCCTTCTGCGATTTTCTGCAGACCTTCAACCACAATTCCCAATTTTTCTTTCCACCATTCCAAGCTTAACCTCTCTAGAATCCACTCTTAAATCCTCAACGCTGAAACCCTCTCAAAACCAACCCCGTGTTCAAGCCTAACCCTGCTATGATCTCATACTTGAACTACGGATTCACCGCTACGCACCACACCAACTCACGATCCACGCCTAAAACGCTATTATCCGACTCTTCCAACCCAAAAATCTAATCTTTCCTCTCAACCCATCGCCCAACTATGGGATCACACCAAGAGGGGATTCAGGGTAGGGATTTGCATGTTTTCACATAATCAACAACCACAACGAACGCTTTTCCAGATACATTGGCCAAATCTCGAGACGGAAGCACATAGATCATAATCAAATAATCAAAGAACAAATCTACTGCATGGTGATCCGATTTGATAACAAAATAGGCCATTTTCTTTCGCAAATCGTAAGAACTTATAAACAGATTACTTGCCTTTGATTACTCGAAGACGGATTGAAGAACGGATGCAGGTTGGATTGATTCCTGAAGACTACCTTCTCTCACGCTGGGAGGAACGGCTAGGGCAGACAAAAGAAGCGTCGTTGGTTTCTGAAGGAACTGACGCTTCTCAGTTTATATATAGTCAGGGAAAAAGTTTGGTGTTTCTCAATTACATTTTATTTCTTATTTATCTTAAAGGATAAATCCTAATTATTTAATTCTAAAATTAATTACAATTAAACTCTAGTAATAAATCCTCCATTTATTCCAATTAATCCTCATATTAATGTCTAATTAATTTTCATTGACCGTCATTAATTTCCGCAAAATCCTTCTTTGTCTTTTAATTTCTCTACGAGGGTGCGGGGCATAACAGTCGTTGTCGAGTGGTGATGCTTTCTCTTTCTTCGTGATCGGCCCTCCCACCCTTGAAAAGATTATGGAAGTATATTTGCCATTTCCATTTGATGTCTTGTGCTTTGACTAAAACATGTCCATCCTCCCCCTTTATAAACTTCTCGCCTTCTAGGTCCTGTCTCTTTCGATCTCTAGCTTTGTCAATCTTGAATGTATCATGGCCTTTTGTTTCTAGTCTTTTGTACATCCTTTTATAGGCTGCGGTCTTTGCCTCCGTCACCGCCTTCTTCGCCTCCTTCCTAACTATTTTGTAGTTCTCCTTCAATCTCACTTTTTCCTCCCCATCCGTGCAGCTTAATAGCTCTCTAAAACACCTTGAAACAAAACAATAAAAAGGAAAAAAAGAAAAGAAAGAAGCTGCACGTTTGAAGAAGATGACGGTGAAAGCCAAAGGGATAGTGTTAGAAAGGGACGGAAGGCAGCAGCTGCAGAAGGAATAGAAGGAAAAGTTGATGCATGTTTGACGACACAAAAGATTGGACCTTTCATTAATGTCTTCTATAAGATATCTTGTTTGGTGACAAGGATGGTTCAAAACCACCATTGGTCGTGTCTCTCCTATTTGGACCGAGCAATATCCTCCCGTTTGTAGCTTGTTCGTGCTTCAAGAATGACGTTTCACCACTGGTACGTATATCCAAGTTGGATGGATTCGATTTCTCTACACTGTTTGCTCAAGATGTTGATATAGAATTTAATTTTGGTCAAGGATAAAAAAAGAAACATAAGAGAAACCTTGTTGGGCAGCCTTGGCCGAAAAGTGTGTCAGATTTTTATTCAGGCCTCTCTATGCACTTTTCCTAATAATACATGTCATCTATAGTGTCAAATTTCTCATGCATCATGTTATCAGCAATCTTTTTGTTCAAGCCAGCAATGAATCTAAGCATGACTTGTTCCTTGGGTTCTTAATGTAAGCTCTACACAATTCATCTAACATGTCATTATAATATTACGCATAGTTAGACTAATTTGGGAGAAAGATTGATACCTTGGAATCTTGTTACGCCAATGACTTATCTATATTCCATTAGAAAGGCCAAAATTATGCATGCATCTTTCAAGCTCATAAATGTCCTTTTTGAGGCAAATCATACTCCATATGATTCTAATCGATGTATATCCATCCATGAAATCTGAAGTACTCCTACTGAAACAAGACATAAAACAAAAGAAAAAGAAAACTGACACAAAAACGAATTATATACATAAAAATTGATTTCCACGCTTGTGTTTGGATTCACTCAAATAGGCTTTTACCTCCTCTATTTTTTCTCACCAACACACTCAAGCCTTGTTCCACTGTTTCTCGTGTTTTTCTCAAGATACTAAACTAGAATCAATATCAAGTCAAGCAAACACGTTGTGGTCTTCAAAATCAGCTTGTGCAAACTTTTTCTCTTTAAATGGAGGTAAGCACAACATGGCAATGCAATCCATGACAATCACAAGGCAGTATAAGACGCAGCACAAGACTAGGACAACTAAGAATCAAAGAATACAAGAAACCAAATATGATTTAGTGTGCCTGAACCAAAGAATCACTAAGGGGTTACTTCGGACATTCCTTAACCAAACTTTGTCAAGAATACAATCAAACAATGCAATCCTGCAAAAAAAAAAGTTCCAAATAAATGAAAGGATATTTTTGGACAAATTTGGAGTTGGGCCGTTGTTTTTGTGCTTTAAGGCAGTTTTGGGTTTTAGGTAAGAGTTGTATGAAGTTTTGATCTTTCTCCCATTTTTTGTGCAGTGCAATAGTAGACAAGTCAAAGATCAAATGCCTTTTGAATGATTCAATTCCGATATGTATGTGCAAAGTTCTTGAATTCTCTTCTTTTTGTTCTTTTGCTTTTGATTTTTCAAGAACTATACCGAAGCTTTTTTCTTCCTGACTTTCTTACTTCAAGAACAGATTGTAAATCATATTTATTGAACAAATATGCCTTGCCAAAACTTCCAAAAGGCTCCTGCACAAATTGGCTTGATTTGGGCTGTTTTGTATAACCAAGTGTGTAAGCTCTTACCTTTGGTTTAGGGATTATTTGGGACGATTCGTCTAAAATTTTAGGGCCTGTAATTTAGGTCTTTTGAGATGTACAAGTTTCTGTACTTTTGGTGGACGACTTTGAGTGGGAAAAAGAAAGTAAGGTTCGTTTGAGGGTTTCAAACTTCTTTTTGTTGCTGGCTGTTTGAGTTGTTGGTCTTTTTGTGCTAAAAGATCGGTTTTTTTATGTATAAGTCTCTGCAGGTTGTAAAAGAACGATTAAATGCAAATTAACCCACCAAGAATCACAAATACAACCAAATCAACTAAGAGATTCAAACAACAAGCATTAATACAAGACACAGTAGCAATTCGGTGAAGTTGCAAACGTTATAGTGTGGTTGAATTTATTCAACTAGATACAAATTCCTACGTTCAAGCAAACAATTTGTAACAATATTTCCAAATGTATGTCTATGAACAGAACATGCAACCCAAGAATAAATCAAGATAATCAACACCAATAAAGGTTTGGACAGAATTAAGGTATGTGATTGATATGTATGTATGCGGATGGTTTTTGAAAATGTGGACAAACTTTTTTTTTACAATTTGTAACGACGAATAGACAGAATGTAAAAGATGGAATTAGAAAAAGAAACGTTAACTCTGATAGCAAATTGATACGTGTTTCATGCCAAAAGATTAGACTTTTTCTTCGTTCTAAACGTGTCTTCCATAAGAAACCTTGTTCAGTGACAAGAACGGTTCAACAACCACCCTTGGCCGTGTGCCTCTTGTTTGGAATGAGCTATATCTGCCTCCTTGAAGCTTGTGTATGATCCAAGAATGGAAAACCGCCTATGCTACGTGTCTTCAAGATGGTATGGTTCGATTCTCCCACAATGTTCGTTCAAGACGTTGACATAGAATCTAGTTTTGATCTATGATCAAAGAAAACACAAGGCTGGATCTCGCTCGGCTGCCTTTGGCAAAAAATGACAATTTTGCATTCAACTCTTTCTGCCAAAAAACTTATGTTACAATGCTTATATAGAAGACGAAACCTAGAAAACCTAAACTAGCTAGGAAACTACAAAAATCCTACTTAAACTATGACTATGCAATTTACACTAAGTTTTTGACACATTTTTGACCTTTCTCGAAGCTTGTTCTGATAACATGATCTTCTTGACATTTGTAGCCACAGATGTTAGCTTTCCAATCCGATTTAAATTATGCTAATCTAGGACCTACAACTCAAGATATGATCGAATAACTGTCAACTGGTCGAAATGTAAATAAGACTCCTACTAAAACTAGGATTCTTGGAGACTCTGATTTTTGATGCTGATTATGCTCCTTCTAGACGATGAACTTGCCAATGATGTTGTTGTACCCCAACGATCATGTACGTGAAAACTATGAATAGGAGACGGAATGAAAGCGACAATTTCTTTACGTGTTACATAAGTCAACTTAACTCTCTTTACTTAAAAACTATTGAAGTGATACATGAAATATAGAGTTATATGAACGATACATACCACCATATATGTATGTGCGTGTATATGATATATGTGTATGAAATGTATAAATACCTACATGCGTATACATAGGAAGGTATGTATATCTGGTACACCTACATATAGGCGTGTATATATAAATATATATATATGAACCTACGCGGATACATGTACACAAATATATGTTTTAGGTGACATGCACATTGTACATTCTATTATGTACACATACATATGCTAATCTTGGAATACATAAGATGAAGAAAATAATATAGTACATGAATTTAAAATTACAAGAAAAATCAAATTACCCAAGAGGCCTCAAAAATTCGGCCAAGACATGTAAAGGATTCTAGAATCCTCTTGATTTTTCAATCCATTATTAGAAAATTTAAATAGCTAAATAGAAAACAAAATAGACATGCATTTGAAGAACGAGTAAGACAACTCATTAAAGGAGGAGGAAGTATGGTTGAGGTCATAAAGACCCCAACCCAAACCTCCCCCTTTATGTCTAACCATGGAGAATTTTTAAATCATACCATGGTTACTTTTTCCTTAGAACCAAGGTTAAGATAACCATGGTTTGATAAAGTAACTTGGGTTAGCACTAAAGTAACCATAGTTAGAATAAAGTAACCAAGGTTATCACTAACCTAACCTTGACTAACCCTCATGAAAACCCTAACCCTCACTCTCTCCCTCCAAAAATCGGCCATGCCCTCCCTCATCTCCTAGATTTTTAAATTTTGCAAGACAACATCTTTCATTCATCTAGAACATTCCTCTCAAGCAAGCCAAGCAACACTTAGCAAAAAATTCCCTCCTCCCATCACCACAAATATTTTGACCCCTTCATCTTGAAGAATAGGAGCTCAACTTCACTTCCAAGACTCAAGAAACATCTAGGTAAGTCTTGTTCCAAGCTTCCTTAAGTGAATTCTTATTTTGGTGAAGAATGAAGCTAACATGAATCCTTCCATTCACATCAAAACCGTGGCTTCCATGGTTCACATAGGTGAAAGCCATCAACTTTCTTAGGAGGTGATACCTTGGAGTGCTTGCATCCCCATTCCAAGCTCATTTTGGTAAGATGCTCTAGCCCTCAAACATATCCTATTTCCTCTATTGACTAAAGACTAATCTTTTCCTTCCATTTACCTTAAAACCGTATGCTCAAGGTGAAGAAGGAGAAGGATTTCAACTCAACTCACTCCATAACCAAGCAAAGACAAGAGCTTTAGCTTGAAGAGGCAAGTATACAATGATCTCTCATGATTTATTTAAAGAGTTAGTGACTTGAATGCTTAGAGGTCCTTAAGATTTGATCTTTAGTTGAATATCTTAAGTTTAAGACTATATCTTAGTGATTCTCTAAGAACAATGCCTTGCATGTGATTTATTCCTTCAAAGATGGAGTCTTTTCCTATATGCATTATGGAATGAGGCTGATCTAGAGTGAAATAAGGTTCACCTAAGTAGGTCTAGACAAGATTAACTTGCGAATGTAACACGAAAGGTCCTAAGAAAAGTATGCATGTGAAAGATAGGAGCTTTATGAGATTGATGGTAAGATTAGACTAAGATGACTCTTGAATATGAAAGCATGCTTGAATATATGTTGTAAAATGTGGTTAAGGCACCACACAAGTTTCGGCCTAAAGGATTGAATAGAAGGTGAACATGGACATTTGCCTTGTATAGATGACAAAATAGCAAACTACTGGAATAGGGCAGAATGGGATGACGTTTTAAATGGCTTAAGGACTAACCTTGCAGACCTTCAATGAAGCTGATTTTTGGCACACAGTTAGCCTTATGAGTGTAACACAAGTGAGAGTTGGAAATTCGTTAAAATAAGCTAAGGATTATTTTTGAGAAATTATATGGTAAAACTACTCCAGTAGAAAATTCTGGAGCTGGGCAGAATTGATCACTGATTTCAACGAATTAAAGAGGACCTTGGGGACCTTCAATAAGTCTGATTTTTGGCACAATGCTAGCCCATGTGTATAGAAGAGATGAGAATTGGAATTTTGGTAAAATGAGCTATGGTTAATTTTTAATAAAATATTTGGTAATACTGGCCAGACTTGAAAAACGGGAGCTGAACAGAATGATAACCTCTTTAGACTGGCTTGAAAAGGGACCTTGTAGAGGACCAATAAAGCTGATTTTTGGCATGGTAATAATTCTATGAGTGTAGTGAACACGCCAACTGGAATTTTGGTGAAACAAGTTCTGGATTATTTTTAACGCATTATTTAGTAAGACTGCTCAACTGAAATTACTGGAAGCAACCTGAAGTTTAGTAACGACTTTCTGGACTTAGAAAGGGGACTTAGAGATATGAAAATAGGCTAAATTTCGGTAGGATACTAGTTCCACATGTTTATGATTTATGCGAGTTGGAATTTCTGAAAAACGAATCACGGATTTGCCGCAATTGAATTTTTGGTAAAATAGGTCAGTTCAGTTCTAGCACCTAACCCATTTCGGAAATTAATTAAATGAGCCCCTTTATGATTATTGAAATAATCTGAAATTTTACGGCATGTATCTAAGATTCCACCAAACGTATTTGTGATAAAAGAATTATGGAAATGGACCTATTTGGTTAGCTTAACCGCCCCATGAATATGAAGTAAAAGTCTGGAAATACTCGGTTCCAAAACCATGCATTATGCTATTTCACGTCATGACTTGCATTTCATATCACGACATGTATCATGCATGATCATATGATCATGAAACTGGTTTTATGGATTTTACTTATGCAAGCAAGTTTTATAAGCAACTATGTTTTCGTTATGCATGAAAAGTCTTTACGGTCCCATGTTTTTAAAGAAAGCTTCATGATTCCTTTGCTGGCCAAGCATGCGACTAACCCGACTCCAGATCCGGGGTTAATTGATCTGATATCTGTTCTGGACCCGTTCAGATCCAGGGTTAATTGATCTGATATCTGTTTTAGACCCGTTCAGATCCGGGGTTAATGGATCTGATATCTGTTCTGGACCCGTTCAGATCTGGGGTTAATTGGTCTGATATCTGTTCTAGACCCGTTCTAGACCCGGGGTTAATTGATCTGATGATATGTTATGGACCCGCTCAGATCCGGGGTTAATTGATCTGACACTATGTTTTTACGACATGTTACTTTATGGGACCAAAATGATGTTTTGACATGACATGACATCATGCATTGCTTCTTGCATAACTCACGATCATGAGGACATGTTGCATGTTACAGTTAATGGTTATAAGTTATTATTGGTATAGCATTACCTAAAAACATGCTTAAGCTGAACGTCAAGCAAGCTCAGGATTTAAGATCAGGTATGAATTATGATTATTTGAGGTTTTCAGGGTAATACATTCATGTTATGATTCTTTACGTATTTCATGGTAGTTTATTGTATTCTTGCTGGGTGATTTTTATCACTCACACTTTATTTTTCTCCAGAACCAGGTAATGCCAATATAGAATGGATCGAGGACGAGCCGAGGGTACCTTATCCATAGGCGAGGAGTATGAAGGGAGCTAAGCTTAAGGACTTTTGTGCTGCTAAGACGTTTTGTATTATGACTATGTTTGAACTCTCTGGATTTCGGTAATGTTATTTTGTGGGACTACTACTTTTGGGAACTTAGTAAATTAGTGATGCATGTCTAATTTGAAAAGTTTTAATTCTGCCTAAATTTTACTACCATGTTGAATGTTAGCATGGGAGTCTACGACTTATGTTATGGATTTCCGCATGTTATGTATGACGCCTTGTACTCTCCTTGGTGAAGTACGGCGGGTGCACCGTATCCGGACGAGGCCCGGGTGCGGGGCGCTACAGATGTGATGCAATCCAAGGTGTGCAAAATGCAAGACTAAATTTGTCTTAGTCTTAGGTTGCATTCCATGCATCACTTTTCGTGCATATAGGCGTCTTTCAATAAAAAAAGCAAATGTATGTCTTTTTTTCTTATGTTTCTTGTTTTCATGACTTTGTTTTAGACCCGATGGTGTGAAAAGGATGATTATATTTTGAAGAAAATGTTTATCTCAAAAGAATGTTTGTCTCGAGAGAATGTTGTCCTAAAGAGAGTGTTTGTCTTGAAGAATGTTTGTCTTTGAGAATGTTTGTCCCAAGGAATATTTATCCTAGGGAATGTTTGTCCCAAGAAATGTTTGTCCTAGGGAATGTTTGTTTTAAGGAATGTTTCTCCTAATCCCTTCACCAACAACTACGTGGTTTTAAAAGCTACTCAAAGATCAACTTTCCAACAAGATAAGGACAAGCATATCCACACCACAAGTCCTAAAGGGGGCGGCCAACAAGATGATAAAGATGAAACAAGATTTAAACTCAATTTGAATTCAAATTCAAATTCAAACACAATTTGAATTTCAAATTCAAACCAACTTGCAATTTGAATTTCAAGATTTAAGACAACTCATCATCATCCTAAGCATCGCAAATTCATCCATAAAGAATAAACATCAAGAAGATTGAATTTGAATTCAAAAGAAGGAAGTCATCTTATTGGCTAGAATTTTGACGAGACATATCATCTTTGTCCAAACTCCAAATGAGGTCATTCTGGTGTCTAAAATCAATTTCTTAAAAAGATCTACAACTTTTATGAAGGCACAAAAGTCTAGCTCTGACTCTAGGCCTTCATATTGGACGTGCAAGTCTCTATTATCAAATTGAGTTTCCTACTCCAACTTTGACTATTCTTTCTAGAACTTCTCAAGACTTATCCCATCTTATTCCAGACTTCAAAAACGTGCACAAGGGATCAAATGATCAGATTTGAAGACAAGAATCGAAGACAAGATCAAGCTCATTTAAAATTCAGTTTTGCATTCAAATTTCTAACCGTTTCCATTTGAATTTTGTTAGTTGTTTTGAGATGGAACCTAATCCATCTCAAAGGTAATTAGGACGTTCATAGGCAGCTTAGAACATGTATAAATAAGTCTCAAACCAGTTTGTACAAGGGAGTTCACAATTTTGATGATTTATTCAATAGAATTTCAGTTTTTGTTCGTTATGAACATGGCTTTTTTCCCTTGATATTGCATTAAAAATCAGGTCTAATAATCTTCAAAGATGAGCATTTTGAGGGTGTTTTCCAAGGCTAAGAGTTCTGTCTAGAAGGGCCTATCGAGTGTTTGCCTATCAACGTACACTTGAAGTTTTCGGTGATTGTTCAAGCCAGCAACTTTCTACACAACGAAAGTAAGGAGAAGATCACTTATTTGTGCCTATATCTTTGTGAGAGGGACGTTGAAGGTGGTAGAGTGGATCCTTCCATCACGTACTTGCATCATAATGTCTTCTAGAGAGTTGTAGATAAGGACAGAAGTTATCCATATAATTTAGAATCATTTTAATACGACCTCAAATGAGAGAGATATCAATAAATAACCATCGAGATGTTATCCTGATAAAATCCTTCTAGCAGTCCTTGTTTCTAATCTTGGAAAGTGCAACTCCTAAAAATTTGCACACGATTTAATGCTTCAAAAAAACTAAAATAACTCCAAAATATAATAAACAAAGAAAGGAAAAAAGAAAAATTTGTCGCACACAACAAAACTGCCCAAACATTTCTGTGTGCAATACTTATACACACACATCTACATTAGTTCCTTTATTGCAGAATGTGGTTCGAGGACAAATCCTTTTAAGCAAGGAGGGAATGATGAGGTCCAAGGTGCAAAAACACATGACGGGGATGTGCATGCATCGAGGATGGGTTAGACTTAACGTTTAGACATTGTTCATGTCTTGTTTGTTTCGTAAAAAGGTCTTGTATGACATCATTGATGTGAATCCTCACGCAAGCTTAGATCTTCTCCTTCAAACTCAACTTCAAGGCTTGGCACAAAGGGGTGATCTCCCTCATTGCTTCCTTCAAGGTCACATTGGTTGACCAACACCTCCACAATGGGACTAACGTTAATCTTGGCAAACGATTCATCCTCTAAGACGTTCTTCCGTTTGGGCTGGGCAAATACCACCTTAAAACTTACTCAAACTTTAAGGATCATAACTTTGAATTTATGAAAACCAAGAAATAACTCAAAGACACAAAGTCTTAAGAGAAAACTAAAAATTTTTATTGATGTAAGTTATGTTACAAAAATCGTCCATAAGGACCTTTAAATAGGCAAACAAACCCAATAATTAAATGAAAAAGGCCTAAGTTACAACACCAACTAAATGGAAAAGTCGTAAATTACAACTCCAACATGTTAGGTAATTTACAAAAACATGAAGTAATGATATCCTGATCTCCTAGTCCTCAAGGTGTCCGACCATATGTCTCTATACAAGCTTGGAATCTTCCAAAAATTTGAGTCCCTAAAATGTATGGTTGATTCCGTAAAATGTAGGAGTCTTGAGAGCCTTTCAATCTCATTTTAAGTCTTGATTCTTGATTGCATTGTAGAGACTTGTACTCTCGGAAATGGCCTTTGACGTCTTCATTAATGTTGTAGAACTCTCCAAGACGTTGAATTTGAGGCTAATACTGACACCATTCCAAGTTGAAATGAAGGAGTTATGATCGGTTGAAGTTTGGTCCAATCAGCATCTGTTTTTGCCTAACGATTTTTTCAATGCAACACCTTCTTGAATCAACCTCCCTACAAAAGTAAAGATACCACCAAGCATTATTCTCATCAAGGATAATAAAATATATGCTATGCAAGTGAATTACCTAACAATGAGTGAAATGACAAAATGCCCCTAAATTAGAAAACACACAAGAACATTCATGCAATGACTATCCTGCCCCTTCCAAAAACCCTTAAACTTGTTTAAGACATGTAAAACATAGAATAATCATGCATGAATGTAAACACACTAAACGATCGATTCAAGAAGATAAACCCAACGTGTGGAGGGTTCATCTTGAACATGCTTGTACAAGAAGATGTCAACATCATATCCCAGTTTTTTGGCCTTGCTTCTTGTCATAGGACCTGTGATGCATCATTCCCTTCTTGGGGATCATTTCCCTCTTTTAAAATATTCTTCCTTGAATCTTAACATGTATGCATTTAACAGAAAAGAACCACAACAATCCAGCAACTATGCAGGGCACACCTAAATAATTTAGACACAATATTCATGCGCAATTTCATCCTAATATGTTTAGGGTGGATAAATAACTCAAAAAAGAAGCAGGCACCCAACAACATATTGAAGAACATCTTAATATGGATGCTTAACAACCAACATCTTTTCCTAACTTGTTTTGGATGCATAAATAAGAACAATTCAAATTCGTCATCTATGTAGCTAGTGTAGAGAAAAAGGGGTTTGAGTGATTTCAAAATGCATGATTTAAATAACGTGTTACAAAGAAATGCATGACATATTTTATGACATGACACGTTGTTGCATAAAACTTGCCTTATATAGTTCATATATAATGTTGTCGTACTAACGAGCCATGAAGCTTTAAAGCTTACATCAAATGGCAAGCATTTGTTGTGTTTGAACTATTTTCAGGTGCCATCATTAATGAACTAAACTAGTTCATTAAGTGAAGCACTTAATTAAACTAAGTAGTTCATTAAAGGAAGCCATATTTGGAAAAGGCACAAAGGCAACAAGTTGAAGAAAGGAAAGTCCTCTTCATCTCTTTACATGCCATTTTCAACAAATATGTATATATTTTCAGATTTTTTGAAAAAGGCACATACACATGTATTCCAACGTACTACCGACACGTTATATATTTTACATACGTACGTTAATGTCACACCACTATAGTTAACTCATATTTATGAGTATATTCAGGTCTTATATCATATGATATAAGTCATGGTGATGACAAATTTATTACGACACGTTAAAAGGTTTTAAACCGAAAATTGTCGTATCGGGCGAATACCGAAACTTCGCCAACATGTCACGTACTTGCCATAAATAGATGGCTAGCCCCTACACTTCAAAAATGGCCACAAATTTCGTGGCTTACATGGTATGTGCTGTAGCGCCCCGCATCCCGGCCTAGCCGGATACGGTGCCCCCGCCGTACTTCACTAAGGAGAGTACCAGTCGTCGATCCATAACATGTTGTAGTCCATGATAAAATGCATGGACTTTTGTGCTCACACGTTAACAAGTAAGCGAAATCGTGGCAGAATAAAAACCTCAAATTAAAAACGTCTACCAAATCGTTCTTAGTTTTACAACCCAAGTCAAAAGTACCAAAATTCTCAAAAGTAAATGTTTCCCATCACAATTACATAATAAGTCCTCAGTCACAATCGGCACGTCATGTTTCCTACTCCATCCATCTTTTGCTGCGCTCACGGGTAGGGGACCCTAGGTTCATCCTCAGTCCATTCTACCTTGTTTCCTGCAGTCTCTGGAAGGAAAAATAGGAGGTGAGTGACAAAGTCACCAGCAAGTGTACCATAAACAATCATGCATTAAATGGAAAGTACACACAAGAACCGAACCCCCAAAATTCGGTTTAGAAACATACCTGACCTCCATCCAATACCCGTTAGTGATCAACACTTAATGCGTCAAGGTCATAACTTAAGCAAGATCGTTACTTAAAGAACATAACAATAAAAGATTGCAACTTGCATAAGTTCGTAACATATCAAGGATCATCACTTGCTAAGATCATAAGTTAAGAACTACCAAGTTATAACAACTTAGTCTAAGTATCATGTGTCACTATACGATGACTCAATAAATGTGACATGCATGCATATGTACGTGTGATGCATCATGATAAAAATGAGGATATGATCTTTCGTGCCTTTCTTTCAAAACATCATCGTCAAGAAAACAATAGAGTGTTCAGATCTATCTTCCCGGATCTGAGGCGGTCACGTCTCCCCTTCGAATCTATTATTCCAGGATTCAGAACGGTAACGTCATCACTTATCGGGTCTATTCTCTCTGGGCCCAAACGGTCCATATCAGGACTATTCTCTCCGGGCCTAAACGGTCCATATCATCAGATCAATTAACCCCGGATCTGGAGTGGGTCCTTACTATCCAAGAAACATATACACACGGTACCGGTGGGAAGCGTTCTTTTTAAAACAGAATCTTTTCTTTAAAAACGCTTTTCATCTTTCTTTCGCATAAAATCAATGTCATAAATCATGTAAATGACAATGATGCAATGTATGACATGCACTATGCGACTCGTGAACACCTACATCATAACATGCATGCAAGGACTTGTCTTTTAAGCTAGGTAAACTGTCCAGCAATCAAAATCTGTTCATACAGCGTCGTGCTAATCAATTCGTGCTCATTTTCATAAGCTCATGCCATACACATGCATAATGAAGTCTTAGACTCATACCATAAAAATTTCGTAACAATCCAAAAAGTCTAACGACCTCAAAACATCATACTATCATCAATGGTACTGCTGAAATCAGCAGGGCAGTACCACTTTTCCTCAGTTTCATGGGTCATAAAACCTTATTCATTTTAATCCATCACTTGGAAAACATAGCTAACTCACCAAGGAACGATATTCATCAGACCAAACATCACGTTCAAGCTTAAATGAGCAAGAGTAAAGCCTTACAACTTAAGACATTAAACTGTCCTGTTTTCCAGTTTTGTACAACTAATTTCAACTCAATTGTTAATCATCAAAATGGTGGTTTTATGCTGGTTTCTTTATATGAACATGTACATATATGCCTTAGGTAATTACCATAAAAATTCCAAGGCATTCTAATAAGTTTAAGGGGGTCAACTAATTACTTTCTCCCAGCTAGGTACATGCTGAATCTGGAATGACCAGTTTTACCACAAATTTCATTGTGACCAAACCACAACTCTTTTTACTAAAGTTCCAACTCACAGATGTCATACACACGTCAAACTATCATCATACCACAAATCATCTCATTTTCACATTCCTAAGGTTCACTTTCGAGCCACACAACTTACCACTCAAAACTGTCCTGTTCCAGCAACCCTGTTTGATCAGTTTTACCAAAAACTTCATTAAGGATAATCCACAACTTCTTTTACCAAAATTCCAACTCACACATTTCATAAACACATAGGGCTATTATCATACCAAACATTAGCCAATTTTAATATTCCTAAGGTCCACTTTCAGGACGTACAACATACCGCATAAAACTGTTCAGCTCCAGTACTTCTGTCTGAGCAGCTCCTACTAAAAATTATACTCTGGTCAATCCCCATTTCCTTTTACCAAAATTCCAACTCACACATTTATTACACATATGAGGCTATCATCATACCAAAAATTATTCAATTTGGACCTTCCTAAGGTACATTTCTAGGTCATTAAATATGTCACATAAAACTGTCCTGCTCCAGTACTTCTGTTTTACCAACTCTTACTAAACATTTCATTAAGGACAAACCACAACTCCTTTTATTGAAATTCAAGCTCACACATTTCATAAACATATAAGGATAACATCATACCAAAAACTAGCCAATTTCAACACTCCTAAGATTCGTTTTCAGGTCACACAATTAGCTACACAAATCTGTCCAGCTCCAGTAGTTCCAGCATTTCTTCACTTTTATGGTTCAAGCATTTCCAATTAACTTCATTCATTAAAATTGACTTAATATCCATTAAACACACACTTCAAAATAATGTTTACAAGCCTATTAACATGCTTTAAACCATAAATAAACCGTTTATGAATCATATCAAAACAGTCACACACATTCATACAACAAATCATTTGCTCATACCATCACTTTTTCTTATAACAACTAACTTCCATGTCTTGTACTTGGCATCTTTAAGTAAGGTTCATAGCCTAATAATGACTAACCATTCAAGTATGCACTTCACAAATAAGGCAAGATTGGCTAGAGTATACTTGCCTCTTTGAATCTTAGAGCTTTTCCTTAGCATGAGCCGTGGTTGAAATGGAGTGAAGTCTTCCTCCAAGTTCACATATAGCCCACGTTTTGGAAGAAGAAATAGAAGGAACATTAGCTATTATCTTAAGTGGAAACACAACCAAAGTGAGGCTATGATTCTCTTACCAAAATAAAACTTGAATAGAGCTAGAGATGAATCGACCCACCAAGAGATTAGCTTCTCTTAGTATCTTGCAAAACCTTCTCCTAGTGACCATTTGAGTGTCACGTTTTTGGTAAGACAAGAGGGATACCAATGTGAGTTTCATTCTTTGAGACATAGAATTCACTTAGAATGCTTAGCATGTACTTAGCTAGATGAATTCTTGGAGCTTGAAGATGGTTCTTGGACCTCTTCAACTAGCCGTATACCCCAAATGGACGAAGAGGGAAGTCTCTTGCTCCAGGAGTATCATAACCATGCAATGTACCTATACAACAAACTTGGGCATGGTTTTTATGTGTGGACATCCGACTTCAACACAAAATGTAGCATTTATGATAGCCAAAGTATGTAAAACATCAGGAACAAGCATCATACCTTACACATGCCTTAGCATTTCCAAATCGAATGCTTCACCATTGATTTCAAATTCACTTGCATGAGGTATAGGGTGAAATTTCAGCATGTTTATCATCATCTTTAGGTAACTTAAGCTCAATAAAATCACGGGTAATTTAGCTTCATGTTCATTTATGAACAAAAGATTTTCATGTACTATTTTATTTGAATGTAAGTTAGAACTTTCAAGTAATGCATTATCATTTTCAAGCATTTCAAAGAAAGGATTACTATAATCTTTCCATTCGTGTTCCTTGAAGTTTTCATGCTCAAATGTACCATCATTTTCACTAGATAGATCACTTAAGTCATCATTTAAGTCATGCAAATCAGTAGCTAAGTTATCATGCAAGTTAAAACTTTGATTATGCAAGACATCTTCCTTAGGTTCATCTTTGTTGTCAACACTTATATCATGTGCAACCAAAGGAATTTTAGCAACTTTCTCATGCATATTAATCTCAACAACTATGGCGCCCCGTACCCCAGCCCCGCCGAAGTCGGTGCACCCGCCGTACTTCACTGAGGAGAGTACTAGGCGTCATCCATACGCGTCGTGATCCATGATAGAAATGCATGGATTTTCGTGCTTACGCGCAAATAAGTAAGCGAAACCGTGGCAGAATTGAAAACTTCAAATTAAAAACATCCACGAGATCATTCTTTGTTTTACAACCCAAATCAAAGTATCGAAATTCTCAAAAGTAGATGTTTCCCATCACAACTACATAATCAGTCATTAGTCATAATCGTCAAGTCATGTCTCCTAATCCGTCCATCCTTCGCTGCACTCACGGGTAGGGGCCTTAGGTTCATCCTCAATCCATTCTACCCTGTTCCCTGCAGCCTCTGGGAGGAAAAATAGAGGGGTGAGTGACAAAGTCACCAGCAAGTACAACATAAACAATCATGCATTAAATGGAAAGTACATACAAGAACCGAACCCCAAAATTCGGTTTAGAACATACCTGACCTTCCATTAAACACCCGTAAGAAGTCAACACAAGGTATATCCAAGGTCATAGCTTAACAGAGATTAAAACTTAACAGAGACCATAGATTAAGAAAGTATCATCATTCAATAAAGATCATGACATACAAAAAGGTCATCTCTCAATAAAGATCATAACCTAGGAGCTACCAATTCAAAACAACTTGGCCTAAAGGTCATGAATAATATCATAGCTTACATATCAACAGTAGTGAAATCATAACTTAGGTAACGAGAGATGGGAGGATCAAACCTATGTAACATTACCTCTAACATTTGGCTAGCATCTCATCCCTTCAATCAATAGCCGTTAAGGCAATAAAATCATAACTTAGTCACGAAACAAGTAATAGCACAGCCTAATGCAATTAGACTCAATATCATGCTCATGACCATATGCAATGCAAATGAATGTGCAAAAGTAGCATATAATGCCCTCCATCCAATACCCGATAGGGATCATCACTTAATGCGTCAAAATCATAACTTAAATAAAATCGTTACTTAATGAGCATAACAATAAAAGACTGTACCTCGCATCGATTCATAACATAACAAGAGTCATCACTTAGGGAAGTCATACTTAGGGTCTACGAGGTCTCCACAACTTAGTCTAAGTATCATGTGTCACTACACAATGACTTAATGAATGTAACATGCATGCATGTGTACGTGTGATGCATCGAGATAAAATGGAATATGATCTTTCATGCTTTTCTTTAAAATCATCATCATCGTAAAACAATAGAGTGTTCAGATCTATCTTCCCGGATCTGGGGCAGTAACTTCTCCCCTTCGAATCTATTATTCCCGGATTCGGAACGGTAACGTCATCATACTTGCTGGGTCTATTCTTTCCGGACCCGCACGGTCATCATCATCATCATCATTATCAGGCCTATTATCTCCGGGCTTGCACGGTCATACTGTCAGATCTCTTAACCCGGATCTGAGCGGGTTCATACTGGCCAAGTTCATACTCACACACGGTACCAGTGGGGAATCATTCTTTGCAAAACAAAATCATCTTTTGAAAACGCTTTTCATCTTTCTTTCACATAAAAATCATGCTGTAAATCATGTACGTGATGATGATGCAATGTATGACATGGATTATGCGACTCGTGAACAAATGCATCATAATCATGCATGCACGGACTTGTCTTTTAAACTGGAAAAACTGTCAAGCAATCACATTCTGTTCATACAGCCTCGTGCTCATCAATTCGTGCTCATATTCATAAACCCATGCCATACATATGCATAATGAAGGCTTAGACATATGCTATTAAAATTTCGTAACATTCCGAAATGTCTAACTACCTCAAAACATCATACTATCATCAAAGGTACTGCTGAAATCAGCAGGGCAGTACCGCCTTACCTCAGATTCGTGGGTCATAAAACTTTATTCATTTTGATCCATCACCTGAAAAACATAGATAATTCACCAAGGAACAGTATTCATACGGCTAAACATCACATTCAAGCCTAAATGATCAAGATCGAAGCCTTACGACTTAAGACATTAAACTGTCCTATTTCCAGTTTTGTACCACTAAATTCAACTCAGTTGTTAACCATCAAAATGGTGGTTTTAGGCTGGTTTCTTTACATGAACATTCACATCTATGCCCTAAGTAATTACCATAAAATTTCCAAGGCAATTCAATAAGTTTAAAGGGGTCATCTAATTACTTTCCCAAATTGGGTACATGCAGAGACTGGATTGACCAGTTGTATCACGAAATAAATTGTGACCAAACCACAACTCATTTTACCAAAATTCCAACTCACAGATGTCATAAACACATCAAAATATCATCCTACCAAAAATCAGCTCATTTTCATGTTCCTATAGTGCATTTTCAAGCCACATAACTTACTACTCAAAATTGTCCTGTCCCAGCAACTCTGTTTGAGCAGTTTCACCAAAAATTTCATTAATAATAATTCACAACTCCTTTATCAAAACTCCACCTCTCACATTTCACATACACATAAGGTTATCACCATACCAAAAATTAGCCAATTTGAACGCTCCTAAGATTCATGTTCAGGTCGTTCAACAAAACACATAAATCTTTCCAGTTCCAGTACATCTGTTTGACCACTTTTTACTAAAAACCTCATTAAGGACAAACCACAACTCCTTTTATTGAAATTCTAACTCAAACATTTCATATACATATGAGGCTAACATCACACCAAAAATTAGCCAATTTGAATACTCCTAAAATTCATTTTCAGGTCATGCAAAACGTCACACTATTCTGCCTAGTTCCAGTAATTTCTTCTTGAGCAGTTTTACCAAAAGATTTATTAAAAATAAACCATAACTACTTTTACTGCAATTCCAACTCTCACTTGTACTACACACACAGAGCTAGTGTCATGACAAAATTTAGCTTAATAGAACACTTCTAAGGTTTGTTCTCAAGTCACACAATCAGCAACACAAATCTGCCAGCTCCAGTAGTTTCAGCACTTCTTCACCTTTTTATTCTTCAAGCATCCTTCAACCAACTTCATTTATTAAGATGACTTACTATACATCAAATACACATTTAAACATAGTTATTTCAAGTCTCATAACTCATTTTAGGCTACACATGACTCATACCAGCAGTCTTGCCATTTACGCTTAGAACATGTCACTTTTCGTACCAACACTTTTCTTTACATCAACTAAGTTCATGTCTTGTTCTTAAAATCTCCAACTAAGTTTCATAACTTAAAAATGGCTAGTCATTCAAGCATGCACTTCACTAATAAGGCAAGATTGGCTAGAGTATACTTGCCTCTTTGAACCTTAGAGCTTTTCATTAGCTTGAGCCTTGTTTGCAATGGATTGAAGTTTCTTCCAACAAAATGAAGCTTGAATGGAGCTTGAGATGGATTCTAACCACCAAGATGTTAGCTTCTCCTAAGTAGCTTGAAGGAACTTCACCTAGTGACCACTTTGGAGGTCACGTTTTTGGCATGAATAAGGGAGGTACCATGTGAGTTTCATCCTTTGAAATATAGAACATACTTAGAAGGTTTAACATACACTTACCTAGAGGAGTTCTTGAAGCTTGAAGATGAATATGATCTTACAGTCTTATCTTCCTTATGGCCGAATTCTTTGGTGAGGATGAAGAAGTTGTCTAATTGTTCAATGAGTTCTCAATGCTTTGCTTAGGATAGTTCTTAAGGGTGTTGAAGACTTGGAGACGGAGCTTCTTAGTATGAACTTGAAGATGAAGGTAAAACTCTATGAATAACTTGAAGAATCTGTAAGGGAAAGAAGAGGGGAGGGGGGCAGCATATAGAAGGTCAAGGGGACAAGGAGAGTTCCCAAGTATACATAGGAAACCGTGTTGTCTCCCATGCCTAGTTTTCTTTTCTTATTTTATTTTATTCTTTCTTTTCTCATTTTTTGTTCCAAGACAACCTATTTTATTGTAGTCTTATTACATAATTGTGATAATAAGGAAAATTCTAGACTCCTCCAAGGCCCTTATGGCCGAATTTTACATAATGTTGGAAGGGTAGTTTTGTTATTTCACTTGTTTCGTGTGACACACTTATATAATTATATTAAATTTCCTATAATATTAACTTTAAGGAAATTCTATCAGAGAATGTCAAATTAATGTAGTTACATTCAAATAATGTGACCGGTTGACTAATTCTTAGTGACTAATCTCATAAGAGTCGGCAGTATAGACGAATCCCCGTGGGGTATAACATTATTCCCTCCTTAAACCGCTTTATACGATTCTCAGTATATACCGATTTTCGCGGGGTACAACATTCTCCCCCCCTTAATATAAGTTTCGTCCTCGAAACTTCAGGCTAGTCAACACAATGGGGCGTCTACTCCCCATGTTGTCTTCCGTTTCCCATGCGGTTTTTTTTTCCTTTTAGGTAAATAAGATCGCATAAGACGTCTATTTAGTTCCCTCAGAAATGCTTTGTTCCATTCATCTTAGAGGTCTCATTCTAATTCTCTAGGGGTGTTATTGTAACTTATCTCATATCAAGCACGTGCAACCTTGATACTATGTACTTGATAACGAAATCCATTCCGTGTAATCATGATCATGGTAGGCTTATAATTTCCTTTTTCATAAAATATGAAAAACTTGGCAAAGATCATTGACTCTGGGATATACTCCATCAGCCCCTTTCTTGTACACATCCTTTCAGTGATCATGTAACGGTTATTCTATGTAAGAAATAGCTTCTAAAGGCACCCGGAATAATTCCCATACACAGTGTCATACTTAGCCATGTTATCACTAATAATCTCACTTGCTTACTTGTGGTCTACTCATCATAGCTTAAAGAAAACTATCATAATCACTCATACTTGGTTAATAGGAAGTAGAGCAGAGGACATAGGTACTTCACACTTATTAGGCGTACCTTGGTTGTTTCTTTGTCATCCACCTAAACTAGCCTTATATGGATGTGGTTTCCACCTTCTACTTCATTTGCTTGTTAAATCGTTTCTTTCATTCTTTCGTTCCCTTACTATCGCATTCCGCTCCGTAGCGGTCCTCCAGTAATTCACAAAGGTTCTTGAATACGACTTAACTTAGCCAAATTTGATCTGGGGGTCTAGACCGCGCACAAATCTGATCACCTTAAACTTTTCATCTCTCATAATCAAAGGAACATACTATCCCAAAGTAATGAATGAGTACAGAGATGCTTGACCCCTATCTTAGTGAGTCAAATTCCTCAACCCCTCTCGTGACTAAGTTCTGAGAGGAAGAACTCACAAAACTCCTCTTAGAACCTGCCCTTATCTTATCCAGTACCAGTATCAGCATGGAGTTACTTTCAACTTTACTTAACCATCTTTCTGCCTACTACGAACTAAATTCCCTGCCAAACCTTGGAATACGTGTTCTTACTAACTATTGTTAGTAATGTTTACTGCCTCCTGGGGTGACAGTGATGATGTAATCTTACTGAATTGTGGTGCCATCCGCACCACGAAGTGTCGGAGTCTTACATAAGGTATAAATATTCAGAATAAGCGACACCATTTAATTCGTAATCCCTATACGATCTTATGGTCATGCAACTAGTCATGATTACATTCCATAGATGGCCATCGACTAGAGCTTTATCATATGGTCAAAACTCTAATTTCTAGTCTAAATCATCCTGGTCTAAGGTCAACTCTCATCTAAGATCAATTCTTAGGTCTAAGATCAAACTTAGTCGACTATAATCATAACTTAATTCTATATTCTGCCCGGATCTGGAGCCTTTGCTCTGATACCATCTTTGGCGCCCCGCACCCCGGCCCCGCCGAAGTCGGTGCACCCGCCGTACTTCACTGAGGAGAGTACTAGGCGTCATCTATACGCGTCGTGATCCATGATAGAAATGCATGGATTTTCGTGCTTGCGCGCAAATAAGTAAGCGAAACCGTGGCAGAATTGAAAACTTCAAATTAAAAACATCCACGAGATCATTCTTTGTTTTACAACCCAAATCAAAGTATCGAAATTCTCAAAAGTAGATGTTTCCCATCACAACTACATAATCAGTCATTAGTCATAATCGTCAAGTCATGTCTCCTAATCCGTCCATCCTTCGCTGCACTCACGGGTAGGGGCCTTAGGTTCATCCTCAATCCATTCTACCCTGTTTCCTGCAGCCTCTGGGAGGAAAAATAGAGGGGTGAGTGACAAAGTCACCAGCAAGTACAACATAAACAATCATGCATTAAATGGAAAGTACATACAAGAACCGAACCCCAAAATTCGGTTTAGAACATACCTGACCTTCCATTAAACACCCGTAAGAAGTCAACACAAGGTATATCCAAGGTCATAGCTTAACAGAGATTAAAACTTAACAGAGACCATAGATTAAGAAAGTATCATCATTCAATAAAGATCATGACATACAAAAAGGTCATCTCTCAATAAAGATCATAACCTAGGAGCTACCAATTCAAAACAACTTGGCCTAAAGGTCATGAATAAGATCATAGCTTACATATCAACAGTAGTGAAATCATAACTTAGGTAACGAGAGATGGGAGGATCAAACCTATGTAACATTACCTCTAACATTTGGCTAGCATCTCATCCCTTCAATCAATAGCCGTTAAGGCAATAAAATCATAACTTAGTCACGAAACAAGTAATAGCACAGCCTAATGCAATTAGAGTCAATATCATGCTCATGACCATATGCAATGCGAATGAATGTGCAAAAGTAGCATATAATGCCCTCCATCCAATACCCGATAGGGATCATCACTTAATGCGTCAAAATCATAACTTAAATAAAATCATTACTTAATGAGCATAACAATAAAAGACTGTACCTCGCATCGATTCATAACATAACAAGAGTCATCACTTAGGGAAGTCATACTTAGGGTCTACGAGGTCTCCACAACTTAGTCTAAGTATCATGTGTCACTACACAATGACTTAATGAATGTAACATGCATGCATGTGTACGTGTGATGCATCGAGATAAAATGGAATATGATCTTTCATGCTTTTCTTTAAAATCATCATCATCGTAAAACAATAGAGTGTTCAGATCTATCTTCCCGGATCTGGGGCAGTAACTTCTCCCCTTCGAATCTATTATTCCCGGATTCGGAACGGTAACGTCATCATACTTGCTGGGTCTATTCTTTCCGGACCCGCACGGTCATCATCATCATCATCATTATCAGGCCTATTATCTCCGGGCCTGCACGGTCATACTGTCAGATCTCTTAACCCGGATCTGAGCGGGTTCATACTGGCCAAGTTCATACTCACACACGGTACCAGTGGGGAATCATTCTTTGCAAAACAAAATCATCTTTTGAAAACGCTTTTCATCTTTCTTTCACATAAAAATCATGCTGTAAATCATGTACGTGATGATGATGCAATGTATGACATGGATTATGCGACTCGTGAACAAATGCATCATAATCATGCATGCACGGACTTGTCTTTTAAACTGGAAAAACTGTCAAGCAATCACATTCTGTTCATACAGCCTCGTGCTCATCAATTCGTGCTCATATTCATAAACCCATGCCATACATATGCATAATGAAGGCTTAGACACATGCTATTAAAATTTCGTAACATTCCGAAATGTCTAACTACCTCAAAACATCATACTATCATCAAAGGTACTACTGAAATCAGCAGGGCAGTACCGCCTTACCTCAGATTCGTGGGTCATAAAACTTTATTCATTTTGATCCATCACCTGAAAAACATAGATAATTCACCAAGGAACAGTATTCATACGGCTAAACATCACATTCAAGCCTAAATGATCAAGATCGAAGCCTTACGACTTAAGACATTAAACTGTCCTATTTCCAGTTTTGTACCACTAAATTCAACTCAGTTGTTAACCATCAAAATGGTGGTTTTAGGCTGGTTTCTTTACATGAACATTCACATCTATGCCCTAAGTAATTACCATAAAATTTCCAAGGCAATTCAATAAGTTTAAAGGGGTCATCTAATTACTTTCCTAAATTGGGTACATGCAGAGACTGGATTGACCAGTTGTATCACGAAATAAATTGTGACCAAACCACAACTCCTTTTACCAAAATTCCAACTCACAGATGTCATAAACACATCAAAATATCATCCTACCAAAAATCAGCTCATTTTCATGTTCCTATAGTGCATTTTCAAGCCACATAACTTACTACTCAAAATTGTCCTGTCCCAGCAACTCTGTTTGAGCAGTTTCACCAAAAATTTCATTAATAATAATTCACAACTCCTTTATCAAAACTCCACCTCTCACATTTCACATACACATAAAGTTATCACCATACCAAAAATTAGCCAATTTGAACGCTCCTAAGATTCATGTTCAGGTCGTTCAACATAACACATAAATCTTTCCAGTTCCAGTACTTCTGTTTGACCACTTTTTACTAAAAACCTCATTAAGGACAAACCACAACTCCTTTTATTGAAATTCCAACTCAAACATTTCATATACATATGAGGCTAACATCACACCAAAAATTAGCCAATTTGAATACTCCTAAAATTCATTTTCAGGTCATGCAAAACGTCACACTATTCTGCCTAGTTCCAGTAATTTCTTCTTGAGCAGTTTTACCAAAAGATTTATTAAAAATAAACCATAACTACTTTTACTGCAATTCCAACTCTCACTTGTACTACACACACAGAGCTAGTGTCATGACAAAATTTAGCTTAATAGAACACTTCTAAGGTTCGTTCTCAAGTCACACAATCAGCAACACAAATCTGCCAGCTCCAGTAGTTTCAGCACTTCTTCACCTTTTTATTCTTCAAGCATCCTTCAACCAACTTCATTTATTAAGATGACTTACTATACATCAAATACACATTTAAACATAGTTATTTCAAGTCTCATAACTCATTTTAGGCTACACATGACTCATACCAGCAGTCTTGCCATTTACGCTTAGAACATGTCACTTTTCGTACCAACACTTTTCTTTACATCAACTAAGTTCATGTCTTGTTCTTAAAATCTCCAACTAAGTTTCATAACTTAAAAATGGCTAGTCATTCAAGCATGCACTTCACTAATAAGGCAAGATTGGCTAGAGTATACTTGCCTCTTTGAACCTTAGAGCTTTTCATTAGCTTGAGCCTTGTTTGCAATGGATTGAAGTTTCCTCCAACAAAATGAAGCTTGAATGGAGCTTGAGATGGATTCTAACCACCAAGATGTTAGCTTCTCCTAAGTAGCTTGAAGGAACTTCACCTAGTGACCACTTTGGAGGTCACGTTTTTGGCATGAATAAGGGAGGTACCATGTGAGTTTCATCCTTTGAAATATAGAACATACTTAAAAGGTTTAACATACACTTACCTAGAGGAGTTCTTGAAGCTTGAAGATGAATATGATCTTACAGTCTTATCTTCCTTATGGCCGAATTCTTTGGTGAGGATGAAGGAGTTGTCTAATTGTTCAATGAGTTCTCAATGCTTTGCTTAGGATAGTTCTTAAGGGTGTTGAAGACTTGGAGACGGAGCTTCTTAGTATGAACTTGAAGATGAAGGTAAAACTCCATGAATAACTTGAAGAATCTCCAAGGGAAAGAAGAGGGGAGGGGGGCAGCATATAGAAGGTCAAGGGGACAAGGAGAGTTCCCAAGTATACATAGGAAACCGTGTTGTCTCCCATGCCTAGTTTTCTTTTCTTATTTTATTTTATTCTTTCTTTTCTCATTTTTTGTTCCAAGACAACCTATTTTATTGTAGTCTTATTACATAATTGTGATAATAAGGAAAATTCTAGACTCCTCCAAGGCCCTTATGGCCGAATTTTACATAATGTTGGAATGGTTGTTTTGTTATTTCACTTGTTTCGTGTAACACACTTATATAATTATATTAAATTTCCAATAATATTTACTTTAAGGAAATTCTATCAGAGAATGTCAAATTAATGTAGTTACATTTAAATAATGTGACCGGTTGACTAATTCTTAGTGACTCATCTCATAAGAGTCGGCAGTATAGACGAATCCCCGTGGGGTATAACATTATTCCCTCCTTAAACCGCTTTATACGATTCTCAGTATATACCGATTTTCGCGGGGTACAACATTCTCCCCCCCTTAATATAAGTTTCGTCCTCGAAACTTCCGGTTAGTCAACACAATGGGGCGTCTACTCCCCATGTTGTCTTCCGTTTCCCATGCGGTTTTTTTCCTTTTAGGTAAATAAGATCGCATAAGACGTCTATTTAGTTCCCTCAGAAATGCTTTGTTCCATTCATCTTAGAGGTCTCATTCTTATTCTCTAGGGGTGTTATTGTAACTTATCTCATATCAAGCACGTGCAACCTTGATACTATGTACTTGATAACGAAATCCATTCCGTGTAATCATGATCATGGTAGGCTTATAATTTCCTTTTTCATAAAATATGAAAAACTTGGCAAAGATCATTGACTCTGGGATATACTCCATCAGCCCCTTTCTTGTACACATCCTTTCAGTGATCATGTAACGGTTATCACTAATAATCTCACTTGCTTACTTGTGGTCTACTCATCATAGCTTAAAGAAAACTATCATAATCACTCATACTTGTGGTCTACTTCACACTTATTAGGCATACCTTGGTTGTTTCTTTGTCATCCACCTAAACTAGCCTTATATGGATGTGGTTTCCACCTTCTACTTCATTTGCTTGTTAAATCATTTCTTTCATTCTTTCGTTCCCTTACTATCGCATTCCGCTCCGTAGCGGTCCTCCAGTAATTCACCAAAGGTTCTTGAATACGACTTAACTTAGCCAAATTTGATCTGGGGGTCTAGACCGCGCACAAATCTGATCACCTTAAACTTTTCATCTCTCATAATCAAAGGAACATACTGTCCCAAAGTAATGAATGAGTACAGAGATGCTTGACCCCTATCTTAGTGAGTCAAATTCCTCAACCCCTCTCGTGACTAAGTTCTGAGAGGAAGAACTCACAAAACTCCTCTTAGAACCTGCCCTTATCTTATCCAGTACCAGTATCAGCATGGAGTTACTTTCAACTTTACTTAACCATCTTTCTGCCTACTACGAACTAAATTCCCTGCCAAACCTTGGAATACGTGTTCTTACTAACTATTGTTAGTAATGTTTACTGCCTCCTGGGGTGACAGTGATGATGTAATCTTACTGAATTGTGGTGCCATCCGCACCACGAAGTGTCGGAGTCTTACATAAGGTATAAATATTCAGAATAAGCGACACCATTTAATTCGTAATCCCTATACGATCTTATGGTCATGCAACTAGTCATGATTACATTCCATAGATGGCCATCGACTAGAGCTTTATCATATGGTCAAAACTCTAATTTCTAGTCTAAATCATCCTGGTCTAAGGTCAACTCTCATCTAAGATCAATTCTTAGGTCTAAGATCAAACTTAGTCGACTATAATCATAACTTAATTCTATATTCTGCCCGGATCTGGAGCCTTTGCTCTGATACCATCTTTGGCGCCCCGCACCCCGGCCCCGCCGAAGTCGGTGCACCCGCCGTACTTCACTGAGGAGAGTACTAGGCGTCATCTATACGCGTCGTGATCCATGATAGAAATGCATGGATTTTCGTGCTTGCGCGCAAATAAGTAAGCGAAACCGTGGCAGAATTGAAAACTTCAAATTAAAAACATCCACGAGATCATTCTTTGTTTTACAACCCAAATCAAAGTATCGAAATTCTCAAAAGTAGATGTTTCCCATCACAACTACATAATCAGTCATTAGTCATAATCGTCAAGTCATGTCTCCTAATCCGTCCATCCTTCGCTGCACTCACGGGTAGGGGCCTTAGGTTCATCCTCAATCCATTCTACCCTGTTTCCTGCAGCCTCTGGGAGGAAAAATAGAGGGGTGAGTGACAAAGTCACCAGCAAGTACAACATAAACAATCATGCATTAAATGGAAAGTACATACAAGAACCGAACCCCAAAATTCGGTTTAGAACATACCTGACCTTCCATTAAACACCCGTAAGAAGTCAACACAAGGTATATCCAAGGTCATAGCTTAACAGAGATTAAAACTTAACAGAGACCATAACTTAAGAAAGGATCATCATTCAATAAAGATCATGACATACAAAAAGGTCATCTCTCAATAAAGATCATAACCTAGGAGCTACCAATTCAAAACAACTTGGCCTAAAGGTCATGAATAAGATCATAGCTTACATAGCAACAGTAGTGAAATCATAACTTAGGTAACGAGAGATGGGAGGATCAAACCTATGTAACATTACCTCTAACATTTGGCTAGCATCTCATCCCTTCAATCAATAGCCGTTAAGGCAATAAAATCATAACTTAGTCACGAAACAAGTAATAGCACAGCCTAATGCAATTAGACTCAATATCATGCTCATGACCATATGCAATGCGAATGAATGTGCAAAAGTAGCATATAATGCCCTCCATCCAATACCCGATAGGGATCATCACTTAATGCGTCAAAATCATAACTTAAATAAAATCGGTACTTAAAGAGCATAACAATAAAAGACTGTACCTCGCATCGATTCATAACATAACAAGAGTCATCACTTAGGGAAGTCATACTGATGGTCTACGAGGTCTCCACAACTTAGTCTAAGTATCATGTGTCACTACACAATGACTTAATGAATGTAACATGCATGCATATGTACGTGTGATGCATCGAGATAAAATAGAATATGATCTTTCATGCTTTTCTTTAAAATCATCATCATCGTAAAACAATAGAGTGTTCAGATCTATCTTCCCGGATCTGAGGAGGTAACTTCTCCCCTTCGAATCTATTATTCCCGGATTTGGATTGGTAATGTCATCATACTTGCCGGGTCTATTCTTTCCAGACCCGCATGGTCATAATCATCATAATCATTATCAGGCCTATTATCTCTGGGCCTGCACGGTCATACTGTCAGATCTCTTAACCCGGATCTGAGCGGGTTCATACTGGCCAAGTTCATACTCACACACGGTACCGGTGGAGAATCATTCTTTGCAAAACAAAATCATCTTTTGAAAACGCTTTTCATCTTTCTTTCACATAAAAATCATGCTGTAAATCATGTACGTGACGATGATGCAATGTATGACATGGATTATGCGACTCGTGAACAAATGCATCATAATCATGCATGCACGGACTTGTCTTTTTAACTGGAAAAACTGTCAAGCAATCACATTCTATTCATACAGCCTCGTGCTCATCAATTCGTGCTCATATTCATAAACCCATGGCATACATATGCATAATGAAGGCTTAGACACATGCTATTAAAATTTCGTAACATTCCGAAATGTCTAACTACCTCAAAACATCATACTATCATCAAAGGTACTGCTGAAATCAGCAGGGCAGTACCGCCTTACCTCAGTTTCGTGGGTCATAAAACTTTATTCATTTTGATCCATTACCTGGAAACATAGCTAATTCATCAAGGAACAGTATTCATACGGCTAAACATCACATTCAAGCCTAAATGATCAAGATCGAAGCCTTACGACTTAAGACATTAAACTGTCCTATTTCCAGTTTTGTACCACTAACTTCAACTCAGTTGTTAACCATCAAAATGCTGGTTTTAGGCTGGTTTCTTTACATGAACATGCACATCTATGCCCTAAGTAATTACCATAAAATTTCCAAGGCAATTCAATAAGTTTAAAGGGGTCATCTAATTACTTTCCCAAATTGGGTACATGCAGAGACTGGATTGACCAGTTGTATCTTGAAATAAATTGTGACCAAACCACAACTCCTTTTACCAAAATTCCAACTCACAGATGTCATAAACACATCAAACTATCATCATACCAAAAATCAGCTCATTTTCATATTCCTAAGGTTCATTTTCGAGCCACACAACTTACTACTCAAAACTGTCCTGTCCCAGCAACTCTGTTTGAGCAGTTTCACCAAAAATTTCATTAATAATAATTCACAACTCCTTTCATCAAAATTCTACCTCTCACATTTCAATACACATAAGTCTATCACCATACCAAAAATTAGCCAATTTGAACGCTCCTAAGATTCATGTTCAGGTCGTTCAACATAACACATAAATCTGTCCAGTTCCAGTACTTCTGTTTGACCACTTCTTACTAAACACTTCATTAAGGACAAAGCACAACTCCTTTTATTGAAATTCCAACTCACACATTTCAATACATATGAGGCTAACATCACACCAAAAATTAGCCAATTTGAATACTCCTAAGATTCATTTTCAGGTCATGCAAAACGTCACACTGTTCTGCCCAGTTCCAGTAATTTCTTCTTGAGCAGTTTTACCAAAAGCTTTATTAAGAATAAACCATAACTCTTTTTACTGCAATTCCAACTCTCACTTGTACTACACACGCAAAGCTAGTGTCATGTCAAAATTTAGCTTAATAGAACACTTCTAAGGTTCGTTCTCAAGTCACACAATCAGCAACACAAATCTGCCAGCTCCAGTAGTTTCAGCACTTCTTCACCTTTTTATTGTTCAAGCGTCCTTCAACCAACTTCATTTATTATGATGACTTACTATACATCAAATACACATTTAAACATAGTTATTTCAAGTCTCATAACTCATTTTAGGCTACACATGACTCATACCAACAGTCTTGCCATTTACGCTTAGAACTTGTCACTTTTCATACCAACACTTTTCTTTACATCAACTAAGTTCATGTCTTGTTCTTAGAATCTCCAACTAAGATTCATAACTTAAAAATGGCTAGTCATTCAAGCATGCACTTCACAAATAAGGCAAGATTGGCTAGAGTATACTTGCCTCTTTGAACCTTAGAGCTTTTCATTAGCTTGAGCCTTGTTTGCAATGGATTGAAGTTTCCTCCAACAAAATGAAGCTTGAATGGAGCTTGAGATGGATTCTAACCACCAAGATGTTAGCTTCTCCTAAGTAGCTTGAAGGAACTTCACCTAGTGACCACTTTGGAGGTCACGTTTTTGGCATGAATAAGGGAGGTACCATGTGAGTTTCATCCTTTGAAATATAGAACATACTTAGAAGGTTTAACATACACTTACCTAGAGGAGTTCTTGAAGCTTGAAGATGAATATGATCTTACACTCTTATCTTCCTTATGGCCGAATTCTTTGGTGAGGATGAAGGAGTTGTCTAATTGTTAATGAGTTCTCAATGCTTTGCTTAGGATAGTTCTTAAGGGTGTTGAAGACTTGGAGACGGAGCTTCTTAGTATGAACTTGAAGATGAAGGTAAAACTCCATGAATAACTTGAAGAATCTCCAAGGGAAAGAAGAGGGGAGGGGGGCAGCATATAGAAGGTCAAGGGGACAAGGAGAGTTCCCAAGTATACATAGGAAACCGTGTTGTCTCCCATGCCTAGTTTTCTTTTCTTATTTTATTTTATTCTTTCTTTTCTCATTTTTTGTTCCAAGACAACCTATTTTATTGTAGTCTTATTACATAATTGTGATAATAAGGAAAATTCTAGACTCCTCCAAGGCCCTTATGGCCGAATTTTACATAATGTTGGAAGGGTAGTTTTGTCATTTCACTTGTGTCATGTGACACACTTATATAATTATATTAAATTTCCTATAATATTTACTTTAAAGAAATTCTATCAGAGAATGTCAAAATAATGTAGTTACATTTAAATAATGTAACCGGTTGACTAATTCTTAGTGACTCATCTCATAAGAGTCGGCGGTATGGACGAATTCCTGTGGGGTATAACATTATTCCTTTCTTAAACCACTTTATACGATTCTCAGTATATACCGATTTTCGCGGGATACAACAACAACATCATGCAACACTTCATCATTAAGCATGCTAGAGGCATTGCTAGGGAACTCAGATGACTCTCGGGTTTCATGCAATTCATTTTCGTCAGCATGGCATTCATGAGTAGAAATAGAAGAATCATTAGAAACTACATGCACATTATGTAAAATTTCAACATCATTCAAGCAAGAATTAAATGCAATCACTTGTTCCTAAGTTCTTCCATATCCAAGTCCAATTCTACTCGTTTTGCAAAATAATACATATCATCTGGAGTTTCAAATCTTTCATGCACTATCGTACGAACAATTGGCCTATTTAAACCAACAAAGAACCTAAGCATAAGCAATTCCTCGGCTTCATCAATGTGAGCTCTATACAAACCATCTAACAATTCATCATAATATTGTTGTACGGTTAGATGAGTTTTAGAATAAGATAGATACCTCAGAATCTTGTTACACAACTCACTTACTCGTTTGCCATTAGATTGATCAAAGTGATGCATATGCCATTTGATCTCGTCAAGGTCCTTTCTAAAGCACTTCATTCCCCATACGGTACTAATGAAGACGTAGTTATCCATAAAGGCTGAGTCATCCATGCTCCCCTGATTTAACTTAAGAACATTAGGGAGTACTTATCACACTTTGAGACACGTCATCCATGGTATAACCTGAGACTAAAATTAAAAGAAAACAAAAGAAAAAGAAAAACTAACACAAAGATCAATCAAACGTTAGACGTTAGTGAAAATCAAGCGTATAGCTTTCTTTTCCCTCACTCTTTTCTCTCAATATTTTCTCACAAGCTCAGTTTGTCTCTCGGACAATCTAGGGTTAGAAACACTAAAGCAAGCAACACTTGTTGGAGGTAATTCCAAGACACCAAAAACAATAGCAAAAGAATTTTTGCACAACCTTGTTTCATGTCCTTGTTGTTCTCGGCCTTGGGTTCCAAATTGCACCAACTTTTACCAACTTAAACTTGTATACAGTGGTACTTTAAATTGCCAAAAATAGCCCCAAATCAGCCTTAAAAGTGCCAAAACAATCCACTTCAAACAATATACAAAAACATTCCCAAACAATCGCTTAAACGACTTCGATCAACTCCATCCTTTTGCCAACTCAAAAGAAACACAAGGAAGAACAAATTTGGACACAATCTATAAGATGCAAAAACATAAGAAACCAAAAATGATATTAAGGTCTGAGCCAAAGAGAAACTAAGGGTTGTCTTGGGCAATCTTTAGTTAACCTTAGACTTTGTTTACCTAATTCAATTAATGTCCAATCAATTTTTCAATCCGATTGTGTTCAAGCCTTATGGTATGTGTTTAATACTGAGAAATCAGGGTTTGAATGATTTCAAAATGCACGATTTTAATGGTACGTGATATGTGTGCATGATAATTATGTCTTATATGTTTATATATATCAATGTTATACTAACGTGCGATGAAACTTTAAGGCTTAAATCATATGACAAAAATTTGTTGTGTTTACACTATTTTCAGGTGCCAAGTTAAATGAACAAAGCTAGTTCATTAAATGAAATTTTTAAGGAGATATTTGAAAATGCTTATTCTTCAATGAATCTCAACATGGAAAGTTCCTCTCTACACCACATATATACATACACGATATATATACATATATATATATATATATATCTATATATATTAGTAAAAAAGACTCAATCCCTAACTTTTTATTAGAAGCCCTCACTTATGGCTGAGGAATACCATTGTTACATAAAATGTAAAAACATAACATAATGAAGCTACTATCTGGCTGAAATTCTATGGCAGGGAGATATAGGGATGGGTATATTCCAATTGAAGTATGATATGCCTCATTAAAACCTTGGCAAGCAAAACAACACTTGTGGATAAAATCTTGCACAAAGGAAAAAGAGTACATATTTACTTCAATTGGAAAATATCGAGTATAATGATAAAACTGTCCCATGACATTGAAGTGACGCAGCAGAGAATATATGCGCAGAGCCAGCTAGTCCTCCATCAGCGTCCATGCAAAGCCAAACACGAAGAAAGCAGACATGAGTAGGTGAGAAACATTATAGAAATATTTGCAATCAAAGAAACATAGAAGCTTACCCAGCCTGCCTGCATCCATATGGAAGATAAGAATGGTATAATCGGTGATTGAGTTAAGCATGGTGAAGGTGGACAGTCGTTCCATCTAACGTAACATAGCTTCGAACCAGGGGAGGAAGATATATATATATATATATATATATATATATATATATATATATCTTTTCTCAAGGCGTCAAGCTATATTCTTCTACCACGGCATTTCAAAGACACATCATCAACGTCAAGAAATCATATACATGTCATCTTATATATATATATACATATCCAAGATATTCCAAGTCATATCTTCCATGTCATCAATTTTCCAAAAATACATCGATATGTCAAAAGTTCGTAAACAAAAAATCGCCACATCAAAAGACTACCGAACCTTCAGCGACACATCATAAACTTACCATACAAAGATGGCCAGCCAATATACACTCCAAGAACCTCAATATTTCGTGCACCACATGAAATATTCAAGACAAAAGTCATATCATTATTACATATATCAATTATTCATCATTTTCCTTATTCTTTTGGAAATTCAAATTAAAAAATGTTACACACCTATGGTTGAATTTCCTAAACTATATGGAGCTGAGATTATACATTTTTTTTGAACGTATACTATATGGTTTATATCACGTTTTACATGCCTAAAGGGTTCGTGATCAAATTGAGAAAAATCGCACAATCGTCAGAATTCGAAAATTCGAATTTCCTTTTTATACTAAAGGGGGACGATCTTGATATGTTGTAACATGTACCCAAACATGTTTTATACATTCAAGACCTATCATGGAGTATTCTAAAAGACAAGGTTCAATTGAGATTGAAATTTCCCATGTTTATGAAGATGCTACATTATTGTTCATTCAAAATTCAAAAATATGTTCAACACATGTGTGCATGAAGTGGGCGGCTGATTTGTGCATAAATGGAGCCTAGGTGGAGCTTATCTTGCACTATGATTGGTGGAGAATGATCTACAAAAGAATTCAAAAATTTATGTAAATCAAATATACAAGGTAATGTCTTAAAAGATTCAAAAACAATGCTGAAATATTCATCATATTGGGCAAATTTTTGGAAGGTTTCTCAAGACACAAATTCTTTCCATAATAATGCAAGGATATCTCATGATCATTTTACCAAAATGTGAAGAATACAATCATCGATTATACGTCACAAAAGTGGAAGAGAAATTTGTCACATGGACAAAGAGGGGGGCGGCACTCTCAAGCTAGGTTTTCAAAGAAAATCTTTCCAAAAATGAGAGGACATCACACTAATGGTTGAGTGGGAATCAAGACATTCAAAAATTCAAATTATTTTCATATTTTTAATGATTATCCATGTCATATATTAAGTGCTAAAGTGGCTTAATGAAGACCTAATCATAGAGTGACGACAAGGCGAAGACACATCACTTGTCCAATCATATCTCGCCAAATAAGCAAAGGTATGTCACAAGGATTTGCAAGATATCTTCCAAGAGCATTCAAGACATTTTTCAAGACTCTTTTAAGCCCTAGTGGACGTGCGTCATTCTACAAAAGAGGAGGAAGATCAAATGCAAAAGTACATACTCATATTCTACAAGCTATCAAGTCAAATGCAAGAATTCTCTTCATCTCTTATCTTCCTCTCTTGCACACAGTCTTAATCCTATCAAACATACATTCTATATTGTGTATAGGCTTCATATAAACCACCCTCATACATTCCATACTTGCAAAAGGTTGATCAAGGTGTGATCAAACCTTCATTTGTGAGGTGGTGGTGATTTTGGTTATTGTAGTAAAAGGGTTGGACATTAAAGGAGTTAGTGTATAACTACAACGACCATAGTTCTAAGGTGACTTTAGTGATTAGTGAATATCAAGGAAGATGTCCTTGAAGACTGGATATAGGTTACATTGACCAAACCAGTATAAAAAACTGTGTGTCTTCACTTTTCTACATTTTGTTTTCAGTACTGCTTTTGCAATGTTTTCAAAATAACTGAAAAAAATAGCAAACAATTTTCAAAAATTACCAAATGTTACAAAGCATAGATTAAGGTCTTAGGGTTAATTGAAGACAAGTTTCATCGAATTTGGATAAGTATAAGTTATCCAAATGTTAAAAGTTCTGAGTCTAGTGCAATCTGATTTTCAAATTGACAGAGGTTGAGAACATCAACGTGGCTGACATTTTTATCAAAAGAATTTTGCAAAACCACTTCATCCTATTAAGCTAGACATCTTAAGGGACATCTTGTCAAAATTTCAGATCATTTGGAGTTGTCATCAATTGAGAATTAATTTTTTCATTATAGAGAATGTGTTTCACTAATTGACATGGTTCAATCAAAAATGGTTTTTCAGGGCTTTAGATTTTGATCTCAAATTTTTATGACATATAGATAACATCTTAAAGTATAGTGTGACAAAATTTCATGAATTTTGGATGTGCAGAACCTATTCATTTAAGTATTCAAAAACAGGGTCTGAAAACAGAATCTGTTTTCAGAAGTGAGTATTGGTCAATAAACAATTTTTAAAAACTAATTTTTCCGCACTCACTTTTCAAACCCCCCTTCTAGTGGTGTTGTACAGGTCCTCCAAGTAGTACCAGAGCCAGGTTAACTGACAACAAGAGTATCTAACAATCTTTGTGAGATGACATCCACTAGACATAAAACCGAGCAAGAAGGTATGTCAAATAAAAAACCTCCACTTTTTGATGATGAGTCGTTTAATCGATGGAAACTTCGTACGAAACTTTTTTTAATGTCTATTGACATAGATCTATGGTCTATAATAGAAAATAGTCCTTTTGTTCCATCTAAAATATCCACTGTTGATGGTGTTGCTTTAGAGGTTGTAAAACCTAAACAAGAATATACTAGTGATGATAAAAAGAAGTTGAGTATGAATGCTACAACCATGCAACTTCTCTTAAATGGGTTGAGTACAAGTGAATCTAGTTGTGCCTCTAATTGCTCTAGTGCTCAAGAGATGTGGAAGTGTCTAGAAATGAAGCATGAAGGAACTAGTCAAGTAAAAGAGTCTAAGATCAATATGCTTATGTCTACGCTTGGATCCTTTAAATTATTGCCAAATGACTCAATTGTTGATATGGATTTGAGATTGACTAACATGTATAATTCTCTTGAGTCTCTTGGAAAGTCTTTTTCTTCATAGCTAAAATACAAAAATTTTTGAGAAGCTTCCCATCCAAATAGGATCCTAAAGTGTCTGGAATTAATGAAATTAAAGAAACCAAGTCAATAAAAACGGAAGAATTGATCAGATCTCTAAAGGTATATGAATAAACTCACTCTAAGGAAATCTGAATCAACTTCTAAATAAGTCAAGACCATATCTTTTAAATCTAGTGAATACGTCTCTACTTCTTCTGATTGAGTAGATGATAGTGACAGGGATTCTGATAATGAAGATCTAATCTTGTTGGCTAAAGGATTAAGAAAATTTATGAGAAAGTCTTTTAGAAATAAGCCTAAGCCTACTTCATTTAAGAACCATAGGAATAAGAATAATGATAAAGATCTTAATTTTTATGATTGTGGAAGACTTTGGCACATCTCTTATGGCTGCCCAAACAAGGACTTAAACAAAACCATAAACAAAAACCATGACAAAGAATGGACAAAAACTAGATCTATTTCAGAACCTAAGCAAAGGGGTACAAAAAGAGTCCTCAAAGCATCTACATGAAGTGATTCATCTGTCTCTAAAAGTGAAGAAGCTAAAAAGGAAACGGCTCATGTATGCTTTGCATTCAAAGCATTCCAATGAGGTAAATTCTGATTTTGATTCTGATTCTGAACCATCTTATAATGATTTGTATGTTCAATATCTTCAGTTACATAAGTTTACTAAGACTCTTTCAAAAGAAAAGAAAAGCTTAATTGAAGACAAGAAATTGTTAGAATCTTTTGACACAAATTTTGTATCTCAATTAAATGATTTAAAAAAGGAGTCGTCTGGTTTGATTGATGCATTAAATCTGAAATTGATTCTCTGACATCCGAAAATGTTGTCATGAAAGATGAGATCTTAGGTCTGAAATCAAAAAACATAGATCTAGAAAAGACAGTAAAACAATTCAATGCAGGAACTTGTATGTTAGATTGTCTCATCTCTTCTCAAAAGCATGATTCTGACAAAACCAGATTAAGGTACATTGAAGATAACTGGGTACAATGCAGATCTACATGCTTTGTGTTATCTTCATTTAATCAACCACACGCATTCAGACGATTGTAAAGCCTAAGAAGGCAACGACACAAACTAGCGAGTTACCTATTGTATCTCATCGTACTATTTTTTTCATCACATGGAAACTATAATCACGTGCCACATGAATATGAATATGAAAGCCATTAATGTGTACATGGTATTCATATCATACTAATGCATCTAGATTGTTGAGAAATCAGAGTTTGAATGATTTTAAAATATATGATTTAAATGTTATGTGATTTCGAAATACATGATTTAAATGTCACATGACATACGTACATGATAAATATGCTTTATATATATCATTTTTGTATTAACGCCCCATGAAGTGTTAAGACTTAAATCATATGCCAAACATTTGTTGTTCTTACAATATTTTCAGGTGCCATGCTATATGAACTAAGCTAGTTCATTAAATGAAGTGCTTAAGGAGATGAACTAATTTAGTTCATTAAATGAAATGCTTAAGGAAATATTTGAAAATGCCTATTCTTCAACAAATCTCAACATGGAAAGATCTTCTCTACATCATGTATACATACATGGCATATATATATATATATAAATATATATAAATATATATGTATATTTATTTTCTCAAGATGACAAGCTATATTCTTCTATCTCGTCATTTCATCGACAAGTCATCAACGTATATCAACGTCAAGCAACAATATACACATCATCTTTTTGAGTATATACATATCCAATATATTCCAAGTCATATATTCCATGTCATTAAACTTTCAAAAATATATCGACATGTCAAAAGTTAGTAAACCAAAAATCGTCCATCAAATGACTACAAAACCGTCACCGACACATCATATACTTACCATACAAAGATGGCCAGCTAATATACATTCCAAGCATCTCACAACATGCACCACATGGAAAATACTATACCAAAGTCATACCATAATTACATATATCAATTATCCGTCATTTTCCTTGATTTCTTGAAAATTCAAATTCAAAAATGTTACACCACATGGCCGAAATTTCTACACCTTTTGGAGTTGAGATTATACATTTTATTATGTATATTATATGGTGTATATCACATTTTACATGTCTAAAGGGTTCATGATCAAATGGAGAAAAATCGCACAATCGGTGGAATTCGAAGTTGCTACATCACCTACAAAAGGACGTTTTCTTGCTGATGTGACATGTACCTAGACATGTATTACATATCGAAGACATATCTTGAAATTTTCTAGAAGAAAAATTTAAATGGTGATTGAAATTTACCATGTCTATGAAGATACTACATTATTATCATTCAAATTTCAAAAACTATTTTCAGCACATGCATGCTGAGGTGGGGCGGCTGATTAAGCATATTTGGAGCCTAGGTGGAGCTCATCTTGCACTATGATTGGTGGAGAATGGTCCACAAAAGGATGCAAGTATTGATGGAGATCAAGACAAACAAGGTAATATTTCAAAATTCAAAAAAAATGCTGAGATTTTCAGCTTGTGGGCATTTTCTTTGGAGTGGCATTTCAAGGTTCAAAATCATTTCAAAAATGTGAGGCTATCATACTTATGATTGATTGGTAATCAAGATATTTGAAATTCAAATTATTTTCAGATTTTTTTAGCTAATTCCCATGTCATATATTATGTGCCAAGGTGGCTAAATGAAGACCCAATCATAGAGTGACAACAAGACAAAGACACATCACTTGTCCAATCATATCTTGCAAAGAAAGCAAAGGTATGCCACAAGTCTTTGCAAGACTTCTTCCAAGGATATTGAAGATATTCTTCAAGAGTATTTTCTATATGATCTATATAGCACCACTAGAAGGGAGGATTGAATAGTGAGTGTGGAAAATTTGGTTTTTAAAACTTTTTAGAAAAAACAACTCACTTCTGAAAACAATTTCTGTTTTCAGATCCTAATTTGAATTAACTAGTTGACCAGGTTCTAGACCTCCAAAAATTATGAAACTTGGTAAAAATATACTCTCAGATGTTATGAATGTGTCAGAAAATTTTCATATTAAAATTCAAAGTATAAGGCCTTGAAAAAATGTTTTTATCTGGACTCTGTCAATCTGCCAGAAACTATTCCTTAAAATGAAAAATTTATTCCTATTTAATGGCAACTCTAAATGGTCTGAAAATTTTATGGAATGTCCCTTAGGATGTATAATTTAAAGGGTTGAAACAATTTTTCAAAATTCTTTTGATAAGTATAGCAACCACGTTGATGTTCTCAACCTTGCAGATCTGAAAATCAGATTGCTTTAGTCTCAGAACAATGAACGTTTGGGTGACTTATACTTATCCAAATTCAATGAAACTTGTCCCAAATGAATGCGAAGACCTATGGCTATGTTTCTGTGAAATTTGGTTATTTTTAACAATGTTTGTTGTTTTTACCGTGGCATGAAAATGATACAGAAAACAGGAAACGAAGTAAAAGTGCTGAAAAGTAAGAACACCGAGATTTTTATACTGGCTCTGTTAAATCAACCTACTCCAGTCTTCGAGGACACCTTCCTCGGTATTCACTAAACACAAACAACACCTTGACACAAGGGTGACTCGATTTATACACCAACTCCACCCTTTTGTAGAGAAAAAGGGGGTTTGAGTGATTTCAAAATACATGATTTAAACATGTTATAAAGAAATGCATGACATATTTTATGACATGACACGCACTTGCATAAAACTTGCCTTATATAGTTCATACATAATGTTGTCGTACTAATGAGCCATGAAGCTTTAAAGCTTACATCAAATGGCAAACATTTGTTGTGTTTGAACTATTTTCAGGTGCCACCATTAATGAACTAAACTAGTTCATTAAGTGAAGTACTTAGTTAATTAAACTAAGTAGTTCATTAAAGGAAGCAATATTTGGAAAAGGCACCAAGGCAACAAGTTGAAGAAAGGAAAGTCCTCCACACCCCTTTACATGCCATTTACCATATTTATATATATATTTTCAGATTTTTTTAAAAAGGCACATACACATTTATTCCAACATACTACCGACACGTTATATATTTTACATACGTTAACGTCACACCACTATACTTAACTCATATTTATGAGTATATTCAGGCCTTATATCATATGATATAAGTCATGGTGATGGCAAATTTAATACGACACGTTAAAAGGTTCTAAACCGAAAATTGTCGTATCGGGCGAATACCAAAACTTCGCCAACGTGTCACATACTTGCCATATATAGATGGCCAGCCCCTACACTTCAAAAATGGCCACAAATTTCGTGTCTTACATGGTATGTGCAGCCATAAAATCATTCCATGTTGGCACACACAAATCACCCCACATTAAGGACAAATTGTGGAGATTCCAATTTCAATTTTGTGACATGGTTTAGGCACCACTTTAATCAGCCTTATGAGATGAATATTAAATTTTAATTTATGTATATTATGTGTAACATAATATATATAACATGTAAAAAAGTTGGAATTTAATTAGAGAAAAATCGGGTAATCGATAAACGTCAAAAATTCGGTTTTCTACGTACACGACACATGGAACATTTTTGGCATGGAATATAACATGTATCTAGACAATTTTTACATACTTCATACATTCTAAAGTGTTCTACAAAAATCAATTAAGGGCTGATTGGAATATACCTTGTGTGTATAATTAAATGTGCACTATTTTACAAAGTTTGCAAAAATAAAATTCAGCACATGTATAAACTATTATACACGCCTATACCATCATGTTGGAGCTTATGTGGAGCCTTTTTGGCAACTTTATTGGTCAATAATAAAGCATGCAATGTTGGTGACTTAAAGAAAAGAACTACAAAAGGTAACATTTCAAATCTTGTCACAATTGTAACACATGCTGAAAATTTCAGTATGTGCATATGGCTGGCCGATTTTATCCCTTAATGAGCAATATTTTACTTCTTGAATTAAGTGAATTAATTGGGAGATAGTATGGAAGTATTTTGAATATGTTATGGAATTAAAATGGTGATATCTTTGAATATCACACATGCTGAAAATTTCAGCATGTGTGGGAATGTATATGGCCGAATTCTAGGCTGCATTGGTGACCAATCTTTATTCCAAAATTGATGAAAATATTATGTACTAAATGGTGATTGAATTCTTCATTAATTTCAATGATTAAATCAAAGTAAACTTGGTAATATTTTGAATGAAATGCAAATGTTACACATGCTGAAATTTCAGCATGTGCATAAGGTGTTATTGGGATGGTAATTTGGAGAAAATTGTCTTGCTAATTATGTGGGATGATTATATACTTTAATGGATAATTGGCACATGCTTTTTGAGGTGTAATTTCAGATTTATCTAGTCATCAAATGATGACAACCTTCCATCCAATCAATGAGTGCCAAGTAAGCAAGAGTTTAATGATCATCCAATAAGGAGATGCCAAGTAAGCAAGGACATGTCACAATGATGCAACACACTCTTCCAAGGACTTAGAAGATAATTTTCAAGAGGAGAATATCATCAAGGGGGGGCGGCCACAATGTTAAAAGAAAAGGAAGAGAGCAAAACAAAAACAAGAACAAGTCTTGCAATTTGAAGCATAAAAAAACGTGTTCTAGCCATCTCTTCTACACTCCCTTTCTTTCTTCTCTCTAAAAGCCTATTGTACTCATATTCATATACTTGAATATGCTTCATATAGTCCACCACATACTCTTTATCATTGTAAAAGATTGATCAAGGTGTGATCAATCTTGCACTTGCAAGGTGGTGGTGTTCGTGACAATTGTATTCTCATACATGGTTTGTAAAGGGTTGGAGTTGGTGTGTAACTCCATCAACCCTGTGGTAAGATGTTCATTGTGTTGTGTGTTTAGTTCTAACCAAGGAAGGTGTCCTCGAAGACTGGAGTAGGTTGTTTATAACCGAACCAGTATAAAATTCCTGGTGTTATTTACTTTCAGTACTTACTTTCAGTTTCAGCACTGTTTATCATTCTTAATCATGTTGGTAAAAATAGTAAACGATTTTCAAAAATCATGAAACTTTCAAGATCATAGCCACATGCTTTAAGGTTCTTTTGGCGCAAGTTTCAACCCTTTGGACAAGTATAAGTCATTCAAACATCTAAAGTTCTGAGACTAGTGCAGTCTGATTTTCAGGCTTGCAAAGGTTGAGACTTTGATCATATTTGACTAACTTCCCAAAAAAAATTTTCAAACCTGTTTCAAACCATTTAAATTCAACTAATAAGGGGTTAGTATTTAAATTTTCAGAGCACTTGGAGTTACATACAAATAGGAATTAATTTTTCAAATCAGACTACCATTTCTGGCAGATTTGCGCAATCTGACCATCAACAATTTTTCAAGGGGTTAGAGGTTGAATTTTAATCTGAAATTTTTAGGAGATACTTAGAACATCTGAGGCTAATTCTCTCCAAATTTCAAAAGTTTTGAAGACCTGCAACCCAGTTTTCAAAACTTTTTAAAACTGGTCTTGAAAACAGAATCTGTTTTCAGAAGTTGAGTTCTTGGTTTAAAACTATTTTAAAAACCACATTTTCCACACAAACTATTCAACCCCCCCTCTTCTAGTGGTGCCTTGCAGATCTTACAAGTGGTATCAGAGCGTAGGAACACTCACATCATAAGGATCCAACGATCTAAGTGAGATGGCAACCACAAACTTCAAAACCGAACAAGAAGGTATGTCCAGTCAAAGGCCTCCTTTCTTTGACGGTGAGTCTTTCATTCAATGGAAATTAAGAATGAAACTTTTCCTTATGGCAATTGATATTGATCTTTTGATGCGCCCCGCACCCCAACCCAGCCGAAGTCGGTGCACCCGCCGTACTTCACTAAGGAGAGTACCAGGCGTCATCCCATACATGTCATGATCCATGAAATAATTCATGGATTTTCGCGCTCACACGTAAATAAGTGAGCGAAACTGTGGCAGAATTTAAAACTTTGAATTAAAAGAAAACATCCACCAGACCATTCTTAGTTTTACAACCCAGATCAAAAGTAGCGAAAGTCACAAAAGCAAATGTTTCCATCACAAATACATCATCAGACATCAGTCATAGCTGGCCAGTCATGTCTCCTAAATCCGTCCACTCTTCGCTGCACTCACGGGTAGGTGTCATACCCCGTGACTTTTAAGCGCAACTTTCAATACTTAGAGGTCAAACTTAAATGCAACTTAATTAATTTTGTAGGTTATGAGACTTAGTTACATAAAACGTAGAAGAACAAGAGAAAGGGGTTAAAAGTAGGATTAAAGGTAATTAGGGGAAATTACTAAAAAGGTCCCTACTAAGAGATAGGGGAGTTACACAACACTTAGTATAACTCCCCATCAGCCTATAGGGGGCCGGTTAAAACAGAGAAAAAGGAGAGAAAAACTGCAAGAGAAAAGAGAAGGAGAAAGGAGAGGAAGAGAAGAAGAGAAGAAGGAAAGGAAGGAAGAAGGGCCAATCTAGGTGCGATCTTTGCTGAAATTCTGCAGTAAATCCGTAAGATTAACTAGAAACCAAGGCAAGTAATCTTTCTATACGCTTTACGCAAATTTTGATACATTAGGCCCTATGTTTCTTACAAAGAGAAAACTTGGATCACACATTAGTAGTTTTGATTTGTCTATGCTAAATGTTTTACCATACATGTAATTGTTGTTGTTGATTGAGTAAAGTTATGTTCTTTGGGCCAATATTTGAAAATGGATATGTTGTGATCTTTGTTGTTAAATATGCCCACAAGAGTGTTATACGTGACATATTCATTGTTCTTGTGTAAGTTCTTAAGATGGTGATTATACCTTAGATGCTCTGAGTGTGTTTGTAGGGAGTGGAAGGATGAATGTTCACATTGTTGTAAGACTTGTTAGGTTGGAAGGTTTGAAGATATCTATTGAAGGTTGTGGGTGATAGAAGGTTTAAGGGGATACTAGTTTACTTGTTTAAGAATCCAATCATGTTAGTTGTGTGTGAAGCATGATGAATCCAGGAGCTAAGATGGATCTTGAAGGGTTGAACATGAAGGGTTGAAGAAGAAAGGTGTTGGGTGGAAGTTACTACAGAAAAACTGCAGTTTAGAACCGTCAGAACACTTCGAACACCTACACTAGACGCTCTATGTCACATTAGGCGCCTAATGTAGCGTTCAATGTGTCCTGAAGCATCCCCGAACACTTCGAACACCTACATTAGGCGCTCTATGTCATATTAGGCGCTTCATATAGGCGTTCAATGTCTACGGCACATCCCCGAACACTTCGAACGCCTAGTATAGGCGCTCTATGTCACTTTAGGCGCCTCATGTGGCGTTCCAAGTATACTGGAAGTCTTTTTGACCCTTTAGGCGCCCTATGTATGTGTAGTAACCTTATACACTTCTTCTGAACATAAAATGCAAAGGTATTTGAGGTTCAATTGGGGTGTAGATGGTAAGTTTGATCAAGTAAGAATAAGATTGAATCCTGAGTGAATTTAGTAAGACGAACAAACTTGGAAAGAAACGAACATAGAGTGTTTGAGGTGCAAGACCGTATACTTGATATGCAAGAAGTATGTGTGTGTGTGTTACATGTTTGATACGAAATTACATGTGCATTCTGCATCATGACATGGGCATTTGCATTTGATTTGAGATTTGCTTTGCGAAAGTACATATGTTTACAAAAGAAGTTTAAAGTTTCGAAAGGCAAAATGGCTGCTGGTTGATCACAGGGTATAAAAGTCACGTCTACAAAAGCAGGGTATAAAAGCGTGATCTGTGAAACAACAGCAGGGTATAAAATATGTTATGGGGCCGTGGACCTATCAGCACGGAAAATAAAGTATTTTATGGGGCCGTGGACCTATCAGCACGGATATATGATGTATGTAATGGGGGCCGTGAACCTTTCAGCACAGGGTATAAAGTTATATGTTATGGGGCCGTGGACCTTTCAGCACGGGGTATAAAGTTCTGTTGCTGTGGACTGATCACCCACAGGGTATAAAGTTCTGCTATGCGAAGAATATGATAAGAAGAGTTATGAAAAGTTTTGTGAAGTGACACGCATGACATGTTTATGAAAGAAGACATATGCATGGGTGTTGTGTGTGATTTTAAAGAAGTACATGCACCATGGTACACGAAGCATAAGATTTGATATGCAAGAGATGTGACTAGTTTATGACTTGCTTATGATGATATGTTGTTTTAGTACATGTTTATGCTCATATCCGTGTATCCTTTATGTGCTTTATCTGTTTTGAGGAATCCATATTAAGATGCTACTTGCTAACCCGAGCACCTTATTTTGGCAATGATTTATATACTGGTGACTCGTCGTGTGTGATCCCGTAAGGTGTATAGACGGGTTACTTGCTGGCGATAATTTCGCTAAGAACAGATACTTTATTCCTTTTCAGGTGAGCCGGAATATGAGATGATATTTATCGAAGACGATGGCGAGTGGGGCTCAATGGGATGACGGACATGGGAATAGATAGATGATGGGTTACTTTCTTTAAGTTTTGAAAACTCAATGTTATTATGTTGTTCTGGAACTTATGTTAGGCTAGATGAACAAACACCTTTATTTCCGCTGCATTTTCTGGTTGTATTATTGACGATGAAGGTTTAGATTTTATGACGTTTTCGCTGTTTTATCTTACGTCATGAATGATGTACGCTTGATCTGCTTTGGCGCTTCGTAGTTCTCATAGTAGGCTACGGCGGGTGCACTTGTTCCGATGACAGTGTCGGGCCGGGGCGCTACAGTAGGGGACCCTAGGTTCATTCTCAATCCACTCTACTTTATTCCCTGCAGCCTCTGGGAGGAAAAATAGGAGGTGAGTGACAAAGTCACCAGCAAGTATACTATAAATATTGAGGATTAAATGGAAAGTGCATACAAGAACCGAACCCCCAAAATTTCGGTTTAGAAACATACCTGTCCTCCATTCAATACCCGATGGTGATCAACACTTAATGCGTCAAGATCATAACTTAAACAAAATCGTTACTTAATAAAGAACATAACCATAAAAGACTGTAACTCGCATCAATTCATAACATAACAAGAATCGTCACTTAATGAGGTCATACTTAGGATCTACAAGGTCATAACGACTTAGTCTAAGTATCATGTGTCACTACACAATGACTCCATAAACGTGACACGCATGCATATGTACGTGTGATGTATCATGATAAAAATGAGAATATGGTCTTTCATGCTTTTCTTTCAAATTAACATCGTCAAGAAAACCATAGAGTGTTCAGATCTATCTTCCCGGATCTGAGGGGTAACGTCTCACCTTTGAATCTATTATTCGCGGATTCGGAACGGTAGCGTCATCACTTATCGGGTCTATTCTCTCCGAGCCCGAACTGTCATTATCAGGTCTATTCTCTCCGGGCCTGAACGGTCATATCATCAGGTCTATTCTCTCCGGCCTGAACGGTCATAATCAGATCAATATTAACCCCAGATTTGGGCGGGTTCTTACTAGCCAAGCACATACACACACGGTACCGGTGGGAAGCGTTCTTTTAAAACATAATCTTTCTTTTTAAAACGCTTTTCATTTATCTTTCGCATAAAACCAGTGCAATAATCATGTAAATGACGATGATGCAATGCATGACATGTAATATGCAAACCATGACATAATGCGTTACATATACACATATGTACAACTCGTCGCTATGCTGGGAAAATTTCCAGCATGAACACTTCTTGTATTCGGCCCTAATCCCTCATGGTTAGGCCCACTAACAATGATGCTTGTCATGCGTATGCATAAAAATGCCTTATTGGTTCATAATAAATTCTCGTGACGATGCAAAATGCGTAAGACACAGTTTAATAAATCACGAAACAAGGCCGCTGAATTTCGGTAATCCAGCGCCCTTTTCTTTGGTCTTTCAAGTAAGTCCATTAAGCCTCTCTTAATTTGGGCCAGCTGAGAGAACTTATTATTCCATTAATTGGTGGTTGTAAGCCCAAGTCGTGTAGCTAGTCTAAACCCATTCGATTAAGGCCCTATAATAAGTTCATCAATTCTGCCCAAAAATCTCAGATTAGTGACACTTACTTAATTGTGGTATATACCCTTCAATTGGTCGTTCTAAAAATAAGTGGTTTACATAGATGGGTTCATCTATGTCTTAGGTAGTTGGTAAATAAATTTCGCGGATTTATAATATCGTTAAGGGCATATTTTATTCTTTTCCTTAAAACCGCTACATGCAGATTTCTGGAGCGACCGATTTTACTATAAATTTTAGTGTGACCACACCGTAACTCCTTTTTCAGAAATTCTAACTCCGAGCTTAGTAAACACCTTGAACTAGTATCATACTGAAAATTAGCCCAATTGCATATTCCTAAGGTCCATTTTCAGGTGACTCATCATGTCATATAAAACCAGTCCAGTCTAGTAAAATTTCCAGCATGACCAGTTTTAGTGAAAATTTCATTAAAAATAATCCGTAACTCCTTTTAACAAAATTCCAACTCTCACATCTAATAAACACATAAAACTAGTGTCCTACCAAAAATCAACTAAATTGAAAGCTCTTAAGGTCTCTTTTCGGGTCTCATTTTCGGGTCTCACAACACGGCCTCAAATTCTGCCCTGCTCCAGTGATTTTCAGATTTGGTTATGTTTCATCCCTAAATGGCCCTAACTTGCATTGTTTATCATAAACCCTTTATTAAATTTCAAACATACCCTCTAATGGGAAATATTACAGATTCAAACCGCTACCACATCATATGCAAACCCCTTACAAAACAGTTGGTACATGCATCATTCTTTGTCCAAGCACACCACATTTTCACTAATCTCAACCATCCTTAACAACAATTTTGGTGCCTACGCACCCTAGTCACCACCAGCCCATTTCAGTACATGAAAGGCAAAATAATGTATCCACAAGGAGCATGGTAAAGCACAACTTTGTCTCCAATTTACCACATAATTTATCGTTTCATGCCAAACCACCCCTATTTCCTTAACCCTCTCCATCGTACGCCCTTTCCATAGAAAAAGAAAAGATCTTCAACATGTTCAACTTGGACTAACACATAATGATACATAAAAACCACAAAGATTCCATCTTTAAACAAAACTCATACCTACACGCCATTGGCCCTCTAGGCCGAAAGTTTAGGCATCAAAACTTAGCACATCACAACTAAGATTAAATCTTAAGTTTATCTAGCCATTCATGCAAACACTCTCACATTCAAGACACAAAGAGTATAGTGCACTGCCTTTTTGCTTACTCTTCTTGAAATGGTGTATGGAAAGTGAAATCTTTCTTCTCTTCTACGCATAGGGCATCCCACGGTGGTGGAGAGGAAAAGAGATGCAAGATTAGTTTACACACCCTCAACTAAAATATTCACTTAGAAAAAGGGCTAGACGGACTTACAAAAAGGAGTTGGAGTAGTATTCTAGCTTCTCCAACCTAGAGTCCTCAAAACTTGAGATTCTTGAGCCTAGTGACCAATGAAGGTCATGGTTTAGGACAAAAGAGATGAGTGAGTTTTTAAGCTAAATAAAATGTAGGGGTTTTCCTTGAATGGTTGAGTATGCACTTACCTAATTCTCTTGAGTTTGTATGAATCTTAAGTTTCCTTGGTTTACCCCTTTGGCCGTGTGGTTTGTGAAAGGAGGAAGAGAAGAATGTTCTTGTTTGAGTGTTGGAAGATAGGAGATTAGGTTTTGGAGGGAACCTTTCTTTTGGCTACTATGTTGTAGCCGTCGGGGGTAAAGGGTGGGGGTGAAGGTTTTACCATAGTAAGGTTAAAGAATTAACCTTAGTCACCTAATTTAATTTTTAACCTTGGTTACATTTGAGCTAACCCAAGTTAATTTATTCAATCATGGTTGCCTTAACCTTGGTTTATATGAAAAGTAACCATGGTAGGATTTAAAAATCCCCCATGGTTAGCCATTAGGATGGCCGGTGGTTGGGGGTCTTTAATGACCCCAACCACACTCTATCCCCATTTAAGAGTAGCTTTATTTAATTTATTTTTATGTTCTTTTCCTTTTTCTTTCTCTTAAAATAACTAATTTGGCAAATGTTGAAGCCTTCTTTGGGCTAAGGGCCGAAAGAAAGGGAAAAGAAATTTTGGGTTGCAACCAAGTCCTCTTGCTATTACCACTTGTTCTAAGGGCTTATTATCTTACTTAGAAGATGGCCCTAACAATCTTAAGAAATTCAATTGGGGCCTTCCCTAACCTTGGGGCCGAAATCTCCCAAACACTTGGGGGTGAATTGGGCCTCTCTTCATGGTCCAATATTCACGCTCGTATATTACTTTCCGTAAGGTAATCTATAATATGATCACCATCTCAATAAATTATAATTGCAATCATACATATTCTCTCAAATAAATCATAGGTACAAAAGGATTCCCTAGTGGGTTACAACATCTTTGGTAAATTATAATTGCAATCATACATATTCTCTCAAATAAATTATTATAACATTCCATTAATTGGTGGTTGTAAGACCAAGTCGTGTAACAAGTCTAAACCCATTCGATTAAGGCCCTATAATAAGTTCATCAATTCTTCCCAAAAATCTCAAATTAGTGACACCCATTTAATTGTGGTATATACCCTTCAATTGGTCGTTCTAAAAATAAGTGGTTTACATAGATGGGTTCAGCTATGTCTTAGGTAGTTGGTAAATAAATTTCGCGGATTTATAATATCGTTAAGGGCATCATTTATTCTTTTCCTTAAAACAGCTACATGCACATTTCTGGAGCGACTGATTTTACTATAAATTTAAGTGTGACCACACCGTAACTCCTTTTTTCAGAAATTTCAACTCCCGAGCTTAGTTAACACCTTGAACTAGTATCATACCGAAATGAGCCCAATTGCATATTCCTAAGGTCCAGCTTCAGGTGACTCATTAAGTCATATAAAACCAGTCCAGTCCAGTAAAATTTCTAACATGACCAGTTTTAGTGAAAATTTCATTAAAAATAATCCGTAACTCCTTTTAACGAAATTCCAACTCTCACATCTAATAAAAACATAAAACTAGTGTCCTACCAAAAATCAACTAGATTGAAAGCTCTTAAGGTCTCTTTTCGGGTCTCACAACACGGCCTCAAATTCTATCCTGCTCCAGTGATTTTCAGATTTGGTTATGTTTCATCCCTAAATGGCCCTAACTTTCATCGTTTATCATAAACCCCTTATCAACTTTCAAACATACCCTCTTATGGGAAATATTATAGATTCAACATGCTACCACATCATATGCAAACCCTTACAAAACAGTTGGTACATGCATCATTCTTTGGCCAAGCACACCACATTTTCATTAATTCAACCTTAACAACAATTTTGGTGCCTATGCACCCTAGTCACCAACAGCCCATTTCGGTACATGCAAGGCAAAATAATGTATCCATAAGGAGCATGTTAGACTTAACACACTAAAGCACAACTTTGTCTCCAATTTACCACATAATTTATCGTTTCATGCCAAACCTCCCCTATTTCCTTAACCCTCTCCACCGTACGCCCTTTCCATTGAAAAAGAAAAGATCTTCAACATGTTCAACTTGGATTAACACATAATGGTGCATAAAAACCACATAGATTCCATCTTTAAACAAAATCTCATACCTACACGCCATTTGGCCCCCTAGGCCGAAAGTTTAGGCATCAAAACTTAGCACATCACAACTAAGATTAAATCTTAAGTTTATCTAGCCATTCATGCAAACACTCTCACATTCAAGCCACAAAGAGTATAGTGTACTTGCCTTTTTTGCTTACTCTTCTTGAAAGGTGTATGGAAAGTTGAAATCTTTCTTCTCTTCTACGCATGCATCCCACGGTGGTAGAGAGGAAAAGAGATGCAAGATTAGTTTACACCCTCAGCTAAAATAGTCACTTAGAAAAAGGGCTAGATGGACTTACCAAAAAGGAGTTGGAGTAGTATTCTAGCTTCTCCAACCTAGAGTCCTCAAAACTTGAGATTCTTGAGCCTAGTGACCATTGAAGGTCACGGTTTAGGACAAAAGAGATGAGTGAGTTTTTAAGCTAAATAAAATGTAGAGGTTTTCCCTTGAATGGTTGAGTATGCACTTACCTAATTCCTCTTGAGCTTGTATGAATCTGAAGCTTCCTTGGTTTACCCTTTGGCCGTGTGGTTTGTGAATAGAGGAAGAGAAGAATGTTTCTTGTTTGAGTGTTGGAAGATAGGAGATTAGGTTTTTGGAGGGAACCTTTCTTTTGGCTACTATGTTGTAGCCGTTGGGGGTAAATGGTGGGGGTGAAGGTTTTACCATAGTAAGGTTAAAGAATTAACCTTAGTCACCTAATTTAATTTTTAACCTTGGTTACTTTTGAGCTAACCCAAGTTACTTTATTCAATCATGGTTGCCTTAGCCTTGGTTTATATGAAAACTAACCATGGTAGGATTTAAAAATCCCCCATGGTTAGCCATTAGGTTGGCCGGTTGGTTGGGGGTCTTTAATGACCCCAACCACACTCTATCCCCATTTAAGAGTAGCTTTATTTAATTTATTTTTATGTTCTTTTCCTTTTTCTTTCTCTTAAAATAACTAATTTGGCAAATGTTGAAGCCCTTTTTGGGCTAAGGGCCGAAAGAAAGGGAAAAGAAATTTTGGGTTGCAACCAAGTCCTCTTGCTATTACCCACTTGTTCTAAGGGCTTATTATCTTACTTAGAAGATGGTCCTAACAATCTTAAGAAATTCAATTGGGGCCTTCCCTAACCTTGGGGCCGAAATCTCCCAAACACTTGGGGGTGAATTGGGCCTCTCTTCATGGTCCAATATTCACGCTCGTATATTACTTTCCGTAAGGTAATCTATAATAATGATCATCGACTCAATAAATTATAATTGCAATCATACATATTCTCTCAAATAAATCATAGGTACAAAAGGATTCCCTAGTGGGTTACAACATCTTTGGTCAATTATAGAAGATGTATCATTTGTTTCATCAAAGTTACCCACTGTAGATGGAGTCATACTAAAGGTCGTTAAACCTAGACAAGAGTATACTAGTGAGGATAAAAAGAGACTAAGCATGAACGCTAGGGCTATGCAGTTACTTTTAAATGGAATAAGTAAAAGTGAATCTAGCTATGTTTCAAATTGTTCTAGTGCTCAAGAAATGTGGAGAATTCTTGAAATGAAACACGAAGGCACTAGTCAAGTAAAAGAGTCCAAGATCAACATGCTTATGTCCACACTCGAGTTATTTAAATTGTTGCCAAATGAATCTATCGTTGATATGGATCTTCGCTTGACTAACATTTGCAATTCTCTTGAGTCTCTTGGCAAAGCCACAAAAGGTCTTGTGAAGTGTTGTAACCCAATAAGAGAATCCTTTTGTACCTAAGATTTGAGTTAGTGAACATGTGACAATATGCACTTATAATTATAATTGATTAAGTCAATGGTCATTATTATAAAGTATATTACGAAAAGTACTATGTGCATTGTAGGAAAGGACCCTATCTCCCCATGGCCTTGTAAGATTTCGGCCAATAGCCAAGAAAGGCTAAAAATTCTCTTAAATCACTATTTAAGAAATAAACAAAGGGAATGGATATGTATTTTTTAACAAAGAAAAAGAAAAGGTAGCTAAATTTTACTAAGGCTTAGTTCGGGTCATTAAAGTCCCCAACCGCCGGCTGATTGGGGGGGGGGGGGAGGCCAATTAAGAGGGTTGTTACTCTACCATTGTTAATAGGTACCTAACCAAGGTTCAAGTAACTAGAATTAACTAAAAGCAACTTAGGTTAGTCAAAAGTGACTATGGTTAGCATAAAGTAACCAAGGTTAGTAGTAAAGTAACCTTAGTTAACTAAAAATTAACCAAGGTTAGAAATTTAATTTGAGTAACTAAGGTTAATTTCTTAACCTTACTATTAAAAACCCTCACCCCACCCTTTTACCCCAACGGCTACAACATAGTAGCCAAGAGAAAGTTCCCTCCAAAGAAAACAACCTCCATCTCACAACATTCAGCAAGAAACACTCCTCTCTTCCTTCTTCCCTAAACCACACGGTCCAAGGGCATACCAAAGAGGCTAAGATTCATACAAGTTCAAGAAGAAATAGGTAAGTGCACACTCAACCATTCAAGGAAACTCTTATATTTTATCTAGTTTAAAGACTCAGTACTCTCTTTTGCCCTAAACCGTGACCTTCAATCGTCACTAGGCTCAAGAATCTCAAGCCTTTAAGGACTCTATCTTAAAGAAGCTTGGATACCACTCAAGCTCCTTTTGGTAAGTCATCTAGCCCTCTTTCTAAGTGAATATCTTAGTTAAAGGTGTAAACTAATCTTGCTCCTTTTTTCTCTTCACCACCGTGGGATACATGCATAAGAAGGGAGAAAGATTTCAACTGTCCCTACACCTTTCCAAGAAGAGTAAACAAAAAGGCAAGTACACTATACTTTTGTGGCTTGAATGTGAGTGTGTGTGCATGAATGGCTAGATATACTTAAGATCTAATCTTAGTGTACTATGCTAAGTTTTGATGCTCAAACCTTCGGCCTAGGGCCATTTGGGGTGTAGGTGTGAGATCTTGTTCCAAAGATGTAATCTTCGTGGATTATATGTGTTATTATGTGTTAGTCTAAGTTGGACATGTTAAAGATCTTCTCTTTTCCATGATGGGGCACACGGTGGAAAGGGTAAAGGGAATAAGTGTGATTTTGCATGAAAATGATAACTTAGTGGTAAAGTGGAGACAATGTTTTGTTCTTGTTGTGTGTTATGCATAAAATGCTCTTGGATACATCATTTCTCTTGCATGCACCGAAAAAGAAGGGCTGTTGGTGAAAGGTGCGTGTGCATTCAAACTTGTTGCTAAGTGTTGTATTAGTAGGAATGTTGTATGTTAGCCAAAAATGATATATAGTGGTGTACAAACTGTTTTATGAGGGATTTTCATGTGGTGTTGTAGCTTGTTGAGCCTGTAAATTTTCTATAAAAAGAGTAAATTTGATGCTTATTTAAGTGTTTGTGACAAAAATGCAAGTTAAGGACACTTAGGAAGGAAATAAGACAACTAGGGAAATTTACTGGAACTGGACAGAAATTTGGGCAAATTTGTGAGACCTGAAAAGAACCTTAAGAACTTTTAATTCAGTTGATTTGTGGTATGACATTAGTCTTACGTGTATATTAAATGTGAGAGTTGGAATTTCATTAAAAGGAGCTACGGTTTATTTTTAATAAATTCCTTAGTAACATTGGTCCTACTGAGAACACTGTACTGGATAGGATTTAAGTAACTCGTTGAACAGCCTAGAAATGAACATTATAAGTACACAAATTAGCCAATTTTCGGTATGAGACTAACCCTATGAATGAAGTAAAGGAGAAAGTTGGAATTTTGTCAAAATGGGTTACGGTTTAATTTTAATGAATTTTCTAGTAAATTGGGTCAGGCTGAATTTCGCTGGACTGACAGAATTAGTGTGGCATGTTGCCTGATCTGAAATTGGACCATAGAAAAGTGCAATTGGGCCAAATTTTGGCAGGGTGCTAATCCAATGAGTTTATTAAGCTGGAGAGTTGGAATTATTGAATAAGGACTTAAGGATTCGTCACAATTAATTTTATAGCAAAATTGGTCAATCCAGAATTTAGTTCGTACCCGCTTTATGAAAAAGAACAAATGATTCCCTTATCGATATCGTAATTCCATAAAACTTGCATGGCAATTACTTACGGCATATATGAAGGAGTACATGTGAACCACTTGGTCTAAAATGATTATATTAATAGGAAATCACTAAGGAGAAGTTGACACCACTAAGCTGGAAATTTTCCAGCATAACGACGAGATTCACCTATTTGTTTATGTAACGCATTATGCCATGGTTTGCATACTACATGTCATGCATTTCATCATCGTCACATACATGATTTACGGCATGATCTTATGTGAAAGAAAGATGAAAAGCGTTTTCAAAAAGATGATTTTTGTTTTAGAAGAATGCTTCCCCACTGGTACCGTGTGTGAGTATGAACTTGGCCAGTAACAACCCGCTCAGATCCGGGTTAAGTGATCTGATAGTATGACCCTTCAGGCCCCGAGATAATAGGCCTAATGATGACCGTTCGGGCCCGGAGAGAATAGACCCGACAAGAAGATGACGTTACCGTTCTGAATCTGGGAATAATAGATTCGAAGGGGAGACGTTACCGACTCAGATCTGGGAAGATAGATCTGAATACTCTATTGTTTCACGACGATGGTGATTTGAAAGAAAAGCATGAAAAGATCATATTCTCATTTTCATCATGATGCATCACACGTACATATGCATGCATGTTACATTCATTAAGTCATTATGTAGCGACACATGATATTTAGACTAAGTTGTGATGACCTCGTAGACCCTAAGTATGACGTCCCTAAGTGATGATTCTTGTTATGTTATGAATTGATGCGAGGTACAGTCTTTTATTGTTATATTCTGTATTAAGTGATGATTTTATTTAAGTTATGATCTTGATGCACTAAGTGATGATCCCTATCGAATATTGGATGGAGGACAAGTATGCTTCTAAACCAAAATTTTGGGGTTCGGTTCTTGTACGCACTTTCCATTTAATCCTCAATTATTATAGTATACTTGCTGGTGACTTTGTCACTCACCCCCTATTTTTCCTCCCAGAGGTTGCAGGGGACAAAGTAGAGTGGATCGAGGATGAACCTTGGGTTCCCTAACCGTGAGTGCATTGAAGGACGAACGGATTTAGGAGACTTGACTTGCCAGCTCTGATTGATGACTGAATTATGGGGACAGAAAACATTTGATTTTATCACTTTCGATACATTTGATGTGAGTTGTAAACTTAAATGGTTGTGAGGATGTTTTTTGATTTGAAGTTTTAAATTCTGCCACGCTTTCGCTTAATTATTTATGTGTAAGCGCAAAAATCCATGCATCTATATCATGGATCATACACGTATAGACGACGCCTAGTACTCTCCTTAGTGAAGTACGGCGGGTGCACCGACTTCGGCGGGGCTGGGGTGCGGGGCGCCACAGGTGGTATCAGAGCGAAGTCTCCAGATCCGGACAGAATATAGGATTAAGTTATGATTGTAGTCAACTAAGTTTGATCGTAGATGAGAGTTGACCTTAGAATAGGATAACTTAGACTGGAAAATTAGAGTATGACCCATTGATGATGCCCTAATTAATGACCAATCACAGAATTTAATTTATAACGTATGTGCGTATATGCTCCTCCGATCTGCTAAATTAAAATTTTGCTACTTATTATGACATTCCTGTATTAAATAAAGCCGACACTGCATACTGCAGATGGTGCGACCCAGAGGCAGACCAGCCAGAGCTAGGCCCGAGGTGCAGGAGCCTATCCCTCCTCCACCCACTTAGGTCCCTCCACCCCGCCGCCGCAAGGCCAGAATCCACCGCCAGTTCAGAACGTCCCTCCACCCCAAGGACCTTTTCCACCAATGATGTCGGATATTAATGCTTTTCAAAACTTTTGCCAAATAGTCACCCAAATTGGGCAAGTAATGCTGCAACAGAATAACCCTCAACCTCATGAGCCGGTCTGAGATTCTCAGTATTATTTTGAAAAGCTGAAGAGAGCCAACGTTCCGCCGTTTGAGGGGAAGTCAGATCCTGATGCCGCTGAGAAGTGGCTTGATGAGGTGGAAAATTGCTTCAAACTAATTAGAGCCCAAGAAAAAGTAAAGACTCAAGCAGTTAGACCATTTCTGTTAGGAGAGGTCAACTAATGGTGGAAGACCAATCTACAAGCTTTGCCAAGACCAATTTCCTGGGAAAGGTTCCTCCAAGAATTCAATAAGTTTTACATACCACCCTCAAACAAACTACAGAAAAGACATGAGTTTAAGTCCCTAATGCAAGAATCTGGAATGACGGTTGCTGACTACGCTAACAAATTTATAGCTCTGGGAAGATTCCAACCATCCACCATGAATGATGAAGAAACCAAAATGTTGAAATTCGAGAGAGGACTGAACCCTAGAATCCGAACGTGGCTGCTTAATGCCAATCCAACAAACTTTGGTGCCCTTCCAGATGCTTGTTACAGAATTGAAAGAGATATCATCCGCCGGGATGAGTTTAGTCAAAAGAGAGGAAGGGAGGTGTCCAGAAGCGGAGGGCCCCGTAAGTCCGCAAAGCAAAATACCAAGGGCCCAGGGCGTCAAGGGAAGAATTGATTTCAACGCCGCTCCCAAAAGAATCAATCACAGAACCAGGGACAACAATCTGCCATTTCAAGCTGCTCTCATTGCGGTAAGTGCCACGTGGGAGAATGTTATATCCAAGCAGGGAAATGTTTTGGATGTGGAAAGATAGGGCACATCTTTAAGGACTGTCCAAACAAAGGAACCACCTGCTTTGGATGCGGGAAAATAGGACACATAGCCAGGGAGTGTCCGGAGAAGGGGTCCCAGCAGCAACAATAGCCGCCAAAGCCTCAGCGTCAGCATACCAACGCACGAGTTCACGCTATGACTGACGCAGCTGCTGAAGAGGCCAATGACGTGGTGACAGATATTTTTAGAGAATCGTACTAATTTTTCTTTTACAAATACTATTGCTTTATGGTTTCTTAGTAAGTATTGTATGATTCAGGAGCTATACTAGTATGTTCAGTACCTGCCAACGTGTTATTTGATAGTGGCGCTAGCCACTCTTTCATATCCAAGAGATTTGCAAAGAATATCGAGAAAAACCCAACCTATAGTGATGCACCTTATAGAATCCAAGAAGCTGGGGAACATGTGCTTGTAGCTCACCATGTTTTCAAAAATTGTGAACTTGAGTTTGATAATCATCGGTTTGACACCGATTTGGTTTTCATACCCATGACCGACTTTGATGTAATTCTTGGAATGGACTGGCTCTCCAAGAATTATGCCAACATCGATTGTAATGAAAAACAAGCTACCTTTAAGGACCCCACACGTAAAGAAGTAACCTTTCAAGGAGGATCGAAGTTACGGAAGTGTCCTAAGAACATTTATGTAAATGCGATCCGCGCTAGTAAAGCATTAAAGAAAGGACATGAAGGATATCTCGTTTATGCAATAAATACTGATCAAGCACCATCAGATCTGTCTCAAGTCCTAGTAGTTCGCGAATACCCAGATGTTTTTCCAGAAGAGTTGCCAGGTCTTCCTCCGGAACGAGAGATATCTTTTGAAATCAACTTGGTTCCGGGAGCTGAACCAATATCAAAGGCTCCCTACAGAATGGCACCTGCGGAACTAAAAGAGCTGAAAGAGCAGCTACGTGAATTACCGAAAAGGAAACTGTTTCGCCCAAGTGTTTCACCTTGGGGAGCTCCCGTACTATTCGTCAAGAAAAAGGACGGAAGTATGCGGTTATGTATTGACTATATGGAGCTCAACAAGATCACTACAAAGAATAAGTACCTTTTACCAAGGATCAACGATATGTTCGATCAGCTTCGGGTAAGCAAACTAAAATTTTATTTTAGTAATGAGTCTATTATAAACCCTACCTAAAGGTATCATGATGCAGGGGGCGAGGATTTTCAGTAAAATAGATCTTCGCTCAGGGTATTTCCAGTTGAAGATCAAGGCTGAAGACGTCTAGAAAACTGCATTCAGATCCTGTTATGGACATTACAAATTTTTAGTAATGCCATTTGGACTGACCAACGCCCCTGTAGCATTTATGGATCTAATGAATCGAGTCTTTCAAGACCAACTAGACAAGTTTGTTGTAGTCTTCAGCGATGACATTTCGATATATTCACCAGATGAAGAGACCCATGCAGACCATTTAAGGGTTGCTCTGGACATTCTACGAAGGAAGCAACTGTATGCAGAATTTAGTAAATGTGAATTCTAGCTATGAAGTGTAGCATTTCTGGGGCATGTAATATCCGAGGAAGGTATATCGGTGGACCCCAAGAAAATCGAGGCAATCACGGAGTGGCCCAGACCGACAAATGTCACAGAGGTACGAAGTTTTCTCGGTCTCGCTGGTTACTACCAAAAGTTCGTGGAAGGATTCTCTCGAATCGCTATGCCTCTGACCCGTCTGACCCAGAAGAAAACCAAATTTGAATGGACGTCAGATTGTGAAAAGAGCTTTACTGAATTGAAGAAGAAGCTGACCTCCGCCCCAGTTTTAGCGCAACCCATTCCTGGAAAAAACTTTATTGTATATAGCAATGCTTCTAAGAGCGGGTTGGGATGTGTACTAATGCAAAAAGATCGAGTGATTGCATACGCATCCAGACAATTGAAGCCATTTGAACATAACTACCCTGTACATGACCTCGAATTAGTGGCCGTGGTCTTTGCACTGAAAATATGGAGGCACTATCTATACGGTGAAAGGTGCGAAATTTTCACAGACCACAAAAGCCTCAAGTATCTATTCACCCGAAAAGAGCTAAACATGCGACAACGAAGATGGCTAGAATTAATGAAGGACTACGACCTATCAATTCAGTATCATCCGAGGAAAGCCAACAAGGTAGCTGATGCATCAAGTAGAAAAACAAGCCATCCACACCAACCACCTTTGCAGCGTGACATGGAGGAATTTGATCTAGAAGAGGTTGATTCAATTGAAGGAATGCTCGCAAAGTTGGTGATAATTCCTTCACTGATAGACAAAATTAAAGAGGGGCAAGAAAAGGATGAAACCTTAAAGAAGATGAAGGAACGGGTACGAATGAAACCCACCGAAGAATTTAATGTTCGAAACGACAACAGTTTGTGGTTTCGAGAAAGATTGTGTGTACCCAATGACAAAGACATACTAAATGAAGTTCTTAAAGAAGCTCACAATTCGCGATTACTATCCACCATGGAGCAAATAAAATGTACCAAGATTTGAAACGACGATTCTGGTGGCGTGGCATGAAAAGACAGATTGCAGAATTCGTGGAAAAATGCCTCGTTTGCCAGAAAGTGAAAGCAAAACATTAGAAACCCGCTGGGTTGCTACAGCCTCTCGAAGTTCCTGAATGGAAGTGGGACCATATTACTATGGATTTTGTTACCGATCTGCCTAGAACGAGAAGCGGTTACGATACCATTTGGGTGGTTGTTGATCGCCTAACTAAGTCTGCCCATTTCATGGCTATTACAATCAAGGCTCTAATGGAGAAATTGGCTACGATGTATGAGGAGCAAATTGTGAGTCTTCATGGAGTACCCCTAAGTATCTTATGTGCCCGCGATCCTCGTTTCACATCACGATTCTAGACAGCTTTTCAGAAAACAATGGGCACTGAGATCCACATGAGCTCGGCATTTCATCCCCAAACTGATGGTCAATCAGAAAGGACCATTCAGACATTGGAAGACATGTTGCGATCCTGCGTACTTGACTTTGGGGAAAGCTGGTATCGAAGTCTCAAGCTAGTAGAATTTTCTTATAACAATAGTTACCATCGATCCATAGGGATGGCCCCGTACGAAGCACTCTATGGAAGGAAATGCCGTTCTCTGCTCTTCTGGGATGAAATAGGAGATAAGATTCTCACTGGACCCGACCTAGTAGAGCAGACTCGAGAGAAAATAAAAATCATAAAGCAAAAGTTACAAGCGGCCCAAGATAGAAGCAAGGTTTGGGCGGATGAAAAGCGGCGACCGTTAAAATTTCAAGTTGGAGAAAAAGTGTTTCTAAAGGTATCGCCGACGAAAGGAGTTAAAAGATTTGGTATTAAGGGGATGTTAAGCCCAAGATTTATTGGGCCATACAAAGTTCTTAAAAAGATTGGAGAAGTTGCTTATAGACTTGCTCTACCGCCCACACTATCTCAAATACATGATGTGTTTCATGTATCTCAACTACGACGATACGTACACGATCCTAGCCACATCATAAAAGATCAACCTTTGAAGCTGGAAGCCGACACGACATATGAGGAAGAATTAGAAAAGATAGTTGATCGTAAGGAAAAGGCGCTAAGGAAACGATCAATACCAATGGTCAAGGTGCAATGGAAGAACGACTCGGTAGATGAGTTTACCTGGGAAATAGAAGAGAACATGAAGAACTTGTACCCTCACCTCTTTGATTAGCACTTTCAAGTTTCGAGGACGAAACTTATAATAGGGGGGAGGATGTTGTAACCCAACAAGAGAATCCTTTTGTACCTAAGATTTGAGTTAGTGAACATGTGACAATATGCGCTTGTAATTATAATTGATTAAGTCAATGATCATTTTTATAAAGTATATTACGAAAAGTACTATGTGCATTGTAGGAAAGGACCCAATCTCCCCATGGCCTTGTAAGATTTCGGCCAATAGCCAAGAAAGGCTAAAAATTCTCTTAAATCACTATTTAAGAAATAAACAAAGGGAATGGATATGTATTTTTTAACAAAGAAAAAGAAAAGGTAGCTAAATTTTACTAAGGCTTAGTTGGGGTCATTAAAGACGCCAACCGCCGGCTGATTAAGGGGGGAGGCCAATTAAGAGGGTTGTTACTCTACCATAGTTAATAGGTACCTAACCAAGGTTCAAGTAACTAAAATTAACTAAAAGCAACTAAGGTTAGTCAAAAGTGACTATGGTTAGCATAAAGTAACCAAGGTTAGTAGTAAAGTAACCTTGGTTAACTAAAAAGTAACCAAGGTTAGAAATTTAATTTGAGTAACTAAGGTTAATTTCTTAACCTTACTATAGTAAAACCCTCACCCCACCCTTTTACCCCAACAGCTACAACATAGTAGCCAAGAGAAAGTTCCCTCCAAAGAAAAAAAACCTCCATCTCACAACATTCAACAAGAAACACTCCTCTCTTCCTTCATCCCTAAACCACACGGTCCAAGGGCATACCAAGGAGGCTAAGATTCATACAAGTTCAAGAAGAAATAGGTAAGTGCACACTCAACCATTCAAGGAAACTCTTATAGTTTATCTATTTTAAAGACTCACTCCTCTCTTTTGCCCTAAACCATGACCTTCAATGGTCACTAGGCTCAAGAATCTCAAGCCTTTAAGGACTCTAGCTTAGAGAAGCTTGGATACCACTCAAGCTCCTTTTGGTAAGTCATCTAGCCCTCTTTCTAAGTGAATATCTTAGTTATAGGTGTAAACTAAGATATTCTCTTTTCCATGATGGGGGCACACGGTGGAAAGGGTGAAGGGAATAAATGTGATTTTGCATGAAAATGATAACTTAGTGGTAAAGCAGAGACAAGGTTTTGTTCTTGTTGTGTGTTATGCTTAACATGCTCTTGGATATATCATTTCTCTTGCATGCACCGAAAAAGAAGGGCTGTTGGTGAAAGGTGCGTGTGCACCCAAACTTGTTGCTAAGTGTTGTATTAGTAGGAATGTTGTATGTTAGCCAAAGAATGATGTATAGTGGTGTACAAACTGTTTTATGAGGGATTTTCATGTGGTGATGTAGCTTGTTGAGCATGTAAATTTTCTATAAAAAGAGTAAGTTTGATTCTTATTTAAGTGTTTGTGACAAAAATGCAAGTTAAGGACACTTAGGAAGGAAATAAGACAATTAGGGAAATTTACTGGAACTGGACAGAAATTTTGGCTACTTTTGAGACCTGAAAAGGACCCTTAAGAACTTTTAATTCAGTTGATTTTTGGTATGACATTAGTCTTATGTGTATTTTAAATGTGAGAGTTGGAATTTCATTAAAAGGAGCTACGGTTTATTTTTAATAAATTCCCTAGTAACATTGGTCCTGCTGAGAACACTGTACTGGATAGAATTTAAGTAACTTGTTGAACAGCCTAGAAATGAACCATAGAAGTACACAAATTAGCCAATTTTCGGTATGACACTAACCCTATGCATGAAGTAAAGGTGAAAGTTGGAATTTTGTCAAAATGGGTTACGGTTCATTTTTAATGAATTTTCTAGTAAATTAGGCCAGGCTGAATTTCGCTGGACTGACAGAATTAGTGTGGCATGTTGCCTGATCTGAAATTTGACCTTAGAAAAGTGCAATTAGGCCAAATTTTGGCAGGATGCTAATCCAATGAGTTTATTAAGCTGGAGAGTTGGAATTATTAAAAAAGGACTTAAGGATCGGTCACAATTAATTTTATAGTGAAATTGTTGTTCCAGAATTCAGTTCGTACCCGCTTTATGTAAAAGAACAAATGACTCCCTTATCGATATCGTAATTCCATAAAACTTGCATGGCAATCACTTACGGCATATATGAACGAGTACATGCGAACCACTTGGTCTCAATCAATCAATCAATCATACCCAGTATATCCCAACGATAGAACAAGCTATCGTTAGGGTCTGGAGAGGGTGAGAGGTAGGCAAACCACTTGGTCTAAAATGATTATATTAATAGGAAATCGCTAAGGAGAAGTTGACGCCACTAAGCTGGAAATTTTCCAGCATAACGACGAGATGCACCTATTTGTTTATGTAACGCATTATGCCATGGGTTGCATACTACATGTCATGCATTGCATCATCGTCACGTACATGATTTATGGCATGATCTTATGTGAAAGAAAGATGAAAAGCGTTTTCAAAAAGATGATTTTTGTTTTAAAAGAACGCTTCGCCACTGGTACCGTGTGTGAGTATGAACTTTGCCAGTAAGAACCCGCTCAGATCTGGGTTAAGTGATCTGACAGTATGACCGTTCAGGCCCCGAGATAATAGGCCTGATGATGACCGTTGGGCCCGGAGAGAATAGACCCGACAAGAAGATGACGTTACCGTTCCGAATCTGGGAATAATAGATTCGAAGGGGAGACGTTACCGCCTCAGATCCGGGAAGATAGATCTGAATACTCTATTGTTTCACGACGATGATGATTTGAAAGAAAAGCATGAAAAGATCATATTCTCATTTTCATCATGATGCATCACACGTACATATGCATGCATGTTACATTCATTAAGTCATTATGTAGCGACACATGATATTTAGACTAAGTTGTGATGACCTCGTAGACCCTAAGTATGACGTCCCTAAGTGATGATTCTTGTTATGTTATGAATTGATGCGAGGTACAGTCTTTTATTGTTATATTCTGTATTAAGTGATGATTTTATTTAAGTTATGATCTTGATGCACTAAGTGATGATCCCTATCGAATATTGGATGGAGGACAGATATGCTTCTAAACCGAAATTTTAGGGTTCGGTTTTTGTACGCACTTTCCATTTAATCCTCAACTATTATAGTATACTTGCTGGTGACTTTGTCACTCACCCCCTATTTTTCCTCCCAGAGGTTGCATGGGACAAAGTAGATTGGATCGAGGATGAACCTAGGGTTCCCTACCCGTGAGTGCAATGAAGGACGGACGGATTTGGGAGACTTGACTTGCCAGCTCTGATTGATGACTGAATTATGGGGACATAAAACATTTGCTTTTGTCACTTTCGATACTTTTGATGTGGGTTGTAAACTTAAATGGTTGTGAGGATGTTTTTTTGATTTGAAGTTTTAAATTCTGCCACGGTTTCGCTTAATTATTTACGTGTAAGCGTGAAAATCCATGCATCTATATCATGGATCATGACACGTATAGACGACGCCTATTACTCTCCTTAGTGAAGTACGGCAGGTGCACCGACTTCGCCGGGGCCGGGGTGCGGGGCGCCACATGAAGCTTTCCATCCGAGTGGGACCCTAAAGTAACGACAATAGAAGAAATCAAAGAAACGAAGTCAATCAAGATGGAAGAATTAATTGGATCACTTAAGGTTTATGAGAACAAACTCACCATAAGGAAATCGGAATCATCAAAACAAGGTAAGGCTACTGCACTTAAATCAAATGAATATGTCTCTACTTCTTCCGATCACGTAGAAGATAGTGATTCTGAATCAGATAACGATGACTTAATTCTATTGGCTAAAGGTTTAAGAAAATTCATGAGAAAGTCGTTTAGAAACAAAACTAAGGCTACTTCGACTAAAAGAAATAAGAACAAGACAAACGACAAGGATGTTAAATGTTATGAATGTGGTAAACTTGGACATCTATCATATGACTGCCCTAATAAGGAAAAGCAAACAAACAAATACCCTGACAAGGATCGGAACAAGAATAGACTCGTCTCAGAACCTAAGCAAAAGAAGCGAGCTCTCAAAGCCTCCACTTGGAGTGATACATCGAATTCCAAGACTGAAACATAAGAGGAGACTGCAGAAGTATGCTTTGTGTCCAAAGCATCAAACGAGGTATCATCTGACTCTGATTCTGACTCTGAGCCTTCTTATGATGATCTTTTTAGTCAGTACTTAGAATTGCATAAATTCACTAAGTCTCTCGCGAAAGAAAAGAAGCGATTAATTGAAGACAAGAAGCTGTTAGAATCTTTTAACGAGAATCTTGTCGCTCAATTAAACGATTCAAAAGAAGAGTCGTCATGCATCATTAATGCATTAAAGACAGAGATCTCATCATTGACCACGCAAAATAATGAAATGAAATCTGAGATTTCAAATTTGAAATCAAGGAATACGGACTTAGAAAAAATGATGAAACAGTTTGATACGGGATCTAACATGCTAGATCGTATTATTTTATCTCAAAAGCATGATAGTGATAAAACAGGATTAGGATACATTGAAACAAATGAAGTGTCCATTAAACCAATCAAGTTTGTAGCGTCTAAGAAAGTAGACACTCCAAAACCAAATACGGCGTCTAAGATGACGCAAAGACCCCCTCTCCCCTCATCTTTTCATACTTCTTCTTCATATCATAAGAAATACACTTTTATGCCATATAGATATGAGAAGAAACAAGTGATGCATACACGACATTCATTTCATCCATCTAGATCACGCACTACACACACTAACACAAGGACATATCAAAAACACCCTACATATAATGCGTATAAAGGAGTTCTTGGCCAAAGGCCCAAAGTGCACTCACCACATATCCACTATATTGCACCTTCATCTACATTCTTGCCATTTGCTAGACCGAGAAGGATCACCTAAGTATGGGTACCGAAAGGTACTTTTACTAAGAGGTGAATAACTAACTCGTAAGGACCCAAAATTAAAAGGGTACCTAAATCATTTTTGCACATTCCAGGGAACCCACACATCAAAAGATACATCTATCAAGTGGTTCCTTGATAGTGGTTGCTTGAGGCACATGACGGGTGACCCGAGCCTATTCACGAAATTGAAGAAGTTCACAAAAGGCGGATCCGTGACCTTTGGAGACAACAATGAAGGCAAGATCATCGGAAAAGGTAATCAAATATCAAACGTCTTTTTGGTAAGCAACTTATCTTATAATCTTCTTAGCATTTCACAATTTATTGATAATGGTTTCGACGTGTGTTTTACTCATCCATATTGCAATATAGTAAATAAAAGTGGAGAAACGGTCTTAAAAGGAAAATGGGAAGGAAACATCTTTACGCTTTCTATGGATGATATGCTAGACGCTAAGGTTAAGTGTTTCATGTCAAATGAACCAAACGTAAATTTGTGGCATAGACGTTTAGGACATATTGGCATTTCTACACTAGAAAAACTCCAACGAAAGAACCTAATGCGAGGATTGTCTACACTTGATTTAGACAACTTTCAGTTGTGTGAATCTTGCATAAAAGGCAAACAAACACGCGAGTCACTTAAACCTAAAAATGAAATAAGCACGACTAGAGTTTTATAATTATTACACATTGATTTGTTTGATCCTAGTGGCACTACTAGTCTTGGTGGACGTCACTATGCTTGCGTGATGGTTGATGATTTTTCTCATTATACTTGGACTTTATTTCTTGCACATAAGGATGATAGTGCCATTGAAATTGCTAAACTAATAAAACAACTTGAAAATCAATACGGTGTCAATGTGAAAAAGATAAGGAGCGATAGGAGCGGTGAATTTAAAAACAGCGACATGATTTCATTTTGCGAAGAAAAAGAAATTAAACACGAGTTTTGCCACCTAGAACTCCACAATTAAATGGAGTAGTAGAAAGAAAGAATATGACATTACAAGAAATTGCTAGAACTATGTTGTGCAAGAATAAATTGCCTAGATTTTTGTGGGCGGAAGCTGTAAATTGTGCATGGTACATAATAAATCGCTTGTCCATTAGAAAGAAAATAAACAAGACACCTTATGAGATATTAAATGATCGCATGCCTAAAATTGACTATTTTCGTGTGTTTGGATGCAAATACTTTGTTTTAAATACAAAAGCCAATTTAGATAAATTTGAATCTAAATCAATTGAATGCATCTTTGTTGGGTATTCTGTGAATTCAAAAGCATATAGGTGTTATGATTCTCTCACTAGACAAATTCTAGAATCTATTCATGTGAAATTTAATGAATCTGGTGAGATTGATAAAGATAAAGAATATGATGATGATTTTGAGCTGAAACCCATGTTGAATGATGATGATGGCATGTTTGATATGCATGATACACTAGAAATGCATGATCATTTAGAAATGCATGAGAACATAGAAAATAATCAACCAAGATGGCATAGAGATCACCCACATGATCTCATTATAGGCGACATCACTCACGATGTGCGACCACGTAGAAGAATAAATCCGGATGAAATAAATCAATTTCATGCCATGATTTCCGAAATTGAACCTAAAAATGTGCATGATGCTTTGGATGATTCTTCTTGGATTGATGCTATGCATGATGAACTTAATCAATTTGTTAGAAATGACGTATGGGATTTAGTGCCATGACCACAAGATAAGACAATAATAGGCACAAAGTGGGTGTTTAGAAATAAAATGAATGAAGAAGGAAAAGTTGTTAGAAATAAAGATAGACTTGTAGCACAAGGCTATAATCAAGAAGAAGGAATTGATTATGATGAAACATTTTCACCCGTAGCACATTTAGAAGCTATACAACTTTTACTTGCCATTGCTTGCATGAAAGATTTTAAACTTTATCAAATGGACGTGAAAGTGCATTCTTAAATGGATTTATACAAGAAGAGGTATACGTGAAACAACCAGCCGGTTTTGAAGATTTAAAACATCCCGATCACGTGTACAAACTAAAGAAGGCACTATACGGACTAAAGCAAGCACCTAGAGCATGGTATGATCGTTTTGCTACCTTTCTATTATAGGTTTTAAAAGAGGTACTATAGATAGTACTCTATTTTTAAAACAAGATAAATCGGATTTAATTATTATTCAAATTTATGCTGATGACATCATTTTTGGCTCTACTTCTCATAAACTTGTTGAAGATTTTGAAAATTGCATGAAATCCGAATTTCAAATGTCTATGGTTTGCGAATTGAACTACTTTCTTGGCTTGCAAATTAAACAAACGAGTAAAGGTATTCACATAATCCAAGCTAAATATGTAAATGATATGATTAAAAAGTTCAATTTTGAGAATTTAAAACCATCCCCCACCTGTATGATTGTTACTAGTAAATTAGATAAAGATGAACATGGTAAGGATTTTGATAATGCCTTATATAGATCTATGATTGGCTCTTTGCTATATCTTACTGCTAGTAGGCCTGATATCATGTTCAGCGTATGTATGTGTGCACGTTTTCAAAGTCAACCTAAGGTGTCTCACTTTAATGCGGTGAAAAGAATATTCTGATATATTAAGCACACACCCACCTTAGGCATTTGGTATGATAAAGATTGTGTAGCGCCCTGCACCCGGACCTCGTCCGAATACGGTGCACCCACAGTACCTCACTAAGTAGAGTACAAAGCGTCATGCATAACATGCGAAAATCCATAACTTAAGCCATGGACTCCCATGCTAACATTTAACATGGTAGTAAAATTTAGGCAGAATTAAAACCTTTCAAAATAAACGTGCATCACAAAAGTACAGAGTCCCCAAAAGTAATAGTCCACAAAACACATCACAGATACCCCAAAGAGTTTAACATAGTTCATAATACAAACGTCATGGCCGCACAAAAATCCTTAAGCTTTGCCTTCTTCAGATTTCCTTGCCTACGGATATGGTACTCTCGGCTCATCTTCCATCCACTCAATCTTAGCATTATCTGGCTCTGGGGAAAAATAAAAGTGGGAGTGATAAAAATCACCCAGCAAGAATACAATAAACCACCATAAAATAAATAAATAATTATAACATGAATGTCCTGCCCCAAGAACCTCAAATAATGATTCATACCTGATCTTTAATCCTGAATTTGCTTGACGTTATAGCTTAAACATAACTTTAGGTAATGCTATACCAATAATATTTTATTAACCATTAACTGTAACATGCAACATGTCAACGTGCTTATGAGTTATGCAAAATGCAATGCATGATGTCATGTCGTGTCAAAACATCATTTTGGTCCTATAAAATAACGTGTGAGAAAAACAGAGTGCCAGATCGATTAACCCCGGGTCTGGGACGGGTCCAGAACATGTATCAGATTTAACCCCGGATCTGAACGGGTCCAGAACATGTATCAGATCAATTAACCCCGGATCTGAACGGGTCTAGAACATATCATGTCAACAGACCAATTAACCCTGGATCTGAACGGGTCCAGAACATATCATGTCAACAGACCAATTAACCCTGGGTCTGGAGTCGGGTTAGTCGTATGCTTGGCCGGCGAAGGAATCATAAAGCTTTCTTTAAAACATGGGACCATAAAACTTTCATGCATAAGGAAAAACATAGTTACTTGGAAAGACTTGCTTGCATACGGAAAAATTCATAAAAATCTGATTCATGTGGCATATGATCACGCATGATACATGAAGTGATATGCAATGCAAGTCATGACGTGAATAATCGTATGCATTCCTTATAACATGTCAACATGCATGGTTTCGGAAACTAAGAATTTCTAAATTTCTACTTTATGTTCATGGGCGGCTAAATTAATCTTTTGAGGCCTTAAAACCTTAATTATTTGGACCAAAACCTGAGAAATATAATAAACTCCCTAAGGCTTAACACTCATAAGCTCAAACCGTATATATAGGTCCGAATCCTTTAAATTGGGCCTTTTTAAATTAATCTCCTGTTCAGCCCAATTTCCAGTTTTAGTACATCAACTTTGTATCCATAATTACCCACCAAAAAGTTGATGCCAACTTGATTAATTTGCACGAGCTTACTCATCTATGTCTTAGGTGATTAACATAAAATTTCCAGATCCATCCAATAACCTTAAAGGGCTCATTTAATTATTTTTCTGAAATAGGTCATGTGCTGAAACTGGACTGACTCATTTTACTAAAAATTCAAATGTGGCAAAACCATGATTTTTTTTCCCGAAATTCCAACTCATATATGTCATAAACATGTGAAACTAGCATCCTACCAAAACTTATCCCATTTACATATTTCTAAGGTCTATGTTTGGGTCAAGCAACACGTTACTCCATTCTGCCCTGTTCCAGTGATTTCAGCTGGAACAGTTTTACCAAATACTTCCTTAAAAATAATCCACAACTTATTTTACCAAAATTCCAATTTGCAGATTTACTACACACCTAAGGTTGTCACCATACCAAAAATCAGCTTTATTGAACATCTACAAGATCCATTTTTAAGCCGTTCAAAACGTTATACAATTCTGCCAAGTTCCAGAATTTCCAGCCTGAGCAGTTTCACCAAATATTTTGTTAAAAATAATCCGTAGCTTATTTTTATAGAAATTCCAACTCTCATATTGTCTACACACATAAGGATAACTTTTTACCAAAAATCAGCTTTGTTGAAGGTCTAAAAGATCCATTTTTAAGCCATTCAAAACGTTGTTCAATTCTGTCCAGTTCCAGTGGTTTGATGTTTTGCCATTCTTTCAAGTCAAATGTCCACGATTTGTCTTGTTCTTGTGAAATAGCTTATTGGTCACCACACACACCCCTTTGTAAAATGAATATCCAGATTCCATGCTTTTTATTATGTCACTTTTGAATCAATCCAAAACAGAGAGAGTTTTGTAGACAACAATCATCATATTTGCCCGTTTTGCACATTATTAAGTCCATTCTTGGTACAACTACGTTATACATTATCATCCTCCTTCTTGGCCGTGTGCATGTGTCAACATATCCATGTCACATTGAAAATTTTGAGCACCACACACTCATGTAATGAAACCCTTAACAAGCAACTCCCACACATCCTAAAGTTCACGAGATATGCTCTTTTCTTGGTTTTCATGTTTACTATCATAGTCGCCCCTATGGCAAAAAGTTTTGAGAGGTCATACACACATTTTTCAACCTTTATTTAGACATGCAACATCTTCACATGCTAGTTCATTTCAAATCCTACCAAGAAAACTTGTAAAATTAGAACTAGCACTTGCATGTCACTTTGATGATTCTTAAATTTCATCCAAGAGCCATTCTTGCCTAGGGTCACTTAATTACACCTTATTTCATACTAAAACAGCCTCATATCACCTTGCATGTAAGAAAAGATTTCATCTTTGAAGGAATTAACCACATGCAAGCCATGTCTTTAAGGAATCACTAGGATATAGTCATAAAACTTAGTATATTCAACTAAAGATCACATCTTAGAAACATCTAAGAATTCAAGTCATTAATCCTTCAAGTAAATCATGAGGATCTAGTGTATACTTGCCTCTTCAAGCTAAAGATTTTGTCTTAGCTTGGATATTGGATGGAATGAGTTGAAATCTTTCTCCTCCTTCACTTCTTGAGCACACGGTTTTGAAGAAAAGGAAGGAAGAATGTTGGTCTTCATTCTAAAGTGAAAATAGAATTTATTTGAGGCTAGAACATCTTACCAAAGTGAGATCTTGAATGAAGCTTCTACTATCCAAAGGTTGCACCACCTAAGAGATTGAAATCTTAGCACCTATGGCCAATGGAGGTCACGGTGGGTGGAGAAAAAAGAACACCCTTGTGAGCTTCATTATTATGCATGAAGAATTTACTTAATGAACTTGTGATGAAGCTTACCTAAACACTTCTTGAGCTTGAAGATGAAACTTGAATTGGATTCTTAGCTCCAAGAGGAAGGGCCGAAAGTTTTGTTGTGTGTGGAGGGAGATGGAAATCTTGCTAAGTGTTGGCTTGCTTGAGTGCTTATGGAGAGTTCAAGATGGGGTTGAAGTGGAATGGTCTTGAAATATTTAAAAAAAAATCTAGAGGGGAAAAGGGAGAAGGGAATCCAGCGGGCATGGGGGAGAAAGGAAGGCCTAGGCTTGTAGGCTACAAGCTTTTGTCTCCATGCATGCTATTCTTGAATAGTTTATTATTTCTTTTCTTGCATGCCTTATTTATTTTATTGTTTTATTTCTAATTAATTCGATATTTTAAATTAGATATTCAAATAATAGAACAATGGAGAGGATTCTAGATCCCTCCATTGTTTGGCCGAAATCTTGGGGGGTTTGGGGGTAGTTTGGTCTTTTCACATTTATCCTCTCCCATACTTATATAATTTATGATATTATTTATTTTATTTAATTATGATTTTAACCTTGCTTTGTGAGGATCATGTATGTTTGCCTTCTTATAAGACGGATTTATTTCAAGGTTGATCAAGACCTCTTGGCTGAATTCTTGGGGCTATTGGGAGGGCATTTTGTCCTTTCACTCCTTTTATAGTACATAGTTGCATAATTACACCATAACTTATAATATCTAGTTTCTTATGTAGGATTTTAGGTTTACCTATAAGAGGAATTATTTGGGTTAGTCTTTTTGTAAGAAGGGAAATACTCTAATGTTCCTTAATGTCTTGTGGCCGAAATTACTAGGGCTTGGAGGTCATTATTGTCTTTTCACTCATTGATTTATTCATATACATATGATATTGCTCCTAACATCTAGTTTATAGTGTAGGTTGTGAGTCTTGCTTTGGGAAAAACTACTTGGGCTAATATAAAATTGAAATTATTCCAAGATCCTCCAAGGCCCAATGACCGAATTTGCTAAGTCTTGGCGGGCTAAATGGTCATTTCACGCGCTCCACGACATCCATTTGTATAATTATATCGCATCTATCTCAAAGGAAATTTATATACAGAACCACTAAGGTAACATAATAAAATGCAACTTGGAGAGCCTATTTATTACGTCGCAGCATACAGTTTCTAGTATAGTACGATTTTCGCCGGGCACAACAGATTGTGACTTTAATTTGCATGCCTACCCTGATGCTGATTATGGTGGATGTAAAATAGATAGAAAAAGCACGAGTGTCACTTGCCAATTTATAGAAAACTCACTTATTTCATGGTTTTCCAAAAAGCAAGCAAGCGTAGCCTTGTCCACTAATGAAGCTGAGTACATGGCACTTAGTCTTTGCTGCACACAATTACTATGGATAAAACAACAACTTTCGGACTTTGGAATTACCGTAAATAAAATCCCTATACATTGTGATAGTATGAGTGCAACTAACTTATCTAAGAACCCCGTGTTAGACTCTAAGGCAAAGCATATAGAAGTACGCTATCACTTTCTTTGTGATCACGTAAATAATGGTGATATTGTCATAGATCACATACGCACAGAGGCACAAGTAGCGGATATTTTTACTAAGGCCTTAAATCAAGCCATGTACGAAAATCTTCGTTCTAAGTTAGGCATGATTTTTGCTGATTTGATTTGATTATCTTTCCATATTTACATGCATTTTTGATTGACTTTCTAAAATAAATGGGGAGAGAATGCATGATTTAAGGAGGAGAGAGAATCTGATTGCATAAATCAAGAGGGAGCGGATTTGAAATTTGAAATTCAAAATTTGAATTTATGCATGATTGAAGGGGAAGCAATAAGATTTAAATCATGAATGTAGGTTATTTTGAAAATCATCAAAAGGGGGAGATTGTAGAGAAAAGGGGGTTTGAGTGATTTCAAAATACATGATTTAAACATGTTACAAAGAAATGCATGACATATTTTATGATATGACACGCACTTGCATAAAACTTGCCTTATATAGTTCATACATAATGTTGTCATACTAACAAACCATGAAGCTTTAAAGCTTACATCAAATGGCAAACATTTGTTGTGTTTGAACTATTTTCAGGTGCCACCATTAATGAACTAAACTAGTTCATTAAGTGAAGTACTTAGTTAATTAAACTAAGTAGTTCATTAAAGGAAGCAATATTTGGAAAAGGCACCAAGGTAACAAGTTGAAGAAAGAAAAGTCCTCGACACCCCTTTACACGCCATTTACCATATTTATGTATATATTTTCAGATTTTTTTTAAAAAGGCACATACACATTTATTCCAACATACTACCGACACGTTATATATTTTACGTACGTTAACGTCACACCATTATACTTAACTCATATTTATGAGTATATTCAGGTCTTATATCATATGATATAAGTCATGGTGATGACAAATTTAATACGATACGTTAAAAGATTCTAAACCAAAAATTGTCGTATCGGGCGAATACCGAAACTTCGCCAATGTGTCACGTACTTGCCATATATAGATGGCCAGCCCCTACACTTCAAAAATGGCCACAAATTTCGTGGCTTACATGGTATGTGCAGCCATAAAATCATTCCATGTTGGCACACACAAATCACCCCACATTAACGCCAAATTGTGGATATTCCAATTTCAAATTTGTCACATGGTTTAGGTGCCACTTTAATCATCCTTATGAGCTGAATATTAATGTCTAATTTATGTATATTATGTGTAACATAATATATATAACATGTGCAAAAAGTTGGAATTTAATTAGAGAAAAATCGGGTAATCGATAAACCTCGAAAATTCGGTTTTCTACGTACACGACATATGGAACATTTTTGGCATGGCATATAACATGTATCTAGACACTTTTTACATACTCCATACATTCTAAAGTGTTCTAGAAAAATCAATTAAGGGCTGATTTGAATATACGTTGTGTGTATAATTAAATGTGCACTATTTTACGAAGTCTGCAAAAATAAAATTCAGCACATGTATAAACTATTATACACGCCTATACCATCATGTTGGAGCTTATGTGGAGCCTTGTTGGCAACTTGATTGGTCAAGAATAAAGCATGCAATGTTGGTGACTTAAAGAAAGGAACTACAAAAGGTAACATTTCAAATCTTGTCACAATTGTAACACATGCTGAAAATTTCAGCATGTGCATATGGTTGGCAGATTTTTATCCCTTAATGAGCAATATTTTACTTTTTGAATTAAGTGAATTAATTGGGAGATAGTATGGAAGTATTTTGAATATGTTATGGAATTAAAATGATGATATCTTTGAATATCACACATGCTGAAAATTTCAGCATGTGTGGGAATGTATATGGCCGAATTCTAGGCTGCATTGGTGACCAATTTTTATTCCAAAATTGATGAAAATATTGTGTACTAAATGGTTATTGAATTATTCTTTAATTTCAAGGATTAAATCAAAGTAAACTTGGCAATATTTTGAATGAAATGCAAATGTTACACATGCTGAAATTTCAGCATGTGCATAAGGTGTTATGGCCGATTTTTTGGATGGTAATTTGGAGAAAATTGTCTTGCTAATTATGTGGGATGATTATATGCTTTAATGGATAATTGACACATGCTTTTTGAGGTGTAATTTTAGATTTATCTAGTCATCAAATGATGACAACCTTCCATCCAATCAATGAGTGTCAAGTAAGCATGAGTTTAATGATCATCCAATAAGGAGATGCCAAGTAAGCAAGGACATGTCACAATGATGCAACACACTGTTCCAAGGACTTAGAGGATAATTTTCAAGAGGAGAATAGCATCAAGGGGGGCGCCACAATGTTAAAAGGAAAGGAAGAGAGCAAAATAAAAACAAGAATAAGTCTTGCAATTTCAAGCATAAAAAACGTGTTCTAGCCTTCTCTTCTACACTCTCTTTATATACTTGAATAGGCCTCATATAGTCCACCACATACTCTTTATCATTGTAAAAGATTGATCAAGGTGTGATCAATCTTGCACTTGCAAGGTGGTGGTGTTCGTGACAATTGTATTCTCATACAAGGTTTGCAAAGGGTTGGAGTTGGTGTGTAACTCTATCAACCCTGTGGTAAGGTGTTCTTTGTGTTGTGTGTTTAGTGCTAACCGAGGAAGATGTCCTCGAAGACTGGAGTAGGTTGTTTATAACCGAACCTGATACGACACCGGGCAGCCCAAATCAATGGAACGGACGGTTCAATGAAAGACAAATGCGGAATGGATCGTTTCCTCTAACTCCAAGAACTGATTCAAGCCCAACTATGGCAAAGAACATCCAATGACTCCCCTTGAACTGTAGCTAGTCGCTTTTGGCTCAGATTACGCCAAAACCTCTTCCTCCTTGGCTTTCCAACACATCTAAAACCTCCACTGAGACCCTAAGATGCTGTATTCCAAAAGATGAAGTTGATACAATTAAGTAACCGGTTGAATTACTTAAAGGAATTCTTTCACCTCAGGCAGAATTAAAGGTAAAACAAGAACCAAAAGGTTCTGTTTAATGAGCACACGGCTCAAAGAAAGAACAAAACGTTCTGTTTGAAATTTGATAAAAAAGGGTTAGAATTACAAGTTTTGCCTACTGATATTTATACATACTAAATATACAATCGGTCCAATGGTTATGAAAGCAATTTTTTGTCCAATTAAAAGAAAACATTTGATGCGCATGATGTTTTTTTCCCAAATGTACTTTGCGGCCTTCAAATTGGTTTAACCTTCAGCATGCGTTCCTCCTTTGTTTTCATTGGAGGATATGTGGTGCTGTAAGCTTTCTCTGGTTTGTATTTTGCGTGAATGAGTTCTGAAAGTAATCCCATTTGATTGGAACTCAATCTGTGCAGTTATGAATCTTCAGTATTAGGTCTCATTGATGTCGAAATCTAATTGGGGAAACTCGCAGCATTTACATGGCTAGTTTCTATAAGTTGCATCCGCAATTCAGAAGCAGGTGACAAAGCTGGTT